>OZ038001.1:22031105-22118605 GCA_964035705.1 Porites rus | reverse complement strand
TTCCAATGAAACACCACATTATGGAAACATACCAAGAAAGTTCAATGATGGAGCCATGAAAAACGTTTAATGGGCCATGAAATAAATACTGAATTTGATTTGTGAGTCATGAAAAATGTATGATGAATGATTTCATGGCTCATTAATTTCCCATGAAAATGCTGATGAGGAAAGCAGTGCCACTATGAATTAATGCCTTGGATAAATATTTAACAACTTTGCAGCAAGAACACTGCATTCCATAATATTTACAAAATGTACATGTATTCAATAAATGAAATAGTGTGTTTTGGGTTGTACTAGAATTAGCTATACCCTAACGAAACTAGTACTTTGGGCTGTTCTATTAACAGTCAACTTTCAACAAGACAGATCCACTCTGAGACCAGCTAGCACAACATCTAAGTTTTTGTCTATTGTATCAATAGTTAGAGAAAAAGACAGACACATGTATGAACAGGCTCCAAGTACCTGTTAAAAGAAAGTTGACTATACTGTACATGTATGTGCTACTCAGCATGAATTAAACATGCAATGTACAATACCATTCAGATGTGTATACTTATTATATACACATCTGAATACACTGTATATAAAAAAATACCAGCGAAATTCTATCCATACATGTAGAGGTATACACTATCTACTGCATGGTTCGATTATAAAATGTTTTCATCTGCTAAAGAGAAAACAAAGGAGTTAAATATTACAACTTGGAATGAACCAACCTTTACTTCCTGTGAAGAATGCTTTTTCAAATGTTCTACTGAAGTACCCTTAATGAGGCAGAGTGTGGTCATGTATCAAAAAAGGAATATTCCATAAAATAGTCTTGAATCGAGATACGATCACGGGGTCAGATCATCTACTTTCTATCTGTTAAACTGAATCACCAGTATAAAAACTAAATTCTTCCGATAAATCTTTTACACTCTGCAAATTATGTAACGTAATCAATTCTTGTTGAAAATGATTTGGATGATTTAAGTGTAACTTACTTGATTAAAAATACAGTGTTCAGGCCGTTTTATGTATTACACACAGCACAAAATGTAAACAAGATTTTTCCTGGCTTTCATGATAATGTTAAAGCTATCAAGTCAAGAGGCAAGATCGGAGCTGGCCTGGGTTGAAAAGTGCATGCTACATTTCTAAAGTACAGAAGTACAGTTACAAATAATGTTTCAATAAAGAGGCATCTTCAAAGACCAACAATGCTATTTTATTGAAAAAAGGTAACCAAAATTTAGCAACAACTGTGACTATTGTACATTTTGAACATTATTAATAGTTTATGGTAGTACCCTGAATTTTCAATCCATTTTAACATGTAGAAATACAGTCATGTACTTGTTGTAAACATACACTTAGGAGGCTAGGAAGACATTTATGAAAAAAAAGTATATATATATACAATGCAGTGTTGAAGGTTTAAGTAAATCCAGTTTACATGCTAAAATGTGTAAATTCTTAGCTGCATTTGTTGCCTCCCATAGCACTGCTTGAACCTTGGTAGTAAATTTTCCTTCTGTTTGAAAACTGAACCTGTCCCAGAATGATTAATATCAAAATTAGCAACTGAAAATTTGCTCTAAATTAGAGGTTCTGCAAATAAGACGTAGGTTCACTATTTCAGTAAGACTGAGTGGAGTCCAATTTAGTCTGCAATCATACATGTACAAGTGTCTAACAAAATCAGACAACTGTAGCAGGAGTCCGATTTGTTTAATCACAAGTACAGCTGTACAACACTGTATGAATACTGACTGAATTAGAGGACATGAGGGTTTGTTAGACTAATGATTAGTAATAAAAAATTATTAATCCTAACCTTTGCAAAAGAAAAGGGAAAAGGTCAACACATGGACAGTTGTATATATGAGCCAGTGCTTTTGTATAAATTGTGACTAAATAAACTCGTTGCTTGTTGATATATAATAATAAAAATAATAATCAAGAAAATGCATATTGTGGTCATCGCTGTACAAAACAGTCAAGTAAATAAAAAAATTGAAGAGTTAAATTTTGATATCAATAATACATTGCAACGGACTAATGTCATGTTGAAATGTTGTGATCAATGTCTCTTTTACATGTAGTACTGGCACCTATTAAAGCAGTCCACTCATCTTCATTACCACGAGCTAAACCATTTTATAAGCCACTCTCAAATGAAGCTGTATATTTATCAACCAGAACAGAACTAAATCATAGGAATTACATTGTATACAGTGTGTAAAATAGACATGCAAGTGCAGTTTTGGCGATGCGAGCATAAGCATAAGAGATTATATGAACGTTGGTGAGGATGGCCGTGACAGAAGCACAAGAATAAACACAAGAATAAAACGTAAGCTTACGTTTCTTCAGGTTTCTTGGATCACAAGAAAATTAAAACCGTACCTTGTGGAGAATTGTTTTTAGCTTTGCCGCTGAAGGGTCCAGTTTGATAAATTATCAAATCCTAAATCCTAATTATTAGGATTTCCGTACGGCCCCACTCATACATTAGAGGATGTTAGCATCGACAACGAGTACGAGTTCTAGAACGAGATCAACGATTTTGCGTACTGCGCATCCGTTCTGCGCATCTCCACGTTTTCAAGTCGTCCTGTCAAGTTGCACTACGACGAGTTCTCACCAAAAACTCGAAGTGGGTAGAACGACTGGGAAGAGCTGGTTTTCAAAGGTAAATTCCGATCGTTTGATGCAGTTTCTTTTCGTTTCTAGCCTCTCTTTATCATCTTGAACATTCCTTATATTATGTTTTATGTAAAATACTGCTTTGAAGTCGAGGAAAAGCAACCTAACGCGATATTTCCTACACAGAGTAAATTTGCATTTACCCGGGAAAGTTTCATGTCTCTCCACAGGCCTCACAGGCTCACGAAATAACCCCGAAAATTGCCATTATTTGGTCGAAAATATCCCAACAGTCGAAGATATCAATAAAGAATACTTACTTCTTTATCCAGTGTGGTTGTTGTGTTGAATTTGATGGGAGAAGAATACACAGCCCTTCCTCTGTATAGGCCGCTGTTCGATTTTCGCATACAAATTTTTCCGGTAGACGCAAAATACGACCAAGGAATGACCTTGTCGCTAAAACGAAAGCGGCTGAAGCACTCTTCCTCGGAAACTTCATTCAGGTCGAATCTTCGATACTTTCCATGCTCAAATACAGGATAATCTGTGCTGTTTACATCATATAAAGCACAAAATTCTTCTTCGTCCAAAAAACCTTCCATGTAACTGAGTAACGTTTTTTAGAGTCATTTTTTGTTTTCCAAATTGTTGTGGAAGCGCTACCTCGACTCAAATTTGGCGCCCAGTCATGCGGAATCCCATAATTTTATTTTCTATAAACTCGAACTCGGTGTCATCGCTAACATAGAAAGCTGAGAAAACGACTTCGAGTACGAGTACGGCTTGAAGTCGTTCTCGTACTCGTACTCGTTGTTGATGCTAATATCCTCTATTATGCTTGCAGGAGCCATTTTCATACTATTTTACACAAACAGTTGATGTGAAGGGAATCGAAACATAAGACTTAAGCTTACTTGTAAGCCTAAATGCGTAAAATATGATCTGAATATTGCTGTATGGAAATATTACACGTGCAGTGTATGAGTATCTTGTTAGCTTTAATCTGTTACAATGCTTCGCTACATATCGTACCTCACTGTACACTGTTAAGACTGGTCCATCTTCCGCTTTGATGTAGGTGACGATCTTTTTCCTTGTACAACTACTACAGCACTGTAAATTCCCCAAAAACTCGCCTTGAAGTTGAAAATGATGGCTGTTGATTACTCGATCAAAGTTCGATTGGTTTTTTAGCGCTCACGCTGTAAAAATGGTCAACAGTAATGCTCGAATTACAGGCGCGGTCGCAAGGCAAACCGGTTTGAGGGCGGTTCAAATTGAAACTAACGGCTTCGCTAGTGTTGGGTTTTGTTCGCTCTGATTGTAATTTTAGGAAGAATCTTCGGATTCAAAACATGTTTTAACCATTAGCGCAAAAGTTTAAGAAACGTCACTTGTTGCGCGACTGTGAGGAAACATAATCGATCGCTTTTTTGTGTAACATGTGACGAAAACTTCGCACCGTTGATATCAGATCATCGGCTGGATTCGGTAAACGATTTTAGGTGAGTTTTGTTTTCAATCATTCTTAAGTAGTGCTTGTTTATTGTAGATTACTTGCTGCTAAAGCGAAATAATCATAGTTTCATCGTTTTTGCTGGGGCACAGTCAGACAGAGCCGCGATTACAGTTCAAGTTGATCATGATGTAAGAAATATAAGCTTTGCGGAACACAATGTGACAGAGGCTGTGCATGGTCTTTGTTAAGTTTATTTTTACTGAAATGATGTTTGGTGGGCATGACGATCGTTTTTTCAAGCGACAAATCAGTTTCTTCGACGAACGGATTCACTCGGGGAAAGCCATACAAGGGTCATGACCTTGATCAGAACAGAAATGAAAGAAGTACAGTCAACTCCCGCCTTGCGGACACCTCGCTATTACGGACACCCCGCTATTACGGACAGCAGCAAAATCCCCGGCGAAAGTTACAGACGTTTGACTGAAATAAACTCCCGCTATTACGGACTCTCGCTACTACGGACTTACGGACACTTTATTCGGCCCCAACGTCACAATTTTATTGTTTTCTCTCTCGTTATAGCGGACACCGAGCAGCATCTTGGAATATTTGCACACATATCAAGTGTATTTTTTTCTGCTTTTTGAGACTGTCTTTGTCTTTTTTGGTCGATTTCTGCTTCTTCTGTCCATCAGTCAAAATTCCCTCATCTTTTTCTCTTAAGGCCCACTTTGCAGTCTCGCTGCCATGAATAAGTTCGTCTAGTCTGTCCAAATGTATCCTTCCGCCGTAAATCTTATAAATAACTGGAAGTTCCAGTCCCAAGCCAGATCCTCGATTGATCCGTTTTCCACAGATTTCTGCTGTTGCCTTGTGGTTAGCCCTTTTTAAAAAAGACGAAACAATTCCCGATAAAGCTAATGGGATATGGCCAACAATGCCTCCAGTATCTTCTACAATAGCAACAGCATGCGGATCTTTTGCATTTTCTGGTTCCCGCTGTAAAGTGAGCGTGGTACCAATAACAGGGTCGAAAATGTCCTTGTAGGCATGGTGGCCTCACATCCACGAGTAGTACTCTTTGCTTTCAACTCTTCAATCCAATTCTCTTCTTCCAATTTGAGGACTGGCCATAACCGGTACAGTAAATTAAAATAGCACGAAATGAGTTAAGTTTGCTCTTGACATAACCACAGCGACCTTTGATCTCTAGCGTGACCACACAGAACGGTCGTGCGTGTGAAATATTAAAAACATGTGACTGAAATGCATACTGTATGTAAAATCTTTTGTCATTGCAACTGATACATCCGGTACATGTCAAGTTTACACGTGGTCTTTTGCAGCAAGCGTGTGTTGACCAGGCTGTATTCTATTGGAGACACCATTGAATTATGCCAAAAGATAAAACAAAGCGGAAAGCAAGGAACGAATTACCTTTGGAAAAACGTTTTCAAATCGTAGAGTACGAAAATAGCAAAGGATTGACAGGAGTACGCAAGCATGCTGAGAAATTCGGTTGTGGAAAAACACAAGTAATTAACATTCTGAAAGAACGAAAGTACGAAAGAGGATTTTCCAGTGCGAAGAAGCGTAACCGCGTACTTCACAATACTCGGACGTGAATGATGCTGTATGGGAACGGTTCAAGAAGAAAACCGAAAAACGCACTCCAGTCGATGGTCCTATTATCCAGGAGTTGTCAGTATTTGAATCAACAGAAGGCTTGGATGACATCTGATATCCTTCACAAGCTCCTCAGCCAGTTAAACAGCTCTTTCAAGGCCCAGAATCGATCAATACTTTTATTCATTGACTCTGCTTGATGTCACCGTTTTTATTTCATGGAAATAGAGAGTGACGAGCAGAATGAAATGGAAAAAGAAAATACCCCAGGTGAAGGCGAACCCTCAAACAAAACAAACCCTTTGAAAAGTTTCAAGGACGTTCTGGACAGTGTCCAAAACATTTCTGCTTTTTTAATTCATAGAGGGGAGTTTAAGGTTGCTAATGAATTTAGTCTCCTTGGTGACAAAGTGGGGGAAGTTGCAATTCAAAGGAGAAGTACACAGAGCCGATTGGAACGATATTTTAAGGCAATGTGATAGCTGATGCAATCAATAGCTGATGTTCAGGTTTTTCCTTCAAAATAATTTTTTTTAGAGATGTAGATTACTGTACTTCAGTACAGTAGGAAACCAAAACGATGCATGTCTGGGCATTGCTGCAACATACGATGACTGTTTTTTACGTACTTAGAAGAACTACTGTACACAAAGGGTACGTAACTCCTGTTCTGTTAAGTTCTGTTCTGTTTGTAAATAAAGTTCTGACGCTCTTTACTTGCGACAACGGGTCTGAAAAAGGTACTGGAGTTAATAGAAATGAACACACATGTGACCCCCTTCTGTAAATATGGTTTAAAATAAAAATTTTCTCGCAACCCGCTATTACGGACTCTCGCTATTACGGACACCAAATCGCGGTCCCGAGGGTGTCCGCTATAACGGGAGTTGACTGTAAATTGTTTAGCCTGCGTAGCTGGCGGTATTGTGTGGGTTCGAGATTAAAGTTTTGGCGGCGGAGCCGTGTTCCAAAAAAAAGGGAGTAGGGACGAGGCGTTTGAAATACCGCCTGCCAGAAAACCCCGGTATTTTGAATAGTCTGCACACCAGTGTGCGGGGAAACGGATTGGTCGAGGGCCATACATATGTCAATCATGTTAGATGAGCCTTCGCGTATATTTCCCAATTTAGGGAGCAGATGGCAAAGTGGAGAAGACGTACATGTAAAGTGATTGTGATTTCCGCTTTAAAAAGAGCATAATTGATGACCAAATTGCCGAAATGGCGTCTTTAAACTTCACAGCCCTGGAATTGTCTTAATTTAGCCGTAAGAAACAAAGGTCAAAGAAAATTAAAACACTTTACGACTGCATCTGAGATCAAATCCTATCAGGAACACCTACAGAAGAATAAACCACCGGAAATGGTTACTCAGTATGCATGTAACAAACCAGCTTCATGACCTTTTAATGTTAAGCCTAGTGTTGCAAAGGATGAAGATTTACTCAGTCAAAGTTTAGAATGATACATGCACTGTGTAGTGCTAGTAAACTTCGAGCGAGAGCCGAGAAAATAAAAAAAAACCTCTGTTCAAGCGAACTCACAAGGTCACGTTTCACATTGTTACGAGCTTAGGAGTCGTGTTTAGCCTGTCAACGCTTATTTCTAAACTGTCTCGCGCGAAAATAATCGGAAGTTTCAAATTGCAGGTTTCTCTTTGATTGGCTGATTTAACTGGGATCAGCTAACGTGACAAAAGTGGGCGGCATTCGAAAAATCAAGGTTCTCTGGCAGGCGGTATTTCTCGCGGCTCCGCCGTCAAATCTCACTCGACTATATTACAACGGCTCCGCCGCCAAATCTCACTCGACTACTACACAATACCGCCAGCTACGCAGGCTATAAATTGTTTAGACACCGGATGAACATGTGACCAAAATGAAAGTCTTGCTTGACACAAAAAGTCTCACTATTCTAACCTTGAAATTGTTATGCATGAGTCAATTCCAGCTGCGCCCAGAGTTATAATTTATGTTATGAATAGTTTTATAAATATGAAAGGATGCTTTTCAAATAATATCAACAGAAATTTGATTTAATGACCAAAAACGCTGATTCACTTTGATAGCTCCAGATTTCGCTATGTAATTCTGGCTTGATAAGCAATGAAGAAATGCATGCATAAAATCAAGAACATGCCTTTACATGGCCTTTGAGCCAATCTGTTTTCTTTCCCAGTAAAATCCTTTGTGTAGTTATTTTCTGATAGGAAACAACGTGTTTCAAAAGCTCCGGAATGGCCGAGGGATTGGCAAATGCCCGGCCCCCAGGCAGCACAAAATTTGTAAATGCCCCAGCCCCGGGACTGACAAGGCGCGCAAATGCCCTGCAGTAGCCTGGGGGGGCGCTGGGCGCAGCTGGAATTGACTGATCCATTACTCCTTTGTTCTGATCATTAAGCACGTGAGCATATTATTTTCCTTCAAAGTAGGGGATTCTTTTTTTAATAGGGGAAGAAGTTTCAATCTTTCTTTACACTACAGTAGCTGGCTTAGCTAGGGTAGAAAAGTTGAACTACAGTGTGCTATATATGGTTGGCTCTACTGATGGAACTGTTCAAAATTCATTCCAACAAACCTGACAACAGTAAATTACATGTATGTATTAAAGCAGATTGTTTACAATCATGCCAGGGTAAGCAGGGATGTAGCCTGTGTACAAGCCCCCCCCCCCCCTCTCCTTAGTAAGAATCAGGGAAGGGGAGTCTGTGATTCACCATTGGTAATCGTGTATGGAGGCCACGTGATTTTTCCTGGAATATGTGGAAAATGATTTGATTGGCTGTTATTTGTAGATCATTACAGTGTGTACATCATGAAATTAAGGGATTTTGATTGGCTTTAGGGCCTGTCATCAAAACTCAAGCAAAACAATAATGCTAAGGTCACGTTTCACACTATCATGAGCTCATGAGTCATGTCTGACTTGTCAACACTTTATTTCAAACTAATGACTTCCCGTATCCAGTGGGAAGGCTTGCATAAGAACATGGATCCTTTCCTTCAATATGGGCTTGTAAGAACATTTTTCTTGCTTGGTATAGAGTAATCCTATTTTAGAAATGTCTCACTCTCTCAATTACTCGATGGAAATAACACGCATGCACCGACATTTTGAGAACTGGAATGACATGAAACATGAGCCGTGGAAATTTTGGTCAGCGGAAACAATTTTTTTTAAATTTATGCAAAGTTATTCCCATTCACGATTAGTGACAGTGAATCACAGACGCCCCTTGTCTGATTTTTACTAAGGGGAGGGGGTGGTCTGTACACAGGCTAACAGGGATGTCGTTAAGAGCTGGCTGCCAGCTAGTTCAACCAGCTGAAAAAGAGCTTACCACCAGCTGAATTTGCAAACCAAACCAAAGACATAGGGGAATTTTAGAGATGCAGTAGAGCAAAAAAGCTGGCTTGACCTTTAACAAAGCCTGCTTATCCATATATTTCATTAATGAATCGATTATTTTAAAAATAATATATCCTTTTGAGTGGTTTGCATCATCAAAACCATTGTTTTATTATTTAAGGATGGATCAAATATTCTACATGAAATCTTGACATGACTCTGCTGTTAATTTTGTTTAGATGTTGCTGCATTTCAATATTCATTGCATCACTGTACTTACAAGATGGATCTGATGGCTGAGGCAACAACAGTGACCAAAGATAAGATTTACATTTTTTTGTTATTGTAACACAACAACTTTAGTTTTCACTTAAATGATTTGTCTTGTACAGCTGTTCATTTGCTATTAGCTAAAATAAACATCTGTATTGGCCTTGAAAATGAGCTTTTTTTATTTCATTGAAACTTGTCCAAACTAAGTAGGATGGAACCCTTGAAATTTGTTGTTCATTTTCAATGGTGAAATTTGGTACGTCATGATTGTAGCCTGGAGAGGAGATACAGTACATGTATTCCAGATGAATTTTGTATTGCAATGACACTTTTTTTGTCATTAATGGCCTTATTTACACTGTAGTACACCATACTAAATTGCAGTCATGTTAAAATGCAGACTCCAGACTGTGCAGACTGAAGATTTTTTTTTAAATAATAATTTTAGGGTTAAGCACTGACTTGAAAAACGGTTAGCTTTCATTTAGGGTTAGGGTTGTCGCTACATGTATATAGCTTCAATAATTGAAGCTATATACATGTAGCAACAGTTATTTAACCAGCCAACAAATCCTCAGTGATGTATTTGATTTAACAGTCGAGAGTAGTTTAAGACTAACTTTTCATGGTAGCCATGTCTTTGTCTTTCCCATGAAAAATAAGAGAGGGCCATAATTCATGGGTAATGAAAATGTCGTCAAAAGCCATTTCATTTTTTCATGACCCATTAATATTCGACCGTTCACGGAAAAATCATGGTTTTTTTATGGGGCATGAATTTAACAACCCCATGAAAAACTCATAAATTCCGACACCATGAAAAAAGAGCTTTTTAATTCATGGCTTTTTCATTACCATAAAAAAGCCATGAAAAAAAAATAAGCGGGTTTCAATTCTATTTCATGGCATTTTCATGGGATTTTTGTTTGTTAAAGTTTTTTCATGGGCCATGAAGCGTTGAATTTTAAGGGGTTTTTTCACGCTTTTTTCATGAGATTTTCATGGCATGTTCCCCATGAAAAACCAATGAAAATTTCCCATCAAAATCTCCTGAAAAACCTGTGAAAAACATGTAAAATTATCATGAAAAATTTCACTGGATTTTCATGGGTTTTAATTTCATAATATTAATTAAACATCGCAAGCAAAATGCTTAAAACATCCCCTTTGCAAACCGGCCTTTTAAAGTAGGGTCGGGCGACACAAAATAAACGAGACACGAGGAACCGACTAACATCGGCAGACATCGGAGGACAACGTTGCTCATTCGCTGGACAAGAGTAACGCGGCCTCGGGGAACAATATTGTTGTATTTTTCTGAAGTTTGGGCATGCCCAAAACGAAAATATTCGAGACACTAACCCCCCGACTTTTACCCTTCACTTTTACCTTTTACTTTCTTTTTCAGCTAAGAATTTACTAGGCTTCAGTTCGGTGAGAAAAGTTTCTACAAAGTAGTCTGTTTAAATGAATCACGCTCATTTGGTTATGGTTCTTAAGATCTTGCCCCTTGCAGAAGAAACGTGTAAATGTTGTCTACGACCCTACAGAAATATGAAGTCAAAAGCTGCACAAGGATACCAGTACTGGCGGTAACGGGCAGCTGAAGTATGAATGGATTGAGCGATTTACACTTGCTAATCCTTACAACGAAGTACGCCAGAACTACAGAACTCCATGAAAAATATATAGGACAATTGAGTCAACTGTAAGAAAGGAGTTTCCACTGGGAGTGAAACACTGATCTGCCATGTTTAGACTCACTCCAACAAGGATGTCTCTTCATGCCCCTCTCCTGGAGCAAAATATGAACTCACTTGGGGGGGGGGGGGGAGGAATTTAAACTGACCTGATTTATTTGAGAGTTAAAGAGCCGGGTTGGTTTCTCTTCCATCAATGGCTCCACATTTGTTTCTTGTTCCTGAAATTCTCGAGGATCGTCAAATCCAAACTACAAGATAAGCCCATAAAGACGAACCTATTTAATAGGAACCAATTGTATCCAAAATCTTTTAAAAGCTCTTCTTGGAAAATCGAGAAATTACAAAACAAAAAGAAAAGCGCGGCGGTGCAGTTGTTGCTTAATGTCATACGTGTTCGTTGGGGAGACTCGGTACAAGTCCGTGTATTATCAACACAAGGTCCTCAAAGTCAGAAAGCGCACACCGAGAAAAATCCTAACGTTTGGTGTTTATCTGGCCAATAAGGCATGAGATACAGCAAATAAAAAAGCGCAAAAAATTACTAAAGCTACGTGCAAACAGACCCAACAACTCCCAATGTTGTTTCGTCCGTTTTCACGTAGCGCAACGTTTGATCAGTTTAAAACTTTGTGCAAAAACTCCCAACAACATGCAATAGGGTGTGCAAACGGATAAAACATGTAACATCCAACAATGTCGCGACCGTTTGCACGAGGCTTTAGAGATATATAGACGTCCGGACAATGTGTTCGGCAATTCATACATATCTTACTAAATTTTCGAGAATTTGAATGGTTGTATCTAGATCAAAACCACATTGGAGGATTTTGTAAAGCTGGGTGTGCTCTTTTCGACTGTTGATAATCGCTTGTATGTGCACTTGTACTTAGTCCCCTCCTTATGAAATCAGGCAATAAACAAACAGGGCCTTCCGATGATTACCAAGTCAACGACGCTTTGTTATGTTTACACGCAGTACGGACCATGTGCTATGCGCATTGGCGGTTAAACCTCTCTGAAATATTCCTCATCACATTCTGTCACTGCGGTGCGCATTTACGCACTTAGTCAATAGCCCTCGATCGATATATTAAAATTCTAAGATGAGTCCAAGGATTTAGGGTCAAAATTGCAAATCTTTCACGACCCCATTCTCTTGCAATTCCCCGGAGAGACTTGAGCACAAAGAAAATCAAACCAAAATATAGAAAAATCACCAGAAAGCGTCGGAGTCATCAGCTGAGTCATGTTAGAATTTTAATAAATCGAACGTGGGCTATTTACTTTTAGTAAAATCCAACTAGTGGTCTATTATCAATGCTGCATTCTGATTGGTTGAGCTACTACCAGGCTACATGTTATAGCCCACTAGTAGCGAAAAGCGCTGGCTTTTTGGCGGCAAAAAAGGAGTAAAGTCTACGGACGGCGATAGCATGACATTTACACACAATTATAGACAGTTTTAAATTTAGCGTCTACGTAGGTGAAGTATCAGGCGTTTCTGGGGGAACGGGGGAAGAGAGAAGCAGAAAGAGCAACCTCGTTCCTATCTCCTCTCCCCTAACCCCTTAAGATACGTCTAACACTCAAGCAAGCTACTACGAGTCTTTTTAGCTGGGTATTCTGAAGTTGCTCCTCTTTGGTTTACCTGGAGTAGATTAACATCTCCCTCTTTTTCGAATTCGTTGTCTTCGCCATTGATTTCCTCATCTCCTAATTCTTCTTCGTCATCGGCATTCTCTTGGAGTTGCCTAGCCACCATCCTTGCAAGATCAGCGGCAAATTGAGAAACCTCCAACTTTTCATCGGTGCGTTTCCAGTTCTTTACTAGATCAGTGTCTACTTCGAATTTCGAGGGATCAACTTCGATTCCGTCAGTACTTTCTTCCTCAGGGTCGAATGGTAGCCCCAAGAAGGACTTCCTCAAACTTGTCTTACCCGCTCGATCTTGACCTATCAGCATGATTCGGGCTCGATACACCTTTACTTTTCCAGTCTTCAAAGCATTTTCATAGGCAATCTGTGCTCCTGGTCCTCGTGCTTTGATCTCGCTCGGAACTAAATATATAAAACACTTGTAATATAGTTTTACGTCACAGATGTTTTGGATAGTAATTGTATGAAAGGGTCGAGCAAAATGCAAAAGAAAGAAAGATAACGCTACGAACATCCATCCACTGTTTTTAGATACCTTTTGTTGTCATTCGTCTAGATTTAAAACCGTATTCAGTTTACCACAAAGAAGTTTCCATGAGCAAAGTGTCTTTTAAAACAGTTTAGCAGTTTTACAGTTTTAGCATTTAAAAATGCTGGAGTTAGACAGCTCTTCCTAGCATTTGCACCACAGCGATTTTTTTTCTCCGTTTCTGATTAGCTCAATATTTTTTTCATATCCAGCTACCGTTGACCAAATTTGAAAGACGTTCGCTGATATCGGTACAATTGTTACCGATTGTGCAGATTATTATTCATTGTACTCTGTCTTCTCATTGGTTAAAAGCCTACTGCTAATGATTTCCAATAAAAATGTCAATTCAAGTTCCTTGCAAATTTGTTTGTCGTTATTTTCTTTACAACAATGTATAATAAAACAATTATTAGATTCGGTTTTTGTGATATCCTAAATAATCAAGGTCTATAGGTAAGTGTTATCAGCCTCGGCCTTCGGCTCGGCTGATAACACTTACCTCGACCTTGATTATTCCGGATATCACAATAACCTCATCAAATAATTGTTTAATATCGACAGAAAAAGGGATAGCAGAAGGCGCCGTAGCTCAGTTGTTTTTGCAGCGATGGAAAAAATGGCGGAAGATTTCACAAGTTTAAAACAAAGAAAGAACAGCATAAATACCACTGAACGGATGTCAACAGCTTTTTGTAAAATGTTTGCTATATAAACTCGTAAATGCCCTTCATACCCTGAAACTGCCGAGAAACAGGCAAATGTTCAACATCATTCCTTCTCGTCCCACTTTCTAAAGGAAACAGAGGAAGCGGCTGGGGACGAGGCTGGCAAATGTTATAATAATAATAAGAAGAAGAAGAAGAAGAAGAATAAGTATGTGTAATCAAATGGTGACGAGTGAAATTAGGGAATAATTTCACGCGCGTTTTGTCCAAATCCTAACAATTTCCCTAGCCTTTAGGCGAGGGAAATTATTAGGATTTGGACAAACGCAAGTGAAATTATTCCCTAATTTCACGAGTATACCATTTGATTACCTATTAATATCATGGGTGACGAATTACGTTAGCAATCTTGGATTTTTTACATGTTTATCCTGGATCGTATCGATCGAGAACTCCACTCTCTCAAATGTTTAGACCTTAAATTTGGCTTATAAAGTTCAGAATTTTTCAGATTATTTCGGCAAAATACCTGTTAGAATCTTTCGTGATGTTCTCTTGTATGTTCGGGTTTTTTAAAGCGTCTTTTTGTGCCCTGACATCTTCATTCACGGCATTTTAAAACTTCGTCGCCATCTTGACAGTGACTGAGTCATAAAGAAGCTCATCTTCTGTATTCCTTTTACCTATACAGTCCTATTTGTATATATTAAGAAGTTACATTATGATTTATTAACCCACCCCATGTACCCTCACATTAAAACAATATACTTCTAGAACAGAAGTATGTTATATGGAGAATTCATGTTTTTGTATTTGCTACCTATATAAGACGTACGGAGGATTGCCATGGCAATTTTGTAATTTCACATGTGAAATTACAAATTAACGCTGAAATTTCGCGCCAAAATTAAGGAGTAATTCGTCACCTATGATATTATACTACTAATAATAATAGTTTATTAACACTTCTGGCAGTTAAAAACTGAATAAACAGTGCAATTTACAATTGGATAGTAATCATGAAGTCTATCTATAATAATAAGTATAGCTAAGTATAACAATAATAGTTGGAATCAAGAAAACCTAAAAGTAAAAAAGTCATTTGCTCTCTTTGTCCTTTTCATCGTTATAGTGGTTTTAGTATTTCCTGATCTTAACTGATATGGGATAGATCTTTTCATAACTTGCGGAGCTAAGAAAGATATGGGGTTCCTCTCATTCCTCATATCCGCCATCAACTTCAAATTCTTACATATGAATATCCTGCGATCTGCTAACGATGTCAAATTTGCTTGGTCTAGAGCTTGTTGATAACTCGAGTTTGGAAATATTATTCTTAAGGCTCTTCTTTGTATAGATTCAATAGCGTCAGAAAGATATGCAGGAATATCTTGCCATACTTGCGCTGTATACTCTAAGACCGTAAGACCGATCTGATATTATATGCATGTGTATACCTTGAGCATGTCTTCTGGCATGACTCCCGCCCGCTTCAACAACCTAAGAGGGTACAATCTCTTAGCCGCCTTGGCAATTACATATTCAACTTGAGCGTTCTATTTAAGGTCATCGCAAATTATAACTCCTAAAAGCTTACACGACCCGACTCGCTCTACTTCTTAATTTCCAACACTTATAGGTGGCATCATGGTAATCGAATTCTTCATGAAATTTACGTACATTTCTTTACATTTTTTGGGATTTAGTTTCATCTTGTGTTCAATACAATAGTCATGGATTTCTCTGACAACTATATCTAGCGTACTAATAGAGTTTCTTGGGATAATCTCAAATGCAGTAGTGTCATCGACATAATTCGAACCCACATGCCAATTCATGAGCTGCTTGTTTATCATAAAAGCAAAGAGCATTATCCGAATTTGTTCCCTGTGGGACGCCACCATTGACTTGTTTCCATGATGACAGGGAGGAACCGACGCGCACTGCTTGCGTTCGGTTGGTGAGGAAGGAGGGAATCCAAAAGAGCAGAGTTTGATCGATGTTAAAAGATCTGAGTTCATCTAGTAATATTGAGTGGTCTATGATATCAAAACCTTTTGTAAAATCTGCAAAAAATATCCGGACAGAACAGTTTTTATAAAAACACGAACTTTACATCGATCGAGATAAGTATGTTTTTAAACGGAAAAGATTTTGAATGAACAATAAAAAAATTATTGGATTCGGCTTTCTTATGATCTCGGAGAGTGTTATCCACCTCGACCTAGCGGGAGGGGAATAACACCCTCCTTGATCTGCATATAAATTAGCAATTATTAAGTATTGGCCAAGGCTGACTGTGATCGGGAGAACAGGTGTTGTTGATTTTTGATTTTCTTTCTTAAAACGGCAGTTCAGCTATTTCTTCAGTTCGCAAACGTGTAAATTTTCCCGCCATTTTCTCCAGCTCTACCCAAAAACGTAGTGAAATAAATGTGTTCATTGATTGATTGATTGATTGATTGATTGATTGAGTGAGTGAGTGAGTGAGTGAGTGAGTGAGTGAGCCCTGACGTTTCCTGGGCTTCTCGGTTTCCGTGCCTTATTTGACTTATTTTGGCAATAGCCTACACTATTGACGTCATTTTATTGGATATCGCAAGCGTTCTTCAGACTCGGTCATGAAAGGTCAATACGGACCTTGTTAGGGTGGACGGTAAGGTAGAGGACGGCAACCGGAAATAAACGTTGCCCGATTTGGGGCTAATTAGTATATATCTCAGCCGTCCAGCCTACGCCGTCTGTACGTGGCGAAGGTGAGAAAGTTTGGTGCGGCGGTGTCTCGAGAACGTGAGTTTTCTCTTCGTGTTTTTGTCTTCAAAATATCTCTATTTTAACAGAATACCGCTTTAATCTGTTTCTGTAATGTCTAGTTTACTTCAAATGGTAAACCTTTCTCAAATGCTCATTACAATACTATTTTATGATGGAATACAGTACACTGAACTCCCGAAGGGGGGGGGGGGTACTTCCACATATGGGCTATATAGGTACGTGCCGCGGAATAGGGTATGGTTTTTGAGGTTCTCGGTCCTTAAACAGGGTATCTTTTTCGACCCTTTTGTTTCTGTGTCCCTGGTGTGGTCCTTAGATAGGGTAGCTTAATTGTACTATCTAATACTGCAGTGTGAAAATGCCGGCCTAAACGAACGGTTTCTTTTAAACTTGATGTATCCGTTTAAGTATTAGAGTAATTTATGCTTGATGCTATACATCCAATGTTACAGAGAAGAAATAAAGTTTTCCTTTTCATGCTATGAATAATTTTGTTCTTTCCTTGAAGAGGGTGTCATTTTTCGGCTTTGGGCCTTAAAAAGGGTATCAGTTTTCGCTTTCTTAGTCCTTAAATAGGGTTAGGGTTCACGAAACCTTCGCGGCACAACCCTATCCAAAATTCGCGGGAGTACCCCCGACCCCCCCCCCCCCCCCTGGACTGAACTTGTCCAAATGGTACAGCTGCAGGATTAGAATTCCCAGCGATAAAATTATCACATTTAATATTCTCGCATCATGTGAACATCGGCTTCTACCCTTTTCTTTATTTCGATTTATTCACGAAGTATGTAGTTCATTTTTTCTGCTTAAGTTATTGGCCAAAATGAAATTACGTGTACATTGATCATTTATTCGACAAAATAAACCCTTGATAAAGCTCAGCTGTCATCATCATCATCAATCTTTATTTATACACGAAATCGTATCATTTTACATGGTCTTCCTAGGAATCGTGTTTATAACTAGACTAAAATACTAAGACTAAAAGACTAAGGAACTATTGACTATAATGTTAAAAATACAAAAACTTACATTATGGATAATAAGAGTTACAATGGGTCATGGTGTATTAGAAAAATCTTTCCCATGAATTGAAGTTTTAAAAACATTTAAACTAGGCAGTTTTCTAATCTCTGAGGGAATCTTGTTCCACAGAACAGATCCTCTGTAGTGTAGGCTCCTTTTTGCAGACTCAGTTTTGGGTCTGGGGACATAATAATTTAACTCAGAATTTCTAACATTGTGTGAATGTACATTTGAGGTGTTGGTAAAGATCCGCCTCAGATACCATGGGGAAAGATTATTATGGATTTTATACATTGTCACAGCCAACTGTTTAAGTCTTGCATATTCTAGCCTTTCCCAGCCAAGCTCATCCAATAAAACACTTGAGCGAACGTCATAGTTAGAAAAGGTGAGAATTCTAGCAGCCCTATTCTGCAGGTTTTGAAGTTTGTCTGCTAGTCCCTTATTGATATTACCCCAAACGGCACCACAGTAATTAAAATATGGCATTACCAGTGCATTGTACATGTTCACTCTAGTATCAAATGGTATAAAATGACTTACACGCCTTAAGATAGCAATACCAGCGGATATTTTCTTTGAAATGGTATGAATGTGTGGGCGCCAGTTCAAAGATTCATCAATTTGAACTCCAAGGGATTTATGTTTAATTACTCTTTCTAAGGGTGTATTATTGACTTTGACTGTGAAGTCACTGTTTATTTGGGATAACTTAAATTGGCTCCCTATAAGCATGTATTTAGTCTTCTTAACATTTAAAGTTAATTTGTTTGCTGACAGCCATGACTGGATTAAATTCATATCATAATTCTTTTTATGTTCAAGGACACATGGGTCCTCTGCAGATGTGGTAAGGGTAGTATCATCTGCATACATTCTGGGTTTTGAAAACAAATTACATGAAGGGAGATCATTAATATAAATAGTGAATAAGAGAGGGCCTAAAATAGACCCCTGTGGAATACCACATGTTATATTACAGAAATCAGATTGAACTCCATCAATGAACGTTTGTTGCTTTCGGTCGGATAGATAGGACTGTAACCAGTTAAGGGATTGAGAACTGACTCCATAGAGTTTAAGCTTTCCCAGAAGGATAGCATGATCCATGGTATCAAAAGCTTTTTTCAAGTCCAGGAATATCACACCATTTAAGAGACTGTCGTCAATATTCCATAGCCATTCATTCGTAGCCTCAAGTAAAGCTGTTTCAGTGGAAAACATAGGTCTGAAGCCAGATTGTGATTCAGTTAACAAGTTATTATTATTTAAATATTCATATAATTGATTAAAAACAACTCTTTCAATTAATTTACTTACTACAGGCAGAACTGAGATAGGTCTGTAGTTGTTAGGATCAGTCCTGAGGTCTTCTTTAAATATTGGCGAAACTCTGGCTCGTTTCCAAGCATTTGGAAATATTCCAGTGGTAATTGACTGATTTATTATAAAAGTTAGACTGCGAGTAACTATGGGAGACGCTTCTTTCAGGAGAAGTGCTGAGATGTTATCAAGACCACTGGCTTTATTACTCGGTATTTTCTGAATTAAATTGAAGACCTCCTGGCATGATACTTTTGCCAAATTAAAAATGTGTTCTGCGGGGGTAACATAATCAGTAAAATTACTGGATGTATCTTTAATTTGAGAGGCTAAGGAAGGTCCTATTTTGGAGAAATGTGTGTTGAGTATATTACTGATTTCAATGGGGTCAGTATTTACAGTATCCCCAGTGTCCAGCTGAGTTATCTCATTAAATTTAGGTTCATTTCCAATTAGTCTATTAATTCCTTTCCAAGTATTCTTTATGTTTCTGCGGTTATCTTTGAAGAAGGCATTGTAATAGTTCATTTTAGCATTCTTAATTTCATAATTAACCTTATTCTTCATGTGTTTGTAAGAAGTCCAATTGCCATCTGTTGGGAACCTTGAGGCCAATTTTTTGAGTTTGTCTCTCTGAAACATTAGCCTTTTTAGCTCTGGAGTAATCCAGGGGGAAGAGATTCCTTTCACTCTCTTCTTCTTAAGTGGTGCATGGCTATCAGCAATGTCTAAGAACATATGTTGCCATATATCCCAAGCAATGTCAGGATTATGCTCCTGTTCAATCAGATGCCACGGGACCATAGATAAATCAGTTCGAAAACTATCTGGAGTGAAATTTCTAAGCTATTTCTAGCTGTAAAGCTGGATAAAGGAACTCGGCTTGCTTATCGCGCGCAAGCTGTCCATCGTATTAATTTGTTCCTATTTTAAGAATGTGTAGTGGACTAAAGATCACGATTTTCAGCCTGCCAAAGAAATTCTTGTAATTTAACCCTACCGCTTCAGGCCCAGAACTGTGTAAGCTCGATTACCAGCCGCAATACGTAGATCGCAAATAGGCTCAATGAAGCGACGAACATTCTCTTTCGAGTAACAAAGACAACAAGGCGCTCAACTAGATTTCATTGTACAAGAGAACGAATTCCTCATCTGATATGACACCATCATATAAAAGTAGACCAAAATCTCTCGGATCTCTTTCGGGAACTCATTCCTAGTCAACGTCGTCCCTCCCCAAGCCGCCGCGGCCAAAGTCACCGTCCTCTATGTCGCCTTCCACCTAAACTTAAGGTCGGCAATGCTAGCTGGACGAACCGTGTACGGACAGAATTTTACTTGTTATAGCACTTGTTTGTTTCATGATGTGTGTGAAAGGAATTCTCGTACATCTTTTGATAATTTCAGTTGCATCGTAGCTTATTGTCTGTAATAGTGTCGAGATATTTTTTTGTTCACTTTCAGCGGGTCCTCCTGATAAATGCTCTTCATTTATAAATCAATTTAAAAGTAGTTTCTAAAAGGACTTAACAAAAACGTTATATTGAGTTATCCTTACCGTGCTCAACTATGTGAGTCGAGTGGTACGACCAATCTAGAACAATATGTGCTTCTTCTTCCAATTGCTTATTTTTTACTGCCTTTGCAATTTGTAGCGCTTGTTTGCTGTATTCAACGCTTTCTTTAAATCTGGAAATCAAGCGGTACAACCGGCCTAGAAGAATACATGCTTCTGCTTCCAGTTCACCATTCTGCACCTCCTTGGCCATTTCCAGTGACTTTTTGCTGTAAAATTCGCATTGTCCATAGCTTTTATTCGCATTATGCGACCAGGCTAAAACACAGTACGCTTTTGCTTGCAGTTCCCCATTGTTAACTTCCTGAGCAATCTTCAGTGATTTTTTGCTGTATGCTATGCTTTCTCTTAATTCGTGAACCCTGTAACATGACCAGGCTAGAGCACAGAATGCTGCTGCTTGCAGCTCCCTATTTCTCACATCCTGGGCAATTTTCAGTGATTCTCTGCTGTGTGATTTGCTTTCTTTGTAGTCTTTAGTCGCATCATTCGACCAAGCTAAAGCATAACACGCTTTTGCATACAACTCTCCATTATTCACTTTCTTGGCAATATTCAATAAACGGTTGCTGAATCTTTTGCTTTGTTCATAGTCTCCAAACATATAATATGACCAGCTCAGAATATGGTACGCTTTTGCTTTCAGTTCCTTTTTTTTCACTTCCTTGGCAATATGCAGTAATTTATTGCCATATCTTTTGCTTTCTTTATAGTCACCAACTTTATGACATGACCATGCTAGCACGTGACAAGCTTCTGCCTCCAGTTCCCCATTTCTAATTTCCTTGGCAATACTTAGTAATTGTTTACCATATTCTTGGCTATGTATATGTTCTTCAGGCTTGTAATACGACCAAGCTAGAAAATGACACGCTTTTGCTTGTAGTTCCTTATTTCCTACTTCCTTGGCGATACTTAAAGATTGTTTGCCGTATTCTCTGCTTGGTTCATTGAATGCAACCTCGTAAAACGACCAAGCAAGAACGCGGCAGGCTTTTGCCTCCAGTTCCTTATTTCCCAATTCTGTGGCAATTCTCGCTGATTGTTTGCCGTATTCTTGACTTTCTTTATAGTCTCCAGCATTATAATAAGACCAGCTTAGGTTATAGTACAATAATGCTTCCTGCTTTTTATCTCCCACTTTCTTGGCAATATCTAATGATCGTTTTCCAAAGGTAATACTTTGTTTATACTCCTTGACTTCATAATAAGAGTCGCATAGAACCTCGCACGCCTTTGCTATTTCCATCTTATTTCCCATTTCTTTGGCAATGCAGAGCCCTTCATTGGCAGCACGTATGCATTCTTTAAATTTCCCTCGTGTTTTTAAGTCTTCAGCTTTCTTGATTTTTCTCATGGCACTCGTTACACCTTTCATACTCTTCTTTTTCCCTGCTCCTGATATCATCTCTAAAAAAAAGCTTTAAACTGTTGAAAAACGAATTATAATAACAGCTATATTCACGCACCCGTTTTCAACCACGTTTTCATCGAGAGGAACAGGGGCTGGTTGTTTATTACCCGTGAGGCTCGTGCCTGCCATTTTGAGAAAGCTTAGAAGGTTTTCAAACCGACCCGGCCCCCAATTCTTCATATATAGCTGTTTAGAAATGACCCCCCATAAATTGTACATATTGTGAAAGTGACCCCCTCCCCGCCTGATTGCAGTGGAAACTATACAGCGAATATTCTTGCTACAAATCCTGTCGAAGCTCACCACATACTTTATCTACAATCGGTCTTAACTATTTACGGCTGTTCAAGAGAGGATAGGGCTTTATCCTCTCTTCAGCTGTTACATTCAATTTCAATTCACGCTCATTACTGCATTGTACTACTTTGATGAAATGTATAAAATGACTCCCCAGGTAACGCTCACTTATCTGAAAATGACAGCTGTTACATTCAATTTCAATTCACGCTCATTACTGCATTGTACTACTTTGATGAAATGTATAAAATGACTCCCCAGGTAACGCTCACTTATCTGAAAATGACCCCCCAGCAAAATGGCCGGCCCCACCTCATAGGTAATAAACTACCAGTCCCTTGGATAGACACATGCTCTTGTTTAGTTGCGCTTGTGGAGGTGTACATCACAGCAGTCATCGGGGCACTTGACGAGAAAATTCGTTTACTGAAAAAAATATATATATGTTTCTTGCGTGTCATTGTTGGTGAAAGACATTTTGCTTGTAACTTTCCTTGGATGAATTATCCCATGTATTTTAAGTTTTTGAACTTGTTAATAAGTTTACCGGAAGGAAAACAGGAGAAATTAAAAGGAAACAGTTGATTTTGCCCAATAATCCTCTTCTTGAAACCTTTATTATCGTGGCCCCCCGGGAAAAAGGGTCAACTCTTGTTAAACGACCTTGAATGGAGCTGTAAGGTGGGGGGGAGGGGGGTGTCAAAAAACCGGGACTAAGCGGGTGTAAGGAACCTCACAGACCCCCCAAAAACCCAGGCCCATGGTTGTCTCGAAAACTCAGACCCCCTAAAATACAAACGCTTGCTGTCGTCTTAAATACCTTTAATTCAACCTAACTATAATTTTTTGGAAATGAAATAAAATGAAATTAATTGAATGTCAAATGCACTGCCGTAGTAGGCCACCGTAGAAATAAGCTAAGAAGTTTTCAGTTCAAACTCATCCACAATATTCTAATTCCAACCAACCAGTGCCTTTGGAAAATGAACGTTAAATCTTCTCCAAAATGTGAACAATGTGATGTTCCCCGTGAAACTATTAGCCATATATTTTACGAGTGCCCTGTCATCAAAATTTTTTGAAAAAAGTCATAGATTGGTGGAATCGTAAACGTTCTGAAAACAAAAATCCCAATCCAACGGAAGCTCTTTATGGATACAAACCTGAATCTAACAGCTTTCATACTTTTAACCATTATCCCTTAATTGCTAGATATTATGTTCACTTAGGCAGAAACAAGTTTGAGACTCCCGAACTGGACGTTTTCATTGTTCTCCTGGAAAAAAAATTCAGTGCGAAAGAGAAATTGCAAAAACAAACGGAAATATCATCGAGTACAGAAATAGTGGACCACCCTGTGCATTTCTGATTAGTGTTGATTTATAGTCATTTAGCAAACGCGCGCTATTAGTATTTTTCTATTTGTTCTCCCACTTGTCGTTAATGCCGTGGATCATTTGTCCATTTAATTTTCAATTCAAAAACAAAATTTGAAAATAGATGTCAATTTTTGATTTTCCAATTGTTTTCTTCCTGCATAATGCATGAACATGTTTCATAACTCTTTTCACCGTTTTTCCCTGTAAACAAATATGAGAAAATAAACACACAGCTCTTATTTTCTACAGTCAATATGAAAAAGATTATCGAACCATGGATATTTTAGCTATTCGCGGGAAAACCGTCTCCGCAGTCATTTCTCAATTACAATGACGTGAATTTGGAAGAAAATTCAAAATCGAATGTTGCGATCAATTTTCAATTTTTGTTTTTCGGAAAAAGAATTGATCAATCGATCGCATTGCAACTGACAAAAGTAACAAAAGGAGAGGACACAAGTGCGGAAGTGCCCAGGGGTAAGGGCGTAGGGACTTAAGTTGGAAGGAAGGAGGAAGGGACCTTTTACTTCTCCCTTCTACCCTCATTTACGAGGCTTATTGTGGCCTAGAAGGGTATGTGCCGCAAAACACGTTGTGGATATCTGGCTATTCAATAAACCGGTTCCTGACAATTTGACTGTTTAGCGCCTTTAACATTGTGTCGCTTGGAAAGAGTATGAATTAAGGTTGGGGATCAGCGGTCTACATGTGCGGTACCAAGAATTAAATTCCATGACGTTAGTTTAAATTGAAGGCCTCGGCGGTACAACCTTACCCAAACTTTCCTTCATGCCATCCCCCCCACCCCCACTCTAGATTTACCCTTAAGGGGAGTTCGTTTGAAACGGATCTGGTAAACAAAATTAATACCACAGTTTTTTTCCAAGACTTAATTAATGGTTATACTGGCAGGTAAAAACGATCAGCTCTCCTTCATTATCCTAATCATCATCTCTCCTATACTTCCTCCCTTCTCCCCCTACACTTGAAAGTTTGCTAAATACTAATAATAATAATAATAATAATAATAACGCGAATGTTTATACAGGATAACCTATCAGTTCTAATAAAAAGAACTTTTATCAAAAGGGTCCTGTAATTATCCCATAAATAGCTAAAAAAAATAAAAAATAAAATCGAAAGAGGAAAATAAAATAACAATACGAAATCTAAGATTCAAAAATCAAAATCTGTAAAAATTATTGACTTCTAAGACTGAAAAGAGTTCTAAATTATGGAATACTATTGAAAAAACTCTTTTAAATTACTCTTAAAAAGAAACCTAGAATTTAAATTTCTCAAATGCCGCGGTAAAGTATTGTAAACTAGGGCCCCTTGAAAGGCAAAACTTCTCCGTCCAAATTCTAATTTGGCTTTGGGAAGTTTTAGTGAACACCATTGTTTCTAGTGTTAATCTTGTGTTCAATTTTTGTAAAATATCCTTTAAAAAGGGTACAGACGTTATCTTGAAGACAATCAAACACAAGCTGGCAGGACTGTCACTTTATTAAACTCTCCACTGTCTGGACTTGATAATTTCCACCAATGACTTTCTGACTTCGACCTTCAATGCTTTCAATTCGACTCTTACGGGAACGTGACCAACAGAGACCCAAAGTTCCACAATACGTAATGCACGCTTTTACAAAGTGGAAAGCTTGGCAATGAAGACTAATCTACCGTTAATAAAAAGTACAAAAAAGCAAGAAAAATTCAAGCAAAAAGACCCAACCGAGCAACAACTTACTTCCTACCGGGTTCCAGCTCCTCATAGTCTCCTCATATCACAAGTGGTTTTCCGCGTGTATCCCATTTTTCACTCAAAACCTTCTTACGGAACGCGAACTAAAGTCTTTCTTTCCAGGACGCTTCTTGTAGAAACAATACTGACTTGTGAGTGTGTTTTCCCCTGCGTAACAACAAATCTCTCACGCACCCGATAGAGATTTAAAGATTTAAAGGCTTGTTTATGGTGGAAAGTGCACTTAGCTAATCCAACTAGTTTACAGACACTCACGTCAAATACTTAGAAACAAAATTCAAATACAACATAACAGGATTAAAAACCCCAACTGGCAAGAGGCAATCAGTCGGCTATTTATAAGCGTTGCCGAGGATTTCAACAAGGGAAGACCGACAGATCAAATCGAGCAAGTCCCCAGAGCGGGACTAGAACCCGGGACTGCCGGATTGCGAGTCGGCCACGCTGCCTCTCTCGATGTTTATGTCGACCATATTTAGACTGAAAACAGCTCCAAGAAACTGTCGCGGACAACTGCAAGGTCCCTTCCTGCCCACCATGTCAAAGGCGCTAAACAATGAAATTGTTAAGAGCCGACTAGATGGAAATCCACAATCTGTACAGCGGCACATACCCATCTAGGCCAAAATAAGCCCTGCAAATAAGAGTAGCATGGACAAGTAAAACTAAAGGCCCCTTCCTCCTTCCTTCCCACAAGGTTTTAAGAACCAAAATTGAGACATGTACCAGCTTGTTATCAACGACGTTTTGACCCTTCGCGGCAATAATTTTTGGAATTTCCGGTTAGGTCAAATTAGTCACACTATATTTTGGGGAGCAGAGAGGTGTACGACAAGGCGGTATTCTGTCGCCGCTTCTATTTAACCTTTATCTAAACGAACTACCCTTCATTCTAAATAACAATGCTAAAGATTCTATCTTACTACCAAATGGTTCTCACTTAAACTGTCTACTTTATGCCGATGATTTACTTCTAATATCTACCTCGGCAGAAGGTTTGCACAAAGTCTTGACAGACTATCAAAATATTGTCAGGATTGGCTTCTTAAGATTAATCCAACTAAAACCAAAGTTATTGTATTTCAGAAGAAAAGTAGAAAATCAGCGGTAGATAAACACAATTATATGGTTAGCAAAGAATGAACTCTATTTTTCCCAATTTTAACGTATTTCACTGAAGTTTGGGAAATCTATGATAAAAGTGATTATAGCCGCTGGGATAAAGACTCGATTGAGAAAAACGCATATACATTTTTGTAAGATGTGTTTAGGTTGAAACAAACGTTCACCGAATGTTGCATCGAGAAATGAACTTGGTAGATTATCTCTAAATTTACAAATAACAATGAACATTTTCAAGTTTTGGATTCACCTTGAAAATCAACCCCCTGACAGCATCGCTAAACTCTGCTTAAACATATCGGATAAAATGGCCGAAGAAAATAAATCAGGTCTAATAAATAAAATAAATCTTTTGAGTACACAACTTAATATTCATAAACAATCAGTTAACTTTAAAAACCCTTCTACTTTCCTATCCAAAGCTGAGAATAATTTGTCAAAACATCCGAAAAACCACCAGCTAAATTTGATAAGAACAAACAGAAAACTAAAATTCTACTTCCTGTTGCGAATCTGTATAATCTGTCACAGCGAAAACGTAACGCTTCCTCGCACAATTTCAATTTCTCGAATATTTCCATGCACTGAATAGAAAAGGCTGTGGCCGTAAATAATTGGTTACGAGACACCCAACAGTCTGAGTTTTCCGGGGTTCTGAAGGACTGAGTTTTCGTATAAAATTACTGCGACTTTAAAGCAAAGTCAAATAAAGTATATGGCTGAAACTTTTCGTCTCGATGACTAAATTAACGGCTAGTAAAGAAAACAAACTTTAGCTTCCTTTATTCTACATGTTGGACTGCCATAACCAATGCGGCTTAAATGCAGCAAAAAGTGACATCAGATAGTCAGAATGACTGTCATTCTGACTCAGTGACAATCGACTGAAACAAACGCGAAATCAAAATCACGTACAGTCACACACACGTACCTGTAGTCTGTGTAGTGGCCACGAAACTTTGCTGAGATTTTACACAGTGATTCCTTTTACTCTTACTGGTTTATACCCAGCGAAAAAAAGAACTCGAAAACAGATCAAAACGCTTGCTTGCTTCTGCTTGCAAAGTTCGTCAAGAGCGTCGCGAAGAGGTTCGAGTCTGTCAACGATTAAAATCACGTGAATGACTTTCGAGTGAATATTTTTAAAACGTGAAGGTATTTCTAGTTGCCTGCGTGCAGACGTCTCCTATTTCCTTTGTTGCACGCGTAAACAATGGAAATAGGAGACGTCTGCACGCAGGTAATATTTCTAGGAAATACGAGGTGGCTCAGCAACTTTCATTTTTATTTGCATTTGCATTTTTCTATCGTTATTTACATTTTCTCTGCGTTTTTTGTTTTGGATTTTCATATAGACCTTGTCACGGTTTTCGACGCCATCTTGACGAGAAGGTAAACGTGTGAGAAATTATAGTCGGTGTGAGAAAAAATATGAATTGTAACAGCTAAAGCTACAAAGCAAAGGATTGTCCTAAAATATTTTGGGGGCGTACCTGTGCTTAAATTTCTCCAGAGGCTTGCTTTAGATTTTCCATATATTTGTCCGTAATTTTTCCCGGGACTTTCCTAGGCCATCCCCTTTCTTTTTTCGTTTAGTCGAATGCGTTTCCTGATATTGGGTCGGTCGGTCGGATTGAAAAAAAAAAACCTAAAAAACAAATCGCAAGAAGTCTCGGAATAGGAGGCCCTTGTACCCCAGGACGACGTTAAAAGTTAACATTCATATATTTGAATTAACAAAATGTACAATATACTGTAGAAAATGTTCATGTTTTTGTTCCTCTTTTTCTTTATGCTGTTACTATGTTCATTTATCAGACTAAAAGAATTATTTCAAGTGAAAAATGGTTGAACTACTTCTTTTTTTTTTTGGAAAATACCAAAAATTTGGGTCTGTCGGACGACGCTAAATGGAGAAAAAAAGCTGGGATGGCCTTACAGACAAATGTATAGAAAATTTTAAAAAGTGGTTCTAGGTCTTCTAGCGCATGTAATAACGCCCTCAATTTTTTTCAGTAGAATTCTTAGGAGTGAAGCTTTAGTTTACAATTTTTTTTTTTTTCAGAACAGCCGTTCTACGGAAATTATTCGGCATTAGATTATCATACAAACACTGCCGGTAATTTCTCACGCTTGCGTACTCGTCAAGATGGCGTCGAAAACCGTGACAAGGTCTATTAAAGCAACGTTTAGTGAGTTGATATTCATAGTTAGCAATTAATGAATTCGGCTTTCGTAGGATATGAAGAATTAAGCGGATCTCGGAAGGTGTTATCCACCGAGGCCGAGACAGGAAAGTGAATCTATAGTATGAGGATCGAATCAGCTATGCCAGCGGTTCTAGTTTTCATTAATGTGCAGCCTTACCCAATTTCGCACAAAACATAGCCTTAATCTGGGATTAAAAGAGTAGATTGCCCGATACTGTTACACTGAAGCATTCAAAATAGCTCGTGCACGTTAAACGTGCCTATGTTTATTTTAAGTAGTTCCCATGTTAACGCTGGCCTGTTTTTTTGTTAAAAAATGTTGGGTAAAATGATTATTATCATCAACGAACGGGCTCTTTCAGTAAGAGTATAGAGTCATAGTCAGCATCTGGGAGGATATCGGACCGTGATAAGTCTTTTTGAATTCTTTGTAAAGAATTCTATTACAGTCATTACACCTCTCGAGTTCATAATTTTGTCCATTTTAATCAGCTATCTAGCAAACAATTAATGATTAATTGTAACTTTATCTTAAAGCTTTTGCAACCTCATATAGTCATGCAAGTAAAGCTTACGTTGTTGATAGAAAAAAAAAACAAAAGACAAAAACTTTTTTTTTGTTGTAAATTTTAGAAATGTAGAAAAAATCTACAATGTAGAAGTTGAAAATTTTAAACACGGAAAATATAGCCTAAACTAACTTTTTCTTCGCTCTTCTTGGTCCCGTGGACAATGTCTCTAATGATGTGAAAAGTATTTTACTCAATCTTAGCTTTCCTTAAGGGAAAAAATATCGGTAATAGAATTTAATGTTGATATAACTCTGAAATTGGGCATATCCCCAGTCAAGCTCAGACACGTTTTTTGAATCCCACTAGTTTATTTTTTACATGATAAAATCATGGCCAGGTTTTTTTCAATAACATTTTATTCAATTTATTTTACATTGGAAAAAAGTTTACAACAATATAATTGAGATTATTGAGATTATGTCTCATGAAAATTATTATAAATAATTTACCGTATTTAAATCCTTCCCCATTTAAATCTAATAAAACAACCAGTTGTATTTTAGTGCATAAAAGGCATCTAAAAACTTAATTTGTACATATCAAAAGTATCGGTGATTTTGCAATGACAAGTAATCTTTATTGCTTCAATAATTTATTTCAGTTTTGCATGCTAGACCTTATAGAAGGACTTTCGAACTGAAAGACTTAAAAAGCCGGTTCCGTTAGGACCCAGACCACCCAATCCCCCCGCCCTGATAGTGAGCAAAACAAATTGGATTTTTTTACCGGAAAAATCAGCTTTTATTTCGCTTTTTATTGAAGCACCGAATTCGAAAAAACAAAAATTAATTTTTCATTATTTTGATTGTATCAGGTCCAGCTTTTACCTACAAAATAGGTAATTTTTTTTTTACTTTACGTATTCACTTTTATTTATTTATTTGTTTACTGAACAGAATCATAGAAGGTACTAAGAGTAATTCCAAGCTTAGAGACAATATTTTTCAACAATTTTGTGACAGTTCAATCACACGGATATGAATTTTGGTAAAGTCCTCCTTAGTGAACAGGAAGGATGTTCAACACATCCAGTTGACTCTGTCTTTGGTAGCAGGACCAGGTCCAGCGGCAGGAGTAAAGATCTCCTTCTTTCCACCTCCTTCCAGCACCAGGGTTTCCCCTTCCCGTCTGAGTGAAGTCAGACCTTCCAGGATGGAGGTAGCCTCATTCTCCAGCTGCTGGAGCTCTGGAGACGGCATCATCATTGTTGACATGACTGGTCCTGGCACAAGATTACCATCAGCACCCTGAGTTGCATCGCAGGATATAATGTTGGCCACCTCGGCTGCAATGTGCCAGGCTCCTTCTCCAGTTTTCTCAATCATCACCTTGAACCTCCCCTGCCAGTCTCCCTCCACCCCTTGTCTTGGAGTGGGAACAAGCTGGAAAGCAGCCAGGTTAGAAGTAGCAGTCTCAGAGATTGTCACACCCTGTCCTGGTTCATCCATAGAAACCGCTGGACGGAACTCCACGCCACTGTAGCCAGAAATATCAAATGCCACTCCCAATCCACTTCCATTTTTAGAGAATGCCAGTACAGTCTTGTTACCAGTCTGCTCCAACCGCATTCCAATGACATCACCATCACCAAACTTAGGTCCCCAGTTACTGGTCACCAGGCTACTACCATCACTCAAGTTGCCCGGCCCGCCATAGAACAATCCCTTCATCCCCCAACCAGCTGCAAACTTATCCTCAGCAGAAACTCCCACCCAGGTTCCAGAACTTCCAGTCACTTTAAACTCCCAACTTCCAGTTCCGCCTTGACTCCAGATAGCATTCCCCTTGGAGTTGCTACTCCCAGTGAAGCTAATCTTTGCTCCAGAAACTGTCACGTTACTAGATCCATCATCTCTCCATGCCATGTTGTTGAACTGATACTAGGGCTGGATTCTCCTGTGTTAATGTAAGTAAAGGTTAGGCTACACTTTTAGAGGTTTATAATTGACAAGGCATACATGGGAAAATGTCCCCACAAAAAGGAAGAGAGCGTGGGGACATTTTTGTGTGGAGCCCTTCAAAAAAAATAAAATTATTATTATTACTATTCTTTGTTAACATGTGTTCTTTTCTTCAGTTGATGAAGTCATCTATTGGAAAAACCACTGACCACATTTTCATTGCATTGAGAGTTCAAGTATTTATCCTCAAGCATAATTTTTTTCATAGGTTTAAGACGTCATCTTTTTTGTTTCACTGGCTAAAATAAAAAATTGGTGTTTGGAAAAATGGATCACCTTAAACGCCCCATAGAAATTGAAATCTTGTGTTCAAAAAAATCAAATAAGCCTACTAATTCTAGCCTGTGTAGCGGACAGGTTTGTTGTGTGCTGGGCATTTTCTTTATGGGATGGGGAAATAAAATTTGACTTGCACCCAAACTTGTGGCTCTGCTACCATAAACAACAGCACGTCCCCACGTATCCCACCAGCTGGCCATAACTAAATCAAATGGAATCAACTGAAAAAAATTATTAAAAATTAAAACTATTGTAACTGCTGCAAGATAAATAATTATTTTTGCCTAGAAGTTACTTATTCATGTGGTAACCTTTTACGACATTACAGTGATAAATTTTCCCTCTGAACCATCAGTACCATCAGGATCAGCAGAAAAAAGTTATCTTTACCGTAATGAAAAGGTGATTGCACATGGACACTTGCATTGTCCATAAAATCAAAATGTTTTAACAAGATGGGACTTGTAATTATGAGAAGTAAAGAAGGGATAATGCTGAGTTTACAGATGCTGAAATCTCTGCTGGAAATTGTTGTTGAAATATGATTGGAATGTCTGGCTGTTAAAAATTCTCCAGAAAAACTGATCCAATCCAGAGTTCGTCCTAACTTATTTTGAGCAGTCATGAGTCTTGTCCGGCCAACACTTTACCATTTCAATTGCCCAAAATTCGAGTCTCACCTTTGCAAAAAGTAATCAAAATTAAGGTCTTAACTTAAATAGAATGCTTTGACCTAGTTGGAAACTTTGCTTCAAGAATATTAAAAATGTTATTACGTTTTTATTGGCAAGATCTACTGGTTTCTAACCAGCTTGTTTTGCAAAATGGCAAGCACCCCTATGATGGTTTAAATGCATACATGACTGAAATGTTATGCAACAAACAGTATGAATTATAATAAGGGATATAAGGAAAAAAGACATTGCTATATATAGTCTTTTTTAACTCTTCATGTAGTTCTGCTGAGATAACCGAACTAAAATCTCCCAAACTTCTCACCACCTTTTGAAAACATCACAATTTTCCCAGTCTAAACCAAAATTGGAACCTCTCATAAACCACAATAAATAAACTCTTAATTCTCAAAATTATGCAGTGCTGTTGTGCTGAATACAAACACAAGTGACACAATTAGATGCAGGGTTAGTCTGAAGGAAGGCGTCTAAAAAACTGAAAATTACCAAAAGACTAAGATGAGAATTAAAAAGGTCTTTGGTTCAGTACCTTTATTAATTAAGCGATCACGGTCAACTCGAAACTGAACAGTTTGTCAAAATTATGAAATAATTAAATTAAAGTTGATTTCAAATTATCAAATATTTATGTTATACTACTAGCCTTTTATCCACTGGTTAAAATATCTGCTTGTTGGAGTGGGGATGTGGGATAAGGTAATAACAAAGAATCCTATCATTCAGAAATAAGGCTATTGTCAACCAGTAGAAGAAAAATATGACAAAGAAAGGAAGCCTATTCAAAACGTTTTAGGTTTGAAAGAGCCCAAGAGCCATCGCATTACCTCCTCTTAGTTCCTATAAACAGACAAAAAACACAGAAACCTAAAGTCCCTAAGGCATCACAGAACTCAAAGACCCAAATAAATTCTGGAAAATGTATTCTCCCCCAATCACGTTTCAGTATCAGGCATGAAAAGTAAAATGTAGTACTGTACATACCTCTTTGTGTAGCAAACATTAAACACTCTGCCTTTTGCAGTCTTAGGCCTTGGCTTCTTCAGATGTGTTGATATCTGCACAAGCTGAGCTGAAGTATGAAAATACGAAAACAGACAGCAGAGTTTTTACATCACTCACACTCCAGGCAGGCTAAGTTTGATGCATAAATTACCTAATGATTTACTAATTTTGCATAACCAACCACTTACAGCTGTACAGCCCATTGTACTCTCTTCCTTTCAGACATTACATACAGAGAAACTATAGGTATTAGACAAAAACTGTATAGAAATAAACTCTTGGGCTGGAAGAAATCTAGCCTCACTGTGTATCTGGTACGTTTGTTAATATGCGCTGGGTATTTTCTTTATGCAAGGCACAATATTCGGCTTGCTCCCATTGGATCTATCCATAAGTGCTAGAAAACATAACAACACTATTCAATAATTTAAAGCAAAGTTTCCAACTGGGTCAAAGCATTCTGTTTTTAAGTTAAGAGCAAAATTACAAGAAAATTGGGAAATAGAATGATAAGTGTTGGCCAGACAAAACTAACTGGCAAATTGGTCTAAATAATAGACCAACTCTACACTGTAGAAGTGAAAATTTTCCCCGGTGGGGGGGGGGGGGGGAGGGGGGTACTTGGGTTAATGTTTGCTGGGTAATTGTGCCACTGGCCTATCCCATTATAGTATATTTTTTGGCCAGTTGTAGACCCCATCTTAGTCACTTTTTGGAAAACTTAATTTTTGCGATCCCAACTTAGTCACTTTCTATTTATGCATCTACCTTATCAATGTGGTCTCAGGTGGCGGATTGTAATGCAGTCAAATAATGCAAGATTATTGTTAAATTTAATATTAACAACAACTTTCTGACTTTTTTTTACCAAGAATCTTCCCATTTTGAATCCCTGCTTACCCCAAAAATCCGAAAATTTGCGACCCTATTCTAGTAACTCTTTTGAAAATTTGACCCCATCCAGCAGCACATCCCCATTAGCCTCTTGTAAAAAATAAGGGAGTACCCCCCGGGAAATTTACACCTGCAGCTGGACATTGACCAAAACTTCCAGCGGAGATTTCTGCAGCATCCACAACTGAGTGACAGCATTTTCTCTTCTCATTAAGTTACAAGTTACCACTATTTTTGTTACAAAAATAATATTTCAATACACCAACGAGCCTCTGCATGCAAACACCCTGTCATTACTGAACTCCTCCCAAAAGTGACCACAATTTTCCCAGTCTAAGCCAAAGTTGGAACCTCTCATACCCACTGAACATAAATATATTTTTAATTATAATTCTCAAACTTATGCATGCTGCTCATGCTTTCCTATCAAAAATAACCACTGAATACAAACACCAGTGGCACAATTTAATGCAGGGATAGTCTGAAGGAATTAAGCTGGTGTCTAAAAGTTGAAAAATTACCAAAAGACTGAGATTGTAAATGCAGGTCTTCATGCAGCTATAAATCAGCAGGAGACTTCCATCCGTTTTATACATAATTGTAATAAAAAAGCGGTTGTGGTCATCAACTAGAAACTTAGCAGTTTGCCGACATTATGAAATATAGTTTATTGTTATTGGATGAGGTTTTTGTGATCAAGATATAAAGTGCTATCAGCGAGCTGAAGGCCTGAGGCTGATTAAAACGCACATCTAATAGCGAGACCTCGATTATTTAGGATATCACAAAAACTGAATAACTGTTTTACTATACGACTGTTTTGAAGAAAATTACGACAAACATACTGTTGCAAGGAATTGTTATTGGAAATCATGAACTGCGGGCACAACCTACAGATTCGTCAGTTATCTGCTGGTAGATAACTAACTAATCAGCAGTACTGTAGGTTGCGCTGATTTCCAAAATAAGCCTAGCCAATGAGAAGACAGATGGTGAGGGCAACGTATAACAATCATAAATGATATTTATCTCCTTTCTATTCATATACTCATCTTACGCTGCTAGCATGAAGCTAAAGTCTACTGGTTAAAATTAATCTCTGCTATTTTGTAGAATTTTGGAGTGGGGAAAGAGTGCTTCTTTGGTGTCTGAGGCTTATATGTCTTAAACCGGTAGAGGAGAGTTACGACAAAGGAAGTGCATTCAAACTGTTTAAGGTTAAAAAAGAGCTCAAGAGCCGTCGTGGTAACCGCTCCTTTTAAACACTCCAAAACCGGCGGAAACTTTAAGGTGGTACATCCCTGGATCACAACCCATTTCGATCACGTTTTCAGTTGCAGGTATGAAATGTAAAATGTTGCAACGTACATACCTGTTCTTGTAGCAAAGAAAACGGGCTTTCGCAGTAGGCCTCCGCCTGTACAGCTGGGTATATATTCAAAAGCTGAGCTGAAGTAAACAGACGGTGGAGAAGGTAGCGCAGACGACATGAGACGAGTGCAGACCCTGTGTTCAGCACGCACAGGCAGCCCAAGGTCGATGCATAAAACCACTTACGACAGACGGTTGGTACAAAAACTAATCAACAGATCCATATTGAAATTTAGGTGAAAGTGTAGAAACAAACTTCATTTATCTTAAATTGGGCTTTTTTTTGCTTTTTCTTCGTTATAAACCCAGACTCAGTTTATGTCCATTTTCAACTTCGTGTCATATAGAGAGAGCCTGAATCTAGCTGGAAACTGAAAAACTCCATGAAAATAATGAAAAACCATAACTTTTGCGTTTCGTTCTTCGTCTGTATCATTAAATAATATTACAATATCACACTGTGGTTTGGAAAAAATAGATTCTGATGGATTAAAAGCAACTGTTGGATGTCACCCCGCGTGTACGGCTCCTGCAACTCGCGTGACATGCCTGATGGCTCAAGGCAGTACATAATTAAGGTCAAAATATTGATATACATCAGACTAGCGGAAGTGCAAATCACAATTGGTCGTCATTTCCTTTTTTGTTCTCGTTCATCATGTCCGGTAGTCTGCTACACAGCCGTTTTTTACTGTCGTCACGCAACGCTCCTCGCCATTAGTGGGGAGGAGCGTTGCGTGACCACACTAAAAACGGCTGTGCAGCAGACTACATGTTCGGCAGATTAGAGTGCAACTCGTAAAAGCCATTAGGTTTTGGTAAGAATCAAAATTTTTATCCCTAATACATGGTCATATAAGCTGGGACAAAAATCGATTACGGCTCCTGGCTGGAGTCTGGCTAGGACTGGGGTTTAAGCCAGTCAGTTATCTTAGAGATTTATACAGCGACATATTTATTCTCAACTAGAAACGTCCTCAGCGACGAAGAGCTAGGAGAAACGGATGTTTTCGCAGGCTAATTGTCAACGTGTTCGCAAAGAGATGATAACGTAGTCAGCCTAGTACTAATATTAGTTGCGTTTAAACTACACCAAGAGACTATAAAGGGGACAGAGAGGCCATCCCCCATATACACCCTATTCCATAGGTAATTCGTCTGGAGAGTTATTTTTAGAATCTGGATAAAGTTACCTCGCGCGAGGCGTGGATGTTTCGTGGAGGTTTCGCATGACCAAACGCCGTGCAAAACATGTCGGGCGAGAGGCAATGAAAGCGTAAAAAGATCGAGAGCATTCCTGAATATTGAAGCGAAATGAGTCGGCGCTCACCTGGGAAAAAGGAATCGCTGGACTCTTTGACAACCCGTGAAATCAGTTTAACTCGAAGTTGTCGTAACCTCAGTGCTTTAATAAAATGAGAAATTTCGCCGGTCTATTGAAACCGGTCGTTTGTACAATTTAGGGAGTTTAAGATCCAACGACGCGGACGACAACTAGAACATCAAAAAAACAATAGGGTTAATTAGCAAAAAAACAACTTCGCACGTGCAACACACTTTTTTGTTCATTTCTTTCTCGTTTTTGCACGACTACAACGTGAAAATGCCTAATTTCGCGTTTTATGGAGGACGTAAATAAGCAACGACGAAATTTTATTTCTCTTTCTGAGCTTGAATATGGTCCCTTGAAATTCAGCTTTAGGAGGGTTCGCCTACAGTTGACAAAGTAGGTGGGTAGGAATAATCGCTATAAAGACTGAAAAAAATAAACATCAAACCAGAAATTGCTCTCTTCAAACTGTAAATTATAAATGATCCTGAGAGAATACTCAGTGTGTTAAGGATTTCCCTGCTCTACTGTTAGCTCTATACAAGAGAGGAAGGGCGATTCTTTTTTAATTTCGGTTTCGCTGACACAGCTTTCGCAGAAATCTCGCTGTAGTCGTTTTCGTCGACAAAAGGAATAGCAAAATCGCTCTCCGCGTCTTCCCCCATTTTGTTCTGCGTCATTTCGTGAAGGACGCGTGGCTCTTAGCGTGGGTCATCCACGCAGAACACATTCGCGCTATGTGATTGGCTGTTGTTTAATCCCCCTTGAGATCTGTGGTGTTAAAAATAACTCGAGACGAATTACCTATGGAATACGGTGTATATGGGGGATGGCCTCTCTGTCCCCTTTATAGTCTCTTGACTACACAGAAGGCTTATGATCAACAAATAGAAAACAAGGATTGAGATCCAGATTAGAGATAGAATGGAATGGAAGCCTGGGTGATACTTGTACTGTTCCTGGATAAGAGGGAGTCAGAACGTCAATTTTCGGAAAATATCTGTTCGGAAGACGATTTGAGATCTAGAATTTTCGGAACATTTTTTGTAAAATTTTTTGCTTGCCTACCTCTCCTAGGATTTTCGAACATCTAAAAGTTGGTATAATTGCCCATTTTTAACAGATTTTCACCCTAAAAAGCTCACCTAGATTTTTCGGGAACCTTTTTTCTGCCTGAAATTTTCGAAAAGGTAAGTTTTGATCCCTATAATTTTCGGATCGCTAGACTTTCAGCTAGGAAATCCGAACAGATGAAAAATTTTTAGGGGATAAAAATATGCCTATATCTACCGTTTTTATACTAAAATACGTTTAACAATGTTATGTTTAAGTGGTTTTGAACTATATTCTCGTTGGGTGCCCCTGGGTGAGTACTGCCAGGGAGGTTGGTGATAAGGAACGGCAAGCAGCGGCTTGTCGTATTTTAGCCTTGTCGTTTTACGAGGTTGGGGACTACATTAAAAGTATAGAAAGCAGCAAAGAGGAACTGGCCATTGCAAGGGATGAGGGAAACAGAAAGAGAAACATCAGTGTGCGATGTTCTGGCCAGGTCTTATCTGTGCGTCGGAGGATACAAACAGAGTATTGAGCAAAAATAGGGAAAGAGAAATAGACGCACGTGTTGTTCTTTCAGGTTCGTATTATGAGGTTGGTGACTATCATGATCTAAGCGTAGAATGTGGCAAATGAGCCCTGAGTATTACAAAGGAAGTAGGAAACAGAAAAAGAAAAGCGTGCTCTGTTTTGGCCAGGTCGTACTAACAAGATTGAAGAAACGACATAGCATAGATTAAGGTAAACAACAGCTAGTTACAGCAGATGCAAAAGAATTTCGGAAGGGTAGTTCAGCTGGGCCCAGTGGTTCGAAGGCCGATTAGCGCTTAACCCGAGGTTAAATTTAACCCGGGTTTCTTTTTCTTGTGTTTAAAAGCATTTTCTCAGATAATTTTCTCTGTTATTTTTAAAGTTTTCAAAAATCAACTTGTAGACAGAAAGAATTCAAACTGAAATGATTCTAAGCTTTCATATCTGAATTCAAATCTCGCACTAACCCTGGGTTATCTTAACCCAGCTTTGAACAACTCGGCCCAGGTAAAGAAGGCAAAGAGCTCATAATCGGTTTCATTATTCCCCTAATCAAATGTACTGTTAGAATTCAACCCATTTTGTTGTTTTTAACTTACTGGTCAGGATGAAAAGACGCAATGATAGCTTGACCTCGTGAAGTTTATTGACCCTAACGTTTGCCGCGATGCTATGACTTATCAGTTCTACCGAACCGTGTTTTAATAAGTGACTAGACATTAATTGCAAGACCAAATAGAATCATGGCTTAAATGCCGTGTTTGAAAGAACAAGTATACCACTGTGTTGTGATGTTTTACAATCATGCCAAGGTCATTAAAGAAATCCATGCTAGTGGCAACTTCATCCTCTTCTTCGATGAAACACACTTTCTGGATAATTGTCTAAAACTAATCGAGGTTCACAAACTAATTTACAGCCATGGCTTATAACCAGCCAGCTGTGGGGAACGTCTAAGGCGAACAGTTCACCTTAGGACTTAGAATACTGATAAATGTCCTCGTCAACTAAATAATAAATTGAACAAGAATAATTTCTAACTAAACCACTTAAGGTGCCTGCCAGGTAAGTAAAACTTGCTATTCGAGAGTAGTAGAAATCTATCAAAACTCGTTAATTAGATTCTTTTAAAAAAAAAAAAACTATCCTGAAAAAACACATTGGTCGTTTTTACACTAAGGACGCATTATCCGTCTGGGCGAACTTGGGCAAACATTTGTAGTTGGTCTGGTTATGCGTCTCAAGTATGAAAACAGGTTCAAGACGCATTGTGCGTCTGGACGAACTTTCCTTCGAGATGCGTCTTCAATAACGTACCACGAAAGGTAGTTCGTCTGGACGTATAATGCGTCTTATGCCAGTCTTTATACTTGAGACGCAGAACCAGACGAACCACAAATGTTTGCTTAAGTTCGTCCAGACGGATAATGCGTCCTTACTATAAAAACGGCCAACTAATAATTCGTTTTAAAAAGTTGAAAAAAGAAATTTAAAAATTTAAAAATTTATGTTCAGATGAGTTTGAAGAGAAAATTAATAAAGAAATGTTCAGATTTGTGGAAAAAATGAAGAGATCTAGAGAAACGGTTTTTTATGGAGCACTCCTACTCGTTCATTAAACATGAGTAAACAATTCTAAGTAGGCAAGAAACTGATGTTATTCTGCTACCGAACAAAAAGAATGAAAACTTTTAAAAAGAAAAAAAACGCACACAAATGATCTACTTTTAAATCTACCTTTCATTACGTCGATAAAGTTGATTAGATATCACATTACACTTACTTTTTTTAAGAAATAAAACTCTTGGCAGGTAAATTTGTTTTAAAAAAGTCAAGTGACTTAGAATTTACAATCGCTGAAGGCAAAGAATTCCATTCACATATGGATCTAAGGAAAAAAGAGAACTTCTATATTTAAAGGTATGGCTCCTACGTGTCCTTGTCTCGCTATTCGGTACAAGAAATTTTTATGTTTTAATATCTACAACACTATGACTCAGTTTGTACGTTAGTGTTTATAATAACCTGTTTTTCTTTCTTCTCATTTCTAAAGTATCCCATTCCAGCTCTCTTAGCATATCTGTAATGCTAGCTGTTCGGTTGTCATTCTGGAGGCAAAAACGTGCCGCCTTTCTTTGAACTCTTTCAAGTAACATCATCAACCAAGAACGTCTATTTATAAATTTTATAGACACCGACTTTTTGTTGACCTAAAATATTTACAAACCAACTAATGGATGAAATAAGAGGATAATTCAAACTAAAAATCTGTAACTGATGGACTGATGGAGGTTAGGAAGACTCCGATCCATGTGCATCTGGTATTAACCTGTTGAAAAAAGTTGTTAGTGTTGTGGGGATGTTACCCAGACAGAATATAAAAGGAGGATGTACTATTTGCAGGAGGCTAACAAACCATTTTGATGCAGAGGTTTCTTATAACTTCTACAAGCTACAACAGCTTAATTACTCAGCTACAAAAAAACAAGAACTATCCGTCAGTGAAAACCAAAATGCGTTACGTTCTACCCTTCAATAAGACGTTTAACGAAAAAAGTCAGCACAGAGTGATCTAGTCATACGGACTGAAAACAATACAGTTCAAGGCGAGTTTGCAGCGATTAATGTCGCCCAATGTAAGGGAATTCGGATTCCGGAATCCAGAGAATTTTTGATTGTGGAATCCGGAATCATGGGCCTTGCAATCTTGAATACAGCTCAAAAATCCGGAATCCCACTCTAATGAGATTGGAATCCAGAATTCAACTTCAACTGATAAAAAATCATGGTACGGAAACCAGTACCTGGAATCCAGAATCCACGGGGTGGATCCAAGACTGTCTTGGATTCCCTCACATGGGGCGAATTAATGGCATGAACTGTTGATGATCTCAGATTCACAGCAAATTATGACCTTACACATTACTTTTTGCAGTTCATCCAGATTAATACTATTCCACTTTTCCTTTCTCTAAATACAACTTCTTCTTAAAATGTACTTGCGGTCAGAGGGATCGTTCAAATTGGCAATCGTTTTCCGATATATCGTTTCAAATAACACAAAAAGTTGACCATCTGAAAGCCATTAAAACCATGACTAACCAGTACCTGACACGCAGGCTAATGTTTGGCTAATTTTGCTATTTTGGTAGGAAGATCCTTGTTTACGTTTAAAACGCATTTACCGCGGTCAAGCTTACATTCATCGTCAAAACTGTCCAAACATTCTACATTTCCTCAAATGCCTACTGCCTAATTTCGAACCCACACCTCCCTATAAAGACATGCAAAATTAACAAAACCCTTTATATCGAGCGAGTGTCTATTATGGTCCACTCTGAACCTTTGAGTACAATAACTCTGTGTGTGCTGACACGTGTGAAAATCATGAAAAACCTTAAATATGTTTGACTGAGTGACAACCATTTACAATTTTTGAAAGGCAAATCCTCCAAGAAGAACCCATGCCAGGCCCATGTCATAGGTATAGAACAATTTTTCGTTTTTTCTTTTGTTTCGTTCTTATTTCTTTTTGTTTTATTTATTTATTTATTTATTTATTTATTTATTTGACCAGGTAACCAGCTGAACAGATTTATTCAACGTTCCTTTTGCACTGACAAATTAGGGGGGTCAAAACAAGTGACATCTTCCAGTCGCGGGTAGTTTGTTGTAGTATTCATTTGTCTCAGTATAGTGGGGCCAGTCTCGAAAAACCATCGGATCACCAAGGATATGGACGGTGAGAGAGGCGGCCATTAAACTCGCGAACTTTTTCCAGCAATCTGTACCGGATTTTCTGCCATCTTTGTAGTCTGAAATGCCTTTAATTATAATCCAAGGAATGTCCAGGTCGTGAGCCGCTGCGTGTAGACCTAGATTCGAGTGAAATGATTTTATTACCAAATAGACTAGTAATGGAATCCAAGACAGTCGTGGATTCTGGATTCCACGCCCTAGATTCCGGATTCCCGATTCCAGGTACGGGATTCCGGATTCCAGTTGTCAGTGGAACTTGGATTCCGGATTGTAATCGTTCGTGGGATTCCGGATTCCAATGCCCAGGATTCACGTTTCTACCAAAAAAAAAATTTCCCCGATTCCGGAATCCGGATTCTGTTACATGGGGAGAGGCTAGACATGTAAGTTTAGATACGTGGTTAACAGGAAGCTGGTTTGGTTTTTAATTTGCTTTAATGTGTTATTTATTTATTTATGTATTTTAAAACTAAACTAGGAAAGTTTCTGTTTGCGCTGAACGAAGACTAATATGGGATAGCAGCAGCTAATTAAAACATTAATTAGGTGAAAGAGAAAAAACGAATTAAAAACTGAACTTGATGCCTTTTGAAGTGTCAAGGTCTTTAGAAGAAGTTGTAGTGGAAGTTGGTATGTTCGCCAACGAAAACGACGCCATTTTTAAGTGGGGCTATCTCAGCCAATTGAAGAGTTAGACGTTTACAGAGCAATGGTAGAATCTTGGTTCAGTTATTGTAACTCAATGGACCCTGAGTGCTGGTCCGATTGGGGGAAAAGTAACCCGAACATCCCGCCTTTGATTTTTTTAGGTAAGGGCTTTTCTGTAGGCTATGTGATATCTGAGTGACTGTATGCTTACCTTGCCCTTCTAATTCCATAGCAACTGCTTGTGGAAATCGCTTGATGAGTGTCTCGAGGCATTCATTGTTATCAATCTCCCCTGGAACACTCAGAAAATCACCACGATGTATTTTCACTTCAAGTGCTGTGGGATCCTTCAAAGGCGCTTTCCAACCATCTCCAGCATTAGGGATCATCCTTAAAGGAAGGGATTTCAAAGGAACTTTGTCTCCGAACTGCTCACTGGATGGAACACATGTTATTAACTTCTCTGAAATAACCACGTCGCCCAGTTTTACTTCAATGGATTTGAGGCTATAGCAGACGCCCACTAGAAACACGGCTTTGGGCCTCAAGACTCTGACAGCCGCCAATACAGAAACTGCAGAGCCTCCAGCAGTGACTGAGCCCCTTTGGCACTTCAGTATAGCAGTTCGTAGCTTTATTTGACCTTCTCCAATGTCCCCGAAGTAAACGAAGCCAATATCTCTGTGGTAACTTTTACAGAGACTGGAATTCAGACACGAAAGGTAGCCTAGAAACTCACAGTCCTCTACCGTTAGTAACAAGATGTCAGTTGGGAGTTGGGCATTATTCCAAAGTACCGACTTCTCTGGAAGGTCCTCATTTTTAAGGAGACTGATAGTGATCGCTGGTGGGTAAATTGCAGTTTCTAGGAGGGCAAATTAAGAAAAAATTGACTGATTATCATTAGACTATGCTAAAAACGTAAACATCAAGTAACGGATAGCCTGGGTACGTAGGTAGATAAGGTTGCAAAAGTTAATCACCCATTTCGATGTAACAGGTAGGTAGTTAGGTAGGTAGGTAAGTAGATGGGAAGGTAGCTAGGTAGGTAGATAGGTAGGTAGGTAAGAGTGGTAGGTAGGTAGGTAGGTTAGTGGGTACGTAAGATGGTTGGTAGGCAGCCAGGTAGGTTAGGGGTGGGGGGCAAGGAAAATAGTCTGTAGGTAGGTAGATTGGTAGGGAGGTAGGTAGGTAGGTAAGTAAATGGGAAGGTAGATAGGTCGATAAGGATGGTAGTTAAGTTAGTGGGTAGGTAGGATGGTTGGTCGGCAGACAGGTAGGTAGGTAGATAGGTAGCTAGGTAGGTAGGTAAGTAGGTACGTCGGTTGGTCGGTACGTACATACGTACCTACATCCAAACATGCAAACCTACATGTGTAGACCTATTAAGTAACTATGATTACTTGTTTAATTGCCTAGTGGATTGAAGATATGAGTTGAAAAACAACACCAACAATATCATTATCGGCATTCACAAGTTATGTCTTAAGCAGCTGAAATATTGGCGTAATTATGCACATCATAAAATTGCTAAACCTGTTGTTCTTGGTCTCTTTGAAAGCTCAGAAGTGCTGCAGGACAACTTTCTTTCGAATCCTTTGCTTGCTTGCGCCTCTGCATCAGACACATCTGTCAAAACGAGTAACAACATTACTTTTTATTCTATCTGTTCTGATACTCTCAACCTTATCATCTCTATCTTGTTAAACAAAACAGCTTCTGCACATACAAAACTATCCTCCCACGCAGAGGTTTTTAGGGGTTCGCCACGCGTTCCTGCCACACGAAGGACGATTGCGTGACGAGCCAAAAGATTTTCTGTATGGAAGGCTAATACCAAACCCTTTAAGTATAAATACAGACCCGACTGCGTGTTTGTAATACAATGTGCATGCTTAATTTAAAAATACCAACTATCACATTTCTGTAAATACTTTTTTGGTACTTATATACGCAATGGAAAGATTTTTTGCTTCTTTTATCACGGAAAATAATCCGAATAGCCCATATTAAGACATTGTCAAAATTGGTGGCCAACACTTTACTATTAAGCCCTGCATAAGAATTGTTGAATTGCTTGTGACTTTGTTCAGTAATGTCAGAATCCCGTTAAAGAAACTATTTTAACGAGGCTCGAGCATAGATTTGGAGAGTAATCAGTAGCAGTGATAAGAAAAATTCGTTAAATTTCTCATGAAATTATCAAGAGATTGTCAGTCTTATTTTGAATAGGTAATATCCACCGTCACGAAAATATTGTTACCTTTAAGTGAGAACCATTCTTTCAGTCCGGGCAGCGTCGGCATCTCACGCCTTTTTTGGCAATGCCTCGGTATCCCTCCTTCTACTTTAAGAAGGCAAAGACAATCCTCGTGAGTACAAAACTTCTGTTCGTGGAGAGAACAAGGCTCTTCATCTCGCAGACAGCCAGGGCATGCGATGCACAAGTCACACATCAGGTTTCTTAGCCAGGACACCTCGCTTTTTAACTTCTGCATTGCCTCTTCCAAAAAATTTCGTACAGTAATAGCCACTTTGTTTGTTTCAACGAGCGACGCATTTTTGACTTCAAGAACATTTTCCTCTGGTTGCGTCAAGATGATCTTGATGAACGTTTTCCTGCATAAGAGAATAAACTGGTGACAGGGATTTTTCCCAATGAAAAACCGGGCAGCCCCATCGAAAAAATCTGGATTTTCTTGGTAACCATTCTCAGAGTACCATCTAGTACATCGTGACAAGAGTTGGAAAAAAAGACCGTGAGGCACAAAACCCCATTTAAAATTAAGGTAAAGTGGACATGGATCTGAAGGCGATAATTTCAATTCACAAAGGAATTTAGGTGGCGTCTTTAGTTGACAGGGTACATAGTACTTTTCATTTGTTGGCGGCGTGACAAACTTGACGATCAATCCGAACTGCTCCATCATGCTCAAGATATCCTCCTTGTTCAGGCCTTGCTGACAGTACTTGGAGAACACATGATCAACCAGCTCCATGTGGAGGGCACCTGACGTCTCCATTTCATTCCAAAGCTGGGAATGTCTCGGTTCCTAACAAATCCGGAAGAAGACAACACTTAAATTAATAACAACAAAATGCCACACCTGTTGACGATGTAAGGATCTTCATCTTTTTCTTGGGCGCTACCACAATAATATAAAGGACTGAAATGCATGGTGCCAAAAAAAGCATAAAACGTTGGATTATTTTTAAAAAGATTTTGGAATTAACGTATGAATTGAAAAGTTAGATAAAGCGTATGGCCATACAACAACTGTCCATTTTAAATGCCAACTTTAAAAAAATTTACAAGAACAGAATGTATTTAAGTGGATCAGGCAAAAACCTACCGCAGAATAGCAAAAACTAAACAAGATTTACATTTTATAGGGTTGTGACACACGAAAGATAAAGAGGAAATAAATATTAAATTTAGACCAATAAAAACAACTCATAGATAAATAATATATAAATAAACGAATAAATAAACAAAATAAAATACTCCTTAGAACAAAACAAAACGGTACCAGATAACTATAAAGTTTACATTAATTAGGGTAAATCAAACAATTCTAGGCTGTATCAAAAGTAAGAGGATAAAAAATTTTCCTTCATCTTTTTCTTGAATATATGCATTATCTAAATTTTCATCCAGATTATTCCAAACAGAAGGGCTAGAGAAACGTAGATTAAATTTACCGTAATTTCAGTCGAACCTTCACTAACGGCCACCTCCCCACAACGGTCACCTCTTATTACATCAACTCTTGTTTAAACCTTTCTACATCGAGAACGGCCACTAAAGCGTGTCCTCAACTGCCAAAATAACCTCTCGACAACGGCCAGCCTTTTTAGCGACTGATGAAAAAGTCAAGAATGGTCATGAAATTTAATCCGTATAGCAAGTTGACGATAAATCACGCGATCGGCTTTTGATTGTGTTCCATTATACTGCTGCAGTAAGCATAAACTGTCTACGATACTTATAGCGAATGTTGCGAACCTTGCTCGTTTTGCCACGTTAACATTTTGATTCAAAACATTATTTAAGTTTTCTGTGTATTTCATCTCTATATACTAGTATATGGTTGGATTACCATTATGGGATACAGTAAGCAAGAACTTACGAGCAATGTACATGTTGTACTCCCTCAAAACCAAACAAAATTTGTCACATTAAACCCCTACCTCCCCATAACTGCCACCCCCCACAAAGGCCACTTTTTTCTGTCCCAAAGGTGGCCGTTGTAGAAAGGTTCGACTGTAGTTCTAACCTGATCAATATAATAAGTTGACTTTGATGCTAGTTTAGTATTATAGCCATGGTTAGATGATATATGTGAAAAAAAGTTGTCAAAAGCCTTATGTGAGTAATTTATGATGAAACTGAAACATTAAAAAAAGGCAGTATGAATAAGGTGACTATGTGAAGTCAACACCGGCTCTAATAGACCTTTTTACCGTTGCAGCGGCCATATTGAATTTATTAGATTTAAGGAGTATTATGGTATGCCGAGGGGGCACTCGTGCAGTATTTACGCGAGAGTTTTGGGCAAAAAATGAACTTAACTGAATATTTCTCGGGAAAAACGCGATCATTATTACATTCAAACAAGGCACAACGATCTTTTTTCCGATTACAATCTTCTGCTAGGAAAATTGGCTCGAAAAGCGCGCGTAAAAGGGAGCGAGTATACCGGATCGTTCTCATGCCCCCTGGGCATCCTGTAAAATCTCATTAACAATATGGTTGCCGTATCGGTAAAAAGGTCTATTCAAAGCCAGCACTTACGCTCTTCAAAATAGATGTAACTTATTGCTCCCGCAGGGATTTGGCCCAGAAGGCGAAATTCCGAGGAGGCTCTCTAGTAACTCGTTCTTATATAGAGAAGCACAAAAGTTTTGTGGCACCAATCAGAAGTCAGAACGGCGGCGACCGTTTGGAATTGGTCTGGTAAGACATTGTCCCCAGGGGCTCTTCTCGCTGTTCTTTACTTTTCTTCGTGCCATATTTTTCCGCCCGTTTAGATTTTCCCTCGCCCGCACTATCTGCCCCTGTGTCTCCGAGGATGGCTTAGGTAGATTTTGTGACATTTATTGTGCAGTCATTCTTCGACACTCTTATCAGTGACATTCTGTGGAGCAGTTGTTTTGAAAGTTATGGACTAAAAGACACTCGTTACGCGCAGATGAAGTTATAAGGTGCGTATAACTGTGTATATACAAACACTCTGGAGAGTTTGCCAGACACGTGTTCACAAACCTTTGATTGGAAACCTTGCCAGACACTCTTTCTCTCTTTGACCGGAATAAGACTCAGCCCCAAACACATAAGACGAGTGAACAACGGCTAGCTTATCATTAGCAGAACGATAGACGATTACAGAAATTCGCCGACAATCAAATTCTGTGCTGACTTATTCCCTGCTCACAGATGTCCTTCCGCTATAAACTTTAAAATATGACAAGAATGCGCGAGCGTGAATTGATCAAACGTCCTTTTAATTTCTAAGGCTTACTTTCCGGCAAATAAAATGAACTGAATGTAAAAAGTGAAAGAGAAATAGCGAAAAATTCAACTTCTAATTAAGTCCTTTCTTATAGTTCAGAATGAACTATTCTCGAAACTGAGAATGTTTTGATCAAAGCTGTGTAAATCGAACTGAGACTGTGCATGGAACCTTGCATTTCCTGTATTTATCTCACCTATTGTATGGAATATGAGTGAAAATCTTCATTTTGAATCGGTATATTTCAAAGAGCTACACAACGAGCCTGAATACTATTGACCGACAATATACAGAGCGGGGGCAGCTGTAGAGTCAACTATTACAGTTTAATAGATTAACCCATTCTCAGCAAATAATAACGCCGTGTAGGGTGTCAATTTTAGCTTCAAATTTTGTTCGTTTTACATGTTATGATTCATTTTCTTTCTTTTCCTCACCCCCCACCTCGATAAGTTTAAGCTAACTGCAGGTTGGGGGAAATATTTCCTTTTGTTTTTCATTCACTTTTTTATTCTTTGTGATCTGTTTGCTATGAAATTAAGTTATTGTTGTTGTTGGTTGTCAATCATAATTACAACCAAACGAAATAAACAACATGAATCGAAATCAAACAAAACATTTAAAAACCATTGTCTAATGAAAAATTTCGCTTTCGTAGAAAGTCTGCTATCAATCTTTAAATTTTGTGCTTCGAGTAACTTTTTGTTTTCTCACGAGCTGCTGACTGGCCCACAACCAACTTTCTTGGAATGTACCCTAATTTTCCTGTCATCCGATTGGTAACCTTTACGGTTACAGCAGTCACACTGTAACTGTAATACATCATTTAAGTTTTTTTGTATTTTGGCAATACATCATGTAAGTGGAATATTGAGTTTCAGGAAATTTACTCGTAGGGTTTAGTAAGAAGATCTTAGGAAAGTGGTATAGCAGATTTTTTTTTGGTTGTTTGTGGAACACATTAAGTAGCTTATGAGGACTGGTTCACGATAATGCGCATGTGTGAGTTCTGACAGAAGCTGATTGTTTTTAAACCAACCGGAAGTGAGTTAGTTATTCGCGACGCGAGAATATTTCCGGGCATTTGGTTTGACTTTATATATCCCCATAATTCAAGTTTATTCTTTGCTACTCCTCAGATATATGCTGCAGCCGATAAGAATAAGACTCACAGCCCTCTCCTGCTTTGAAACAAATATTTACCAACGTGTATTTTTACGAGGTCGTACCCACGCTAACAAAGCAGTCACCGATCGGCAAACAAAATTTGTAAACAAACATTTTATTACTGTTATCTCAGTTCGCCTTATATAAACCCAGAAATACTTACAAATAGCGCCTGACCGGTGACAAAAACACACAACGTATGAGTATTAAGATTATCCTTAACTGAGCATAAATTTCAATTGCTTATCAGCAAATGAACTTCGCGTTGCATCGGGTCAGTGTTCTGCAAAACAAATGTTACCGAGTAGAACACATAAAGAAACTAGATTATAAACAGAATATTCAGGCAATAATTTATTTCCAAAACACCAATTCTTAAACATATACGATCGTAAAGCAAAGATACAAGGAACATTTCAAGTGTACCAGATCGGTGAAGATCGCGCGGTCCGTTGCGGTATAACTACAGGTCGCCGAGTCAAAAATCAAATCAAAGTTGAACGAACTCATGCCTTTAATGACTTTCCAAGTGTCGTGTATTCTTTTCGTAAGCCACACACTACTCCTAGAACCATACCAGATCGATCGACTAAGCTTCTCTATCTCCAAAGACTCTTGGGAACTTCCTGTTGCCGGACGGCCACGATGCTCTTCTGAGCCTCCATGATCAAAACATTATTTTTTGCGTCTTCTTAAAACGTAACCAGTCAAACAACACAACCACACGTTAATCACCACTACCGAAGTATAACTAGGCCAGCCAAAGCGACGGATGTCGGAATAAAACGAAAGATTTTCAATTATTGTAACAGTAACGGCGATTTCGAATTTGGCGCTGAACCAACAAATTTATTCTGCAGAGACAAACGGCGCGCATGCGCATAACCGTGATCGCGTCCCTTTAAGCAACCGTGACGACAATCGCGTCTGTTTGGGTCTTTCTGCAGGTATCGTCATCACAAAAGAAACAAAGGAACCAAACAATAGGGTTCTCATGGGGGCTTTATTGTTTGGTTGTATTGTTTTTTGTAATACGTATTGTAATCTGTGCCTCCGTACCTACAGAAGGGACCGTCTATATGTATCCGCTCTATTTTTCAAATGTAGGCCGTTTTCATGGAGTTGCATTCTTACGGACTTTATCCATGTTCAAAAAGAGAAAGGAAAATTCGTCCTGGTATGTTCGCGTCCCCCATAAAACGTTGCATGCCTAGGACGTTTCACGTCGTAGCTGTGCAGTGGACGCAAAATTACTTTTATCGCCACGTTTTCACTGCCGTCGTCGTTGTCGTGGCGTAAGCTCCCTATGTTAAACAATAAAAATGCAAGCTACGGAAATTTCAGCCTATATCTAGTTTACTCTTACCAAGTTTGATTTATGCTTAAAATTAAGAGGATGTTCATAAGTGGTTACTGTGTGATAAGTTAACTAAGGGATATTTTATCGGGATGTAATGTCAGGTATCACGAATATTTAATTATTAGTTGTTTAGAATGCCTTTACAAGTTGGACGTTTAAAATAGTCATCAACATAAACCTTCTCCTTTCATGAATTCGTTCTTTAACGAATATGTTCTATTTTAGTACACTTCCACGACTTCCACGACAGCCCTTTTATCGTAAAATAATGTTCAATTGAGGTTCCCAGCAAAGGCTTGTTTGTATTTGAAAATGTCGCACGGTTTGGTATTTCAATCTGAACTTGACTCCTCGTCTAGATTTCTAGGAAATAACCTCTATTTTTATTTTGGTTAGATTTTAGCTTGTTCAGTTTCCCGTGTTTTCGATCGAATTCATATAGTTGATGCTTTTTATCTGCAACTTTTAAAAATAATGGTATGCAATATCTCCCACTTCACAGGTGTTGGTTAAAGTAAACAACATCTCTTCGGTTGTAATTTCTGCTCTCTACCGCGAACTGCATTTTTAATTTGTCATCTGAGTTTCCAATCACGTACGTAGTTGATTTATGGAAAAGTTCTGACCAATCACTTTCCGAGAAGAAGCTTCACACCTCTCCGAAATCGACAACAAGTCAGGACTTTCAAACTGTACTTTCCTATCTGCTGATACGAAAAGTTTGTAAAAGAGTTTTTGTATTGTTCTCCTTGTTTTGTATTGGCCAGTTGACCTAAATAAGCTTAACAGTGAAAACTTAGATCGAAAAAACATTTTGACAAAGTAATTATCTCGAAGGTTTCATGCTAATCAGTCTGTGTTAACCAATCAGAGAAGACTTGCGTCAGCATTAGTTTGCACTAAGCAGTTGGTTTTCTGGCTGATATAAAAATGGGTGTAACACTAATTTACCGCAGAGAATTTTAAGAACAAGAATCTAAAAGGATATTACACTCTTGAGCAATAGATAACCAGTGAGTCAAGAAGAAGTTGTCTTTGTGAAAAGGCTACAGTTAGTCACCGCCAAAAAGTCTTGAGTGACGACGAAGACATATCATTTTGATGGAGTGACGCTATTGTTGACCTCTTGAAAACTTGTAACTAACAAGGTTTCAAAAGACCAAGGGGATGGTTAAGGCTTGGTCCTTGGTTTGTCTTTTAGGTTTGAGATAATTAAAAGGTGATAATCATCCTCCATGTAAATGAATCCGCGCCAGGGTTTCTACGACAATGGTAATGCAGGGAATTTGTAGCGGTGGGATGTTGTTTTCTGGGGAGTCTATTGCAATATTAGTAAACTGTTAATGTTGATATTATTATCCACTTGAATGTTTTACTTACCATTTCTTTGAAAGGGCAAATGGTTATGAGTTGTCTGAAGACCTCAATAAGCCATTGAGCCCGCAGTACAACTGTGTTGCGGTGTCTGACAATCACACCAAGATCATGATAGAAATCCAACATTGTGGCAACTTCATCCTCGTCTTCGATGAAGCAAAACGTCTGGATATAACCTTGAAGTTGTTCAGGGTTTAAGTAATACACTTCCTCAGCAATTAAAGCTTTGGCGACCTTCTCAAAGTTAAACCATCTAAAAACCAAATATAAAAACAAAAGATTAAAGTAGAGGTTGAAGCCAATACTGAAGCCTTGATCTCTGCCACTAAAATAAAAGAATGTAAATGCCTCAGAGCGATTTTAACCAGCTGACACACGTATGATCCTAGTGAAAATTAGGTAATTCGGCACTGTTCAAACGCTGTTAAAGGTAACGAGTTTTGTTCTTTGTAGTACACGTTTCTTTCTAGTATGTGTTAGTACGCAATGGAGAATACAGTAAAAACCCGCGACTAAGAACCTGCATTTTCTCAAGTTAGCTCAAACATGTTCTTACATGAAGGAAACCATTACATCTCTGTTGGAGTGATATAGCCTGTGCCAGGCTCTCGGTCAGTACAGACGAGCGAAAAAGGAGGGCGAGCAGTGGGAAAACAAACGAGCGAAAAACGGCGGGAAAAGAGAGGGGGAGAACCTGTAAGTATCTTTGTACTTCTGTGGCAAACGAGACACGTGAAATGGAAATGGCAGATGTGATTCAGTATTTCCATAATAGCGTTAAGTGTGCACCTAAATATATTATGTGCGTGCTGTGATCAGTTGTGGTACCGAATGTGATGCTAACAAAATACACTAACTGCAAAAAAATCTGCTTAATACATAACTGGTAAAACTAGTGTACACAATACCAAATGGGTTTGCTCAAAATATACTTTGAAAAATGCAAGAAAGACTTTTTTGCTATGATTCGTATATGAGAAAGCTAGTAATGACTCAATTTAAGTATATAACATGTAAAGACTATCACTGAGAGAAAATAAAATACGGTGAAAATATAACATTTTAGGATTTCTGGAAAAGTTAGAATTAATTGAAGGCATGACAATAATAAAAATTATTAGATATAGGCACCTACTGTCACATGTTCCCTTGAATAGCCAGAAAAGTCCAAGCCCCTTCTCATACGTTTTTATCTTAAAATGGCGTTCACGGCTATCCGAAGACGAAATAGCTGAATTTCTCACTAAAACTGAGCGTAAAACATATTGCTCAATCGATACTATCCATTTTACGGAGTAGATGCAAGCGTGGATGTCCACAGTTTGAAAACACAAAACGAGAATGGTAAAACAGTGAACCGCCGAGGGTTCAACTTCTTCATCTCACAGGACTGAAATACAGCCAAACATGGCCGTAGAAAAGTCATTCGATCTCATCGCCATTCGATCTCAGTACGCAGTCGAAACGTCGCGGCAACTACATAATGATACAAACAAAAACTATATTTCTAAGTTTATTTCAAAATGGAATTATACCGTATTGCCTTCATGCATAACTTGCAGTAAATACAGTAACTGAAATAGAGAGCAAGAGGTATGGTTTTCTTGACAAAATAACTTACCGAATTGGTACTCTTTCCCCCATGTATGGTTCTTGTCTCAAAACTTCCATCATTCGTTTCTGAAGTGCGACCACTCCCTCATCAGCTGAACCTTGAGTATTATCGACAGAGAAAAAATCACGGATCACGTGAAGCCCCAAGTCCTTTCCAAAAATTTCCTGCTGAATCTGCAATTCCATCTCTTTGATGTCTTCGTGCGGTTCATCTGCATGTGTTCCCACGATGAAGACTGGAGGGCGACAGTACGGCAGATCTTCCACTTTCGATGGTGAGCACATAGTCCTCACAGAAACCAGCCACGACAACAAATTTTCCAAATTTGTTTCCTTATTTTGATTACTGAGATGACGCTTTAGAGTTCCTTGCTTGAAACAGGGCTCTGCAATGTCCTTTAATCCTTTGCTGAGATCGTAAACTAACATGTAAACGGCTCGTGGGGATAAAAAAACTGGGTAAGACGCATAGTAAAGATGTTGACCAGCAAAGTCCCACAGATCAAGGGTCATGTGATGTTCCACAGTTGAAGCATCACTCTGAAGGTTTAAACCTTTTAAACGTTGAACAAGATGATCTTCAAATTCTTTAGGAGGCAAAGTAGAGTCGATGTTTAATTCAGCTGGGACGCCTGTTTTTGTCACTTCGTTGTTTACTTTGGCTGTACCCTAAAATTAATATATTAAAATGGTTAAAATTCTCCTTTTTAAATATCATAAAATATGTTTATTGGGCTCAAGTTTAACATTTTTTAATTCATATGAAATATGCTGTGTTTTATATGTGCCGCACAATTAAAATTTTGAGTTCAAACTGACCTCGGAAGCTAAAATTCAGCCAGTTTTTACAGGCAGGGACGACGTGCCAGTTACTTTTAACTTTTTCTCAGGTCAAGCGTTGGTAACGCTCTACGTCCAATTTTTATACTCTGATTGGTCAAAATTTGACAGGTGAGTTCATGCGGAAAATTTATGCGGCATCTTAAATCTTGTCTGAAGCTGACAGAGTTTTGTGTCAATTTGTGATGTTTTTAACTGTCTTTTTCCACTGAATCATAGTTATTAGAGGAGACTGGTTATGAAAAGCGGCAAACATCAATGATAAAAACAACAGTGCTGCAGTTTATGTTGGAAGCACCCTGAAAAAGCACAATCCTTTGTTTTCTGTTGGCAAATTGTTACGGAATAAATTAATGCAACGTTTTTATTGGTCAATACAATCAAAATGATAGGAATTCTTTTGAACGTTGTGCACTTTCAGGTCCACAAAAACATATGAGGGTTGTCCAATACTGTCGACCAGAATCCAGTCGTCTCCCCTTGCTTCCCATCGGAAAACCGGAAGTCTAGTGGTGTAAAGTCCTACCAAGTGTATTGGATGCATTGGACACGAATAGATTCCGATGGAAAAGTTCATTTTCTATTCGTGAGAGACTTAGAAAAATTCCGCTCATGTTGGATGAGGGGGTGGAAAGTCGTTCCAATGGAGTCCATCGGATCCATTGGACACGAATAGATTCCGTGAGAGACTTAGAAAAATTCCGCTCCTGTTGGATGAGGGGGTGGAAAGTCGTTCCGATGGAGTCCATCGGATCCATTGGACATGAATAGATTCCGATGGAAAAGTTCATTTTCTATTCGTGAGAGACTCAGAAAAATTCCGCTCATGTTGGATAAGGGGGTGGAAAGTCGCTCCGATGGAGTCCATCGGATCCATTGGACACGAATAGATTCCGATGGAAAAGGTCATTTTTCTATTCGTGAGAGACTTAGAAAAATTCCGCTCATGTTGGATGAGGGGGTGGACTAAAAACTTGTTTCAAAATATTTCCAAAATGCTCTCACAGAATTTGTTCAAACTTTGCCATAATTGAAGCAATTATGGCAGGTACATACTCCCTTAAGCCATTTCTAAAACAAACTCCTGGTACAGAGAAACACAAAAATAAATAAAAAACATATTGGTTTCATTAGGTTGCCATGGCGACTCCATTTGCAATAAAACCTAGATAATAAGAAATTTTCATGTTTATATAATACAGTAATGTTGTGGTAGCCTTTTTCCCATATCTTTACTCATGTTTATGTAGCTAATGCTTAAACTTAGAAGGTATCCCCCCTAAAAAATCCAGCCAAGCCACCTTATTTAATTTTGTTTTCTCTGTCATACCTTTTTCTTGCAATCTTTCGTAGGTAAAGAGAGATGAGGAAGTGAAGAAACCTATCAGGTCTGGTTCCCCCAATGACATTAGGAACAAGGAGGATATCTCAAAAAACGATCAGAAATCTCCCCTGTACCTACTAAAGCTGTTATCCCACCTCTCAATTCTGACAATGAAAATAACAAGTCAGGTCTTATTTGCAGAAGGCGGCTATTCCTGAAGAAGGCACAGATGGTGACAGGTGAAAGAAAGGCAAAGGGACGGGCCTTGCTGGAAGCTTTGGAAAGGCCAGGCATCAGTCAGCTCCAGGTGCGGGAGTTCCTAGAGCTGGCTGATGAAAATGGACAAGTGAGACCAGCCCCTTCAAGGCAGTCTGATAAACCTTTTTTCATTCCTGATTCCCCTTTGTAATAGTTATCCTTTTAGTTCAGCTCGTCGTTGTTTTGTTGTTTTTGTTTTGTTTTTTATCCCATTCCTCTCCTGGGAATTTTGCTGAGAACCTTGTTTTGAAGCTAGTGGCTTCGTTTTCTAGTCACTGTCTGGCTTATGAGCTAAATCTTACAAGAAGACTGTTTAAAGGCCCTGTAGTTCACAGCGTTCAGTTACAGATGCAAATTGAAAATGTTATTTTCAAAAGTTGGGGCATGCATAGAAAGCATGAGATGGTTTCGTGGTTTTAAAGTAACACAGCTGCAGTCACAAATTTCGCTTTCCCTTCTTTATTCGCTTTTATTGCTACCCTTTTTTTTCTTTCAGTGGACACTGTTACTGGCTTCATTTGGGTAGGGAAATATTGGGAAAGCTTTTAAAGAGTAGGATAGCAGGAAGTGATTGGTTAATTGGAACATAATTATTTTTGCAATTTTTAAATCAATGTTACATGGTTTTTTTGTCTTTTCCTCTGGCCCCCTGTACTGAATATTTGTGCTCACTCTTCCTCTTCTTCAAAGTTGTCTTTGACAAGGGCATTGAGAATGGGATGAAAGCAGTGCAGTGGCTATAAAGCTAATAAAATACAGTGCATGATACAATGCCAAAGAAAATTTTTTGTTAAGTACAGTTATGAGAGGAGAAGTAATAGTAAAGACCTTTACTAGCTTGTTGTTGTTACCGCAGATGCTATGTTTCCCCAATGTAGGTCATGTGTGACAACATTTAGGGCATGGAAATCAAGCCTAGCCTTGTGATGGTACTCCAAAGAATGCTTCCTTTAAAAATTTGTGTATAGGTCACATCAATAATTTTTGGACACAAGACCTATATAAATTTTAAGGTTATGATGGGTAAATTGTTGTGAGAACACCTCTTCATTCACACTGAGGGAAAGCAAAACACATCAATAATTTTTGGACACAAGACCTATATAAATTTTAAGGTTATGATGGGTAAATTGTTGTGAGAACACCTCTTCATTCACACTGGGGGAAAGCAAAACACAAGCTAAAAGGAATTTACTCTCTCTTCTTAAGATGTAATACCACTGTCTAATATTCAGCATAAAAGCTACAATCCCGCATTGAAAGTCTTTGGAACAATGACTGAGTATTTGTAATTTATATGCCCTGGCTCATAGCCAGGTGCTACCCTTTTGAAAAATACCCTGTACTAAATCTATCACTGTTTCCCCACACCCTTTACATATTGAATCTGCGTGCATATATCCAACATATTTCCTGTAGGGTGCAGAATAGGGTTGGGCATGCATGATTTTACATGAAAAACACAAATTAACTCTAACTTGTTATAAGAATTTTCTCCATGCTTTTCTCAACAAAGGTACGATTAATAGCAATCCAACAGAGAAGGAAGGGTAAGCCTTGCTGGAAGCAGTGAAATATTGTTTCAACATGAGAAGAGAAATTTCATATCTCCGAGCGGCCGCGCCGTGCAATATGTTCCATTTATTTTACACCACTGAAATACTTAACCATTTCACTTATTAAATGAATAATTTTTTTTCTGTAAAAGGTGTGAGTTGTTATATAATTGTACCATAGCAATGGTGATCTTTTCACATGCAAAGTAGACTACCGAGTAGTCCCCCATTTTTCCTCAGGGATAGTAGAGCGAGCGAAACGCGAGCGCGCGTAAAAATCACCCCACGCAAGAAAAGGCGCGCGTGGGGTAATTTTCACGCCCGCTGGCGTTTCGCTCGCTCCACTATCCCTGAGGAAAAATGGGGGACTACTCGTAGTCTACATGCAAAGATAACTTACTTGTTATTTTGACATGTGAAGATATCATGTTTTCGAACACAAGCTCACCCAATATTTCATCGGCGTTTATAAAAATATGATTAAAAGCATATTTCTTTCATTTTTCTGAATTGGACCCTTATGGAAGACATCTAGAATCATCCAGCTTCAATTTCTGTCTACAGCTGGTTGATGTGTGAAGTGACCAGCACTGATTTATGTAATGTTTTATATAGCTTTTTATCACTCAATGGTTTTACTAATTATTTTACAAAACAAATAATAATTCAATATTGCTCAGGTTTAAAACTTCAGCTATTCAATAACTTCATACATTTTGTATCCATGTAATGTCAGTTTCAATGTTATGCCTACCGCCTACCAGTAGGTTTCTTTTAATAATTCTACTCAAGTGTAGCTCATATTATAGTTACCATTAAAGAACGAAGCATATACTTGTGTACTGTCCTCGTTTCGCAGGGCTTTTGCCCCGTTTCATAGCTTTACCGTGCTTGTTTTGACTCGTGGCTTTAAGCGTGCCAGTCCGTCTCGAATAAAGGGCTCGGGGGACTTAGGGTTTAAAGAACGAGTTATGTTACGTGCGTACCGTGCTTGTTTCGACTCGTGGCTTTAAGAACGCGTTATGCCATTCGCGAAGCGTGCTCGTTTCGGCTCATTGCTTTAAGAACGAGTTATATTTTTTTGTGTAGCGTGCTTGTTTTGACTCATCGCTTTAAGAACGACTCATGTGTACCGACGTCCGTGCTTGTTTCGACTCATGGCTTTAAGAACGAGTTCTGTTGCCTGTTAGGCTTGCCATTCTCGACTTAGGGCTTAACGAACGAGTTATGTTACACGTGCAGTGTGCTTGTTTTGACTCATGGCACGACTAGACTTCCTGAGATTCCATCGGAATCGATGTGTTTCCAATGGATCCGATGGACTCCATCGGACGACTTTCCACCCTCCTCTAAGTGTTGTTTACACTTCCGGTTTCATCTCATGACTAAACTTCCGGTAACTCAAGTGGACTCTACTGAACTTCCGGTTTCATTTTTCGACTAGACTCCGTTGGACTCTAGGTTTTGTCCACTGGAATCTGGTCGAGAGTATTGGACATGTGTGGTTCACTGAACACACAAAATAATTCTTCGTCTACCATCTGTCTTCGGGGATTCGTACACTCCTTTCAATTGGAATTCGTTTTGGAATCAACTAAACAACGAACAACTGCAAACCGACAATTATAATTGCCAAATCAAATATTTCATTTTTTGCGAGCGGTTTTTAATGCTGCCTTAAAAGACCTTCGCGGTTAACCAATTTCGGTCCAGGGAACGCAGGAAAAAGCAGTTTAGAGAGTTCAATTTTCAAAATTTCCCTAGGAACCCCCAAGAAGTTCGTGCCTGCGGCACGAACGGTGCAGGTCCATCAGCTGAACCTCTGCATCCGGTAATTCCAAATGCTTCCCAATGCACGAGAATGAAGTGACAAAATACGTGCCAAATTTCGCGTTTTGGAAAATTCGAAATAATAAGGACTCACTTTTTGTTTGTGTTGTGTGTTTTGCAGTCAGTTCGCTTCTAGAGCCATTTCGAAGCCGTTTTGACAAGTTCTAGACATTTCGAATAGAATCTTTTACGCTCTAGTCGTTGCTTGTCATTATATCAATTTATGTTTTTCTAGTCAAGAAATTTTACCAAAAATGGGTAATCATTGTGGTCACCTGTGTGCTGCATAACCTGGAGGTGAAGTGCGACCTGTTGCGTCAGAAAATTAAGCGTGACCTGTTAGGTCGAAAAAGTTATTTTTGTTGATGCAAGAAGTCATGCTACATTTTCTTCGACGCTAGTCATCGGCGTGAAGAGTCATTCTCTCTTGTCGCCGTGCTGTAAGTCACGAAGGTGAAGCGTAACTTGTTGCGTAAGAAAAATAAGCGTCACGTTTACGCTTTATTTTCTTCAACAAAACAGGTTACGTTTGATGCTTATATGACATAGCAAGCCGATCGAGAGCTTAGTCACGTTTTCCACAAATAAAACTGTAAGTGCACAAAAACCACAAAAAAACCGTAAACGCATGCTCTCTATAGAGAGCTCTTACAGTGAAACCCCGCCCTAAGGACACCCGCTTGATACGGACACCGGTTAATACGGACAACGGACACTTTTCTGTTTTCAAAAAGTGGAATTTTGAACGTATTTTGTTTGTTCTTATACATTCTCTTATAAATTCAAATTCCAACGAACTCCCATAGAGTCTGGGGCCCGTTTCTCGAAAGGCACTGGAACTTTTCGGGCCCAAAGGCAAATTTTAAAATCAAAACTTGTTGAATAGTAGCACAGTTCCAAGCTCACAAACCAGTCAATTTTTCTTCGTTAACTGACCGGTTCATTGTATCATTGTCAACATTATTGAAAATTTGATCTTTAATGTAAATAGGGCATACACAAAATAGCTTTCCGGGCCCGAAACGTTACCGGGACTTTCAAGGAACAGGCCCCTGGCTCGCCTGTGGTATAACCAAACCTTCCACCAAAATCTTACGTCCAAGTTGCATTTCATCAATAAACGGAAAGCCTCCAGACTAACAAGACAGCAAATGAATAAAGAAATGAAAAAATGATGAAGGAGAAAAAAAGACTACGGTGGATTAAGAAAATTGTGCGTACCTCTGAAAATAACCTCCATAGGTCCCCTGGGGTTCCTTTTTCTTTTCCATCTTCTTTTACTTCTTTTTGTTCCTGTTCTTTAACCTCGTTGTCGTCGACTTTTTCATCACCTCCTCTGTCATCTTCCTTTTTGCCTCCATCTTCTTCGATTTCTCTAGCTACCATCTTGGCAAGATCGGACATAAATTGAGACACCCCAAGATTTTCATTGGTGAGTTTCCAGTTCTTAACTTGATCGACTTTAACTTCGAACTTCGATGGATCAACTTGAATTCCGTCAGTACTGTCTTCCTGAGGGTCAAAAGGTAGACCTAAGAAAGATTTCTTCAAACTTGTCTTCCCTGCTCGATCTTTTCCCATCAGCATGATTCGAGCACGGTACAACTTCACTTCTCCTTTCTTTAAAGCATTTTCATAGGCAGGCTTTGCTCTTGGTCCTCGTGCTTTAATCTCGTCCGGAACTCCATCTAAAAAATATTTAAAATACAAATCTGAGTCAAAGAGGTAAAAAGTACCATATTTCTTCAGATTTTCTCAGGAGTGTTTTTATGGGTTGTTACCTGCTACCGAGAACCTGAATTGTTGAGGGAGCTAACAAGAAAACCAGCTGGTTCGTTTAGCTTTCTAGCATGCACATTATTTTCACTTAATTTAATCAATGTTCTTATAGTGTTTTCCTCTGTTAGGGTGGATTCATTTGCAACATACGTGTATAACTGTCGCACTTTCCCGCTGGAATTTTTGTTGTTTTTAGGCCTAAAAACAATAAAAATCTCCAGCGGGAAAATGCGACAGCTATACTAGTATGTTGCAAATGAGTCCACCCTAAGATTGTAATGCACTTATCAGTGGCCATCCGGGGGGAGGGGGGGGGGTAACCCCCGGGACATACGCGGGCATGGAGCGAAATTGGTCAAGTTTGTTCTTTAATTTTAAGCCCTGGATGGGGGGATTGGATTGCTTATGCACTTTCGTGGCAGGATCCCCGGTGAAAGACCCGCGGGATTTGTAGCGCCGCCGCCATTTTGCAGATGGAGCTGGAAACGAGAGCCGTTCCCGTCCTTGAAAGGACTGGGTACGTTTGGTGAACACGTTCTGACAAAATGGCAACAGAAAAGACGGTAAACGACTTTCATATTTCTCTTGTATTCTGTTCCTTTTAGGTGGCCACCCTTCGCTTTCATAGCGACTATACTTTTCGCTGGTGCTGCCTGAAAAACAGTTCGTCATGAGAACAGAAGTCAACGGCAACAGGGGCCGTTCCAATTCTTTACCACCGGCATGCCTCGAGTTCAACTTTGAAGGCATGCCAGCAATAAAGACCAGCGAAGTGTTCTGTTACCGGCGGGGTATGTTCTGATATGTTAGAACAGTATCTCAGGCAGTATTGGCTGCTATGTCGTAGGTAGGTGGCCGCGGCATATGAGAACTAGGTTTAACTAGTACATCGATCGCTAAGGACATCTGTTTTTATTTTTCTCGCTCGTTTCACACGAAATATCGAGATATTCATACATAAAAAAAGCAACCGTGCAAAGTCTCTGAAGGGAGATAAAGAATCACTAACTTACATTTACTGACACCACAGCCATAAACTAAATCTAAACGCTTTATGATTTCCTCAAGTCGGCTTTCCTTAGTGCACTTTTAAAAATAATGAATACTCACAGGATTTTGTTCAAAACCATTAATATATAGATTTGGCCACGGCTAAAAGCGAGGCTCTTGTTACTATACTATAGTTTACCCACAGAAAAATAAAATCGTGTAATGCTGATCGACGAAAGCAACGAGAACCTCAAAACAAAAGAAAACAAAACTAGGTCTAATTGGCAAAAACACAACTTTGCACGGGCAGCACATTTCTTTGTCGTTGCTTTGCACCACTACAACGTGAAACTTTCTGGTTACACGTTTTATGGCGGAAATGTCGTATGTTCACACAAAAAATTTTGTTGCTTGTGTTCCTGTTCTCTTCAGTTCTTTTTCACTGCCTCTAATTTTCACCATACTCGCCGCTAAAATGTCTTATTTTCCCACCACCGGCATCGCTTAAAATTTTCCATGTTGTGTTTCTAGCGAATTTGTAATCTCTCGCTCTAGCTCCTTCCCTGCTATCCACGTCAGCGAAGACATTAAAGGGGCTATGTCACGGCAGTCCAGTTCATTTTGATTTATTTTGCCAATTACTCGCCCTCAATCGCTATGGAACTTAAAGTTAGACTACGAGTAGTCCCCCATTTTTCCTCAGGGATAGTAGAGCGAGCAAAACGCGAGCGCGCGTGAAAATCAACCCACGCGAGAAAAGGCGACACGCGGCGGGAGAGAGAAAAACGAGGGACTATAGACAAAGCCCGAGCTTTTGAACTAATGCGTTGCTCTCACGCGAAACAGCCGTGAAGAAAATTAGTGTCTGGGTTTACTTTTGCTTGCAATAAATATCCCCCGCAGTTTACCGATGACAAGAGCAATGACAGCTCAATGAGGGAAGGAATCCCATTGGATGTCCTTAATTGATTTGGAAGGGGATACGAACTTCACACTCCGAAATCAGTCGGCCGTGAAGGGTCAAAAGCTTGGGCTTTGTCTGTAGTCCCTCATTTTTCTCTCTCCCTGCCGCGTGTCGCCTTTTCTCGCGTGGGTTGATTTTCACGCGCGCTCGCGTTTTGCTCGCTCTACCATCCCTGAGGAAAAATTGGGGACTCCTCGTAGTCTAACTTAAAAAAGGCAAAGAAATTACATGTAAATGATAAAATCAGAGATTAAAGACAAACAGATATGTCCCCTGAGTATTATTTTTGAAGCTGTAAACAGCGGAGATAATCTTTGAAAAACTTTTAGGCTGAATAGTTTTCAAAAACCATAGTTTCAATTCGTTTCAATCTTCTTCAGTTTTGCCCATCCGTGGCAGCTGTTGCATCTTGTGTTCTATTAACCTTCCTTTAATGTTTTAAGGGGTTATTTTTATGTTTCTTTTAATTTAACGGGCATTTTGCAATAACCTAATATGGCTTTTTAAAATTTAGTCGAAAAAAAAAGACTCGGCTTTGTCACTGTCTTTTCTCTCTAAAAGTGTGGGTGGCCAAGATGACCATAACGTAAACGTTTATCATCAAGTTAACCACAGGTCGCAGGCTCCACTCAAAATAAAAAAGGTCATTTCACATTGGTTATCCTGTGGTGCGGGCGGAGGGCGCATGGTCACGTGACTACCAAAATTTTTTCGGATGCATGGATGATCAAATTTTCTTACCCATGGTGCTCCGCTGCGCGCGCGAGAGCTCCGCTATCACTAAACCTTCTCGTTTCCTTACGCAGTCAAAGTAGAACGGGACTTTGAAACGAAAATAAACATGAAAAATAAATGAAGTTCATGCCCATGCCCCAGTGGTTTCTGCTCTCCAGGATGATGAAATTGGACTAGTTACAGACCAAACAGAAAATAACAGTTATTGCGGCCGCATTAAATTAAAAAACACTTTTGCCTTTTCTAGTTTCAATCGGATGTTCTGAATCTGGGTGTTTTTCTAAAACAGTTGACCCGCCAAGTAAAAGTTAAGTGAAGTAAAAATAAAGCAAGGCCCGGTTCAAACGTCGCGTTTTACATGTGCAGAATTAAATTTCAGAATTAAATGACGCATGTGAAACGCGACGTCCAAACAGTCTCAAATTAAAAACTTGATATTACGACTTTCGCAGAATCTGCGATGAACAGCCGAAGATTCTGGTAGTTCGTCTGGTTATGCGTCTTGAGTATGAAGACGGGTACAAGACGCATTACGCGTCTGGACGAAGTATCTTTCGTAGTACGTCATTAACGAAACAACGAAATGCGAGCAAAATGTACCGTGTAGTAGCGACTTCGTGAAACAGCTAAACAATTCAACTTAGCCGCAGGACCACGCGCGAAAAATGAACAGTCATGTGGTACTGATCATGCAAAACCGTAATCGTAGTCCGCAGTCATCGCATCTCAAAGTCCCTCGTGAAACCTGTATTAACCGGACTCCATATCAAGCGGACACCCTGCATTAAACGGACGAACAGCTCAGCGTGTTTCAAACCGCGTTTAAGCACAACGAATCTGTATCTAGCAGACACCGCTATCACAAACGGACACCAGCGAAGGTCCCGTAATTTAACCGTGTGCATACACACGAAATTTGCAGACTACCGAAATTGATTAAATTCATTAATCATAACTATTTTTCTATCGCTAAGTTTGATTTCTTACCATAAACCATCTTCCACATCGTGTCAACAAGGGATTGGCACTGGCTCTCCCAACTGAATCTCTCTTCATAACTTCTTCGAAGTCTTAGGATTTCCTCAAGCCGCTGTGCCCTAGATTTTTGTCGGATAGCTGCTATTGCCTTTGCCCAGTCCTTGGGGTCATCCGAATCAATCACAAATGATTCACCCATTGGAAGACCACGCAGTGTTTTTCCAAATCCAGAGTTTCCACTTACTAGAATGGGAAGACCGGCTGACATGGCTTCCAGTGCTGTCAAGCCAAAACCCTCAGTTCTTGAAGGCATGATGGCCACATCAACTTCACAAAACAACTCTTTCAATCTTTGCTTGTCTCTCAATGATGATCTCACTATCAACTGGGATCTTGAAATGCCCATCTGCAAGAGGAATCTCTTCGCGAGTTCAAACTGCTTTCTATCAAGTGCACCAACATAGATCAGAAGGTAAGATCTGTCCGTCAATTCAGCTATTGCTTGAGCGGCAATGTCGCATCTTTTGAGACTGAAGTCTTCAAAATCACCAAAGGTTAACACCCTGAACGACGCATTCGCTTGCGTAGCATGCTCAACATCTGAAAACTCTTTAAAGGTACCTGGCATCAGCTGGAATACATCTTGATGAGATGAACGCAAGTAGGACGACAATGCTTCTGTCAACTTGGGCCCAACAGCTACAGCGAGATCTGCGCGTTTGCACAGCCTAACTTCAGCCCCGTTCCTTCTTTCTCCCTTGGTAATAGCGCTAGGATAGTGCTTATACATTGCCAGCTCATCAGGTTCAGTAAGCATTACCTGCACCCACTTACAGCCATAAGACTGTCTGATAATCTGAGCTTGTCTACCAAGGCTTGCTCCAAAGCCGATAACAACCTGAATGTCAAGGTCTTCTGGCGGAAAACTCAACCAGTCGAGAGGATTACTGAAGCCAAGAAGGCACGGTGCCTCCCGGATGGAAATGTTGTAACTTCTGGCAGCTCTTTTGTCTTCTTCACCACACTTAAATTCAGGTAAAAGAATAGTGATTTCCAAGTTTGGGTGTTTTGCCAAATGTATGGCAAGTGTCCTGATTATTGTTGACAAACCACCCTTAGATGACCCCCACCCATTAGCCAGTAGGGAAACTTTCAAGATTGAACGCTCTGGATGACTTTGTGTTAAACCAGAAAAGGCTGAGAGTAATTCCTGAAAGTAAAGATGATACAAAATTTACGCCATAAACAGAAAAATGTTATCAAGTTAAAAGCGTTTTACTTCTTTCAATTTTAGTGAATTCAAGGGGGAAACCACTTGCTTTTAAAGCACTGAAGATGATGTTGGTTTCTTCATGTGGGAAACTTAAGAAATAAAAAGCCAAGAGGAAACAAAGTGCAAGAAAAATAAAGCAACTCAAGTTTATGACAAGACAATCAAGTCTCGATTTGTGATAAGAAAAAAAACGACAAACGACACTTAAACAAAACAAGACAGGTGTACATCCCTACATCGCATGATCAGTATATATTGTATAAGAGAAATACATTTCCACCATGTGCACAACCTTATTAGGTTCTGGCGACGTGGCAGTGATGATGACAGGTGTTGACTATGATTCAAAGCAAGATAGCTTCACAGTCTTTTACAAGTGAGATTTCATTTAAATAAGCCTTCAAAACTGACCTCAATCGTTCTAATCAGTCTTCAAGCCAATAGGTCTGTATTGCCATTTAGCAATATAATCTGATCTGTATAATTACAATTTTACTACGTTTCATATTTACAATTGTTGTATAAAAAATGAACGCATTTGGCGCTAGACAACAGTTCTGTTTCCACAAATCTTACATAAGACAAACACCCTTATTTCAGCCAAGGTGAGTCGATGACGTTCAGCAACACTCTGGTTATCAAAAAGAAGTAACCAAAGAAATTTCACGAAGCAAAACACCTGGTAGTTTTATGTCATTTAAACATTCAGCTGCTTCAAAATTTGTCACCGTAACATTCTGCCTCGCGTTTACTGGAGCCTAACGGCAAACGTTTTGCGCTCTGATTTCTTTTTACCCTCGTTTCCCCTCTTTTTTCCTTTTTTGAAAGATCAAGGCAATTTATAAGAAACAATAACGCTCTTAAAACGTCTCGCTTGCTTGGGGATTAGATAAGAAATGAGGAGGCGATTAATTCTACACGAAACAGGATTTACTCGCTAAAGGCTTATCACCTCCTACTTTATCGAAGGTCGAGTATTCTGCAGGAAATTTACTTTTTATATCGTATTGAAATAGAAAGACGCGTGTATAAGTACACGAAAATTCAAGGGCCTCGATTCCAGAGAAATTACATCATTGTCAGAGATCAAAAACGAGAAAAAACATGGCGCGTCATTTCATTCATCACTGAAAATAAGCCGCATTCTCATCACAAGACTTACAAAAAAAATAAGCATACAATGAAAGTTTTCAACACCCGATCAGTTAGCATCACCATCGAAGTTTTGCTAACTAAGATTCTTTTTTTTCCGAGCACTGAAGTGTTCACTTGTCTCCAAAGTAATCAACGCTTTCAAGCGATAGAATTCGTGGCTTTAGGTACTCCGTCACAACGATTCTTATTCCCAGTTTCCACGGTCTCCGCTAGGAACGCCTGGGACCATGATCCCCTTTGGTGTACAAAATACGAAGAAAAAAAAAACTGGTTTGCAGATTCTGAGTCTTGCTGCTACGCAAGCGAGACTAAAAAAATTCATTAATTTTTCAGAAAAGAAAAATATGTTTGTGCTTTAAGTGTTCGGAATGTGTCAGACCACAGCTTATTGTAAGTGCAATGTTTTGTTAACTGTATGAGCCTTAACTGTGCAAGGTACAATAGCATTTCAAATGCTGGGCGTACTGATTAGCAGAAACTTTCCAGTCCACTTTTTCAGTCACAGTGTGTTAACAAAAAAGGAAACAAATTAAAAGAAGATATGATTGTCGCAGTGGTGAATGAAATTTAAGCAGTTGCAGATAATCCCGAAAAAAAATTCGGGACTTCAACGGGCTGGAACCTATGGCCTCTGCGTTAGCGGTGCTGTGCTCTAACCAATTGAGCTATGAAGATCCATACAGTGGGAGCAGGCCAATTTGTTGAGTTCATCTTACCCGGTGAAAGCAGTGAAACACAGAATGATGATGTGAAGTGCAGAAATACAAAAGTTTAAATGAAGATATGATCGTCGCAGTGGTAAATGCAATTAAAGCAATTGCAAATACTTCCCCCCCAACCCCCCGCTCCCCGCACCACAAAATTGGGATTCCAACGGGATTCGAACCCATGGCCTCTACGTTAACGCTGCAGTACTCTAACGAATTGAGCTATGAAGATTCATTCATGGGAAGTAGGCCAATTTGTAGAGTTAATCAGATTCATAAACGCGTGAAAGGATTGAAACATAGAATGATGATGTGAACTGCGGAAATACAAATTTATATGAAGATATGATCATCGCAGTGGTAAATGCAGTTTAAGCAATTGCAAATAAACCCGAAAAAAAAATTCGGGACTTCAACAGAAAAACACCTCCAAAATATACAGCCAAGCACTCAGGGGCACCCAACGAGAATAAAGGTCAAAACCGCTCAAACATAGTATTGTTAAACGTATTTTAGTATTTTAACGGTAGATATAGGCATATTTTTATGCCCTAAAAATTTTTCTTCTGTTCAGATTTCCTAGCTGAAAGTCTAGTGATCCGAAAATGTTAGGGATCAAAACGTACCTCTTCGAAAATTTCAGCCAGAAAAAAGGCTCCCGAAAATTCTAGGTGACCTTTTTACGGTAAAACTCCGTTAGAAATGGGCAATTATACCACTCTTTAAATGTTCGAAAATCCTAGGACAGGCAGGCAAGAAAGAAATTTTACAACAAATGTTCGAAAAATTCTAGATCTCAGATTGTCTTCCGAACAGATATTTTCCGAAAACTGCCGTTGGGTGCTCCTGAGCACTGTTTGTTTCGCTTTTCGTACCGGCTTTTATCAGTGACCATTCTTTTCTACAAACTGTGATCACAAACAACTGGCTACAGATAACGAGGCTCTGTTCTTGATTTTTCTAGTTCACTAAACTGCCTTGTTTACTTTATACCCCAATTTTAATAAGTGAAATTTTCCACTATTTGGGACAGGCTTGAATTAAAAAAGGACCAACTTATAACTATCTTTAAGAATCTGCTCCTTCACTCGAAGGTGAATATTAACATGACGCTATCAATTGGAGTAACTGAAGAGCTCATCTATTTGAAATGCTTATGCTCATAATGATAAGTGACACTTACCGTGCGAGGAGGTACCCTTAAAAACAATCAACACAACGTTCTCCCAGTGGCTGTCAAGGTGTTACGAAATTCAACTTTTGCTACTTCTTGGCCACTGACGGGACGAACTAGCAATTCAACCTTGTACAGCTCATCTGATAACCTGTTTGTAAAAGTAAAAACAATACATCTTTACCGCCTGTTCAGATGACAAAAACTTAAGAAATAGGTTCTGCTGCTTCATAAATGTTGGCTCAAAATAACGACCTGTCAACAGACGACCGGTGGGGATCGAGGATAGATACTGACTGACTTCCTAAATGAGGACCGAAGGCGCAAGCTTCCCAGGGGTGTCCGGAGGAATGCTCTCCCGGAAAATTTTTGGGATTTTAACTTCCTAAAGTCCCCCGTTTCCTGGGTTTTTGAGTCTTTCAGACAGGATATTGGCCAGATATCAACTTCGAAAGTTTTAATTTATTAAAAATATATTTATCTATGAAAAATCTGACTGATTTTCGTAAAACGGTGGAAACCAGTGTGGATCTGCGCCTGGACAATGTCTGGCCAATGAAGATGACCATTTGTCCAGACAAACTTTTAGTTGGCTGGTCATTTTGACTGGTCAAGTACATGGTTTTCAAATAAATAACAGAAAAAATAAATTTACAGATGTATTCACAGTAATTTACTGATGAGACCGTCACATTTTGCAGCTTTTTGATTGCCAATTAGCGGTCTGCTAAAGTAAAGGGTCACATAACATACACTAAGATCCCGTTTACACGGGGCTAGACACTTGTCCGTTCAAAACGTTGTCCACACCGACCCAAAAAGCAAAACCTTGACTGTGATATTCCAATGGCATATACATCAACTGTCCTTGGTATGCACATAATTTAATTAAGTGCAAATCAAAATTCAATTAATGGCTTTAGATAGTGCTTGTTATGGGGTGTATAAATAAGCTTACCTAAGGTTTAGATCATTGATTTCCTTCTCACTAATTGGGCATATTCCTCCTGACACAATTACGAATGCTTTATCTTCTCCTGGAATCATGTCTTTTGCCGAACTCCCCCAAGCATACCTTATACCTCTTTTTTCAAGGTCATGTAACACCTTTTGTGTAAGGTGAGCAGGACAACAAATAAGGTGCAAAACGTCTTGAAAATCTGGACCAAGGTAAGCAACAAAACTTGCTGCTCTGGGCTGCAGCATAAGTGGGCGGGTTAGGAAACTCGTCATTACCAGTCTCTCAACAGTGGAGTTTTCTTCACGCCAGTCAACAAGACACTAATACATGCATCTAGCAAAAACAAACATTGAAGTGTGTCAACCAGGATTAATAAAATTACTAACTAGGCTCAAAATTGCACAGTTGAATCTTCAAGTATTCTACATTGTTGCATACTAAAATCAGCTAAAAAATGCCACATCGCTTCTAGGAGTCACGAACACGTTTTTTCCCCATCTATTTCCTTTCTTTTAGGATTATTATAATTACTATTATTTTTAGTTTATTTATTTTTTCTCTTTCTCGGAGATTTTAGCTTTTACCGCTACACTGTAAATCCGAGGTTTATGTTATGTAATGTTTCCTCAAGTTTAAATTTGTGCTAGCCACCAGGGTAATACAAGCGGCGTGATAGTTAAATCACCTTCTGCAATAAATAAAACAGGAGAAGTAGTGTTTCATCCAATATCTATATGTAGACAACAAGAAGTGATAATAGATCCCAGCAGGGACCCTGTGGAACCCGCTTTACCAACACTCTCTCAGTGATGTTGTTACAGATAGTTATGGTGAGTCCTGGTCCTGGGAAGCAATGAGTCGTAGCAAAAAATAACGAGTCTGACATTGAAAATGCTTGGGCCTTTGTGTAACCAGACAGTTAATCTGAAGACACATTCCAAACCTCTGTATTACAGTATACTGAAATTAAAATATAGTCCTTCTTTTTTTAAAGTACAACAAAGGCTGAAAGAAATATGCCATAATAACTGTCACAGAAATTACACGAACGGGATATTTCTGCAAATATACATATGCTCAGATCGATCAATTGATCTTTGCGACACATACCATGATTGATTTTGCGTCTTTGGGGATTTTTAATCGTCAAGGACACAGCATGCAGAGGTATTAACAAAATCACTTCACTCTTATGGTTATAACAAGCACAATTCTTTGTTCTGATGGAAAGCTCACACATTCCAACGATGGAAAATATGGAGAAATTTACCCATGTCTATTGTCACTTTTTGTGAACACTGAAGTATTGAATGAAGCTATATGTACAATATGTAGAATTACACAGATCAAAGGGGATGGCATCCCCTGATCACCCTCCTTGATCTGCATAATTCTTCATACCCACACAACAGTTGTTTTACTAGAAATACGTTATCGCAAATGCTTCGCGAGGATGTAAAGGGCCAGCAGTGAGAATGACTCTAAAGTTAGTGATTAGAGTCATGCGAACTAAGTGAATTAAGTTTCGGGTCTGTTTTCCCAGTTTAATGACCCTAAATGGAACCTGATTTACTCAGTTTCCGACCCCTATTAAATCATGCGATCACACTAATGCATCAGTCAATTCCACCTGCGCCCAGCCCCCCCCCGGGCAACTGCGGGGCATTTGCCCGCCTTGTCAGTCCCGGGGGTGGGACATTTGCAAATGTTGCACTGCCCGGGGGCCGGGCATTTGCCAACCCCCGGGCCAATCCCGAGCTTTTGACACGCACGCGGTTTCCTATCAGAATATAAGGTTTTACTGGAAGAAAAGCAGATTGGCTCATTGGTCAAGGACAGAAATAAATTGTAGAGGGTTGTAAAGGCATGTTCTCGATTTTAAATGTATGTATGCATTTCTTCATTGCTTATCAAGCCAGAATTACGTAGCGAAATTGGAGCTATCGATGTGAATCAACGTTTTTTGGTTATTGAATCAAATTTCTGTTGATATTATTTGAAGAACATCGTTTCATATTTATAAAACTATTCATAACATATAACTTTACAGCGCTCTATTAATTTTAATGTCAATAATTTTATACCAATACTAAAACCATATTAAAACTGGTGCGTGTCAAAGCGGCGTGAAGTCTTAATTAGAATCTTCATGCTATTACAAAGGAAGACGTTAATTAAACCAAAAAAATCGTACATTAAAATGCTTAAGACGGCACAATTTGAGTGTGCGATCAATGAAAAATGTTGCAGTGTTGACGGAGGACGGGGCATTTGCCCTCTTTTTTCGTCCCCACCCCGGGGAATTTGAGAGCTCAAGAGTCCCCACCCCCGGGAATTTGCCATCCAAGGCAAAAAAAATGCTAATGCCCGGGGGTCAGCCCGGGGGGGGCCTGGGCGCAGGTGGAATTGACTGATGCATAAACTCAGAGTCATTCGGCGTTCTGCAAAATACCCCTGCCGCAGATTAGCTTCTAAATCCAAACAGAAAATCAGAATCTTGCACTCGTACCTGTAGTTCAGTTAAAGAACGTCAGCGACACTATAAAACATTGTGGTGGCTATACGCAGTGATTTCGTCTTCCTATGCTGATTGTAGAGAGCGCGAAGAGCATAACAGACAACAATACAGTGGAGAGAAACTGCTTTCTTCAAGGTCACATGACACGTCTGTCATGCATCTCACGAAAAGGAACCACCGCTTCCGGTCATTAGAAGGGACGGGGGACAGGGGGTAACAGGAATAGAAATGGTAAACGTAATACGGACAGCTGGGTCTGAAGAGACCACAGAAAGTGTCCGCATTAACGGGCCCCGGGGTGTCCGTATTAAGCGGGTCATGTTATTTAAGTAAAAAAAAACCTTTTACCAAATCACAAAGAAATAAAGGAGGACATAAGCATCGTCAAATTAAACTTCTCTAACTTTCACAAAGCCGTCATTACGTGGCCTAAGTCCACGGAAACACTTAAAAATCGCTCATTTTTATGTTGCTTAATCAAAATTAAACCCTTCTCTGCATAACTCGTTTGATGCCAAAAATTGACGTCTACAAATCATACTATCCGGTATATTGTAGGGCTGGGAGCATCGACATGCTGTCAACTGAAGGATTTTTTACCATCCAAAAGGAAAGGTCTATTACAGCACACAGATTATAATGAAGTGTCTGCATTAGCGAGGTTGGCTTTCTATGAGAATTCCTAGTTGACTGGGCAAGAAATAAGTGTCCGCTGTCCTCATTGACAGGTGTCCGTATTAAGCCAGATTAAAGCGGGTTGAATTTAGAAAAAAGGTAAGGACTTTCCCCTTGGGCAAAGAAAACTGCCCCCCCGGGGAAATCTGTCCGTAATAACGAGGTGTCCGTATCAAGTGGGTGTCCGTAAAGCTGGGTTCGATTGTGCTGAATAAACTTGCTGTGGTTGTTGTTGTCTATTGTTGTTGTTGCCAAGAATTCAAAACAGTGGGGGACTCCCACATAAAGGTGACGGGGATGCTCGTCGGAAAATTCAAATTTAAAATTCCCTGAGGGAAACCAACGTGGGTGTGGCTCAAGCTTTAACTGATCCCGAAAAGAGATTTCTGTGTGGTTTTTGCAATTGTCGGGCATTATTTGTAAATTTCTTTATGCACAGCCCTAAGCGATACTTGAATGGGCAAATATAGTGACTTTTCGTCCGAAACACCCTAACAGTACTGCTAACAGTAGACCAAAATAAGCTAGACGACGAGCATCCCTGTCACCTTTATACGAGAGTCCCCCGGGTATTCAAAGTGGTAACAAAGAGGGTTATTTTTCCTTTGAGAAATAGGAGGATATCTTTAGGCTCTAGCCGACCTTCAGAGGGTCCTGAGAGGGTAAAATTGGAACTGGGATTTTTTTTATGTCGAAGAAAATAGGAGCACCGGGGCTGGGATCGGAAATGGATAATCAATTTCCTCAATGGTGATGGATTTCTTTCCTTTCCCAATATTCGACAATATTATTTGACACAAATGGGCCGATTTTTTAAACTACGAAATACTATTCTGTACCAGCAGACATTTCCGAATTCGTTTCCGGATTCGTGACGAGTCCGAAACAGTTTGGCATCGTTATACTGCGAGCAGAGGCTATCCAGTTCTGCCGTAGGTATGAACTTGTCGCCCGTCAGTACATAGGGCGAATGATTAGCCTCTTCGCATGACACAAAACTTATGTTTCTTGTGTAAAGTTCAAAAGTATGCACGATTTTAAAAACTCTCAATTAGAAATTCAAAAATTCAAATTTATACAGAAAATATGGCCTGGGTAATGAAGTAAAATCTATTTCTTAACTCGTCTTGGTCTCGTGATCAATTGTTCTAACGTAACAATTTCACACAGAGAATGAACAAACCTACAAAAAGGCAGTCTACGAAATAAAATGCATTTATAAAACTCCACCCCTATGGAAGGGCGTATTTCTGTGTTACAGAATTTTGACCAGTCATAAGAGTTGAAAACAATAGCCAAGAAAAGTTTACAATTTTACATGTTCCTCACATAGGATTTCTTTGTTACTTAGACTCAGACGAGATTTTGTTAAAGCGAATTAGGCTAGAAAACAAATGATCAAAAAAAAGCTGCTTTGCGAAGATTTCGTAAAACTTGCTATTTAAACCATGCAATCACAAGTATAGTAGAGACAATATTAAAGTTAGCACCTTTTTGCAAGTAATTTTGTAATTTGTTTACCCAAGGAGCACTTAGCAGTTCTTAAGACCTCGCTGAAACGTGTCCGTGCTTTCCAGATCGAACTGCAATTTGGAAGTGTTGGTTTCTAAAGAGAGGAAAAAACCGGAGTACCCGGAAAAAAACCTCTCGGAGCAAGAGAGAGAACCACTGACATCAAACTTAACCAACATATGGCGTCGACGCCAGGATTCGAACCCCGGCCATGGTTACATTGGTGAGAGACCAGTGCTCTCAGCACTGCGCCACCCTTGCTTGCTCCCCCATTATATTCCCAGGTGTTCATTGCGTTTGGTTCTTTCCTTCTTATCTGGACCATTACTTAATGTTGATACAACAGTGAATTGGGCGTGTTCCCAGCCAAACTGAGAAAAATACTTTTTAACAACTAAAAACTTTACACGTTTGATAAAAGATTTTTTCAGGAGCATTCTATTTTATTAAGAATTCAGATCATAGTTTTCAACAAGATAATTAATATTATATCGAATGAAAATTACAACAAATAACATATTAAGTTTCCTTCTCCAATTGGGACAGTTATCCTACTGCATAATAGGTATATATATAAAGTTTTACATTTCAAAAGTAAGAGTTTGCAATGAGAAATATTTACTGCTTCCAATTTATTTCCTATTTAATTAAGTATGTGCTAGAGCTTTGAAAGGACTTCAGAGGACTTTTTAATTAAAAACTATGACTTCTAAAACCTCGTTCTGTTAAGCCCAGACCTCTCCCCCGCCCTAATCGAGAGCAGAACAAATCTGACCTTTTTATTTTTACCGCCGAAAACAGATTTCATTTGCCTTTTCTTGAATCACCAAATTCTGAAAATTTTAAATTTTTCATTGTTCACCACGTCTAGGTCCACTTTCCTCATTTACAAAATAGGAAAAAATGTTTATTCATTTTATTTATGTGTATATTGAAAAGTATTATAGGAAGCACTTAAGAGCAATTCAATGCTTAACCCTTTAAGCCCCAGTATCCAAATACAAACTCTCCAGACTGAAATCCATACATTTCCTGCAAGAATTGGTTAAGAGAATTTGATAGCAGATCAAAGCCTTTCCCATCAGGTGATTATTTTATTGATTCTCACAACATTTTCCTTTGATTATGTATTGATTTTGTTGGGAGAAAATTGACTTTGGTCACTCTTGGGACTTAAAGGGTTAAAAGCAACTAAAAAATTTTGTGAAAATTTAATTACAAGATATGAATTTTGGTAAAGGTCTCCTTTTAGTGGGCAGGAAGGATTTTCAACGCATCCAGTTGACACTGTCCTTGGTGGCAGGACCAGGTCCAGCAGCAGGTGTAAAGATCTCCTTCTTTCCTCCTCCTTCCAGCACCAGCGTCTCTCCTTCCCGTCTGAGTGAAGTCAGACCTTCCAGGATGGAGGTTACCTCACACTCCAGCTCAAACACCTCTGGAGGCGGCATCATTCTTGTCATTTTAACTGGTCCAGACACAAGTTTACCATCAGCACCCTGAGTTACATTGCAGGAAATAATGTTGTCCACCTCGGCTGCAATGTCCCAGGCTCCATCTCCAGTTTTCTCAATCATCAGCTTGAACCTCCCCTGCCAGTCTCCCTCCACCCCTTGTCTTGGAGTGGGAACAAGCTGGAAAGCATCCAGGTTAGAAGTGGCAGTCTCAGAGATTGTCACACCCTGTCCTGCTTCATCCATGGAAACTGCTGGACGGAACTCCATGCCACTGTAGCCAGAAATATCAAATGCCACTCCCAATCCACTTCCATTTTTGGAGAATGCCAACACTGTTTTGTCACCAGTCTGCTCCAATCGCATTCCAATGACATCACCATCACCAAACTTAGGTCCCCAGCGACTGGTCACCAGGCTACTGCCATCACTCAAGTTGCCCGGCCCACCATAGAACAATCCCTTCATCCCCCAACCAGCTGCAAACTTATCCTCAGCAGAAACTCCAACCCAGGTTCCAGAACTTCCAGTCACTTTAAACTCCCAACTTCCAGTTCCGCCTTGACTCCAGATAGCATTCCCCTTGGAGTTGCCACTCCCAGTGAAGCTAACCTTTGCTCCAGAAACTGTCAGGTTACCAGATCCATCATCTCTCCACGCCATATTGTCGAACTGATACTAGCTTGTTTCACCTGTGTTAAAGTAAGTAAAGATTATAAGGCTACACTTTTACAAATAAGGTTTATATATTTTATATATTTTACATACTGTCCACCACTAGGTTTTTGGGCAACTTCGTCAAGCACAGTTTAGTGCAGTCCGATCGCAGCGGCTTTATTGAAAAGGCCTCCTTGGGAAAATGTCCCTGCAAAAAGGAAGTTTGTAACTGAAAGGCTCCATGCAAAAATGTCCCCACGCTCTCTTCCTTTTTGCAGGGACATTTTCCCAAGGAGGCCTTTTCAATAAAGCTGCCGCGATCGGACTGTACTAAACTGTGCCTGACGAAGTTGCCCAAAAACCTAGTGGTGGACCGTATGTAAAATATATAATTATTACTATATAATATATTATTACTATTCTTTATTAAAATGTGTTTTTTTTTTTTCAGTTGGTGATGTCATCTTTTATTTTGAAAAACCACCGAACACATTCTCGTTACATTAAGAGTTCAAGAATTTATCCTCAAGTATGATATTTTTCATAGGCTCAAGATGTCATCTTTTTTTGTTTCACATAAAAATTGGTGTTTGCAAAAAATGGATCACCTTAAACACCCACTGAAATTGAAATCTTGTGTTTAAATGAATCAAATAAGCCCACTAAATCAGCTAGCTTGTGTAGCTGGCAGGTTTGTTATCCGCTGGGTATTTTAATTATTAATTAATTAGTAATTAAAAGTTATGCAAATAAAGTGAGACCATTGTAACTGTTGACAAGACAAATGTTTTTGTTTCCCCTTGAAGTTTCTTATTCAAGTGGTAGCCTTTTTAAAAATTTCAGTAATTATATTTTCCTTCTTAACCAACAGTACCATCAGGTTAAGCAGAAAAAAATTATCTTTGTCTTGGCAGAAATACACATAAAAAGTAAGAAGACTGTATAGCAATGTTCTTTGTGCCTTATTCCCTAGATCTATACTGTTTGTACTGTAGCCTGTTCCAGGCTCCGAGATGGTGGTCGAAAGTCGTTCAGTAATAAGAAATGTGAAAAACGTGCGGGGCTGCCGCTGCCACCACCCCCTTTCCCAAGTCGTGCGCGTCTTATTTTCGCTTTGCTCGTTTTAATACGTTCCCACTATACTATCTGAGAGCCTGGCAAAGGTAATTATCATTTTTTGTGTATTTAAACCATTACAGGGTGCTTGCCATTTTGCCAAACCAGCTGGTCAGATACTAGGAGAACTATCCAAGTGAAAATGTGATGACACTGTTCAATTGCAGTAAAGTTTCCAACTCAAAGTTTTCTTTATACCAAAATTCTGATCATAACTTCTAACAAAAGTAAGACTGGAAAATTATAAGAAATTTGAGAAATGGAAATGGAGTTAAGTGTTAACTGGCCAGTCGACGACACTGACTGACCCAGTCTAAATAAAGGACTCTGGATCACATTTTCTGGAGAATTTTTACCAGCTGCACATTCGACCAAAATTTCCAGCATTATATATCCCTTTTTCTTCTCATAAGATACAAGTTTCAATCTTGTTATAATATTTCGATATGCGGATGAGCCTCCATGTGCAAATGCCATGTCATTACTGACTCTTCCCAAAAGTGACCAAAAATTGCACCCCTTGAAAACACCACATTTTTCCAAGCCTACACCAATGTTGCAAACTCTTATAAACCACAATTAAATCATTAAACCTCAAAATTATGCATGCTGCTTATGCTTTCATATTGAAAACTACCACTAAATACATGCAAACACCAGTGACACAATTTGATGCAAGGGATTGTCTGAAGGGTGTGTCTAAACCTTGAAAATTACCAAATTAAGGCTGAGCCGTAAACAGTCATAAACAGGTCTTCAGCTGACAATGTGAGACTTCAAAATCTTTACTGAGCAGTCATGGTCAACTCGAAACTAAAAAGTTTGTCAACATTACGAAATAAAGTTGATTACAAATTGTCATATTTGTCTTCTTTCTTTTCATATGATTCGTCTTTAATATATTATACTGGCCTAAATAGGCTCACAGGTTAAAATCTCTGCTTGTTCCTAGAATTTTGGAGTGGGGATAAGCTTGATATAGAGTGTTCCTATCATTCAGAAATTAGGTTCATGTCAACCAGTACAAGAAAAACATGACAAAGAAAGGAAGCATATTCAAAACGTTTAAGGTTTGACAGAGCCCAAGAGCAATCATGCTTCCTCCTTTTAGCCCTTAACTGAACTGAATAAAAAACACTGCAACCTAAGGTCCGTAAGGCATCCCAGTACTCAAGGACCCAAATAAATTCTGCACGATGTGTTCTCCCCAAGCATGTTTCCAGCTATAGCCATAAAATGTAAATGTTGTATTGTACGTACCTCGATCTTCGTGTAGCAAAAAAAAACAGCCTTTTGCAGTAGGTCTTGGCCTCTTCAGCTGTGTTTATATCTGCACAAGCTGAGCTGAAGTATGAAATAAAAAGTAGACAGCGCAGATTTACATCATGCACGGGCAGCCCAAGTTCTATGCATAAATTGCCTGATGTTTTGATAATAATTTAATTTGCATAACAACTTACAGCCTATTGTACTCTCTTGCTATCAGACACTTCATACAGAGAAACTAGTGTAAGTGTAGAAATAAACTTCACCTTTAATTCTCAACATGGGTTTGAAAAAATCAAGCCTCAGTGTAGCTGGCAGGTTTGTTATGCGCTGGGTATTTTCTTTATGCAAGAGGAGTTTGACTTTTAATTGCTTCAATCCAAACTTTTTGTGGCTTTGCTGCCAAAAAACAACAACACTCCCTGCTAACCCCACCAGCTACACAAGCTGGCTTCAACTGAATATAATGGAATCAACTAAAAACATTAAGGCCAGCTGGTTTTCACTTACTGTAATTAAAAGTTATGCAATGCAAGACCATGGTAACTGTTGACAAGATAAATATATTTTTTTTGCCTAGAAGTTAATTATTCATGTGGTAACCTTTTTAGACATTTCAGTAATCAATTATATTTTCCCTCTTAACCATCAGTAGCATCAGGATTATTGTCTCTGCAGAATTATGTTTTTAAAGAGTAAGAAAACAATATAGCAATGTCCTTTCTGCCTAATCCCCTTTCATACTGTTTGTCCTGTAACATTTCAATCATTTATATATTTACACCATTATATACATGCAGTTCTCGCCATTTTGCCAAATCAGCTGGTCAGAAACCAGTGGATCTATCCAAGTAAAAACATAATAATTGAAACAAAGTTTCCAACTGGGTCAAAGCATTCTGATTACTTTTCACAAAAGTGAGACTGCAAAATTATAAGAAATTTGGGAAGTGGAATATGGTAAGCATTGGCCAGAAAAAACTAGCCGACTGGCATGGTCAGAGTAAATTGGATCAACTGACTGGAGGTGGAGGTGGATCAGTTGTTCCAGAAAATTTGCACCTGCAGCTGGACATTGACCAAAATTTTCAGCGGAGATTACAGCATCCATAAACTGAACATAACTCCTTTATTCTTCTCATAAGTAACAAGTTTCCATCTTGTTATTGTATAATATTTTGCCTGCATTTGCAAACACCTTTTCATTATTAACGAACTCCTCCCAAAAGAGACCGCCTTGAAAACATCACAAATTTCCCAGTCTAAACCAGAGGTGGAACCCCAGCGGGGGGGGGGGGGGGTACTGCCACATATGGGCTATATAGGTATGTGCCGCTGTGAAGGATACGGTTTTCAAGCAAATTTACCTTCGGATAGGGTATATAAATCAGAGCATTTGGGTCTAGAATAGGGTATCATTTTTGAGGAAACTGATTAGTTGGTTGAAGATTTTATCTAGACTAGGGATTGTGGTATAAGGTTTTGTTTTGGCTAGACTGTGCTGGTGACTTCAGTAGTTTCTGGCAAACAGCTACTCTAGGTTAGGGGGCATTTGGGGAGTTTACTGTGGTATAGGGTAGCAAAATTTAGCTGAACTAGCTCTGGCATAGGTTAAGGGTTTCAGGGCCCCAGCGGCACATCCCGTCCCAGAAAGTCCTAAAGTAGTCCCCACCCCCGCCCCCCTCCCCCACCTGGGGTGGAACTTCCCATAAACCAACATTTTAATTATTAATTCTCAAAACTGTGCACGCTGTTCATATCGAAAATGACAACAGGGAAAATCTCAAGGAAGCTGGTGTCTAAAAATGACTGAGCTGTAAACAGGTCTTCATCTCATAGGGCTATCAACATGAGACTTCAGTACCTTTAATATATTTTAGTAAAATAAAAAAAGCGGTCATGGTCAACTGGATACTGAGCAGTTTGCCGAAATTACGAAATAAAGTTGATTGCAAATTATCGTATTTATTCATTTCAGCTAAATCTCTGCTCTTTTGTAGAATTTTGGAGTGGGGATTCGATTGAATCCTTTCATTTTAAAATTAGGCTCATACGTCAAACAGTAAAAGAAAATTATGACAAAGTCAAGATGTTTCAGGTCAGAAAGAACTCAAGAGCTTTCGCGTTAACTCCTCTAAACACTCTAAAAACTGTCAAAACCCTAAGATATGAGCCCAAGGACCGCCGAAACGAATTCTGTGAAGCAAATTTCTTTTCGATCACGTCTTCAGCTGCAGGCATGAAATGTAAAATGTTGCAATGTACGTACCTTTTCTTTTAGCAAACAAAACGGGCTTTCATTGAGTGAGTGGACCTCGGCCCCTTCAGCTGTGTCTATGCGTGTATTGACGCAAGTATTCACCAACTGAACTGAAGTAAACAGACGTAGGAGAAGACTTTACAGCATGCACAGGCAGCCCAAGGTCGATGCATAATTTAATTACTTCTAAATTACTTACGATTTGATAATTTTGCATAACTATTAAACGACATTTAGCTACATTTGATATTATAGCTTAGAAATCCCTCTATTAATCAGCAGATCAATATTGAAATTTAGGTGTCGGTGTAGAAAAAAACTTTGGCCTATGTTTTTGCTTTTTCTGCGTTATAACCTGGGATCAGTTTATGTCCATTTTCAACTTTTTTTTTGGCCATAAAATGGAAAGCCTAATTCTGGAAAGTGAAAAACTCCATAAAAATAATGAAAAACCACCTCCTAGATTTGTGATTTACACGATCACTGATAAGCTTTGCGTTTCGTTTTTCCTTTGTGTCGTAACCATCAAAAAAAAAATTATACTGTGCTTTGAAACAAATTGTTGGTTTTCACATGACGTCACTACAACTATCGATCCTACCGAGATTTTACTTTCACGATGCTTTAGAGCAGCTGAAAACTAATTTTCATACAAATTTTCTCTTCTGGTTTTGTGATAGAGAGTACGCTTGAATTTCCAAGTTTTTGCGTGACGCGGCATTTACATGAGGGCCAAGTGAGATTTCATGTAAGTCAAAAAAGTGACTTATTTCAAGACATTTGGCTATCTTAACTGTTCATGTATTAGAAAAAGTATTACTTTAATGTTTATGAGTTTTTGTAGCAAAACTCGGTAACAGATCCGTGCGCCATGTTGGAGCTCATCCAGGTGAGCACCAGCACTGCCTCTCCATACAAATCTCTATAAGTTTGGGTAAAACATTTCTTCGGATATCTCGTATACGAAATATTCCTCTGACCTGAATCTTGGCGAGGTCTTTGTATATGTCCCTCCTTTCATTTCCTAGAATCTGGACTTTATCTATTGAACGGTTTTGATTTTTATTTTGATCTATTTTGAATGGCGTGACACTGAAAACCAACAATAGACTCTAATCTTCCTAAAGTGCCCCCCCCCCCCCCCCCGGGGTTCAGGATGTAATAAAAGGGTTATATCAAGACGCCTGAAGAAACCTCAAATAAAGTCATGCATGACAATATTCCCGACAAAAATCGCGTATTTATGATTTAACTGCAACTGTTGAGATGTCGCCTCGCGTGTACGGATCATTGAACTCGCGTGACAATTTTTGCCTAATGGCCCAAGGCCGGTACATATAAAGGTCAAAATATTGATATATATATCGTACTAGCGGAAGCACAAATCGACACTGGTTGTCATTTCCCTTTGTTCTCGTTCATCATGTTGGGCAGAAGAGTTCACCTCGTGAAAGCCATAGCTTTTGGGTAAGAATCAAAGTTTTTATCCCTAATACATTGGTAAATGTAAGTTGGGACAGAAGCCGATTCGCGATTACGGCTCCTTGCTGGGGGAGGTCGATTATCATAGAGATTACCGCAAAAAAATATTTATTGTCAACGGGTTCGAAAAGAGATGAGGACCAAGTGCTAATCTTGCTTTGAAAACTACAAACAAGGCATATGATAAACAAATAGAAAACAAGGATTGAGATCCAGATTAGAGATGGAAATGGAAGTGATACTTGTACGTCCTTGATAAGAGGTGTTCAGAGAACCGAGGTTTTGCCAGAACAGTAGACTGCTTTTCATACCTCAGTAAATATTTACTAATTTCGACTTCAAAAGCCCAATCCACATTTCCTCAACCCTGCCTGCAACCGCTTCGCTTCAGGCCCTCTGTAAGCTGATAAAAAACATCGGGATTACACCGGGTGGAGCGAAACTTTTAGTTGAGGAGATGAATGGTTTGAGAAACAATATTGCCAATTGCCCACCGTCTCCGTATAAAGTTTGTAACCGGAATACATTAATATTGTGAAACAGCTCGGAAGGACCAAGCATACAAAACAGGAACTTCAACGACACTAACGGAACCGAGGTCAGCTCTAATACCAAAAACACGACCGGCCTATGAAAAACTAACAGATCTGACAACGGCAAGCGAAGAATATACCTAAAATGACATAAAACTCGCGAGCTAAGCGTAAATTCAAGTACAAGTAAAAACAAAAGATCAAAACAGGAAAACAGTACGCGGACAAATTCAAGACTAACCTAGGCTCTTAGCTTGACCCACTAATGAAACAAAAGCGAAAAAAAGATGAGAGGATAGATTTTAAAAACAACTTTCGAAATACCTCACAACAATAGAAAGTAACAGTCATTTTTACAGTAGAGTCTTTGAATAAGCGTATATCGGGTTTACTTCACAATATTAACAGGGAAATAAAAAGAAAGTCGGCTGTCTCTCAAGTTTGATACAATGACCCGGTTGCGTGACCGTCTCCTTTGCATGCGTGACCCCTGACCAAGTGGCTGCCAAGGAGACTAGTTGCGTGAGAGCGTTGCTGTCCGAAATCTACGAAATCCGTCGGATTAACACTAATGCCGCGTTTAACCGTCGCCTGGTCGGCTCAGTTTGGAGAGCGCCGGTCTGCAGAGCAGGAGGTCGCGGGTTCGAACCCTGGCCGGACCAAAACTCAGGGTCTTTATTTAAAATAACTGAGAAGAAAGTACTGCCTTTGTAATGACCGTAGGTCCCGTCTCGCAACACTTACACTTAACCCACACCACTGTTCGAAAAGAGTAGGGGACGTAGACCCCGGTGGTGTGGTCAACCTTCACACATCATTCACATCATGGGCTGGGTGGGTGTAGTAAGCTTATAAATGGATTGACAGCTGCTGTTCATCTTTTATCTGTATTTATTTTTCTTTTATAGCCCCCATCGAAGGCTTGTGTTGCAAACCGAAATATCGGGCAAATATAATTCACCACATCATTTTTGTTTTCTTTCTATATTTTTCTATCACTCTTCCTGCCGTAACGATCAGTTTACTGTTAAGTTTAAAATTTGGATTTTAGTGATCCATGTCTACTAAAGGTCCGGCGGACCCTCACTGGTTTGTCGTTGTGGTTTTGCCTTCACAAGTGTTTCTGCTGCCAGTGGCACCTTTGTATGCTGACGCCCGAGTTCTGTTGTGAAGCACTGTCATTTTTACTGTTCTTGTAAAGAGGATGCGTCTCTTGTCCTCTCATTCGTGATTCCTCCCCTCCTTTCTTCACTCAGGAGCCCACCAGCTGATTCTCTTTGATCCCGGGACTAATTGATATTCTTTATGTTTAGAACATGAAAATAGCAATTGCTGGATCAAGGGAATAGTCTCCAAATGACCTAAAAATTTGAGGGCATGTTTAGGAAAACACTTTGAATAAGGGCTCTCCTAGAGCTATGTTCGTCACTACAGGTCCGGGAAAAAACAAAAACGCGTGTAAAGCTGACCACCGTTTGAACCTTGCTGGAAATTGTTGACGCCCGGGCATTTGTCGTGGCTCGAGTTCCTGATCCATTGATTCAGAAGGTGAAAATACGGTCTGATGCGCGTTGAACAACGGTTGAAATTTTCATGAGGTCTGTTTTTTGATGGAATTTGTTTGTTTGCTTGTTTTGATTATGTTTTATTTCAGCTCGTGACAAAAAGAAGGGATAGTGGAAGATGGAAGTTGAACAAAATGCCCAAGAATCTTACAGACGCGGAGAATACCACCAAAGTATAGAGTACGCAAAACAATGGCGAAACATCTCTAAAGAAACCGGTGATAAAGAGCAAGAAGCCGCAGCCTGCAACATTGCAGCCTTGTCCTGTTATCGTATAGGAGACTACAAACAAAGCATAGCGTATAGCAAACAAGAGTTACAAATTGTGAAGGAAGTGGGAAACAGTGAACGTCAAGCAGCAGCATGTGATGTTACAGCTCGGTCGTATTACTGCGTAGGAGAGTACAGACAAAGTATAGAATACTGCAAGCAAGCGCTGAGTATTGCCAGGGAAGTGGGGGATAAGGAACGGCAAGCAGCGGCTTATCGTATTTTAGCCTTGTCGTTTTACGAGGTTGGGGACTACATTCAAAGTATAGAAAGTAGCAAAGAGGAACTGGCCATTGCAAGGGAAGAGGGAGATAGAGAAAGAGAAGCATCAGTGTGCGATGTTCTGGCCAGGTCTTATCTGCGGATTGGAGAATACAAACAGAGTATTGAGTACGGCAAAAAAGCACTGAGCATTGCCAAGAATGTACGAAATAGGGAAAGAGAAATAGACGCATACATTGTCCTTTCAGGCTCGTATTACGAGGTTGGTGACTATAAACAGAGCGTAGAATGTGGCAAACGAGCCTTGAGCATTGCAAAGGAAGTAGGAAACAGAAAGAGAGAAGCGGAAGCATGCGCTGTTCTAGCCTGGCCGTATTACGAGGTAGGCGGGTACAAACACAGCATAGAATACGGAAAACAAGCGCTGCGCATTGCAAAGGAGATGGGTAACAGGGCACGGGAAGCCGCGGCGTGCTCTGTTCTGGCTAGATCATACTACGAGATTGAAGATTACCGACAAAGCATAGAATATGGAAAGCAAGAGCTGGTTCTTGCCAAAGAATTGGCAAACAGGGAAGCAGAAAGAAAATCTTACGATATTTTAGCAAGGTCGTATCGTGGACTTAAAAACGACAAAACAGCTAACGAGTATAGAAAACTCGAAAAGAATTTACAAAAAGGAACTTTAGATGGGAAGTTTCATTCAAGAGATAGCAAAGAAAATGGAGAAGCAGATGCAAATGAATTTCCAATTCGTAGTTCTTCAGGTAAAGTACTTATCATGATCGGTTTTTAAGTATTCGTCTAACTAGTAATATACGTATCTCTCAAACCCTCGAGAGTCTTAGTGGGCATAATGGAGCATTAAGGTGGAGCATTTTAGTAGGGAATAAACAAAAGCATAATGTACAAAGGCTTAGACACCATCCAAATATACACTGTGGTATAGAAACTCAGATTCGGATTGTTACATAACTTCGTATCTAAAGAAAACCAAAGCGTAGGTATATTAACCTCTTTTTGTCTTTAGTTTCCATTTTTCTCTCTGTAAAGAGTGACAACTAATAAATGTGTCAAAAACAACAAATAAAAAAGGAGACTATATTAAATTCTGCAAGCAGAATACTGAGGGTGAAACAGTTGTCCGTGATGGCTATAATCCCGCTCTCTTTTGAGTTCTTTCGGTGTCGTGTTGATGTCTTGCAGAGTTAATTTTCACGTAGTACGATCAGCATTGCAGTATTCTGCTTGCAGAATTTAATATGTCTACTTGTCATTTTTGCTGATGAGGTCTTTATAGATCCTACGTTCTTCGGCATATTCGTTTGCGGTCCTTTGCAGTCCTTTGTGGTTAATGTTTGTACTAAATAAAAAAGGCCCTGCTAGATCAGAATTCTATAAAAAATGCAATACCGGCGTTGCCAATTCTTTCTCTGAAAATGTTACTAACTGATATGCCTTCATTCAATAGTTCCAAGAGAGATTGAAGCACGAGGACCACGAGCAAAGCTTGCCTATGAAAATGCTTT
>OZ038001.1:22001105-22026105 GCA_964035705.1 Porites rus | reverse complement strand
CCATCAGCATACTCTACAAGGACACCGAAGCACAGGTGATAACTCCTGATGGTGATACGGAATTCTTTGAAATTCTTGCGGGAGTTCTGCAAGGAGACACACTCGCACCTTTCCTATTTATCATAGCCTTGGATTATGCCCTTAGAGAAGCTACTAGAGAAACACACACTGGGTTCACTCTTACACCACGGCAGAGCTCCCGTCATGTAGCAACATACATCACCGACACTGATTTCGCGGATGATCTTGCCCTAATTTCTGACTATCTTGAAGAGGCACAACTTCTCTTATTAAGACTGGAGGTTGCTGCGAAAACAGTGGGTCTGCATGTTAACTACAAGAAAACGGAATACATGCTGTACAATCAACCTGTAGGTGATCTTGTCACACTGGCAGGGAACAAATTGAAGCAAGTAGATAACTTCAAATACCTTGGTTCGTGGATACAATCCGGTGAAAAGGACATGAATATAAGAATTGGATACGCTTGGAGTGCACTCAACAAAATGATGAAAGTGTGGAAATCAAACCTAAAAAATCATCTCAAAATAGGTTTCTTTCGGGCCACAGTTGAAAGTGTACTGCTTTATGGTGCTGAATGCTGGACGATGACTGGAAAGATGATGAATAGACTAGATGGTACGTACACAAGAATGCTCAGAGCAGTTCTTGGAGTTTCCTGGAAGGAGCATAAAACCAACAAAGAACTGTACGGCAATCTTCCTAAGATTACAGATACACTGATGATCAGGAGGCTGCGGTTTATAGGACACTGTTGGAGAAAAAAGGATGAGGTGATAAGTGATTTACTACTCTGGGAACCAAAGCACGGCGCAAGAAAGAGAGGAAGACCAGCATTGACATACGTAGACCAGCTGCAAAATGATACTGGTTTGAGCATAGCTGAACTGAAGAACATCATGGAAAACCGGAAGGAATGGATGAAGCTAGTTAATGGAGTTCGAGTTCGCTCGAAATAAGCAAGCATACATGGGAGAGGAGGTACCAATTCGGTAAGTCAGTCTCCAACGCTTAATTAATTAATGGTTCATTTATTTATGATTATTTCAAATAAATAGGTAACAAGTTATAATTCGCCAGAATTTTTAAATGTAGCGATTGGACTGACAACATTTACCCTTGCAGCAGCGGTTACTTTCCTGCATGGCTTTTAGCTTGTGCAGAGTCATTTGTGTCGCTGTTATTCGCGTATTTGGCTTGTTTACTTCCCCAGGAGAATTTGGAGGTGTCTAAGGCGCATGCTCAATGAAATCCACAGACGGTTCGATGCAGAAGTTTCTCTCGGGGGCGTAGACAAACCAACTATGCGAATGATAGCAACGCTAACGACACCTTTAAAAATCCCAGGTAGATGGTTAACATTTAGACGCTATGTATCAAGATGGTGGCCAAATGAAAATTTGAGTATCAATAATGGCGAAAACACAGACGGACGCCGAAGAGAAAGATTTCCATTTCTGTCACAGAGCTGTTTCTTGGCATTAAAAACAGATATTAACAATTTTTCATTTTCACAGCTTAGCCAGAAAGAACATTTCTTTTAATAGACCAAGTCGTTCCTGTCAGCAAAATAAAAAGCAAGAAGCAGACAAGTTTTGATATTTATTTTTCAGGTGGTTTAACTTCGAAAAAGTTGTCCAAGCTCTGGTTTCTGAGAGAGTGTACTTTCTGAACCTCGATCAGCTTCGGACAATAATTGAGAAAGTGTGTTTCATTGAAGAAGAGAATGAAGCTGCCACAATGTTGGATTTTTATCATGATCTCGGCATGATTGTTAAACACCGCAACACAGCTGTACTTCGGGCTCAATGGCTTATTGACGTTTTCAAACAACTCATAACAGTTCGCTCTTTCAGTGACATGGTGAGAGACAAACACTTCAGTTTCATAATGACAGCTACAGCTGCTTAAATCTTATGAATTGCTTTGCGGGGCTTAGATTGCAATGACCTTATTAATTCCAATCTGACTCATGCCGTTTAACTTACTTATGAATTGTGAAAGGTTTGATCCCAGGAGTCATTTCAAAAGTACGTTGAGTATGATCGTCCGGGTGAACGTAGTCCAGAATTGGACTGTTGTCATCGACAGTGACTGATTGTCATTGACAGTGACTGATGTTTCGACAACCCATGCGGTAGTCATCTTCATAGTCAAAGTAAATTGTATCACATCAGTTGATGGTATTAAACTCTGGCTATTGACCTGATTGGTCAGTTAAGTCACGATGTTATTGGTCGACTGTCAGTTACGCCGTGATGTTATGGGCTATGAAGACTCGTAATGTCATTGGTGCATTTTAATCCGTCTATTGTCACACTATCACTAACATGTTTCAAACCGAGGTTTGATGTTCGCAACCTTTAACCGTTAGTACGTTGACACTATGACTCATTTTAATCTGATAAGTAAGATAAATTAGCACAATTATCCATTTTACAGCCCTGCCTGCTTCGATAGTTTCAAAATTCCAAATTCCAATTCCAATTCGACCAGGAATCAGGTAGACGAAGAACCACTTGGTGGATGTGCTACCTCTAAATCGTTATTTTATTCATTTTTTCTTCCTTTCTTTATTTAATTGCGAGTCTTCCATTTTGGTCTTCCAGGAGCCTAGAAATTCCAGGTTGTGGAAAGAAATGGAGACGACGGGTGTCCTTGACATGGAGCTGGTTGATCATGTGTTCTCCAAGTGTTGCCAGCAGCAAGGCCTTATCAAGGAGGATATCCTGAACATGATGGAGCAGTTTGGATTGATCGTCAAATTTGCCACCTCGCCAACAAATGAAATGTACTTTGTACCCTGTCAACTGAAGTCGCCACCTGACGCCCTTTGTGAAATGGAGCCATCACCGTCAGATCCATGTCCATTGTACCTGAATTTTCTGGGGGGTTTTGTTCCTCACGGTTTCTTCTGGCAGCTTGTGTCACGATGCACCAGATGGTGCTCTGGGAATGGATTCGGGCAGCCACCGAGATTTTTCCATGCGGCAGCGCTGTTCTTCATTAAGAGTAAGCTCACTTATCACTTGGTTCTTCTGTGCAAGAAAAGATTCATCAAGATCGCCTTGAAGCCAACCCAGTCCGTCTGTGGACCATCATTTCCAGAAGCAAACGAAGTAGCAATTCTTGTGCGAACGTTTCTGGAGGGGACAATGCAAAACCTTAGACGTGAGCTCCCTTGGTTGAGCAATTTGACGTGGGACCTTCGTGTTGCATGCCCTGGCTGTCAGCAAGTGGAAGACAGTTGTTCTAGGCACGTTGACGACTCTTGTGATGACGAGGATTGTCTGTGTCTTCTTAGAATTCTTGAAGGAGGGCAACTCAGCCACTGTCCAAAGAGATTTTGTACTGAAGTACCAACGGTCACTGGAGTGGAGAAGTGGTTTGCAGTCAAAGGTGAGATCACGTGATGTCAAATGAGCGAGAAGGGAACACGCGCGTCCCTCTAGCAAGCCGCGTTCTTTCTTGCGCCCATTTTACTTATAAGGGCCTGCTACGCGGACTACAGTTGAAAGAATAGGGACAATCAGTCTGTAGTTCAGTATGGAGTCAAGAGTGGCAAAACTGTTCTCTTTATTAGTCGCTTATAAAACGTTAAGATATAAGATAAGATATATTCATTTTTATTTTCATTATATCAACTTAAAAGTCTGTTGTACTAGATAGCCTGTGTACAGCTACCCCTTAACCTCAAGAAAAAATCGGCTTAACTAGACTTTTGTGTCGTTTTTTTGCGCAGCATTGCGTCCAGGCTATCACCCTGGTACGGACGATGTTTACAACATGACAGGTCGCCCAAGAGGAATAACGCTGATCATTAATAACGCGTCTTTTACCCTTCATCCTAAACATGGACAACAGTCACCTCGTCACGGGTCCGAAGAAGATGTTCGTCAAGTTGAAGAGCTATTTATTGCCCTCGGTTTTGAGATACAAAGGAGACAGAACCTTTCAAGACTACAGCTCTTAGACGAACTTGATGATGTTGCCTGCCAGGATCACAGTGCTTATGATTGTTTTGTGTTGTGGCTCATGAGCCATGGCAGGAGTGGTGAGGTGTTCTGTTCTGACGGTAACACAATACCTATTCAGACTCTTCATGATATGTTCAGCAATAGCGATACGCTAAGCGGTAAGCCAAAGCTGTTTTTCATCCAGGCGTGCAGAGGTGACGGAGAAGACGAGGGGGTGTCTGTTTCCGCTGATACCGGTATTTCATCTTACGAACAGCTTAGTCCCAACCAAGTTGATTCACCCATTGACGCCGTGAAGAAACCTGCACCCAGAGTCCCCACACATGCAGATTTTCTGTACGCATTTTCTACAGTCGATGAGCATGTATCGTACAGACATGAGGCTCTAGGAAGCTACTATGTTCGCGGCCTAGTTGAGGCATTCCGTGAACGAGCGGTTTATGACCACCTTCTCGATATTTTAACAGTAGTCAACCAGAAAGTCAGTAACATGGAAGCTAACATGCCATCGGTGAGGAACAAGAATGAAATCAAAATCTTTAAACAAATGCCTGAAGTTAAACATACCCTGCGGAAAAAAGTTTGTTTTTAGGTCATTGATCATTATTCAGTGTTTAAGGCCAGAATATTTTCGGCTTTTTAACTTCAGCCAGTTCAGTCGTAAAACGTGCAACCCGGAAGAAGGCTTGGAGGACAGCAGTCGTCAGTGCGTAATTTTTTCGCGGCAATTTAAATTGTTTTAAACCTAAGATTGATACAATGCGCTTTAAAAACTTTTTTATTAATCGTTTAGTTTTTAAATATGAATTAGCTATGTAATATACTAGATATATATACCGGTATATATTTTTTAATTCTTACTTTTTAACTTTTTAAAATTTCTTACACTTACTTGTAACAAAAGATATGTATTTTTATCTCTTGATGAATAAAGACTTTATGATTATAGTGGTATATATAGTGGTGTCAGTTTATCGATTAGTTTAAATTTGAAACTCGCCCCAGTTCCCTTCGCAACTCTAAAATGGCAATGTCGTGGTTCAATTTTATCCTTGGTTTAAATTTCAATTTCTTTTGTTTCAAACTCATTATCATATATTACCATTCCCCAAAACAAAAGGAAATGAAATTTAAACCAAGGATAAAATTGAACCACAAGATATGGTATAAGATCAAGTCTTCGTTGATGGCGAATGCTAGTTGCTTTGTTATAAACAAAACATAACTTCAGAGAAACGAAACATAACTTCTGAGACGCCTGTAATAACGTAATTGATTTATTTTAAACATCAACCGTAATATAGCGATAACACCGACTTCTATCACACAGGCAAAGGAAATATTGATGTATCAACAAGGGTGGAAGAAAACAATGTAATATTTCATTTTCAAGAAAAACATTCCTAAATTAAATAATAAAAAAACGCAATACTAAAACAGACTTTTTTTCTGTTTTCCAGTGCATTTGATTCTTACTTGATGGAAACCATGCTACAGAATAAACATTAACCATAAAAACCCAGTAATTGAGGATATCTAACAATGCAAATACTTCTATGGCTAATCGTAGCTCATGTAATGATTGTTTCGGTGGGGCTTAATGTGACAGGTTTAAGCGAAAGCTACTATAGTGCTTTTCTGTAGTACTATACTGTTTATTATAATGTACAAGCTTAGTTCAACGATTCCACTTTCTGGGCATGTGCATGAAATCCTACAGTTTGACCATTTATCGGTGGATGCGATTATAAAGCGCGATTTCAAAGACACTGCTTAATTTTTCACGATTTGATAAAAATATAATTTCTCATTTAAATGCCTTCCTATTCAAAAGCAACAATCACTTCCAAGTAGTTGCGCTCGCACAAAGGCGCAGTTCAGCAGAACAGAAACGCAACCAGTTTAAATGGTTAACTCAACTACACTAAACAGTTTGTCCTCCAATGAAAAGTAGGGACCTTAAGAAACCATGAAGGCGACGGGAACGAGGACGTCAAAAACAACAAGTTTGATACGCAATACAACAAGTCTGAAGTGTACAGTGCCTTTCTTTCAATTTCTGTCCCGACCTTACATAACTTCGACGTGAAATGAATAAACTTTAAGTTCCCTTGAAAACGTGAACAGCAAGGTGATAAATTGTAGTGTACCTTTCTGAGCTCGGACGCGTTTCTTTCTTTTCCGCCCACGTTTAATTTCTCAGCAACCGTAAACTACCGCTTATAAGCCCCCACAGCAATAGACCCCATCGGCCTAAGCCCTGTGGACACCTTACGAAGTTTACAGAACGTAGTATTCTTTATTGCTTCTACACTACACTTGGATGAAATTCCTAAGCTTCTCGACATTTCTGCTCAGGAAATGTTCATGAAGGTGTAGGTCTCTTCAATTTGTAAGGAAAAAAAGTAGAGCGTGAGTAAGGATCGAACCCGGAGCGTAGTGTCTGCAGTCCATCACCTATACCACTACGCCACTGAGGATTTGCGGGCAAGCATTGGTTTGATTTGAAGCTACATAGCAACAATCTTAACCTAAATAGAATTGGAGTAAGTGCTTAACCCTAATCACTATCATCAGTGCTTGACCCTAATCAGTATTGTCGCTAAACCCTTATCACTATAGTCAGTGCTCGAAACCGAAGCGATAAGAAATACTAGGTTGTGTAAACTTCATAAGGTATCCAAGAGGATTGAGGCAGACTAATGCTCATCTACCTGTAAACGACAAAAAAATACATCCGGTTGTAAGCCCCCTTCTAGCCTGTGCTGAAATGAATTCGATTTATAACGACGTTTTGAGGCTCGAGTAAAAGCGAGTAAATGTAAAAAGCACTTTGATCAACATTACTATGTAGATTGTTTTGAAACGCTTTTTTCAGTGCGGCTATTAGCTCCACCCCCACCCCCCGTTTATAAGCCCTCCTAAAACCCCTCACGAAGTTGTATAAGCCCAGGCCTTATAAAGGGAAGTTTACGGTATTAAAAGACTGAAAGACCTGAAGTAATCGAGAAAAAGATTGACCGACTGCGAGTCAGTTCTTCAGTGACGTTTTCACTCGTGTCGCCGTTGTCACATTAGGGACTTTACGACCCGACGACGCGACGGCAACGAGCACGTCAAAAACTTCAATAGGTTTAGTAGGCAAAACAACTTTGCACGTGCATCTTACTTTCTGTACATTTCTTTGCCGTTTTTGCACGACTACGACGTGATATTGTCTAATTTTACTTTTTAAGGAGGACGTAAACAAGCGACGACGAAACTTTATTTTCTTTCTAAAACTGAATATGGATCTTAGAAATTCAACTCCGGGAGGGTTCGCCTACATTTGAAAAAGTGAGTTGGAATAATAGCGGCAAAGACCGAAAGAACGCACATTCATTTTTGAAGCGACGTTTTCGCTGCCGTCGCGTCGGCGGATCGTTATGTCCCTATTGCAAGGTCCCTAACGTCACCCTGTAACAACCTGACTACTTTTACAACACAACGTAGGTACAAAAGTTGTTCTCGTTGACAATCCGCGACTGATATAATCTCCATTCGTTTCCTAAGGGTACAGTTTAAACCTTCAACTCTCACAGTCAGTTAAAGTGACATGAAAGGAAAATCTCACGTTTAAGTCTATGAGTGAAGTCCGATGAAAGCAACTGTGCGGTACTTTTCTGTGGCACTTCTTGTTTGCTGGCGCGGTGATTGAGTCTGAGGATGAAATCATAAAGTGTGACCACTCAAATGAAAGCAGCTTAGCCGTACCTCACTGTGGTACTGTTTGCTAAGCTGTACAAGGCTGCCTATTCAATTGAACCCCAACAAAAGTACTTTCCATTAGTTACGTCGGTACTCTCAAAACATTGGCATTGAAAAGGCTAAGTAACTTTTTAGTACAAGACTTTCCTCTATCCTCTGTTGTTATTCGGGTCTATTTTAGCGTCCGTTTCTGCTTTCACTGCACTTGGAGGATGTTTTGGTGGTCTGTTTTTCTCGCCGTATGGCCTCCTCCTTCTGTTATTAATTCTTTTCCTCGAGTTTCTCTTGTCATAGACCGGTGTTGACTCTGTGCCAAGAGTTCTTTCTTTTGTATGCCTTTGTGATCTGCCTTCTAACAGCCTACTAGCATCACGTTCATCCATTCTCAAAGATTCCGTCCTTTGGCCTCGGCTACACGAGGACTGGGTATTGTCATCAGCGGTAGCACGGGAATTACCATACGTCGATTCATGTTCAGCGGGTTCATTTGAGAACCTTACAGTTTTGGGACTGCGAGTTGTTTTAGTCTTTTTACCGTACGTTACAGCGGATTCACTTCTATTTTGATCAAGTGTTTTTGGTGGTAATGACTCTCTAACTGAAGCTGGATCAGAAACGGACGTGATATCACCTGAACCTCCACCAGCATTTTGGCCAGAAACTGGTTGGGAAATTGCAGGTTTGTTCCTCCTACTAAGGTTTCCTTTGATCCGCTGGGGCTTTGGAGATGGACATTTGGGTTTTACTGATTCACTACTTGGCCTATAATCACCGTTGTTTTGTGATTGATCTTGCAAAGTTCTTTGACACGCGGTCTTTTCTTCCAAGCCGCTTCCCACTTTCTGTACAAAAATGGTGTCGCTTACAAAATCTACACCACCAGTGTCCACGCAGCTCCCATCAGGTGAAAGCCGTTTTTCCATAGCCACTATACTCTCATCTCGGGACAAGATAGTGATCTGCTTATGGACAGAGTCCACTTTATCTTGAGGCAGAGGCTGGCTCGAATACTCCTTTGATTGTTTTGAATAACCCGAGTCTTTAGTATTGTCCACGTATTTATCATTATCGTTAGCCATCTCCTTGACACCTGAGTTCAAGACCTGAGCAACATCACAGCCTTCGTTTGCCACTAACAGTGAGTTCTCAAACTCAGGTTCCAATTGTCCAGAAAACGATTCTTCACGCAGGGTGGAGTAGTCGCACAATGGACGAAAGGAATCGCTCGCAGGTAAAGTGATTATTTCGAACGGACTACCGCTGGAGGTAGACAACGATAACTCAGAACCAGATTCGTCTTTCTCCTCATCCATTGTTGGGCTTGCAAACTCAGGGGTTGGGGACGCGTGGGCCAGAATATGTTGAGGTTGCGTACTTTCAGCGTCAAACAGCAAACTTGCCGATTCTTGAGCTTGCTGGCTGGGATTGTCGTAGAATGGAACAGGAGGGTACGTATAACCAGAGGGTCCTTGCAAAACCTGGTAAACCTGTGGTCGAAACTGCGATGGCTGCACAGCTGCTGAAGGAAATCCAGTAACCTGCTGGACTGCACCAGGCATCATCACTTGATTTCTGTACTGGTGGTATGGTGGCAGGAATATCTGTGACTGGGACTGCAAAACGTGGGGTGAAACCATTGGTCGAATCTGATTGGGGTAGCCAAATGATGGGAAATAAGGCTTGAAAAGAGGAAGGGCCTGTTGTGGTTGATAAAATGTTCCATACGGGTTAGCATAAGGTGGAAAAGATCCATGAGGATAATTCACACCTGCAGCATAAGGCATCGGATGTACTCCTTCATTCATGCTCTCGACCCACGCCGTTTGATGAGGATACTGTTGCACTGTGTCGGGTGTAAACCCTCGCTCCGCACCGAGTGGAGGTTGACGTGAAAATGTATCCACTGAAGACTCGTCACTTGTACTACTGGTATCTGATGAAAGTTCAGCCTGTAGATCACGACGATTTTCGTCTACTTCATCTGTATTAATGTCCTGACAAGCAAATCCTTCACTCATCACAAATCGTCCAGACGATACATGGTCTAAGGAATCGTCCGACAGAGAAGCAAGTGGCGTTTGTTCCAGCTCTTTGTACGGACCACTTTTGCAGCCATTCTCCCCAGTCACCGACTCTGGGTGATTTGCCTCAATCTCCACTTGGAGTGCTTGAACTTGGACAGTAGCAACGGTCACACTAAGATCATTCCTTTCAACTTGGTTTCTGGTTTCCTCTATGGCAAACACGGCCTCGTTACCATTTGAAGTGGTCTTATCAGTAATGTCGCTTTTGTCGTCGCCGCATACCCCGGCCTCTTCACTGGAGCCTTTAGAACAATTCCTTTCGCTTGATACTATTGTTTTAAATTCAGGTTCCATCTGGCTATGATTACCGTCACAGCCTGAAGCCAGTACAAGAGTCTCCTCACACTTAGAACTCTGATCTTGCTCCATATCAACCACTTCAGTATGCTGGGGAATACTGTCAAGATGGGCTGAGTCTTCATGGCGAGTTGAGAGAGTTCCGCGAGGTGATGGTGGAGAAGTTGAATTAGATTCACACAGAATCGTAGTTTCCATTTGTACAGGTTTCACAGCAACAGTTGACGGTCCTGAGCATACGGAGGATGCATCCCGGCTTCTAACATTGTCAGCAACACTAGTTTCTTCGAGCTCGCCTTGCCTATCCGAATTAGTGTCACGTAATTCATTTGTGAGAGAATCACAAACTTCAATGTCGTCAACCGGAACTAGAATAGCGATGTCGCCTACAAAAATACGGGTGAAATTTTGTCCGTCCCTTTTTTCGGAGCCATCACTGTCAAGGCTGGAGACGACTGTCGGATGTGACTCTTCATCCAACTTCACAGTTGAATCTTGATCTGAGGATGGACTCAGATCACAAGATGGGCCTTGGGATTTCTGTTTGATCTCGGCTACTGCTTCAAAATCATTTGAAGAAATGTCACTAACAATTGGTTTAGTCTTCTTATCACCTGGTGTTTCCTGAGGTCTACCTTTTGATTTTGTTTTCTTCCCCTTCATTAACTCCTTTGTGCTTTCCTTGGACAAGTCTACTGTCTCTCGCTTAGCCCTGGGGTCCCTTTTGTTACTTTTTACAGGTTTGTTTAATGTCCCACGCCTCTTTTCCCTCGACTCCGTCCTTGACTTTGGAGTAGATGACCTTGTTCTAACTTCAGCTTCTGCGACATTACTTTGAGGCTTCTTGCCAATGCTATCAGATTTTCGACACTCACTTGCTTCAGAAGGGGAATGTGTAACCTTGGAACCAGTATTTGCAGATGGCTTTTGCCGCCTTTCTTTCGGACTCAGTTCCTTCGTCGTTTTTGCAACTGAAGTGGATGAAAAATCTTCATCCATAAGGCTCAGAGGAGTGGAGGTAGTACATTTCAGAGTAAAGTTCTGACGCTTTGCAGTAGCTGCTTCTCTTTCCCAGTCTTCGCCACCCCCCGCATCCTGGTCACACGATTTAGATTCAAGCCGACTTTCTTCAGTAGCCAACTTTACTTGCTGTACACATTCCGAGTTCTTTTGCTGCACGGAATGATCTCCACTACTTTGATCTTCTGTCGACTCGTCTGCAGTAGTTTTCTCTTCATGCAGCTTTGAATATGGTTTAGCTCCCTGGTTGTGAAATCCTTTCCCGCTAAAGTGCAAGGCCATGACTTTAGCCACTTTGCGTTCAATTCCATAACTTTTCATAGTTTCAAAAAAATCTAAGAAGGAGCAGCACTCTTCAAAGATTGTTCTCAGAGAGTTATATGTAACCCCCTCTTTCAGCAACTTCTTGATCGCCATGTTCTTGCTACATGCATCCAGCTTACAAAAATTCTCTAAGGCAGAACAAAAGGGGCGAGAAGATTAAAAAGCGAAGTTATGAATATATGAAAATCATATATGTGAACTGCCGGGTGAAGAATTACATGAAAGTAGATCATCGCAGTTATAGAAGCAACTTTTGCAGTTGCGAAAATAAAGCCTGAAAAAAAATTCAGGCTTGTACAGGATTCGAACCCTTGACCTCTGTGATACACAAACTGCGATACACCGGTGCGCTGCACCGGTATAGCAGAGGTCAAGGGTTCGAATCCCGTACAAGCCTTTCTTTTCGCAAATGCAAAAGGTTGCGTCTATAACTGCGATGATCTACTTCCATATAAAGATTAAAAAGTGTTAAAAAATTGCGAATAAAATTAAAAATTCAATTGAAACTTATACGGTATTTTTACAACTGATAACATAAGGCAGTCCCACGAAGATCTGAGAACGAATGGTGTAATTGGCTAGCGAAATAGTAAATAAATGACTCAGACAATGCCCCTACCCCTGGGAGCAGTACCCACAAAGCAATTTGTTGTTGTGACGTGTCGCCTGAATTGCAAAGAGTGCTCTGGTGCCGCGACGTGTTGGTGCAACTTGTGAATCAGTGTGTTCCGACCGTTATGACAACAATTCATGCACAAATATTTAAACACCTGATCTGCATGATCACTTACCTTCTAAAATTGCTTGCTGCTGTTTCAAGCCACTCTGCGAAATGTAATACTCTAATCTACAATTGAAAAAAAAGGGAAATCATGTACCTTAGTACATAGTGACATTTCATTTTCAAACAAACACAACAAGAAATCAATAATTTGTCTTTATACAAAAGTCGACATGAAAAATAGCACAGTGGCACCAGAATTTTCAATAGATTGTAACAAAATGGAGATTTTCCACCAAAGAAAACCTCCTTGTCTTGGTTTCTGTTACTTGTCAATAGTTTGACTCCTTGAAGTGCTTGACATTTATCCAACCTCCCCATGAGCAGACACCTGCAGCTGTAAGACTTGTCATGACGAGGATATGTACTCATACACACGGATGTACAGAAGATTATCTAAACTTCAAGATCAAAATAAAACCCTTGATGATCAGCTATTGGGTGGGTTCAGCCTCTCGTCTAGGTTTCAGAATTTCGGTCATGGATAGCTCACTTGCTGAAGAATTTGAATCTAAAATATTTGAAGAAAAAAAATTTAAAAGGTCTTATCTAAATGGCACAGACCTGTCTTTTGTTGATGAGTACTTCATATTATGTAGCAGTTTCTTTAATGGTGTGCGAGTAAAAATATCCACCATTGCATCCACATCACCCATAGCTCTATGTCTGTCTACAATAGCAAAATAGAATGGTGACAGAAGTTAAGATTAGGCTATTACCCATTTCCTAACAATATAATTGCGGGTGGCAAGAGATGCCCGCAATCCTAATCTCCAGGTTGTTATTATGCATGCGTCACATGTATGTAGCCAGCATTTGTATAGACTTCCAATAAGAATGAATGGAATGCAAAGAATGCAATTTGATCACGCGCGCTTGGACCTTCTATCACTAGTAATCTGATCATGCGTGTTTTGACTATCCATCAGGTGAAACTTACAGAAAACACACGGCGTTGGAGCAAAAGCAAATTGACTTTGATCATTGTCGCCTGCACTCTGTAACCTTTGGTTATTACTAGTATAGAATAATATTATTGCTAGTGGTTGCATCACAATGATAGAGTCTCAACTTTCTTGGCAGTAAGCAAAGAGGCCCTTTGCCTCCATTTTAATTTTTTAATGCAAGAATCTACTGACTGTACATGTATATGCTCAAATTAACATTTACATTGTATTTAATTTGTCTAGTGGAGAGGGGGATGCAATTATTCAACGAAAAAAATTAACCATTAGGTAAAAAACACATTGTATGATCTATTACCTTTGAAACGTTTTCCTGGAAAAAATTTTCTGAACAGTCCATCAAGTGAAAGTTTGGTGCGATTTAATAACTTTTCTCCACTCTCTTTCAACTACAAGTAAAGAAATCATAAAAGGATTAACTATCAGTCAGGTGCACCTTCATTAACTTTGATACAGATCTTGACTAATTGTTTCATTTTGCCTGTGCCATAAAATACTCCCATTGTACAGATCTCCTGCTCATGCATGTCTCATCTAAGTATATAGATTTACTGTAGCCTGGGCTAAAAGTGAAACTCTCTTTAATATTTACAGTTTACTCAAGCAAAATATAAAATTGTGTAATGCTAAGTGACGAAAGCAATGGCAAAAAAATATCATTAGGTCTAATTTGCAGAAAAAAACAACTTTGCATGTGGAAGCATTCTTTTTTGTACATTTGCCACTGTTTTGCATGACTACAAAGTGACACTTCCAGTTCCAGAAACTTCCTAGTTACCCATTTTATGGAGGAAATGTCATATGTGTACTGTTTGCTTTTTTTTCACTGCCACTCATTTTCATCTACGTAGCCACTAGCATTTCTCATCTTCTCACCGCCACTATAAAATTTCCATGTTTTTCTTCCAATGAAATTGCTCTCCTTTGTTTTTACATTGTATCTCACTGCTCTAACTCTTTCTCTGTTATTCACCACAGCGTAGACATTAAAATTTAGTTGAAAAAAAGACCCGGCATTGTTGTTTTTTTTTTTCTCTCTAAAAGCCCAGGGTGGACATGTGATTTACTGCTGAAACGTGCGGGTGCTTGAAATGTGAAATTTCACCCCAGCTTACATGAAAGGGTGGATGTATGTAGGATTTTCTCAGAAACAAAATTTCTTGGATGTATAGCCAACCAAATTTTCTTTCCCATGGTGCTTCATGCTTTGTGCGAGCTCCGCTAATATATAACAATTTGAGTGATGAACCCATTTCAGATCTCCTGCCCATACGTGTATATTATCTAGTTTATTAATAATTTTGTGTGATCCACAAGTGATGAAACAAAACAAAAATTCAAATCACTTAATACATATTCCACCCAGCAGCCCTTACCCTGGATTAAATTCTGGTATGCAGAGCTGTTATGCCACAGATATGGGACCTGACTTATCTCAAATAAATGTAGCAGTCACATGGTTACCACAAAAACATTCTACGGACAAATGTAAAACTTCCCTGACCAATTGAATAAACAATTGCACATGTTAATCTGATAAAGGACTTAACGCTCCCCTCACAGCCATCCCCTCCACCCATTTATTTATGCTTTCAGCAAGACTGTACAGTGCACGTGAATTGATAGTTCCTTAACATAATGTGCAAAAAGGATTGATTTTCTTGAAAACCTAACAGCAGTGTGTTGTTCGATTTTGTGAACAATACTCTACTAGACATACAACATAATTCATGTCCCTAAAATGTACAAATGTACAGTTGACTCCCCATAACTCAAACCCTTGTTAACTCAAACCATGCTTTTAGCGCATGGCAAGTTGGAAGAAAATTTCACTTTTTTTCTGACTTCTTTCAAAGTATTAAGTTTTCCCTGACTTGGAGACTTTAGAGAAATGTTTTCTACCCTGACCATTTCCTAACCCATGGCAACCATGAGAGAATAACCAAACTCTTTGTCAGTAAAAAAGTGAACAAGAGGAGGTAGAGGAGGAAATGAAACATGTGGCTTGCATTTGGTAGGACATATGTAGCTAGGCAGGCCCAGGATAACACGATTTTCATGTAGATTAGCAGGGGAAGAGAGGTTCATGAATTTCTATTGGAACAGTTGGGATAAAACCTGTGACATAGCCATCATTTGTGAAAAGTCTCCTTAAGGCCATGCTTGCCTAATGAGATGACGATGATGATGATAATGATAATGATAATGATGACGATGATGATAAGGAATGCTTATTTGAGGGTTAATAAAAAAAAAAGGTATACAGATAAATGTTTGCAACAATACATGTAATGTATTACAATATTCCAAGTTTACCAACCTCACTGCAGAATAACAAGCTATCTGCAAAATGAACATTGTGCTGTGAGAGAATGGTGTGATGTATTCCAGATCTCTCCATGTTACTCAACAAAATTAAAAAGTCAAACTGATATCCATGGTGTGCACATAAGACTGCAAGAAAATAATTTTTTATGAATTAAGAAAAAAAATATGTAAATTGGAAGTATTACAATAGACTTCTTTAACTACATATACGTACATATGCACCTGAATAAGACAAAATTTAAAAGAAACCTTTCTCTTGGGTTTGATGTTTGTAATATCACAGAAGCATGGGGAGCTACATGTACATTGTAAGGGCTGACATTAAGAGCCGGGGTATTGATAGTCTATGTTGGAAAGCAAATGGAACACAATCTTTTTTAGGTTGTTCCTCTGGAAAATTCAAGGAGTAATGGGATGTTTGCATTAAGTTTGTATTGTTTGCTTGGTCAGGATGTTGCAAACGGATATTCCTTTTGCTCTTGTCAAACGTCATCTTTGAAACTAGTTAAGGAATCCATTTCTTGAAAGTCCTGATACGTGCCCAGAAAGCTGATGTTGTTTACAATCAAGATCCAGGTTTCAAAAGCTTGGCAATTATTGTAATAATAATTATTTATTATTATTTCATAAACTATCAGTTAACAAAACAAAATGGCCTGGTTTGTTAGATAGGACTGACACTGTTATTCTTTAGATTTTGATTTGAATATTTGATTTTTCATGGGCCCAAGAAATTATCACGACTGTTGAGAATGAGCCCCTGGATCTTGTGACCATTTTTTAATCAATGAAACGGATTTAATTTGAGAAGATTTTAAAAGATTAAATGCAATTTCAGGATTAGATGCCCTAACTTTTGTTTACCCTTTGCCCAAACCGAGAACCAACCAGTTTGCCCATATAAATGGTAAACAAGTAACAAGTACACAAAGAACCTCCTAAAGGAAATGAAAAGACTTTGTTGATAATACTACTGTATATCACAGTCCTGTAAACTGGCATCTTACCTGGTACAAATGACTTGCCATGTTTCTTTTTTGCTAGTTTAACCATATCATCAATCCAAAAAAGAAATTCGTTCAGTACATCTTGGAAAAAGGGCTGGTCCTTGAGGTCTTCTTTTGAAATAGCACATTCTTTTGTTGCTGTAACATTTTTAAAAATAACAAAAGACAAGTTCTTTTAATCAGTGCATACTGTTGTGAAAACTATACTGTAATAATGTAATAACTAATGTAATAGTAATAACTATACAATAATAACTATTATTAGTAACAGTAATAACTATACAATAATAATTTCATAATGTTGTATCTGAAGAGCACTAAACCACGTGTGTCGTATGAAACTATACAGTAATAAAATACCTATTCACAACTTCACTTGAAAAGACATTGTTCTTCTGGTACGTAACTAAATAAAATAACATTAACCCTTTCATTCGAAATAGTGACCAACATCAATTTTCTTCCAACAATATTCATAGATTGTCAAAAGATTAGGTTATGAGAATTAATAAAATAATCACTTAAGAGAAAATGCTTTGATCTTTTATCAAATTTTCTAAACTCATTCTTTAAGGAAATATATCAAGATCAGTTTGGAGAATTTGTATGTGGATATTGGGGCTTAAAGGGTTAAAGAGATTTAGAATCACATTTACAGCAAACAGTGAATGTCAATTTGTACCATGTGACCAACATTTTCCCGTTACTTGCTATTCATTGCTTATTTTATCCCCACAAAAAATAATAATTAGTAGTTTCATGTCAGGCTCATATTTAAAAAAATTTTTTGGCAGTATTTACCTGCTATTCTCTTAATGTTTAGAGCAAGAAAAATATAACTTCCTAGCTGCTCAATAATGCTACTAATTTCATATACCAGGCAACTTTAAATATTATTGAAAGCCCTGAATTCCTACTTAGTTTCTTTCAATACAGAGATGTTACTAGCAAAGAACACTTTTATCAATGCATGAAGCTTTTTATAGTATTAATGTATTTATGGCAAGCAGCTTAGCTAGAAATAGGAACTCAACTATGTTAATTACTTGGGACATTTCCAGAAAAACTCTTTCAGCAACCAACCTATGCTTGGAAATACAGTAATTCAACAACTTTACAATATTGATTTGCGAGCTTAAAAAGAGAATTTGCTGTGTATATTGTTAAGTTAGTAGCTGTTTAGTAGAATATTAAGTAACAACAGTAAAAGATGCTTCCAGAACTTTCTTCAAAGTAACTTTCTATAAAGGAATATAATCCCCAGGAATCAACCTATTATAAAAGCTAAATATATGTGCAGGAATTTTAAATTGCAAATATGTTTTCAGCTTCTTGGTTCAAAATGAAAGCTGCCAGAGGCTTTTTGTCGTTACAAGGCAACTTTCACCAAATTACATTGTACTAGTATAATTCAATTAAAATTTATGATTGGCCGGGCATTTGACAGAAACAAACGACATTAATTTTTAAAAGAAATTTCGTTAATGGCTTTCATTGAAAGGGCATACCTTTAGATATCCTTTATACTCCATTCCACATAATTTGAAACTATAAGCCTAAGTCTTAAACAGTAAACTTTCTCATGTTTAGTTTTGAGTCACTACATTGATTGCATAACTTTCCTCAGTTTTAATCGATTTTGGAAGTTTTTAGGTTCAAAATTATCAAACGTATTTACCATTCCTTAATAATAATTTTAAAAAAAACCTGTCAGCGTCCTTCTAAACGATGTGAATTCAGTAACATGAAATTCACTCAGCGTGAACAAAACAGAACGTTTATAATAATTTACATGCCGGAAATGCCAACAAACCGCATGCAAGCGCATAGCGTCGTCAAACGTTCAGAAGAATTTTACGCAGTTTGGACGTTTAATGACGTTCTTTCTGCTGAACGACTCAGAATTCAGGACAAGATGGTATTTAGGACCAGATAAAAAGGAAGGAACAATAATTTGGCTCTTCGTTGCACTTTCTTCGCATGACTTCCGTTTCTGTACCACTGCCACGCTATACACACAATAACGAGGCCGTGTATAACTGATTTTAAGCTTACCGCCAGTACACTTTCGGTTTTTCCGAACATTAGAGCTTTTCCAAGCTTAAATAAACCCTTAGACGCCATAATTGCAGTAAGCAGTAGAAGGACAAAGCTCTTCCTCTTAAGCAATTGCACAGTATTAAAAACAGCCAAAAACTTGCTGACAGCGTAGATTTTCAACACCGCACAGCGATGAATTTTATCACGGGAGTTCACTTACCGAAAGCGCACAAGGGTTGATTTGTGTTAATCAGAGTTTGAAATGAACCTTTCACTACATCAGGGTGGCATCTGGCAGCAATTTCAATGATATCTCCACGGTAGACATTTCCGTAAGCAGCTTCGCTATCGTAAAATATTACCAACGGATGGAATTTCGCTCCTTCCTTCGTCATTTCGGCCATGTTCCTTTTTCCCGGGCTTTTGTATCTGCCCTCTTCTTCAACACGAGGCAGACAACAACTCGACCCAGTCCGCCAAGTTGTCTATATTCCAAGATGGCGTCTTCGAACCACCTCACTACGACAAAGGTATCTTTCGTGTTTTGTTACGTTTCTTGATAGCTAGAATTTCCACTTACTGGAGATTTTAAGCTGTTTTAAAGGGAAAAATAGCAATCTGTACGATTTTCTCAGAATCAATTAAAGACGAGCCTCTTGACTTGAGGCGTTCTAATTTTACCCGTGCTACATCAAAAAGTGCTTGAGAGGTCAACTTTGTTCCGGGCTTTGTTGTAGCTTGCCTTCGATTCCACATCACTTCCCCTCACATGCACGTACACGTATCAAGGATTGACAGAATTAGCTACTTATAAGGGTGTCTTCTTTACGGTCTGATCTCACAGGAAAGATTAGAGGAAATTATATCTAGTACCAGTGCTGTGGGGAAAATTATATTGTGTCTGAAAAGGGGGTAGGGGCGGGGACGGTAGTTTGAAACTTCTTTTCCCTGACAAGGGTTATTATTATTTCTTATTAAGAAAAAGATTTAGGGGTCCTAAGCCTTAGCTCTTATTTAATTTATTTTCAACACAACAATGATAAACAGTTTACGAATGTTATTTCTTATTTGGTTATTGTAGATGGAGTTTGCTGCACAAATGACATGTCAAAAATGTGTGGATGCAATAAGCAATTCCCTTCATGGAAAAGAAGGTATCAGCGAGTCTTATAGTGATGCTATGGTGTGTTTTACATGCTTTAATAATTGACGCTAGCCAAAAGGTCCATGTGCCTGAAACAGATTGTTCAGCTGAAGCAAATATTATTATTCTGTGTATGTTCTTTATAGAGAGGAGAAGTGTTTCCTCACATACCCATGGTAGCAAAATTTCTGGATCACAACAATATTGGAGCTTAAGCAACAACCAATCACGACAGCAACAAGAAAGTTTAGATTGGCAAAACAACAACCACTTTTTTGTCCATTTCTTAACTGTCGTTGCACGACTGCAACATGAAGCTTCTTCATTTAACGCGCCCATTTTTTGTAGTGGGTGAACATAACACAAAAATTTGCTTTTTCTCTTCTTAACTTAGATATGGTCTATTGGATTCAACGACAGAAAATTTTGCCAGTATTTCAAAATTTGAAAAATTAAATGAAATTATTTAAATAAGATGTATGTTTTCGATTGGTTGTTATCCAGAAATTTTGCTACCATGGCAATGTGACATAACTACTTCCCCCTTGTGTTGAACATTATGCATGCAGCACTATTATCACTAGTACGAACAGGCACAAGTCAGGTGACAATTATTGTTAAGAAGAAATAACAAGCATTGTTATTAAAATAATATTGTTACATGACACTTAAAGAATGAAATTTGACATTTTTCTTGAACAAGTTTTAAGTTTTGGTACTTGCACTAACCTTGTAAATTAAATTATGTATCCCATTTCAATTTCTTAACAAGGGATTGAGTCATTTACAGTAAACTTGGACAAGGAGCAAGTCATCGTGGAGACAACATTATCAACGGGGCAAGTCCAAAAACTGATTGAAAACTCAGGAAGAATGGCCATTTTGCGTGGACTTGGAACTGCAGGTACTGGATTGAAGTTAAGGCTTTACAATGTGACTATTACAACTGGGGCCACTAAGACTTAGTTGACCAATCAGATTACAGGAAAATAATAGTACATTACAAGAAAGTTGGTTGTGGGCCAATCAGTAGCTTGTAAAAAAAGAATAAGTTACTGGAAGCACAAAATTTTATCGATAGTGCACATTTTTCAAGAAAGCAAAATGTTTCACTAGACAATGTTTTTCTGTTCGAAACTTTACATGTGTTTGACACAAGAAATTATTTTGTCATCTACCAGCAATTTCTTCGCTATCATTCCCGCGCTTTGGCATAACATCACAACCTCAAGTCAAAAATGTAACTAATGTTTACAATTTTTTCCTGCATCATTCACTAATGGACCTCTTAGGAAACATGAGCTTTTTTCGGCGGGTTCAAAAGGCCATGTCTGTAGGTTACCATTGTTTGATTTTGATCCATTTTGTTTATTTTGATTATGATTGACAACTAACATAATGCATTGTTTTGTCCTGTTATCCGATGTGTCAACTTTGTCTAGATGTCCCTGGCTTTAGTAGTCACACTGTAAAACCTATCAGAAATGTATTTGTTATAAGGCATGTGAAAAAATTATGTGAACAGTGAAATTAAGATTTTTTCATGCTGTCAATCAAACAATATTTCAGTTGATCATTTCTCTTAATTTTCTTTAGGCTCACAAGTGACAAACTTAGGTGCGGCAGTGGCTGAGATGAGAAGTGGGACGGTGATGGGCGTGGCCAGGTTTGTGCAGGTGAGGCATAAAGAAACACGTAAATAATGTTTACTTTGACTTCTTTTTTTGTTTGTTTCCTTGTGGTGTTATGAGCTGTTAATGGAATTATTTCTAAAAAAAATTAATTTTGTGTTCAGTGCTAATTTCGCAAACCCTAAGAGAATTTTGTGACTGTTTGGCTAATACGGGTTTCACTGTTTTTATCCAATCAATGTTTTCAGGTATCTGAAGATTTGTGTATCATAGATGGGACAGTTGATGGTCTTAGTCCTGGCCTTCATGGACTGAACATTCATGAGTTGGGTGACCTATCTGAGGGATGTTCAAGGTTAGAGTACGCTTATGAAATTTCGAAATATTTTCAGATTTTTGCAAGTTGTAAGGTCTCGTAATGACTAGGGGCGGTCTTTTTGCAAACATAGAAACAGGTCCGTGAAGATCAGCTGAAATAGTGAGATTTGCAATACCATGAAACTTTTTGACAGTTAATGTTAATCTGTATTTTTGGTAGCTGATGGTTAAAAAATGAACCTTTTTGGACAGCTGACAGTTAAATGTTAGGCCAGTTGACCGCTGACGTTTAACCCCATTGAAACCCTCTTTGTAGGCTACAGTGTACGTATTCAAAAAAGACAAAAATTTTTTTTAACGATATAATAATTAGTTTTCACTCAACAACAACAACAACAACAATTCTTCATTTGTCCTATGTTCTTAACCCTGTCGCACCCAAGTCCTTTTCTTCGAAGATGCTATTTCGACCTAGTGGGATCTTTTTTCGAATAGTTGTTAAATTCGGGACTCGGCCAGGCCTGGCTGGAGGGACGAGGCATGGGAACTGAAATCTTGCACGGATGATGAAAGTCGTGAACGAAGAGTAGGAAAGAAGGACGTGAAACGTTTTAAGCCTCGAAAAAATTGTAGTAACTATTCTGGTAGATTTCGATCCGTAGTAAAATGTACTTGCCGACATGTGGCACGAAATTTTAATTTGGGGAGTTCACTTCAATTTGCGGATTTGCGATTTTTTGTGTTTAGGGGGAACTAATTTTTGCGATCAGGAGGACAGACTGGTTTTTCTTGCTGTTAATAAATTGTTGCAATTTTCAGAATTAAAGTTCAGGAGAAATTTTTGCGGGACAAATGTTTGCGGTTATCCTTTAATTTTTTGTTGGGAACTTCTTTAGTTTTGGGGGATCGCTGGAAAAATTGCAAAAATTTCGTGCCACACGGTACAAGATTCTCACTTAACAATGTTTATTATGCAAGAATAATTGATAAAGAACTATCAAACTTTGACCTCTCTTTCCTTGTAAGCAGGGTTTTCAACTGTTTTGTAAAGTAGCGGACATACTTCTGAAAGCACCGGACGTGAATTTTTTCTTGGCGCCGTAAGGCGCGTCGCGAGCGCCGAAGGCGCAAGCACCTAGGGGGGTCTGGGGGCATGCTCCCCCAGGAAATTTTTAAAATAGAATACTCAGAAACGCCATTTCCAGCATTTCTGGAAGCAAGGAAACAGTTTCCTAGGCAATGCTGGCGCTCACTAAAATTCTCTTTAAAAAGTAAATTACTGACTGAAAATGGTCAGTTGGTAGGGGGAGGGGGAGGGAGAATGGCAACAACAGAATTTTCATTGGCTTATCATTGCGAATTTATTTGATTTTCAAAAAAGATGTTTGGTAACAATTCCGTTTAAATGAAGAGGGTAAACCAATAAAATATCCCGCCGCTCAATAAGCAAAGAAAAAAGAGTTATATGGCCGTTTTGAAGAATGTAATTGATTATTCTGTTATCCTCTAGTCAGTATGTTCATGAGATGCCTTAGTAAGAAAAATATATAATACAGTAGTAAAAAAAAATCGCCAATATTGATCTCAAAGTACCGGACGTGGAATGGCAAACGACCGGACGAAACGTCCGGCCTCAAATGAAAACCCTGTGTAAGGCATCTGATCGCTTGGAAAGGCCCCTTAAAAAGCCTTGTATTTTTTTAAGAGTATACCTTTATCAGAAACTGTCTATTGTACTAATGGTCTAAAAAATTGGACGAAAAGTTTAGGCGTGTCTATATCAGATATAAAGAGACTCAGTAAACATTTATTTCTTTTTTTAAAATTATTCATGAGTTTCTGAAGCTCTTGTAGCGACCATCCTACTGGTTTTACCTAGACTACGAGTAGTCCCCATTTTTCCTCAGGGATAGTAGAGCGAGCGAACTCGAGCGTGCGTGAAAATTTTTCTCTCTCCCCGCGGCGTTTCGCCTTTCTCGCGTGGGGTGATTTTCACGCACGCTCAAGTTTCGTTCGCTCTACTATCTCTAAGGAAAAATGGGGACTATACGTAGTCCAGCTCTAGTTACGACCACTTTTTCGAATGTACGAGGTGGTCGGTTACGAGAGCTTCGACTGTTTCTAAATTTTACGCTGTAAAATTTTATATATTTAAATTCAACAGTAGGAGAAAGTATTCCCTAACCACAAGAGTTCAACGATGATATCTGTACATAGCAGGGAACCCATCTTCCCCCATCTTTGAATTTTAAAGGCAACCCTGTTAAAAACAAAATTTTCATCAGAATAACTCAGCTTAAATGTATTCTGTATCTCTCTGAGAGTGGGGTTAGTAGGGGTTCAGTGTTTTGTTGCAGCCCATATTCATAATGATAATAGCTGAGATTTCAAGAGGAACTGAGTTAAATGACGGTACGGGAGTTATGTTACCGACAAACTGCGATTTTACTGGCAAAACCGTTGACTGTTTTTGGTGAAACATAAACTCTAAAATTAACTTATCTCCTTTTTCCCCGTGCATGTTACCCACTCTCGTGCGCACTTTTCATTTCTACTTGCTTTCCAAAAGTATCCCTGCTTATCCCGGTTAATTATCCTTTCGGCAAAAATGTATAAAAAAGTCCGATAACTTTCAAGACGTAGAAGCACACTTGCACCAGAAGGGACGACGCTAAACCTGATTTACTGAATCTACAAAAAAATGTTTCGAATAAAGTGCTCGCCCAATGAATAAGCTGTAATTAATTGGTTTCTGTTATAGAGAAGAAGATATCTTCGTTGACACTTCAGTCTCGCGAATTTTTACTAGCCTTAGTTTGTTTAATGAATAATAGTGTTTGGCTCTTGTGTGGTACTCAGAATAGTAATAATCACATCACAGTTTATATTTATAGCAGGGTGTTCATATACTCGCACTGAGACAAGAGTCGGGCTTAGCCTGAGTTTTTTTTCTGTAGGAATTTAAATACTTCATTATCATGCAACAAACTGTGTTTGTGAAAATATTGAGGAAGAAACAAGACGTTTCAGTAGCAGAAAGTTCAGAGACAACTTACGAAATATTCATCACCAAGAGATACTTTATTGAGTCATTACAGAGTTTCTGATCATTAGCATAACAAATAACTACAAAGCTCTACGCTTTTTCCATGATATCATAATCATTTACAGATTAGTTTTAGTTATTTTTGAAGTCTTCATCGCGGGCCGAAGTTAGTTACTTTCTTGTTTAAGCAAACAGACCATATACATCTGCGCAGGTCTTGCCCCCATTGTCACCCTCGCTGGCAGGGTAGCGCAAATCTTCGCCATACCA
>OZ038001.1:21993605-21996105 GCA_964035705.1 Porites rus | reverse complement strand
TCGGTTCCCCTTCACAGTACTGTTCCTGTTCCGTTGCCGTTTCCGGTTCCGGTTCCGCTTCCTGTTTCCATTCCCGTTCCTATTCTGGATTCCAGTTTCTGGCTTTTCCAGACGCCCGTAAGGTCGTGGTTGAATGGTTTACATTACAAAATCGGTCTTCGTTCAGAGTAATTATTACCAATCAGCTTTCGTCGGTAAATTTTTCCTCTTATGGGTTCTTGCTGACGGAAATCAAACAGAAGTTTCCTTTTTTGAGAACAGCGCTTGGACCAAGACGAAGGCTCTCTGTCAATCCTATGGCAGCTTAAGCCTGTTATAGTTTCTTTTGGCTTTCATACTTTTGTCATGATTTTCCAAAAAATCGTAATTGACATTCAGCGGTTTACGAAAATGGAATATTTTCCGATATCTCTCTCTCCGTCACAATTTTCAAATCTAAGGGAAATTTCTTTGCGATATTTTTACGATCAGATATTTTGTATAAAACACTGAGTCTCAAGGCGTCCTTGTAAAATGACACAATAACGCGGCAGGGTCCTACAACAGGTGTAACGTTTGGGTGCATTCAGTCAATACCACACAAGGCTGAAGTTTAATTGTATTCGTTTTTTAATCACACCTAATCTGTTATCGAGACAATCGTTGAAAATCGCACAACACAAGGAAATTGAGTAACTAGTATACTCAGTTCAGTTTTGCATTGACTACTAGATCACCACAAACCGGTTTCCTCCATCTACCACTTAAGTGTGCAAATTTTTTTTGTGACTTCGAGAGGTCAGTTGTACAAGGCCTGATGTCAAACTTAACTGCCAACTCTCGGCTTTACCTGATCTCGACGACACAACAAGTAGACAAGATGACATGACCAATCGGCAAAACCAGGGGCACCCAACATCAATTTTCGGAATATCTGTTTGAAACACGATTTGAGATCTAGAATTTTCGGAACATTTGCTGTAAAATTTCTTGCTTGCCTGCCTCTCCATTCGGCTGGGAGTGAATTATAGTTCAGATCAAAGCCTAACTCGACCTGGCTTGTACAAATAAATGTATACATTATAAATGAAAATGATTCTTTAACATTGCAACATCATTTAGCTAGAGTATATTTGCCCTATCCCAGGGAAACACCATCGTCAGCACCCAGTGATGAATTGAAGATTCTGCAATGACAATGTTGAAGAGCGGCAGATCCAGTTCTTACCCATAACGCACAAGGAAATAAGCACAGTATCTTGCCATTGATTTGTATCAGAAGGCATTCTTGTAATTTAAAGCATAGGTAGGCACAGTCTAAGTTAACAAACAATTAAAGGATAAAAATGTGGGTGAGCTGATTGCCCTTTTGAAAATTAAGTAATGTTTATTGTTTATTGTTTATTGTTTTGTTTGCCAAAGAATTATACAAATCAAATGAAATCTAATTACTTAAACTCTCATGGCGAGGAAGCCCAAGAGAAGCCACCGGGCTTATAAGGAATGGGCTCCCTCAGTTAGATAATAAGAACAAAATATTATCATAATTACACACGGGAAAATCAATGGCAGAGCTACAGTAAATCTTAAAATAAGTATATTAGATAGTCGTACTAATCATAGTTCTAGGCTAAAAAAAGCGAAATGACAAAAAGAAAAAACAAAACAAAACAAATGAAAATAAAAGAGCAAAGGAAGAAAAAAAAATACATATATATATAAATTACTATTTATGATAAGAGGAATGCTTTCAGTTTACAGCAAAAGGAAGCGGTACTTGTTGCATTTCGAATTTCAAAATTAAGAGAGTTAAAAAATTTAGGACCTTGGAAACTGATGGAGAACTTTCTTATATTAGTCCTGCATTGCGGTAAATAAAAATGCTCCGAACTTCTAGTGCCATAAGAATGCACCTGGCGTGTCACCAGAAACATGTTATTGAAGCTATAAGGAAGTAAGCCAGATCTGTATTGATACATAAATTTTCCTATTTGAAGTTTGTAGATACTCTCAAGATTCAGAATTTTTAAATTTTTAAATAAGGGGTCAGTGTGAGCATCGAAAGCACTCCTCGACATTATTCTTACGACCCGTTTTTGAAGTGTGATTAATCTCCTGAGGTTTGATGGGTAGGTCGATGCCCAGACGCTCACACAGTAGAATAAGTATGGGTAGATAAGGCTAAAATAAAGCATTCGTAAGGAGGAATTATTTAGGCAAAAACTTGATTTATAAATTATACCTATGGCTTTAGACACTTTCCCAGCAACATTATGTATATGTGATTTCCATGTTAAATGTTCATCCAAAATTACACCAAGAAAAGTAGCTTCCTTAACACGGTCAATCGAATAATTACTAATATTAAAAGCTAAATCAAGTGTTTGCCTGTTTTGTCTCGGTCTGAATATGATAAAATTAGATTTCTTAACATTAATAGATAGCTTATTTGTATAAAACCAACACGTTATCTTTTTCAATTCTAAATTTACAACTTCCATAAGATAGGAAGCATCAGTAT
>OZ038001.1:21843605-21988605 GCA_964035705.1 Porites rus | reverse complement strand
ATGTATTTATTTGTATTTATATGCATTTATGTGTTTTCAGATTAACTTGTGGAATTATTGCCAGGTCAGCTGGGCTCTTCCAGAACTCTAAAAAGTTCTGTGCATGCGATGGAAAAATTCTTTGGGAGGATAAGCCTCTATCAACCCCAACAAGTCCACCCTCGCAGTTATGACGGCATTTTTGTTTCATCGCAACTTCAGTGGATAAAGAAAAACAAGGATTTAAAACAATTGACCATCATCTGAACCTGAAGCAGTCACATTGTTGAGGAGTACAAGCACTTGTGCTGCATACGACAGGAAAATCCGTTGACACTGTCTATTGAGTTATTTTGGACAATAAAATAATTTCTGTAAAATGCTTTCACTCCAAAAGTGGCTGAATTCAAAATTTCCAAATTTCATGTTGTATATGCTAAAAAAGTAACAGCAACAACAAAAGAACTGCTAAAGCGGTTTCATTTGAATGGTCACACTGCAGGATTTTGTCCACAGACTCAAAAGCTAGAACTGAATTACACAACTCCATTATCAGTCTGGAGGTGTCAGTCACTCTAAACAATCGTTGTAATTTTATAATGACAGGACACTGCCTCTAAGAGAAATGTTGAGCTCATGATACTCAAAAATATAAAAACTATTGTGGAATATAACTTAACTGCACATAAACAGGATTCCCCAAGGAACTACGGAGTTCCCCAAAGAACTACAAACATCCCCAAGGAACAACAGTAGCAGGTTTAAAGTGACAATGGAGCTAATAATAATAATATTCTGGAAAAACAAAAGATGTTAACGTTGTCAGAATTTTTATTTAACTATCTTTTAAAGAGCTTTAAATGTCTAAATATTTTATCCACTAAAATTTAGATTACAATGCCGATACTGCAACAAACGGAAATGACAGTTAAGTTACGTAATAGAAATGTCAGTATAATGAAAATAGTATTGTCATCTATGTGGAGGTGCATTTAATTTGCGGTTATGGATACAAGGGTATCCATAGGCTGCTATAAGCCTGTCAAGATTAACGCTTCTAGGCCCAAAAGTAGCCTGTTCCAGGCTCCGAGATAGTAGTGCAGTGGAATTGTGGTCGTTTCGCCCGAAAGTCGATCCGCCCGACGGCGTTCGCCAGGACATTAGTCGATTCGCCCGATGACATAAAACACTTTTAGTTACCGTTGGTTTGCACATGTACGGTCACTGTCTTTCAATGCTTATTCCCTTTTTTCAGGCTTAAAGAACGACAAATAAGCTTCGGGCGAATTGACTTAGTCTGGGCGAACTGCTATTGGACGAAACGACCTGATACCGTGCAGTGCAGTCGCGCTGTGAAAAGTGGTGCGACAAACACACTGTCACAACATCCCTACTCTCTGAGATCCTGGCAGAAGTTTTACCCATTTTCCATGAGATAACCATGGAGATGTGAATTCATTTTAATGACATCGTCCAATAAATTATTTATTTACTTTAACCAATCAGTTCTTTGTTCCCTTTGATTTATACTCCTTCATGCGGCTGACTCTCTGACCCTCCCATTCCTGCGAAGCATCATGTCTCATCAAATGACGCATTAGTTTTGAGATACCAATGTCGCAGTCTCCAAAAACTCTGGAGGCCAGCTGTTGACCTCTTGCATCCTTTGAAGTACACACTTTATCCACATCTGTCTTCTGCCTACAGAAAATTAATGATCATGTTCAGGGTACTTGGTAGCATTTGGAAGTACCGGATGCAGAGGTTTAGCTGATGGACTTGCACCATTTATGCCTCAGGCGGGAACGCTGAGTCCCAGAGGTACTAACTAAAGACTGGACTCTCTAAAATGCGATTTCCCGCATTCCTTGGACCAGAATTGGTTAAACAGGAGGGTCTTATAAGGAGTTAAAAATGCTCACCGCAAAAAATGAAATATGTGATCGGCAATTAGAATTATCATTTTCCAGTTGTTCATTTTTTAGTTGATTCCAAAACGGATTCCAATCAAAAGGGGTGTATGAATCCGTGATGACAGGTGGTTGACAGATAGTATTTAAATGTCCAGTCGAGTTGCACATTTGACTCGTCGGAAAAAATCAGTTTACTGAAGTGCTATCAGTGAGAATCTTGGTGATGCTTCTGGGCTGCGCTCAGCTTTTGGATCTAAGAGGACCACCTCTAGAGCGCTTTTTGATTAATGAATGAAAAAAAAAGAAATGATTTTCAATTTTCAAAATACCGTAAAATTCCGAAAATAAGCCACCCAAACCGGTAACGCAAAAAACCCTCCGTTAAATCGCCCCTCCAAGTATAAGCCCCCCGGGGGCTTGTACTTGGAAAATTGCCCCCAAATACAAAGTAAAACAAAGCAAAAACGGTAAATTTACTTCCACCTATTAGGCTAGCCCAATCGATTTAGAGACGAAAATTTCCCTCTATAGATAAGCCCCTCCAAAAATAAGCCCCTCAAAAAGGGCCTTTGAAAAATATAAGCCCCGGGGCTTATTTTCGGAATTTTATGGTAAAATATTTTGTGTGAACTAATGGACATCACATGTCAAACAGCCGGACGTGGTGTCCGGGGCCTGGCCTGAAACAAAATCCCTGTATGTTAAATTTCCAACATACATAACTATGTCTGACTAATCAAAAAGGGCAAAATTGATAACACTAATACAAGAGTCTTCGGTGCATACATTCTTCTCCATGAGAAACCTGCGTAAACCCCTGAAGAATTCTGAAAGCGAGGGCAGGGAGATCTGAGTGCCATTAACTTCTACGGGCCCGAAATCAAATATTCAGATCAAACTCTAAGGAACAAAAGAGCAGTTCCTGGCAAAGAAACCAGTACATTTTTTTGGTTTCTGTTAGTTTTACTATTGAAACCTCGAACTTGAGTGTAAACGACAATAGTTTTTCGGTTGGAACGGGCCCGTAAGGCATTATAACGGTAATATGTCGGCAGATCAGCTTATTAATAAAAACTCATTTTGAAATTAGTATAAAATGTAAAAAAAACGTCACTTTTAAGCATTTCGCACTAGCTTACACCCACAGACTGAAAGTTTCCCAGCTCACTTTTTTACATAGCTCGCTTCATAAATTCGTTCGCGCATTAGAAAGTCAGACTCATTAAATGTAATGAAAAGGCAATGTAATTAGTAATGTTTTTGAGTAAGCGATACAATTATTAGGGGCTCTTTCTGATTGAACACTTACAGCCTGTTTACATGGAGGTGGGGATTCAGGTGAGGTATCATTTGGCGGGTCACCCCACCTACCATGTCAACGTGATCAAATTAAAATCAGAGATTATATGGACAGGCGGGTTACCTCACCTATCTGGGGTCCCCCACCTTTATGTAAACAGGCCCTTAGAATGACACTGTTGCTGTTATTTAATTTCTCTACGCATAAGCCTGCATTTTGTTGAGGGAGGTGGAGGTGTGCCGCCGAGGCATTCATTTTGAATGCCTTCTGACCCTGTTTAAGACAAGAGACCTTGTTTTATGAGCCTGATTCTCTTCACTTTACAGAGAGAATTAAATACTTGTTCAAACTTGGGCATGGAGTTAGAATTTTTTCCGAAACGTTGTTGGCATCACAAATGTACACCGCTTAAGTATCACTATAACAAAAAACTCCTCACACTTTTTTTAAGGAATGCCTCTCAAGAAACACCCGGTTATGTCCAAGACGCTAAATAATGAAATCGTATACCCTGTTTAAGACTCAAGACTTTCAAAACCACACCTTGTTCAGCCGCGAGGCAGTACCCCGCGGGTACCGAAGCCTCGTTTATCGGGGGGTTAATAAAGCTTTTATTTCTGTACTCATCAGAAGATACAGTGTTCAATATTCAGGAACATTTTTAGTTTCGATTAGTTTATTGGTCTTCCTCAGCATTTTCAGGAATTGGGGAGAGACGACTCTCAAACTTCAGTCTAGTTAATTCCATCATTGAAACAAACATCGCGGATCTGTGCTGATCTTCACATGCGTGGTCTGTTAAGGGTGCTTCCTGATGCATGACATTTCTGTCAGGGATGCAGCGCGGGAATCTGAGATTGTTCATAGCAATAAATTCATCATTGTGACCCCCTTGAAATTTCCACAGCCCAGACCGCCTCAACAAGTTTTTCACGCCGAGTCGAAACTCTCTTTTTCGTACAGAATAGATGATCGGGTTACACAGCGAACTGATTAAGAAGACAGATGACGAGACCTGTATTGCCTTGGCTGGAACTTTCACGAATTTCCAAAACAAGCGAAAAAGGCGGACAATATACCTGGGAAAAAGGAAAAGCAAAAACGCAGCAACAATGATGGTGATATCGACAGCTGCTTTCCGTTCTCTCACCCTCCTCGGAATTTCTTGCTGTTGGGGGTCGTTGAAACCAGCAATTCCTCCAGGCTGCCGGTGACCTAAGGCTTCTACTTGATTCTTGGCTGTCTTGTACACCAACCAGTTTAAAAAGACGATTATCAGAAATGGCCCGACTAATAACACCGAGGGAAAAACAGCCGCAAACGTTTTCACTCCACTAGAATCACTCTGTGCGACATGTCCGAGATCACAGAAAATCAGTTCTGAGTCGTACTTGTAACCCTCAAACTGAAAAAACAGTATGACGAAGGGTAGAATCGGAAAAGCCCACAGGAGAAATATCAACAACACTTTCCATTTGGTAATTGTGCCATCGTAAGTCAATGGTGATTTGACGATCGCGTCGTATCGCTCGTAAGATATCGCCACCAGATGAAGAACAGTGTTAAGGTAAAAACATCTCGCTAAAAATGCATTGAGCTGGCACATTGTATCGCCGTATAACCAATTCTCGTACGCAAAACTAGCAATGCGGAATGAGTTGATAAAGATTAAACACAGAAAGTCTAACAGGGCGAGACTGGCCAACAAAATATACCGCATGACGTGAAATCTCTCTTCAAAGGCAATAGTTATCATTACCAGTAAATTACCAGGAATACCAACTATAGCGATTATAGCGTTAACTGCTGCAATCATCTGGAGGAATACCATGATGGCGTTGAAACTCAGTGTTTACTGTTAAAACTTGCTTTCTGCTGCTTCTTTGCAACAACTTGAAAAAAACTTTGTGAACAACTGTCAAGAACATGTGGCCTGACTAATAGTTACAAACACTTCGAAGAGATTTTGGGAGGAAATTATCAACCTGGGATTACCAATCAAATACTTTTGCCATGCTAAACATCAGAATTGGCTTTAGAAAACCGTGTTAAATACGGAACATTGTTTATTAGTAATTTCCATACTCTGGAGGGCTGAAAGAACTCCGCATTGAAAAATGAGGAAGAATTAATCGTTGATGTACAATCAAGAACAGCATCACAGTTTATAAAAACATCATGCCTAGCCCAGTTTGCTTGCCAAATTGGACGCAAATTTATAGTTAGATTAAAACAACACAGGAAACTTTAAAAGCGGTAAAAGCTTCAGTCTTTGTTGTTTTTTAGTTTCTAGCTGGTCCCAATTAAAAAATAAAATAAAATAAAAAAGAACGACCAAAAACCCATCTTACGGAAATTACCACATATTACCTCAACGAAACATTGTTCTGTCTCGTTTAAGGTTCTGATTCTTAACAAAGCAAAAGCATTTCATTGGTTATTTAAGGCTCATAATTTCCTCCCAAAATTTCGTCAAGGTGTTTGTAAGTATTAGCGTCCACACCTCCTTGTCAGCGAGGTCGTCAGTGTTCCGTAGCTTTAGCAGCAACAACGAAGTTTTACCTGCAGCTAGTTTCAGATCATGATCCATGATGATAATTCAAATCACTGCAGCAGATCATGCCCTTTTTATGGTCAAAAGATAGCTAAGTTTTTAATCCGAAAAGACAAAAAAAATCATTTTGTAGAAACCAGAGACTACCCCGGCTCCAAGCTGCTCCAGAGGTTCGTTCTGGAAATACCTAGCCTGTTCACAGACCGTCTATTTTCTCTTAAAAGTCCACCGAGCGCGCGTCAGTGAAAATAAAAACCGGGGAGAATTAAGGTGGCTCGACCCAGTGTTTTTGTGGGTACACCTTCCATCTTCGAATCTCTTAGACTTAAACAAATTTATCTTTATTGTAAAACCATTATAACACATGTATTACACATAGACTAAACATTATTAAGATATTATTTTTGGGGCGATCGGAAAAAATACCGTAAAATTCCGAAAATAAGCCCCCCAAACCGGTAACGCAAAAAACCCACCGTTAAATCGCCTCTCCAAATATAAGCCCCCCCCCGAAAGTGTTTACCTTACTTAACCAGCGATCAGGCGTTCTTTTTTCGGGGACTACGCCTCCAAAACCAAAAGGGAAGAAGGACCACCTGATCGCAGGTTATATCTTACTCTGCAGCTAAGCGTTTAGTGTAGAAAACGCTTTTGAGAACAGGAAGACGTCGCAAATATCCTGTACGTTGAGGTTTTTTTATACTTTAATGAAAGCAATAACCTTTTAAATATTGATGATAGAAAGGCTACGACATGATGAGAGATGCTTTTCATCTTTTTCTGCTGGGCTGGACCCGAATTTCTGTCAGGCAAAGTCTCAACCGCCATATAAAAACACGTTAAAAAAAGCCCATACTACTGATCTGAAAGACTGGGGGATGTAGATATCTCATGAGTTGGTCAAGGAAAAGATGACGTGCCCCTGACAATCGCCTCTCCTTTCCTTTCGCGCCTTGCTCTCGCGAGAATTCTCGCAACTCCCACACATGAAGAGCTTGCTGGCAGGGCTAAGGAACAGACTGTTCGAGACCCTCAGGAATTTGGTAAAATATATTGTCTTGTTCCTGCCATCTGGCAAAACTGAAAACTGCTCCCAAACTTGAACACTATAACACGGCTGAAATTATTAACTCCAGGTCCTCTTTTCCTCCATACATGAAGTGCATAATGGCCGGTTTTGAGGTTTTTTAATGCTGGCCAATAACCTTGCTTTATCACTGCTGTAATCAAGCGCCATGTCTTCATTTTCTTCTCAGTCTCTTCACAAATGTCACCTCATCCTTGTTTTGAATGCCATAACTGTGGAATAAACAGAATGGAAATTTTGAGGACAAGTGGCCTATGTTTCTCAGACGTCCTTAACCTTATGATGCGATCAACGCGTTGGTGTAACCATTCAAATGAAACCGCTTAAGCAGTACTTTCACATGGTACTTTTTTTTAGTGTCTAGTTCTAACTTTCCCATGGTGTTATCATTCAAATAAAACCTCTTCAGCAGTACTTTCACATGGTACTATTTATTTAGTATGTAGTTCTAACTTTTGAGTCTGTGGACATAACCCTACGGTGCTACCATTCAAATGAAACCTCTTTAGCAGTACTTTCACACGGTACTATTTATTTAGTATGTAGTTCTAACTTTGGAGTCTGTGGATGAAATCCTATGATGTGACCATTTAAATGAAACCTCTTTGCCAGTACATTACTTTCACAGGGTACTGTTTGTCACTGAGCATTTTACAAAAAGAAATTTGGAATGTTTCTCAGTGTTTGCTTTGGCACTTCTGGGAGTGAAAGGGTTAAAATGACCGCTGAGATAGGGTACAAGATTTGAATTGGGTTGCAGCTAAATATGGCCAGGTATAGGTGAGGGGTTGCGAGGGTTCCGGCAGCCAGCCCCCGGAGTACAAGAGGCAATTTCCATCACATTTTGCTAATCCTAATGCACCCAACTTACTGGGAAAGAGGTTTGTGATCCTCCATTAACTTCTGGCCTTCAAATGACAGCCAGTATGTCTTCCATACATGCTTCCTGGTGAAAAATAAAAATATTAGCTCTTTAAGCTCTAACAGTGATCAACTTGCTTTTATCATTTCTTATTATCATAAACTTTTTACACCCTTACAGTATCAGACATCTAAATTATCCTCGAACTATCAGAGCTTGAACAGTCTTTACATGTGCCTAACAAAATATATATGGCTAAGACAGGCTAAAAAAACCAGTTTAATAATTATTGTTTAACAATTTTATTAGTCGTTTGAGGAGACATGAATATCGGCGAATAGTCACCGAGACAAAGTCTCAGTGACTATTCGCCAATATTCACGTCGCCTGAGGTGACTAATCGTGTTAGTATAATATTTACATTGATGATTATTCCAGAAAATAAAATTATTGATCAATTTCTGACTCTGAAACATCAACAAATTTGGCTGCCATTTTGAAAATTGCTAGCCTTCAATGTTATAATCACCGTGTGGTGATTATAGCGGTATGAAGCGAAGCTCCTAGCCAATCATAGAGCTCTATTTTCGATAATCATCGATGTAATTATACTAATAGTTTATAGCCAGTGAGGTTAAGTAGGATATTATGCTCTGTTATTTTAAAGATGTAAGGCGTTTGCATTTGTGAGGAATGACCTTTCACATATCATTTTACAGGAGACATACTCTGTTTTGACCTATGATAATTTTTGAATTGGTTTAGCCAGATAAATTTCTTTGCTATTTCTATCCATTCGGAATTGCTTTATGTGTGCTGGTTGATTTTTACTAGTAATGAATATTTTTTTAATTGTTGGTGGGAAAATGCAAACACGAATCTGCCACTTTTAATATGTAAACAGTCAATTAAAATATCACAAACTTACTTGATTTCAAAACAACTTTCAAACAAATTTTACCTTATAGTAATTTCATTACAACATTTGCGTGCTTTTTGATGGACAATCAGTCTGCTGTCACTTGTCGCGATGTGTCACAAGAAGCATCTATCTTATTACATACGTTTTCACATATGATGCACGGCAAACATATAGCCATAGGAAACAAACGTATTGAAAAAACAAGGCACACCAAGTGAAACAAACTATGAGAAATAATTGTCCTTGTAGCACATGGCATTAACGTTTATCCTCTGGACCATAGGTACACGTCCATGCCCCTTTTTTGTACAGACTATTGATTGCCAGTAAGTTCATGTCCTCTCAGAGGACTATTTTTTTGTGATATTGAAATTACTTAATTTTGCCTAGCATTGGCCCGGAATTTAAATAGTTTCTCCTTTCATTGCACTGCACAGGCAAAAACACCGCAACATAATTAAACCCTGCATTCTTTGGGGATATTACACAAAAATACATTTTAATCCCACTGTACAACAGTACAACCCAATAAATGAAACAGAACCCATTGACAACAACATCAATTTACAACATACCAAGAAACAATGTTGGGGCCTCCTTCTCTTGACAGTTTCAGTGAAATGTGTCTTTGGACTGCCTTCTTCAAGTCATGCACAGTTGCATTTTGGATGACAACAACAGCTGAAAACAACATGTAACACATCTGTTTCATTTCATCTGTTATGTTTGTTTTTACTTACTTCTCTTTTAGGGCTCGAAAAAAACTTCAATACCGGTAATTCCAGATTATTCTTTGGGCAAGCAGCTCTCAACTTTTGTTTACCTGGAGCTACAACTTGCTTGTCTTTAAAGTTAGGGCCTCTTCACACGAGCCCCGTTGAATGGGTTGGCCCGGTTACTGGGAGAAATTTTGCCTTGCATATTATAGACTTTTTTTTATATGCTTCGTTCTTCAGGGCTTTTTAAAGATATGCTAATAAATGGCATGGCATTCTAAAATTAATCCTCTGATCCTTACGTAGAACAGTGCTCATCTCGTCATGTTGTCGAACATTCACTACAATGGCGCGGCCATGTTCGAGCGCAATCTGCGAGTTAACCTCTTCAAGTGTAGGCTGGCTAGGCAGTCCAACAAGAAGAGGATCACTCATTATCTCCGCCAGCTTTTCACTGAAGAGGGACATCACCTCTGGATGTGAAAGACCGTCATTTTTTTGCTTTTCATCTGTTCCTTCGGCCGCCATACTTTTCAACATTATTCAATCCCAGACTCTCCTCGGTTTTTAGGGTCCAGTAATTAGCGGTTTTCCAACGCCTGCTTTCATTTGCTGATCGCTCGCCGAGGAGATAAAGGTTTTAGCGCATCAGGCATATCTTGTTAATTAGAAAAATAACTACAATGGAGAGGATCTCCGTGTTTTCACTCTGTAGCATTTTCCTTTTGATTAGCTACTGTGGATGCCCCAGTGGAGCGAAGAAAAGGAAAGATTTGGAGACCATTGTAGAGGTATAACCACTGCTAAATCAGCGCGGCTATTTTTGTAGACAATAACTTTGGGTCTTTATTCTTTTGCAAGTCGCGATCTTCTTGGAAAAGCTAAAGATCCCAGAAAAAATGTCCTGAAAAACAGTAATTTAAAGGATTTTGAAGATCACTAAGCACACTACCACTATAATATCTAGACTGTGTGCATGTGCAGAAGTCTACTGTTTGCTGTAATTAGTTCCACGCAAGCTACTAAAATTTCGCCTTCATCACGGTTTCTCTTATTCGCAAAAGTCGTCCTTTTCCAATTCTTGCATCAGTAAGCTTTTCGACCATAATTACGTTTCTTGGAAAAACGTCTTAGGTCGATTTCTAAGTATCATAATTTTGTAGAAGTTGTTTTGAACTGTTGCAGCTGACTATATTGTTACTTCTTATAAAAACCAAAGTTATTAATTTCAGTTCGCATAAATTGCATGGACGAAATGAAGATAATCAAGGCATCTTTGACATCTTTTCCACTGAGGCATAATATTGAATAGTCAAAGATAAAGTATTCATGAACCTACAGCTGTATTTACCTATTTTGTTCATAACTTAAAATGGAAGCTTTTAGCATATAGTACTTCAGCACAAAAATGCTTATAAAAGCTGCAACTCAAGAAATTTTTTACCACATGCATTTTTAAAATCTGACTATTCGGTGGTAAGTAATCAATTTTATTTAAAACACATTTCTTAGAGATTCTCAGCACGTAGTCTTGATTGATGCAGAAAACTCATTAATTTATTTATCTCTGTTATTATCTTTATAGCCCAGTTTAAATTTATCCCGGCTGTAACATAAATTTTTAGAACGTATTAACAAAATGACTGGCCATGAGAAGAGTTTGTCCAGAAATGAATGCCTGTATCTCTGAGCCTTTTTAAATGTGATGGCATATTTGTGAATATTTTTTTCAAGTTAATTCTACTGTGAAAGAGTAAATTCTGTAATAGTCCAGTTTCGAGTTTGCTATGATCACTAAATTAAAGAAGTGAGGACTCATTTTTTTACAGGCTTAGCCTCCATCTGAAGTAATATATTTACAAATTCCAACAAGAAAAAGATCTGTTTATTAATACTCTGTCTATTGTGTATATTCAAATTTCAAACACTTACTTTCCGGAATTTCTGAATATTTTTACTTTATGTTGAGGCTAACCCTGTATGAATGTGTCATTAATATTTGTATTCAGCCTTAATTTCCAATTCAAAACTGGACTATTTATTAAACATGACACTTTTTCATTATTGAAGACTTGTTTGTAAAAAAGCTGGATCAACTTTGGTTTCTAGGGAAACTGCCCACCTACCCCTCCCTTGAGTCAACATTAACACTTACTTCTGACTTAGGACAAAATGTTGGTTCAGGGGAGGGGGAGGTGGGCAGTTTCCCCGAAACCTAAATTGATCCAAAAAGCTCTGCAACTAAGTACCAGATAACATTCTTGAACACATTTTTTATTAATACATGTAATTTTTTGCTGTCCCAAAAATATGATAGGATAAATTTAATTTTCTTTAACCTTCTGCATTAGTTACATATAAGAATCGTGACTTGAGCTCTGAGATTGAACTAATAAAAGAAACTATCAAGTTTTTGAGTCATTTTCTAGCTTTTGATGTTTGAGTAATATTAATTAAGAGATCAGGACCATGAGAGAGAGATTTTTAAGAATATATTTTTCAATTATACAAGAGTGTTTTACAGTGAGTCTTAATTTTTTTTATTTTCCTCTCATCAGTTATGATAAATAAATAAATCTTTCTACAAGAAATGTTCTAGAAAGGTTTTTTTTTCAGCGGTTTATGATCTTACTTTTTTTAAAAAAATGATTATTTGGTTTATTTTCTAGTACAAACCAGCTACTTGTCAGGATAAAGCTGACAATGGGGATATTGTCTCCGTTCACTATACTGTAAGTACACTGGGCAATAAGTAATAAATTGTTCTAAAAGTGATGAAATTAATAGTGCTGAAAGGGTACCTTAACTGGTGACCCTGTCTGAGAAGTACTAAAACTGGGTTGAGCTGTGTAGTTGTCAGGGATTTCTTTGAGGTAGACTGTTTATTAGTAATAAACCCTTTTTCAGTCAGCTGAGTGGATGACTTGGCTAGACCAGAGAGGGAATGACCCAAGACCCAAGGACCCAACTAGAGCCACCTTATCCCCAGGTTTTCCATCCTCTTTCAGTATCATTTTCATTTGTTTTTCTTAATGGCTGACATTTTGTGATGCCACCACTGGTCTGAATTCCTGACAGTGTGCCATTACCTTGATCTGGGTATAAGTACTTCTGATTGGTTGAAAATTTGCTCAACCAATCAGAAGAAGTGTACCCAAATCTAAGTAGTGATGCGTCATCAGTGTGGAATTTCTGTGCTTGTTCCCCAGTTATCTTTCTTGGCGGAAAGTTAGTGTTTGTGCTGCAAAATGTTGGCTGTTTCCCTAGGCTAGCTATACTGTCTTTCTTGCTTAACAAGAACTGATTTAACTCTAGCTATTTTGGGATGATCCCCATTGACTCTTTGATGATGCCGTTCCAAAACTTCAAATAGAATAATCATTCCTTTTTAAATTTTTGAGGGAACTTTGGAAAATGGACAAATGTTTGATTCATCTCGTGCACAAGGAAGACAACCACTTGAATTTCAGCTTGGCAAAGGAAAAGTCATAAAAGGTTAATTCAAATTCTAAGTATATTTTAGAAATGAAACTCTTAATTCTATGTTGATACAATTCTTATTACACTTGTTCAACCTCCATTAAGAAGCCAACTATTAAGCGGCCACCCTCAGTCAGTTTTTTAGAAGCCTGTGGTAACCCAAGTCATGAATTGATTGCAATAGCAAAAATTGTAAATGAAAGCTGTATTGAGCAGACATGCCCATTAATTGACCATGTCCACATTTTGGACATCCCTTTAGTTCTTACATTGATTTCACATCTATTACATGGCCTTTAATCACTTGATATACATGGTTTTTATGACCTTATTTTTATAAATTATATGATGAAGAAAAAAACAGTCCAAGATAGGCGAACACTGATTGTAGACCAGTAATGCTGCTCCCATCATATATTTGTTTCAAAATATAGTGATGTTTCTGTTAAAGTTTTTACCATTTCTGATGAGCCTATATTGAACAGCCAACCGCCAATAAGTGGCCTCTTGCCAGACCCTATTGGCAGCCAGTTAATGGAGGTTTAATTAACTGTAGTTAGTTGTCATTAATTCAAATAGACCATTCTTTAGTACAAATCTCTGTGTAGATTAGATTAATATTCAAAAGAGGCAGCAAGTCGGTAAGTGCAAAAGGAAAAGAATGACAATTTTAAGCCCTATTGGATGAGGATTTTACATGAAGGATTACCTCTTAAATTAAGCCTACGCCCATATTTAGTGGTCATTTACTTCCTTCTTTTAATTGGTACAAGAAGAGATTGAAACACTTTGAGACAGTGTTCTCCCTAAATTTTAGCTCAGCAGGTAAGGGACCATTTATGGACGGTAAGGCAAAATATATACTTTTTTAAGAGGTGGGGAGGGGGGACAGTGGAGTGAGGGACATGGACCCGTCCTTACTGGGAAATTTTTCATTCCCATATTTTAAGACCTATTTTATGCAAATCTGCTGTCGTTATCTTTAGACAACAAGTAAAAACGTTTGATTCCAATAATTTTACTATGTCTTTAATGTTCTCTTTCCAAAATGCATCTCCCTAAACAGAAAAGCTGTATACACAGTACAGAAACAAAATTATGCACGGGCAAAAAGTGGCGTAAGAAGTTGCTACGCCGCAAGAACATGCAAGCCACCGCAAGAAGTGAAAGTGCCGTGTTTTTTGCGGACCCTTTGTGGTTTACCCACAAGAACTTTGAAACAAAAGAAGTCAAAAATCTTCACCACAAGAACTTTGAAACGAAATAAATCAAAAATCTTTACAGCAAGAATCTAGAAAATTATCGCAAGCCTCAAGAAGGCGCATGAAGTTCTTTATAAGTGTTAACCTGAAAGAAGTTTATGGTGTTTGTCGCCTTTTTGTTACAACATCGTTTTGTAGCATTGATACTAATTCACTCTGTGGCAGTAAAAGGTAATCATGCAAGGACACACGTAAAAAGTTGCCTGAGAAAGCGAACAGCTTTCTCTGCTTTTTCTGAAAAGCGAACACTTCAATTGTTCAGCTTTTCCAAAGTTAGATAAAGCGTGTGAGGCGTTTGTTTAACAAAACGATCTGTAGTTTCGAACATCTCGATCATTTGGATCATTTCATAGTACAATACCATAGTCTCGGCAAAACAAACCAAAGGCGTTGAATTTCTGCCACAAGAAAACATGGGAATTATTTATTACTTTATTGCACTAATTTGAAAGAGCCTTTAGTGAAAATATTCCTTACTTTACTTTAGCATTTTTTGTTTCCAAGAACGCTTTAAGGTATCATCCACCCTTAAGCACCCTCCCCGCGTTGATCGGCGCTAGCGCTTTTGCTTTTAATAAATACCCCCATAAACCGTACATTTTCTGAAAGCTTAATAGTTCCAGATTATTGCTTATTCCTTTTAAAAAATCAAAATATTAACGCGATTCAGAAATGAGAAGCTTTTTGTGAAAGTGGGTGTCGCTGTAAATTTAAGTCCAGGCCTGCCAAAAATAAACGGAAGAAACCAATTAAGATCGCATTCGCTTCTTAACACGTTTGACTAAAAAACCGTGTCTCAGATTTTTGTCAAGTGTGTTTGTTCTTTTGTTATAAGCAGTTGAAGTTAGGGATAGCAAATCATTAGCACTACCTGTGAAAAAAATACTCTTACTCGAAAACGAAAAAAGAAATCAAAATTCGCAGACACGGTTTTTTAGAAAAACTATCTGACAGTAAGTTGGCCAAATTTCAGCCAAATTGGTTCACGGGTTGCCGACTTGGAGTTTAAAACGTACCCTCAACTTGCTCTGATTTTCATTTCGAGAAAACGGGGGAAAAAGATTTTTGGCGGCGTATTGCCCGTGACGAGATTATAACAGATTATAACACCAAAGCTGTCAATGTTGATGCATATCAGAAAAGGGACAACAATAGTGACACAGCAGGAAAAGGTTACAAACGAAACCCAACAACAGATGAACAATTTATTTCGAACGCTCTGCTCTGTTCGATCCTTCTGTTGTCGAGAAAGCATCTTTCATTTTGAGCCAAGCCAACTTTTACTCGATACATTTTCTAAAAGTTCGACACTTCCCTGGAATAATCGACAACAAACCGCTTCCTGGAGTTTTCCTTGAAGCTGCTCTCCCGCTACAATAGACTTTCAAAAAAGTCCTTCTTCCGATTTTTTATATGGCGCGGGACCGGTCGCGAATTTGTCGCTTGCTTGGCCGCTTCACGACCTAAAAAGCTCGCTCCGCTCGCTAAGAAACTCGTGAAACTCGATTTCGCGGTAGTTTAATGGGTTTTTCAGAAGCTTTGTCATCTTTTAGCCATTTTTCTTGATTGTAGTAGGAGCCCTTGTCACTCTCTGCTCATTTCGAAACCCACACTTTGCAAAACGATTTTGTCGTCTTCTTTCGTCTTGGAGTCAAGGACGAAAACGGACAAGCTCTTTTTTCTTCTTTGGAGGCATTCACTTCCAAAATCCAGGGAAAAACAGTGAGCTCTATACTTGTAGACCACGATTTCTGTCAAATTGCGTGATTAGCTTGGTTCAACAGCGGCATGCGTATGAAGTATGACAGGACTTGTCAACGATCAATTAAAATAATTAGCATAGAAAAAACTTTTGCGCTCCATAACTCTGCGGAGAAAAAACATTTTTTTCTGGAATTTTTTTTAAAAGAAAGCTCTTGATGAGCTCTACTTAATCATCTAAAAATTGAAAATTTCGAAAAATGATGGGTTTTTACCCTGGATGATACCTTAAGTTGACACAGTTGCACGTACGGTCTCAAATTACACGGCTCTTTTGCGAAACATACTACGATCGTTCCCTATTTTTTGAAGCCCTGATTTTTTTATCAAAATTGTACACATTTCCTCGCTTAAAAGGTTAGCTTTGCACAAGATGATTTTGTATATACCGTTTCTAAATTCACCGATCATGAAACATGAAAGTATTTTTAGTTTATCTATACATTCCTGTCATTGTAAATCAGCAGGAACGAAACAGTTTTAGAGTTTTGAATATTCAAAAATATGTGCCTAAAGTATAGATTAGTGATCCACTGACAAATACAGAAAGCGGCACAGCTATTTTGTTGTCATAATAAATTTTCACTTGTCTGCCGCAATCTTACCGCACTGAAAGAAGTTGTTGCGCTGCGGTTCAAAAATCCCACAACAAAGAAATTCTTCTAGTTAAATTTACAACCACAAAAGAAGTTCTTACGTCTTGCTGGATTCAAGCGCAAGCGCCCTGCAAAAAGCCCCATGAAGTTGCAGCTTGCGGACGCAAAAAGAAGTTCCTGCACTCGCATTATTTTTGGGCTGTACGTTTTGTACTTAGGTAGCTATACTTTTCCATATATTCATTCATTTTGTGAGGATCGGATCAGATCACAACTTGTATATTTTTTTAAAAAAATTATTTAATTTTGGTAAACCTTTAAGCAGTTGCAGGCGGTAAGAAGTGTTGCTTCAGGCGGTAAATTTTACCGGTTACCGCCTGATAAGGAGAACACTGCTTTGAGAGCTATTTGTCATGCGCTCTATACATGTATTTCACTTTGTCACCATCTTTATTTTCTTAATCAGGTCTTAGGTTTGTCTCACAAGTTTTAAGGCAGACTCGTTTTCAGTGGTCAGTTGGCGATTACCCATTGGTGTTCTAGCTGTTACCCTGCGAGCAGAGGTTTTTCTCTTGCATGGTGTTTATAAGTGTTTAGGAAGTCAATCGTTCACGTCACTTGTCAGTTGCGTTGTTGACTTGTTTTATATGCCTCAGGAGAAGGTTTCTCCTGGAGCATATAAAACAAACCAACTATGTGACAGACAAGTGATTCAAATGACTTCATAAATGCTAAATGCCATGCAAGAGAGAAACTTGTGCTCGCAGGCTAGTGTTCTGTCTTAGAGGGGGATGAAGAAAGATGCTCCATGTATCATCTAAAGTGCATTTATTGTTTAGCTAAAATTAACAAGGAAAATAATAGTTTTTCATTGTTTTCCTCTTTGTTTAACAGGATGGGAGATGGGAATAAAAGGAATGTGTATAGGGTAAGGTTTTTTTTCCTTTAAAAGCTCATATTACTTTCACTAAAAAGCTCAGTTTTGAGGTTTTGTAGTAGTACAACATTTTCTGCATGACCGAGTCTCCCTGTTTAATAGTCCAGTTTCAAATTAAAATTACTGCTGAATACAAACATTAACGACACATTCATACAGGGTTTAAGCCTCGACATAAAGTAAAATATTCAGAAATTCCTGCAAGTAAGTGTTTGAAATTTTGAAAATACACAATAGACAGAGTAATAAACAGGTCTTCTTCTCAGTGGAATTTGTGAATATATTTTCTTCAGATGGAAGCTATGGGTAAGCTTGCAAAAAATGCGTCTTCACTTCTTTAATCAGTGCTCAATGCAAAGTGAACTTGAAACTGGACTTTTCTACTTTTTTCCATTTCTAGTGAGAAAAGAAAGTTGATTATTCCACCTCACCTTGGTTATGGATCACGGGGAGTTGAGAATGTCATTCCACGTGAGTATAAAACAGCAATACCTTTATTCATGATCGTTATTTTATCATACCATACTCCCACATAGTATGACATCATTTTTGTTTGATTTTATCGCTTTAAAGCCCCAAGCAAATGCATGCAACATTGTTGGATTTCACAGTGTGCATCCGTTTGCACACCCTTTTGCAGGTTGTTGCATGTTGTTGCGCAAAGTTTGAAACCAGTCAAACTTTTAAGCAACAACTCCTCAACATTCTTATTTGTTCTGTGATTGCTGAAGCATAGTGCAACAATGTTGAATCCGTTTGCACAGCCTTTCCAACATTGTTGGGGACACGCACGTGCATTACACATGGTCTCCAAAGTCTTATGGGCTGTATCCTTCCCATGATGCACTGCAGCTCCCAACATTGTTGGGAGTTGTTGCATCCATTTGCACAATGTTGGGAGCTGTTGCGTCTGTTTGCACTTAGCTGAACACACAACACTAAGCAATACCTTTTTGGCCTTCTGTCCTGAGCACTCTAAGACCTCTAAGTGAGTCCTAAAGCTGCAATTTTTAACCCTTAGGCAAAACCTCAAGGATCCCCTTCACTTTCATGTCGGAGACCCACCCCAACCTCCCCAACCCCCTCCTCTAACCCAAGACTTTTAAACCCCAGATTTCTCCAGATGGAAGGAAGTAAAGAGAAGTGAAGCTCTGGCCCTGGTTAATCAAATATGCCGGAAAGCTCTATCCAATGAATAAACAGCGTGCAAAGAAAGTAGTGTCCAATAGCCCGGGGCTAGTGGATTTTGCTATCGGGCTGGTGAATTCTGTTTTTAACTTGCCCGATGGGCAAGTGATGTTTTTTGAGGAATTCAATTAACAGAAGAACTGTGCTAGTCAAAAAGTTTTTGGGCCTAGTTGAAATGATGTCTGGGCTAGTAAATGCTAGCTTCAGCTTACCCTAATGGCAAGCTGTCAAAGTGATTTTCTTTGCACCCTGATAAACCATTATCAGATACATATTATGGAGACCAATGGGTCATTTGCATGATGACGTCATTTTACTACTACTCCCAGAATCCATCAGGGTTTTGTTTTCTTGTGCAAAGTAGGGCCTTTGTTATTGAAACCTCAATGGGATTACCACATTTAAATAGGAAGATTGTTATCCACTTTTGAACAACTAGACCCTGGGCAATATTTTATTAGTAAACCACAGGATACATAAGAAAAACCAATCCATTTTTGAGCCCAAAGGAAAAAGCCCCTAATAATCCGACTTTGTAACAAATTAAGTATGTGTAACTTTGTTTTGCTTTCACAGCAAATTCAGTGCTAATATTCACCACAGAATTGATGTCAATTAGAAGAAAATCTCCATTTGATCCTAGTGTACTGATCCAGATAGGTTTCTGGCCAGTGCTTGCAGTCTTGGTTATGTATTATCTTTATAGAAAGGCAAAAAGAGAATCCAGCTCTTCCAAGCATGAAGCAAAGTCGAACAAAAAGAATAAAAAGAAATAAACAGCTGCACATTGCTATTTATAAGAGATCGTTCGAACTGAGAAAAAGCGCAACCTGAACAGCGATAATGATTTCTGTATCTCCTAGTACATTCGCTGTGGTTAACGGTCAAGTCGCCCGAGAGTCATCTCGCCCGAGGTACGTTATGTCGCTTTAAATCAGAGTTATGTTATGTGTATTTGACTCGCTAGAAACGCTAAGTTATGTCGCCCGAAATTTTATCGTGGTTAACAACATCCTAACATCGTTTTCGCGTTTGTTTCGTTTCATCAAATCTGAAAGAACGAGGTATATTACTCATTTGTATCTCTTGTTTCGTGTCAGCATCGCTTAAAACTTCGGGCGACGAAACATTGACAAAACTCAGCATTTAGGACCACTTACTAAACATTTCGCGCGACATAACTTCGGACGAGATGACTTCAGTTTCGGGCGACTTGTCACTGACCTCGGTACAGCCTTCAACTGACTCATTTCGGAGGAAGAAAGTAACAGTTTTGAACTGTCTAAATACAGTAGTAAAGATTTAACAATTTTAAACTTTCATTCATGAAAAAGAAAATTATCTCTAGACAATGCGATGACTTTATTCTGGGTAGGTTTAAATTAGACTCCCAGTAAATTTCTCAAGAAAAATAATAACACAAAATTACTCAACAAAGATACCTACGTGCATGGACAGGGAGTACACTCGAAGAACTGCAGTATCAAAACGTTTGCACAGCCACACAGACCAGCTGACAGACTCGTTGCCCTTAAGCGAAGGATCACTGGCTTCAGGGAGTTCAAACCTTATCCCGCCAAGACAACATTGACAAGCTGCCCCTGCGAACATTTTGGGGGCCGCCAGAAAAGTGTTAAAGACGGGGTTAGGTCGCGTTCTCCTGCGGTCCAACGCAGTGCTGTGAAACCCCGATAACGTGGCCATTTACCAGAATCTTTCAGGGCAAAACTGTCGCATGGGAACTTAAGCAACCACGGTGGCGATTGCAAAGACAATGTCCAAATAGCCCAGACACCTTATTAGCTTGTATGTTTTTGTATTCTCAAAACAGGTCACGTGATTTGCTCACTTGCAAAGGAACCGGTCGTTTCGATACGAACTCAAGCAGTGAAACTGCACAAAAATTTTGTTCACTTCAAGTTTACTGTAGTTCGCGTGAACAAGGGAACATTTTGAGTGAATTTTGTTCGTTCTTTAAGCCAAGGGCGTGAAACTACTGAATAAACTTGTATCGAAACGACCTGACAACCATTTGCAACGTGCACGTATAGCTGTCGCATTTGCCTGTTGGAATTTTTTTTTCCTGTTTTTAAGCTAAAAAACAATAAAAGTTAATGCGACGTCCACACTACCATGTTGCAAATGAATCCACCCTGTGTCTTTTCGTAAATGATGTGCTATGCTAAATATGTACCGTAAAATTTTCGAAAATAAGCCCCGGGGCTTATATTTTTCAAAGGCCCTTTTTTAGGGGCTTATATTCGAATGGGCTTTTCTACGGAGGGAAATTTGAGTTTCAAAATCGATCGGGCTAGCCTTATTGTTGGAAGTAAATGTACCGTTGTTGCTTTGTTTTACTTTGTATTTGAGGGCAATTTTTCAAGTACAAGTCCCCGGGGGGCTTATATTTGGAGGGGCGATTTAACGGAGGGTTTTTTTGCGTTACCGGATTGGGGGGCTTATTTTTGGAGGGGCTTATTTTCGGAATGCGGTATGCTAAATATGCACGTGAAAAAGACGACATGTGAACAAAAAAAAGATTTCTAGAGTAAAATCACATGACCAGGGGGGCAATTTAGGTTCCGTTTAAATGGAAAAAAATATTTTCCCGGGAAAAAGGATCACCCTCTCAGCCGAGTCAACTTCAGTGACTGAGTGTTTATGTGAGAAAAATTTTTTATCCCTTTGCCCGGGACAACAGCGCTAAAACAGCGCACGTGTATGCTCTGATTGAAGAGGTTAATCACCACGTTTACGTCAAACGGCAAACGTGAATTTGTACCACGTGACCAAGTTTCCTTCTTACTTGCTGTTTACTGTTCATTATTTCTACACAAATTAGTAGTTTCACGCAATTTTTTTATCCATAAGAATTGTTTTGAGCTGTTTTTATCGGCTCATTTTCTATTTTAAGAAATTCTCAACTTAAATCTGACGTTTGCCGTTTGACCAAGCTGGCCCGGCCAGGAGTGTGACCCCTCTAGCCGGCCCAACTATTTTTGTCATTAAAACGGTTCGCCGCGGGTTATAAGAAACGTATGAAAAGTTGGCTCGGGTTGGTCGGTGATCTTTCCACCTGGGACAACTACTCCCCGTAAATACAGGGCCTTAGGCCTTAAACTGGATTTGCGAATAGCCATCGTATTATCCCGATGATTTTTGTACTGTTTTCAAGCCTAAAAGCAATAAATTAATTCCAATAGGCTAATGTGATGCCTACACGCGTATGCTGATAATAAATCCACCCTTCATTAAACTTTTAGTAGTGTAATATACAAGTGAAGCCATACAAAAAAATCATAACGTTACATATTGACCTTCGCTCGCTATTCGTTCCCGTGACTTGCTAAACTTGCAGCAGGAGAGAGCTTAAGCACTAGAGTGTTTTCAACGCTCCAATCTAGTGATCCAAGGGTACATGAATTGTTGAACAAGGTTAAAAACAGCTTCTTTTTTAGATTTCTTTCTCAAAAACAAATTTATTTACATTATTTCGTTATTATGATTTAAAGCCTCTGTATGCACAATTTAACACATACTTGTGTTCTTTAGTGTTTTATAGTACGTACACTGTGTATGTAACGAAGTACGTTCATTAAAAATATCACATTATAATTCCTAAACGCTTGCAACAATTTTCGTGATATGCATATTTGGCCACTTTCGTTCCCAGGCCCTCTCTTGTTCCAGAGGAAGAAAAGACCCTGGGGACATGTGGAATCCATCTTAGTGACGGTGTCCATTTGCAATGTGACCATTTTAGTGAAGTGGTGTTCGTGTCGGTAATGAGATATCCAACTTAAGTGAAGGTGCCCATTTTCTACAGAGGTGTCCATTTATCTATGTTAAGATGAAAATAATTGTGTAAAGGTATCCATGTCTTTTCAAAGGTGTGCATCGTATTAAAGAAATGTCTGTCACCCTCTTACTGTAGACAGTAATGAGATGTCCAACTAAGTAAAGGTGTCCATTCTGTATAGAGGTGTCCATTTTATGAAGGTGCCCATTTTCTTAAGAGGTGTCCATCTGTGGTATAGAGGTGTCCATTTTATCTAAGTTAAGACGTACATTAAGACGTACTTCTTCTAGAACGTGTCCATCTATTTCCAAAGGTGTGCATTGTATTGAAGAGATCTCCTAACTATTTAACTGAGGGGGTGTCCATGTTAGTAGAAAGCCATCTACATCCATCAGTTAAGAGGTGTCCACAAAAGCAAAGAGGGGGAAATCCTTTCTCATGACAGAAGAATCGGTTTCCACTGCTCTGCTTGAACCAGTTCTCCTTTAATAAAGATCAAGTGATTTCTGGACCAAACGCGGGAAGCAGCTGGTAACCAAGCTGATTCTAACAGGGTTTCTCGCAAAAAGATGGAAAGTCAATGCATGCGTCTGAAAAAGCAATACGCAGTTCTGGTGAAAGATTTTCTAACTTTCGTATCGATCTGAACGGTACAAGTGAAGCCTTTATATAAGTCATTGCTTCAGCAATAACAATGTATGTCTGCGATGAGGAAAGCCTCTAAAGTTTGTTCAGTCATCGTAAAAAATTGTTCTTGCGTTGGCAGATGACGAGCGTCTGGGTGAGCTAAGTGGCTTTCTTGGATGTTTCACTTTCACTTTTCTCTTTGTTAACATCACGGCCTGCAAGAAAATACACCAGTCAGTAACACCTTTTTAATTTATGACCAGCACTGAATTTCTCTACTCAACTGCCAAATAAAACATAGTGGTAAAGAGAAAAAAGTGGTGATCACCAACGATAAAACGCTCTGACGTTTTAATTCTTTCTCCTTAGTAGTATCAAAAATTAGTGCGGAGAATATGTATATTGGTATCAGGGATTTAAAGAGTTAAGTCAGAGTATCACAAGCGATTCTTCCAGGCTCGATTACCAGCCGCTGTTCGGGAAATGAGCCCGCGCTCCTCCCCCGAGAAAGAGGCGGAAATCAAGCCAACGATTCTTCTGAATGCAAGATAAGAAGTAAATAAAAACCCGATCAAGTGAAGTCTGGCAAAAAATAAAATTACCATGAGATGATGCTTGAGTGGAACATAAAACGAAAAGTGGTCCTTGGGGTTAGTCCCAGAGTGGTGGGGGGGGGGGGGGGTGGGGGGTATACAGATATGTGCCACCTAAGGGGTCATGTTTTGGGGACCGCTGACCTGAAGCAGTTTTCTGGACGAAGGAGTAGAATATTCACAATATCACCAGTGATTGACATTTATTCGAATAGAAAACGTTTCTTTCGTTCAACGTGGCAATCTCATAAAGTGTTGACCACGTAATTTAACGCATGCGAGGTTGGCTCAGCGATTTTTTAAAACACTCTATTGTTTTGAATACAAACTCCTTTTACGGGACTAGCCAGTGAAACACCTCCCCTCTCTGATTAGGTATTTTTACCTGTGTGAGTATGGGTCTGACGATAACATGACCGGCACCCTGCATCCACGGTTCACCATCAATCTGTACGGGCATCTCAGATTTCAATTTGACGTTAATCTACAGTGAGAGCAATGTGCATGTAAAGTCAACAAAAGTTTCATTGCTCTGGCTAACATAACCGTATTTGTGTACTTATAATCTCCAATTATGAACACCAAATTAACATAACAGAAATATAACATTAGAAATTGCTTATTTCATTACCTGGGCTCCCTGTGCTAGTCGTATCCCTGTTCTTATTCCACTTTGAATCTGACCCTATATAAAAGAGATTTGTTGCATAAGTCAGTTCTGAGCTGTTGTCCATTAAACGTTATCCAGACCGTGCTCAGACGCTTTTTATGAGAAGGCACTTTACTCAGCCAGCCATTTGTGGTAAAAATGACAAGGAGATGGTAGAGAAAGAGCCACATTGGCGGTTTTCCTTAAAACCTGAAAATTACAACCCTGGCTAAATAAAGCCCTTGCAAGACATTTGGATGGCATTGTGCATAGTGTAGTGCGCCTACCTGCAAGTTTTCTCGCTATAAACTAACAAAGAATAGACCCGTTCACGGTTTTTTCAAGTTTTGATAAAGACCAGCTAGCGAATATTCATTGACGCTAAAGGTAACAGCGCCTTAAAATGCGGAAACTTACCAAGTTTAAAGGTGATAATTCCAAAGCGAGCGAAGATATTGCTCCAAAATGCCGCCAAATTTTACGAACCTATTTTTTTTTTTTTGGGGGGGGGGGGGGGGGGCAAGAAGAGTGGGGAGAGAACGTTTTTTCGCGCTCGCCTTTTGTCTGGCTTGTCCCTTCTAACTGAGAGCCTACGACGAGTTGGCTCGACCAATACTTTTTGTCATGACGGTCTCCACAACCGGGTACAACGAAGAAAATAACCCAAACGCTTTAAAGTACAAGAGGAACAAACAGAATCTACAGGAAAGGTTTGAAGCCGTTCAATTAACGTGCCCCCTTATCCTGCTCCTTTGTTTAATCGCTACCCTGACTCGTTTTATTTCCAGCCCACTCTCTTCTTCTCTTAATCAAATGTTGATCAGATTTAACCAATAAGTGAAGGAGAAAATAATATAAAATATTTTTTTACCAAATGCATGACTCCTTGAAGACCAACGACCTCAACGATACCATCGCAATGACATGCTGGTGCATAGCCCTGTCAGAAAATATTAACCGCACAAATAGATCAGGAATAAAGCTATAACGATGTTTTTCTCTTGGAAAAGTGGCTATAAAAGCTTGGACTCTCCACAAGTCGAACATACACGTGCTCTCAAGCACGAAAAATGAACTGTTTTCAAAGGGAAATCTGGAATACTTTCCACAAACTTTGTGACAAATCAACTAAAAGATATTACGGCCGCCATACTTAGGGGTAAAAGTGCGCGGACTGAGTGGCCTCAATCATTTTAAATCTCACGCAAGTATTTACTAGACTATAATAGAAAGGGTTGTTATTCCCGCTAGAACAAAAAACCAACAAAACTCAGGCTATGTTTACAATATACCGGTTATCTATATATCCAGCATAGTACTGATGAACCCCTATCCGATATGTGGTTCTCCACTTAAGGGATCTGCGCAAGGCAGATTCGCTCCGTTACAGAAATCGCGCTGATATCACCTTTCTTATGTGTGAACAGAAGCCCTATTATGTATGGTTCTCAGGGGCGGATCTAGGGGGAGGGTGCAGGGGGTGCGCACCCCCCCCCCCCGCTGAGATGACCTGCGGTTTTCTAATACAACTGGTATTTTGCGAAAAAAAAAACTAAGTGGTTTATTGGTGTTGAAGTAGAGCAAGAGACGAGTGTACCCCCTCCTAAAAAAAAATCCTGGATCCGCCCCTGGTTCTTGTGCCGGACATAAAGCCTGGTAGTAGATCAAGACGACGTCCTACTTGGAAGCACGTTAAAAAGAAGGAAGCTTGCAAAGTATAAATCGAAAGGTATGTCACTTTTGGTTTTCCTGGAGAACTGGGGACGGGGTATACATAAGTTAACCCTTAAAGCTTAAAGAGTGATCAGCATTAAATTTCTCCTTGTAATATCAATGCTTTGTAAAACAGAGTGGTCATGAGAATTAGCCACATGATCACACAAGATGAATTTACTTCATATTTTATCAACCTCTCCCTACTACTTCTGTAGGAAATGAATACGGGCAACAAATGAGAATTCAAATTTTGATCTTAGGGATAAGCTTAAGGTAAATTACTCTAAAGGGTTAAGGTAATTTACTCACATCATCTCTGTCAGGTCCCCACGCATCGGTACCTGCACCCCAACTGTTACAAATAAATGAATATACCGTAAATCCCCTATTAAGCCCACCCTCTATAACGAGCCCTTCCTTTTCAGGGCCTTTTCTTTCGAGCACTAAAGATGTAATAAATCATCCATAGTAACACCAAAGAAAATTTCTCATGGAAGTCCGAGAAAATGAATGTCAAATTTCACAAGAATTGTGATTACGCAGGCAAAATTCTGACAATTTCATGTGTAAGATGTAATTTTGTGAAATTTGACATTCATTTTCTCGGGCTCCCTTAAGAATTTTTTTTTGGTGTTACTACAGATGATTTATTACATCTTTAGCCCTTGAAAAATGTAAGAAAGGATGCAATATTCTTTAAATTATTCTGGTACAAGATTTTTGTCCACTGAAAATCAAAATTACTCAATGTCTTGGTGGATTCCGTCTTAATATGCCCCCGCCCTCTCCGTATTCCGGAATTCGGAAAATTGTTACTTGTGGAATCCGGAATCTTTGGCTTATGAATCCGAAATACAGTTCAAGGAATCAGGAATACCACTAACGATTGGAATTCAGAATGTAAGTTCTAATGAAAAATACTGGAAACCAGTACCTGGAATACGGAATCCAAGAAAGTCTCGGATATCCTTACATGAAGCAGTCTTGAAAGTACTGCTCAGTAGCTTTCATTTGAACGTCTACAATTACAGATTTCATCCACAAACTCAAATATTCATAGCCACGTTGCAGCATAACGACCAGTAACACAGGAAAATTTTAATGAATGTCACGTAAATTATCTTAATTTAGTATTTTGCCCTCAATTTCTAGAGCTGAATGATATGACATTCAACGTTCCTAGTAAAAAAAGGTTTCGCACAACAACAAACAAACGCAGTTACTAAAAACCACAATTAAGAGAATGTTCCACTTTCACTAAATTACAGCCGTACATACCTGCCAATGTTAAGAATTACTATGCCCTCTAGTGCTGGTAAATCAAGCTTTTTACCATCAACCTAAAAGGAAGATGTAATCACGTCCGTTCAGGATGACGTCATTGATTACATTTTTGCTCATTACCATACAAGTTAACCCATAAAAGATGTCGCCATATGTACAAATTAAATTCAAAAGTTGAAAGAGCTAATAAATTTGAGCAGTTGGTGCAATTTTTAGCTCTTAGCTATCAATAACAAAGAAAATATAGCCTATAAAAACTGCCAAATTGCTGGTTGGCAAAAACGTTAATGAGCTCATATATTCTTTGTAACGTTTGCGCTTTTCAAAGAGAATTTCTACCAAACTATTCGGTAAATCGGGCTGAAATTTTCAGAGATAACTGAAATTGTTATGCTCTTTCAACATTCTGAGATGTTATTTTATTAGCTTCATCAGACAATGATAAACATATGTTAATGAAGCAAAACATGTAAGCAAGGATTCACGTATAGCTGACACGAAGGTTACTTGTGGGTGGGAGGGGTGGATTGGGGCAGGGTATCTACAATGATAAAAAGAGAGCAGGGTGCTGAAAAATTAAAGCATGTACCCTGAAAATATGGCAGTTGTAATTTGCCAGAAAGAAACAATAAATTGAGATATTGAACCACAACTCTGATAATTTAACACATGCGCACTCCTTAACCGCCTGCATTATGCTCAAATGGTAATAAAAAAGTGCTTTGGGTAGTTTAGCTTCTTCGTTTTTTTGACCAGATAATGACCAGAAAATGACTTGACTAGCTTAACGAGTCACAGGAATAAAAGATAAGGACACCTATGTTGCATTTTCACGTTATTTTCACTTTCACTGATTCTGCTGTGAATAAGTGGTATAAAAATATTGGATTTAAGATATTAAAACTGCTACTATAAGCGTTATTAATACGAAAAAATTCACCTCAATTTCAACTTCATTTACGAATGTCCTTGAATAACCTTTCACCATTTTCTTCAGTCCTGCTCTAAAGTAAACACCTTTGTTATGAAGCCTGAGTTGAAAGCAAAAGGAAGAAAATCAAATTTAAGTATTAACTAAAACTAAACAGGTTTGTGGTTAATTCCTTCTTAAACGTATACTCAAAGATCTTTAAGATATTTGGAGCCGAATACAGACGTCCGAATCTCAAACCCCAAGCCTAAATCACGCTTTATACATCCAAAGTAGGTGCTTCTCAGTTCATTCGTGTCAAGCTTAACTATGAAGAAAGTATCCCTGGGGAAAGATAACCACCAGGCAGCCGTTCCATTCGCCGCCTACGAATTGCTTATACCAGGCCAGATGAAATCTTTGTAAATAGCCCCGCGCCTAGGAACAAGAAACATGGACTTCATATGATGTTCGTTTAATAGGATTTTACCTCTTTCCCCTCCCCTCCCCTCCGCTCCGCTCCCCTCCCTTCCCCACTCCAATGTATATTCGCTATTTTGAGGTTGCACGTTACATAAAGTCGGTGTTGTGTTAAGTTGCATTATGGAATTGTTTTGTGAACACTATCGCTTCTTTCATTGGCTAATACGACGTTGCAAAGGTTCCTGGGTCAAAATTTCTTCCCAAAAAAACAGTCCCATAGTGCAGTTCGACACAACCACGACCCAGTCCCCAGGCCAACCGTAAAAAAGGCCAATAGGAGCACAATCATCTTACCTACTATGGAATTTATCCGGTGCTTCTTCTCTCTGAAGGTGAAAATCCAAACAAAGTTCCGCACCAATTCCAATGCCAAAATAATTGTTCATGGTAAAAATACTAGGATCGTCATCTTTACAACCAATAGAGCCTATGGCACTGTCGTTTGATAGCGTATCTGGAATAGCCTCGGCTACATCAAACATCACACACCATCTATCCAAACGATTTTCCTGTGCTTGGTCCACGGCCATAAGAAGTGACACTGGACTCTCGCTGCCAGAATACCCTCCACCCCAATGAAGAACACGAGAGAGATCGTTGCCTGTTTTAGAATCCAACATGTACATTATGTTCACACGACAATCACAGCGCAGTTCTAAGCTACGTGATAAAATTTCGTGATCTCAAAGAGACTACGTCAAGGCTGTTTAGAAGATTTTATTTAGCTTAACTCACTGGGAAATCTGATCTTACCTAAACGCAAACTTTATGACAAAGAAATGTCTCCCGGGCGTTATGGCTCAAAGTTACTTGTTGTTATATTCCTAGACGTTCACTCAACTAAACAGGGACTGCCATTGGTTGATTCTTGGTCACGTGGCCTTGACTAAAATCAAATGTATCCCGATCGTGATACATTAATTAAGCAACGTACCCCGCTCGGGCTACATTACAGCACGTGATCAAAGCATGGTGGAAAGCGGCGTGACAAAAGGCGAGAAAAATACTGCCAGGTCCTGCCAGTTTTCTTTTTCGTGAATGAACACAACAACACAAACACGAAGAATCAAGCTAAAAAGCAACGATTTTTAAAGTTATCCAAGACGTTCCCAGAGGAAAAAGAGCAGCTAGTGGAGGAAAAAGATTCAGATAATATAAGGAAGGTACTTTGTAAATCATTCTATTCAGTGGTTTTGAGAATTAAATTTGTGTTGCTCTAAGTACCGAGTCGACTGTTTTGGTTCGCTCCGGTTATTCCCTTGTTGCTGTTAAAGGGAAAGTCTAGAAATATAACAAAACACTTAATGTCAGGTCCCTCGGGAAACCAGTTAGTTTTTTCTTCCCTCGAGTCCTGATGTTTCCCTCGACTTCGTCTCAGGAAACATCAGGACTCTCGGGAAAACAAAACTAACTGTTTCCCTCGGGATCTGACATTAAGTGTATAATATAACACAGATAAACTTTGAAAATTTGAGAAGCTGAAAAGTTTCATAAAACCCAAAGAGTAATTCGTTTTGATCCAGTTCAATTGTGTTTAACCATACCTTCCTTTGTACCTGCCGTGTTGCTCAAATGTATAAAGCAGTCATTTTTTACATATTTCATTCAGTTTGGAGACCAGTTTTAAGAGGCCGACCATTTAACTTTTGAGGGGGGGGGGGGTGGGGGTGGGTGAATTTGAAAAAAAATTTCCTGCAAGCGCTTGTCGGAAGGAAAAAATTGCATGCAGTATAAATGTAATAGAAAGCTTATGGGAAAAAATATCCTGCCCACCAGATTGCTAGAAAAAAAATTCTTGATGACCAGAAATCACCCACCCCCCCCCACCCCTCCCTCAAGAGTTAAATGGTCGGCCCCTAATCTAATGTCTGAATTTTAATATTTTACAACGCCACCCTCCGTGATTGGCTCAAAATTTTCACGCCACTTTCTCAACCAATCAGATTAAAATCAAAACCAGCCGTGACTTTTCCCGCGCTTCATTGTGGCTGCATTCAACATCGATGCAAGAGACTTGGAGTACTAGATATGACGTGTATTAGTGGAGGGGGAAACGGCCTAAACGGAAATTGCTGTTAGGCTGTAAACTGTAATAGTCAATCTGAACATTTAACCTGATCTATCATTTACAATTCTCACTTAGGTTATTACAGCCAGTGTGCAGCTACAAATTTTTGACCAACGATTTGCTTTTCGTCATAATGGGCGTTGTGGCTGGGGTGTTGCTCTGTGAAATCGGTGCCTCATGACAAGAATGGTTCCAAAATATAAGCCAACTTAGTTGCGGCCCACAGAATAACTAGGGACCTTACGAAACTACGACGGCGACGGCAACCGCAACGTCAAAAAGCAATTGGTTTAGTAAGCAAAACAACAACTCTGCACGTGCATCACGCTTTTTTGTACATTTCTTTGCCGTCCCTGCACAACTACGACGTGAAATGACCAAATTTTAAGCTTTTTTGAGGACGAGAAGGGGAAGGCGATAAAGTCTACCATCTCTGTCTAAACTAGGGCGCGGCCGCTCTCGTCTGTTCCAATCAAAATCCCCTTCTTTTTAGCAAAAGGACGACTTCGGAAAATCGCGAAATGGTTTGAAAGGATGCGGAGTCTATTTTTCAGTGACTTTTTCATGGACGTCGCCGTTGTCGGATCGTAAGGTCCTTACTATGTCCTGAGAACGCGACCTCGGACTCACCTGTTCCAAGTGGAATAATCGCTGAGGCTGGCATCTTACACTTCAGCTCTTGAAGAACATCATCTAAACACGATAAAACCCATCCAACCGTTCCATCGCCACCGCATATTAAAACACGGAAATCTGGAATGGACCTAAAAGCATAGAACCTACAGGGAAAAAGACACAAAGGAGTTTTAACTATTAACTAGAGAGAGTACGAACGGCTGTCATGTTGCCTTCAGACTAGCCTGATTTTTTGAGCGGGCGAACGCTCAGATCTTCCCGCGTCTAGTCGCCATCTTTGCTCTTGAATGCAGAGGGGGAGTGGGGAGAGTAGAAAACACGACAGAACCCACCCTGCAAGGGATGTCAGACACAGGTAAAGTGATAATTTCTCCGGGTTTGTAGGGAAGAGAGACTGGTAAGAGCCTAACAGAGTGTGTCTTTGCTAGTCCTTATGAAAATTCGGCATTGGCTGTAGGTTGTTTGTTTGGGTTACTTACGTGCATTGGGACTTCTTTGGTACAAATCATGGCGATCAACTCATGTCTATTAAAATTAGTAAAAACGTCAGTTGTCTCTGTGAAGCAGCACGCGCGAGGGTGATGAGGAAAGGTTAAGGAGATTTTCATCCTTTCCACCATCCCCAGCGTCCTACTCAACAGAGATGACAATACGTCGCATCACTTACCCTGGTAATGGTCCTCCTTCTGATAGACTGTAGACTTGATACGGGTTAAGTAGCCGTTGAAAAGCTGCTAGCATATCGGCCCCCTGTCCACCTCCACTTTTTGTATTGACTAGTACTAACAGGGGCTGGCTATCAAGGGGGAACATTTCAGGCTGCAAGAAGAAAGAGAAAATTGATATTCACTTGCGAGTAACTTTGTTCACTCATACTCAACAATCAGCTGAACAATAGGAGCATTTCCCACCGAAATCCAAAATTTTTGACGAGCCATTCCCATGCTTAGTCCGCAAACATCTAGTCTATACTATGAAAACTGCCCACCACGTAGGCCGAGAGAAGAAAAAATCTGCATGATGTGAGCTGTATTCTACCCAAGATCATAAACTTGGAGTAATCACTGATAAAAGTGTATTCGACATTACGCTCTTCCTATAAATACATTAGAAACTCTTGAGAAAGAAAATAAAGTCGTTTCTGACAGGGAAAAGGTGAGAGATGGGGAAGGGTACGGGGTGGCAAATCACTGTTCACTGAATCTTAATTTTTCCTAGATCTGACGCACAGTAAACCAGGTAAAAGTAAGCAGATGAAGACCGCATTCTCCTGAATCTAACTTCATTTTTAAATGATTCATTAAAATTAAAGCACGTAGAATTAACCTCAGATTGTATAAAATACTACTAAACATTAATAAACAAAGCAGCATTGGAATTGCTACTTACATGAATGTTTGGCAGGACTTTTATAAACAGTTCCTTACTATCCACCGTAGAGTTTGTTAATTTATGTACAGCATCTGCTGCTACATCAGCCGCGGGAAAAGATACAAATAACATGCCTGTAAAGTAAAGAAAAACTTCATTGCGTTAAACAATGACTGGTGGATAGCTTCAGAATTAGTTCGTATGACCTGAATGTATCGGGCTGTCCACTTAATATTATAGATCTGCTTAATGCAGTTTTCAATGCATTTCAATTTCAATATGTTTTCTTTGCATCATGTTAGAAAATGGCAGTAAGACTCACCATAACTTGGAAACACACTTTTCATTTTACAATACTGTGCAGCTGCAAAAAATATAAAGATGATAACTTATAACACTCAGAGTGAAAGGATAGCGGATCAAGAAGGAAATTTAAACATGAAAAGACAAGAATTTGGCTATCTGAGTCTCACTAACTTACTTTAACCCTTTAAGTCCCAATAGTGACCAACATCAATTTTCTCCTAACAATTTTCATAGATTGTCAAGAGATTAGGTTACGAGAATTAATAAAATGATCACTTAAGATGAAAATACTTTGATCTTTTATCAAATTCCCTAAAGTCATTCTTTACGGAAATATATAGAGATCAGTTTGGAGAATTTGTACGTGGATATTGGGACTTAAAGGGTTAAATAGCGGATACTTACTTTCGCCCAATATATCACTTAAAAGGTCTTGATATTTGGTGGACTCTAATCCTGTAGGAAGACCTCCAACGCAAATACAAACATTTCCCAGGGGTTCCAGGTTTTGACGTAAATAAAATCTCGTCAGTTTCATTTTTCTTATAGATTTCTGTGCAGTGAGAAGAGATAAAGACCATATTACTATCAAATGAAAATTTCAAGCGAACGAGTAAGGCGCCGGTTAAACCAGATGGCAAAATTCAGCAGGCCGAAAAAATACAGTGGAATCCCAATTTGTTGAGCCACTCTTACTGGGAGAAGCTGAGGTTTGAAAAATCGGGGGTATAAGTACAGTGTTATTGTTGGCTAGAATTATCCGGAATTTTGAAAAACCGAGGGCTCGAGAAATAGGGGTAGAGTACGCTTGAATTTCTAAGCTTTTGCGTGACGCGGCATTTACGTGGCGCCAAGAGAGCTGTCGTGAGAGTTAAAAAATGACTTATTTTGGGAGATTTTGCTATCAGAACAGTTGTATTAAAAAAGTATCTTGCTTCTGAAAAATTGCACTACCCTGAATCTTGGCGAGGGACTTTGCATATTTACCTCCTTTCATTTCCCAGATTTTGGACTTAAACTGTCGAACGGTTTTGATTCTTATATTTGATGGCGTTCAGTGAAAACCAGCAATAAGGGTACTTCACTCACAGACAAAAACATACTAAACCGCCGAGACTAAGGTCCACGGCAGGAAGATAGAAATAAACATACCTTTCTTATATCCACCAGAGTTTTCCACGGACAGTCATTGTGGTCCATTCTTCGTTCTTGAACTTAAAAAGATAAAGAAAGAGACGACGTCATCCTCCCCAATGCTAGGGGCCTTAAGATCCGAGGCCGGCGACAGCAGCAAAAACGTCTCTTAAAATAGTAATTTTGCGTTCTTTCAATTTTGATCACGATTACTCCAACTCATTCAGGGTCAAATGTGGTGCATTTGCAAGTTGGTATTTCTAACTTTTTCCAAAACCTGTACGTTTAATTTCTTTACTTCTTACAACGTTAGTGCCTTAGCGTGTTATTTTACGTTGAGCGGATGAATTTTACATGATGAGGCCATACCATCAATCTCTTAAAATAATAAAATACTCAAGGTCAAAACAATACTTCCTGTAAAAAACATAACGAGATAACTGTAATCCCTAGCTGTTTTTGTTTTCGGTATGTCTTCTCTGACAGAACACTGACCTGTGAAAATTATTTAGCGTTTTTCATTCATTTTCATTTATTTTATTTCTTTATTTTTAACCGTTGAAAAGTCAGAACTTTAAGCCTACCAACGCTCCCATCTATCGTAGGTTTAGCTTGATTATTTATGAAAGGTTTCACAACTGCAAGAGCAAGAAAACGAATTTGTTATCAAACTTAGTGTTTAAAGACGAACACCTTTATTAAAACGATTAAGACCTTCTTCCTTACAGGAGTTAACTAGAATGAAATTATACATTAAATATTAATAAAATGTTGTTTGAGCATAACAAAACAACTTGTAGCCAGAACGAGAAAGAATATTCATGATATACCCACGCCCCTTGTACGTGTTGTTTTTGATTGTTTTTCCGTTCAAAATAAAGCAAAACGTCACGCAGAATAAGCGTGTGGCAGTTGTATGGTAGCCCGGGAGCAAGGGAGCTGGGAGGATTCGCGCGACAGCTGCACGCGAAAAGAGACGCGACTGCGTCCTCCACCCATCGCGGCTTCGCCGCTTGCTCGCGCGTTCTCTCGCGGCTCACTTCACTCGCCATAACAACCTCGTTCCCAGGCTCTCTCTCCTACTCGTCGAGTAGTGACGGGTAGGAGTGAACCCTGGGAACGAGGTTGTCGCCACAAATGGAGAGCTTGCTCGCAGGATAGTTGTATCGCGGCAGGATAGAAAGCTGGTAATGTTACACTAGAAGGAGAAAAAGACGAGCTTCTATTACCTCCATAATTCAAGTGAACTTCTGTCAGAGAAAAATCGTCCGGATTTGCGTCCTAACGAAAAATAAGAACAGTCGTTTAGTCACACCAGAAACTCATAAGAGGTTGAGAAGTGTAACTCGTAAGCAGCGCGAATTCACTTTTAAGTGACGAGTAAAATAATGTCACGTCGTTTACGAAGTTTGATTGGTCAGTTATCTTTCTTCTCGTTCCAAATATGGCACTTGTAAAAAAAAATTAATATTCACGCTTATCGTACAAAGCGAACATATGAGAGTTACACGCTTCAACCCCTTGTGAGTTTCTTGTCACACATGTCCAATACGCACGAACTGAGTCCGGTTGTGTCTTACATTGAAGTCGACCCGTCTTACGGAAATCTGGTCGAGATACGTTAAAAGGTTGTGGACTCGATTACCGGAAGTCTGGTCGTAATAGCACAACCCTCCATTTAAAGGAACCCAAAATAATTGGGTACACTGCATATTATATTGATAACCTGTTCCAATCATTCTACTACCACTTGGGTGAGGAATGTCTGTTGTTATACCAGGGAGCTCGTTATGTAGGGATTGTTACGGGTACCTCATCCTAAGAGACTGTGCGACACCAAAAACAAAACAACATCCGCAATCCGGGAACACCAATGCAAAGCCAACAATGAGATCGACTGGGAGAGGGTCAAAATCCTTGACCAGGAGAAGGTGGACATCATAACAAAATCCACGGAGGCCATACATATCAGACGCCAGCATCCAATCCTAAATAGAGCTGGGGGTTACGAACTTCCCGCGATTTTCAATCACCTGTTGTCACGTGACTAATTCACGTGTGACAAGACCGAGCGTTCACTGCTAAACTTCATACCTTAAGTCCGAATTTCTCCAAAGCAATTTGAATAACATCAGTTACTCTTGTGATAGCAGTGACAGGGATCGTCTTAAACATGGCAGATACACTGTAAAAACAACATCACACCGCGGTAAAAATGACGGAAGGCAAAAGCAAAACTGACCCTCCCTCTGACCTTACCTAGTCGCTATACGACGTCTAACCACGACTTCTCGGTCAATGCATTTCGGCGACGAATCTGAGACGAACGGCCCAGCAAACTCGCTCGGACCGAGCGACCCGAAATGCATAGGCCGCGCAGAATAATGAAGCCCAGGGACAAGGCAACCTCTAACCCAGACACCTCTCACTATGCTCAAAGGACAGCGGGAAAAATGACTGGCGCTTCGCTTGTTTCCAGTCATCCGCCACGTCTTAAGCGCGCGCGCGCGCGAGTTTCGAAGCGCTTACCGAAGAGATTGTGCCAGTCAACAAATCGTCCACAATTTTCGTGTTTCTATTACATCATTATGCATCATAGACGTGACAAGAAAAAAACTCCGCTTAAGTGGAACCAGGTAAAAATCTCCGGAAATCGCTCAGTTGAACGTTGAACGTTACAAATCGTCCTGTCATCACATTTTAGTTTGAGATTTCACCAGACTCACTTTATCATTCCAGGATAAACTCTTATGTACCCTTTTCTTCTATCAGCACTCTGAAAAAGAATTACGCATAATTATTTTTTATCGATCCTCGGGGGTAGAGTATAGCCCACGTTCGATAATTATAATTCTAAAAAGAATGGGAGGCTTTGGGGAAAAAATTTCAAATTTTTCAAGACTCCATTGTCTTGCAACTCACAGAAGAGATTGAGCACAAAGAAAACCAAATCAGATATAGAAATATGGCCAAAAACCATCGGAGTTGCTCCAAGTTTTTATTTTCATGCAAATAAAGCTCATTTTTAAAAATGGTTTTGCGCTTACCGTAGCCTCGTTTTGGAAGAGAGAGCTTTTGGAACTAAAAAATGGCATATTTAATCAGTTCGAAAGCACAAAACATAACGTCATGTACAAGTCGAGGAATAATTGAAAACAGAGCCACAAAAAGAATTAAAATAAAAAAAAATCAAAATATACCTTCATCCTGAGAAAGATGAGTGGTTTTGGCGAATTATTTTCTGTGAACTGGTGAGGCTTCTCGTCAGGGTCTAGTGCTCGTTCATTCTCTTTTAGTGAAAAACAAACATACAAAATGGCGTGGATAGATCAACTAGACAAACCCCACATCACCAGCACCCTCAAAAAGGTGTGGTCCTATTTTATTGCACGTGGCGAAGCGTAGCCAAACTGACATTTTTTTTGCGCTCTTTGATTCTTAATGGCCTGCGCCACAGACGAAACTAAACTCTGGTTAAGTACATCTGCGAAACAGCACCAAAATTCTTGTTTTAGACCTCACCTACTTGGTTTTCCTCTGTCCTTAACTATCAATATTTCCACTTTATTCTGTAACGCACAAGCAGGAGTTAAACGAGTTCGTAGTTCTTAGGTGTTTTGTGTAAAAAACAAATTTAACATAAATAACTTTTTCAAAAGGGGCAAACAAAAGGGTACTGGGTTTAACGCTCGGGTCAGATGCTAGTGAGTCGAAGTAAAATCCTCGAAGAATCCTTTTCACTAACAAATCTGGATCGGAATCCACGCCATATTAAACTGTTACTAGAAGAAGAATAGTTAAATTAAAACGTGTTATCAATACCTTGATCCAGGGCCCTTGCAAGGTAGTAATTTTTAGGGTCGTCTGTGATGTGAAACTTTTTTAATGCTTCTTCCTGAAAGTTTCGTCAAGAAAAAAATTATTAATGAATGCTGTAAAACACGAGCAATGTTGAAATACACGTCTTCAACAAAATCCTGCGTTTAAGGCAATTCAGTGAAGAGAAAGGAAAAGAGGAGGCTATTAAAGACAACTTTGACTATATTCTTTGATTAATACATTCAATGAGTGATATAACTAATATTTCACCTCGTTGTATCCGAAATACGCATGCCCGATATTTTTGATTGCTAAATCATGTGAAAATTAAGGGTGAAGTTACAACAATGTAGAGAGGATCTTTTTTTAAAAAAAAAAAACTTGAATACAGTTTAATCTAGTTATTCGAGAAAGGACCCCTGGAGCCATGGTACATTCAAACTGAATAAGAGACACGTTTTAGCGTACATTAGTTCTAACTAATGTACATTAACGCGGCGTCGACACCATGTGTGAGTTGATTTTGTTGTTGGTTCTCTCCTTTGCTCCGAGAGGTTTTTCTCCAGCTAATCCGGTTTTCCCCTCTCCTCAGAAACCAACATTTCCAAATTCGATCCGTAAAGCACGGACACGTTTGAACGAGCTTTTAAGATTTCCTGAGTGGTTCGTGGGTAAACAAATAACAAGTTATACTACAATATTACTTTTGAGCCAGTGAATAAATTCCTATGGTATGACAATTCAAATGAAAGCTACTGAGCATTATTCTCCTGTGGTGCTGTTATTTAATCTTTACAATACTTACAAGAACATTGCTAGCCTGGGCAGTTCTTGGAATTTCAATGTTTTTGCAAAGTCTTGGATCTGCTACTTCACCATCATAAATCTTCAAAATAGTTTTATCTGAAAAAAAGAACATCAACCATAGAATCACTCGGTTGTGATGCAAAAGTCCTTGACCTTTTGTCTTATACTCACAATATTGATCACAATTACGATCTCCAATATCTACATTTTGTACTTCAACGTGCTTTCAAAGTCAAAGATGGCAAATACACAGTGTCTCAGTATGAAAAATTTAACTGAAAACCTAGCCAAATTTATAGCACAGGAATAATTAACTGGAGGTTGAGTTATCACAATTTTCACAAATGCACTGTCATGGTGTCATGGAAGATACCTTTTCCTTCAGCATAAAGTTAAGGAGGGTAATTTTGTTTTGCGTGGGTAAACCAAAGACCTAGTACCCAGTCCCTGGGTACCAGAGGTTTTCATGCTCGTTTGCAGCTGGATGTTTCAGTGTTGGAGGCCGAGAGATCTTCAGCCAAAGGCCGAAGTCACAAGCAGCGAAGAGGAAACCCTGCTCATGAACAGTCACCCACGGAACCCATAGTAAAAACCTAGCTATCTTGAAACTATGGATTATTATCTACCAGAGTCACAGTTTAAGTTGCTGGTATTGTCTGTGTTCTGCATGGGATCATCAGGAACTATGCCATCATCTTCATCTGAATTTCCTGCCAACATAATTAAACAACAAATCTCCAACATGTTACCTGTAAAACTGACAAATATGTAGGTAATGCATATATGCCAACTCTCCCGGATTATCCAGGAGTCTCCTGGATACAGCACCCATCTCCCACTCTCCCATACGGGTCACCAAATCTCCCGGAATAAATCGACTGGTGAGTATTTCTGAGCTTTACTTTGGACTTTAGCCCACTTTTTTTTTTCTGGGGAATATTCGCAAGTATTTAGCACAAAGGCTATTTCGTCATTAAAATGATGAATGCAAATTTTGATGGTATGTACCTCATGTAAGAGTTCATATAATGTTCTAAACCATTTCCCGACAGTTGAGTCAATTTGTGGGGTGGGGTGGGGGTGGGGTTTGTGGACATTTGGGGAGGGGGTTAGTGCAAGAGATAGAGTCTCCAGATTTTAGATCTCCAGAGGTTGGTATCTCTGGTAATGTATAACTATTAGTACTTTTTGCAACGTACAAATTATGATGATCTGTACCCATCATTCACAAGCAAAGTGATGGATTTAATTAATCAATCAATTTACATCACTGTCAAGCTACATTGTATGTCATGCATTGGTCTCAGGTCATAAAGGCCACTTTTACTTCCCCTACATTGGCATAATAATTCTTGATGGTAAAGGCTGTCTTTGCATAATTTACAATTTGTCAAAGGTGCTAGGAACATTGTTTCGAGTCAAAGGTAAAGCAAAGTTCTTCATTGTTAGACTGCAAAACAGTCGGCTTTTTTCTCAAAATCAGGGTAACAATGTTTGTTGAAAGTATTACATCTTTGACATACAAAAAAATAATAATTGACTTGCACTTTTGATTAACTGTACCATTTTTCCTGCTTTTTACGGTGTCAGTGTTACAATTTGTCACACAAATCGAAGGTGACCAAAGTCAACTTTTCATTCCATATTAGTCCAATCTTTTCACCAAAAAATACTGATTTAGATACAAATCAAACAAAAATGAATCTTTTCTTTTATACTTTCTTTATATCATGTACACTGTAGGTTTCAATTTAAGGATGGAGTTATCGAAGTGATTTAAAGAATTTCATAGGTTCTACTTTGTACCCTCAATACCTTTTAATTAGTTAATAAATTTAAATATAATATATCATTGTGTTGTAAGTAAACAAAAAATGTAAACAACCTAATGTAGCAGTTCTACTTCGTTTCTGAGAACAGGAACTCCACAAAGTTAAATTTGGCATTGATACAGCATACGGAGGCAGCACAAGCTTGTGAAGATAACCAAATCCACATTCTTTAGGCAACATTAAATGACATGAGCTGTGAGCCTGTGTGAATATTAAACAGAAAAACATTAAAACTTATAGCTAGCCAGGGACTATATAAAACTACCCAAGATGGTTAAGTATCTTAACGAAATCCTTCAATTACTCTCAAGTGGCACCATTCCAAGGACCTATCACAGTGATGCCTACTCTCCCGCTTTTGGCGGGAGACTTACGCTTTTTTGCCTCATCTCCCACTCTCCCGCTTTGGTATATAAATCTCCTGCTTTTTACGTCCACTATAATTATTGAATACTTAATAAAAAATAAAAGCCCATTTTTAGCTCAAAACTTGAATTTTTCTTATTAATTTTTTTGCAGTACCGTTTCTGGGGCATTTTTGCACGTATTTAGTCATTGACAAAGATTTCGAATTTTGATAGTATGTACATCATGTAAGACGTCATATAATGTCCTAAGTCATTCCCATTGGGGGATGGGTCAAGTTTTCTAGGGGGGGGGGGAGGGGCGCGTTGAAATTCGGGAAGGGGGGAGTGAAAAAAAGACAGTCTCCCGATTTTAGGTCTCCAGAGGTTGGCATCTCTGCTATCACCAGTAACAAAAGAAAGAGTAACGGCATCCCAAGAAAGTCCTTCACTTACAGTACTTCCCAGCTGCGGACAACAACAGACCCGAGGCAGGGTTGTCACTAAGAGTCAGGTTGCCAGGTAAATACAAAAAGTAGGTGAGGAATCAAACATCTAGGGAGTTCTTTTGGTTCTATTTTTCTTCTATTTTCCAATGAAAGTAGGCGGCAGCCACACTCAAAGTAGCCAGGGAAAATCCCCAGCCCCCGGCAGCCCTGACCTGGGGCCACCGACTGCATTTTAATGAATCTCCATCCTATTCCCAGAGTAGTAATTAGCAGTGGAGTCATAGTGCGCAGGCACAAGGCACAGGTCACAAGCGCAAGTTAGAGTACAGGCCCCGGTTGTTCAAACATCTGTCTGGTGGATAAATCACTATCCAGCAGATAGATATTAGGGAAACTAATTGCACTATCCTCTGGATAGAGATTTATCCGGTGGACAGCATTATCCTCCTTTTGAGCAACTGGGGCCAGGTCACCATGCTTGAGTAGATAAACAACAAGTGAAGTGTTTTCTAGCCCCAGGCACAATAGAAAAGTGTTTATCTAGTCAGTTATTTAACAATAAAGCAGTAACCTGCACTTGGGACCCGTGACTTGTGTTTTAATGTACCTGCCAAATAGAGCCACTACCAGTGTCATTTAATTTCAATACACTTAAATTCATGCATGGCTTCAAGGCTTGGGCAAAAAAAACAGAAGATATCACCATGAGGTTCAGAGATAAAATAATAAGAGATGGCCCTGTCTTTGTTTCATTCCCACAAAAACCAAGTATAAATTTATTATCCCCAAGACAGTGGGCTGTTAAAACAATGCACTCCATTTAAATAATGCCTCTCCTTCACTACCTTAAGAACAAATTTAAAACAAGGGTACCATATGCTGGTGAGGCACATGCAACCACATCCCAGACTTGGCGTCGGATATGGGTTGTTGGTTCTCTCCTCTGCTGCCCAACAGGTTTTTCAACTGGTATTCTGTTTTTCTTCTCTCCATGAAAACCAACACTTTCAAATTCCGATCTCAAACACAGGGTCATGTTTCAGCGAGTTCCTAAGAACTTTTAAGTACTCTCTAGGTTTCACAATTTTACACAGTCAACAACTATCATTAAAATGATGTCTGTTTCAAGAATAGTAACCACGAAACCAGGAAGTACCCACCGACTGTCCGCACCAGCTGCATTTCATGCTTGCTGGACATTCAATGCTTCCACAAGTTCTTTTACAGTATGCACACTTTGCACTTGCTGATATGTTTCCTTCTCGCCAGTGGTGAGATTGCTGAATTAACTTCTGTTGGAGTAAAGTAAAACAGTAATGGTGACACTAACCCATTTTTAACATTCAGTGAAAAACATTTTGGCGATTAAAATTGCCGTGAAAGTCGCCAATTTGGTGACCTGTGTTCAGCAATCATGTGCCAAGCTATTCCCAACAAATTCCTGAGAATTTGCGAGATATGTTTTTCTAGTAGTAAGAGTTTATGGTCTTTTAAAGTTAAAGTGAGATAGAAATTTGCATTAAATATCGTTTATGCTCTATTTTCTTGATAAGTTTCTTAATTTCACTCTGGTTTTCTGGTTATTTTACGCCTCCAAATTCGACTGTGATGGTTGGGCAGCCATTTTGATTCTCTCAAATGCTCATGTAGTGTTGCTCAAAGAAAGTGTCCCTTTTAATTCTGGTGACCATTTTTTAATTTTAGGTCGCCACAAGGCGACTTTGAAAAAATTAAGTTGAGCTTGGAGCACTGTAATAGGGGTAGCTCCTCAAAAATGAGAAAAACGCCTGATTTAACTGTAGGTTATGTTCCCCACAACATTAAAAAGGGTCTTCAGATTTTGCATCTGCACTTTACAATGTTTACTTAAGTGCAACACACATCCTTGAAATATGGGTAGGAAAATACCATTAAAAGAAAAAAACATCACAATGCATCACAACGTTTTAGCAAATTACCTTGGGAACGTGTGGAGAATACGAAGCACATTTCTTGCAGTCACTGACACTAAACTCTTTACAGTCTTCATGAGTGAAATAATCACAAACTAAAAAAAAATCAGGATATTTTTTAGTACGTAATCTAGATCCCCAGCCTGAAAATTATCACTTATTATTTTGTACAATTTACTATCCATGGTCAGGGCTGTCAAGGGTAAGATATACAATACAACTGTATATAACAAGCGATGATACTGTCTGATATAATTTAAAAAAAAAAAAATCTTTATGTTATGCTTGCTTCTTAACTTCATGAGATCGTTGCTAGTCAGAGAGCAAACGAAAATGCATGGAGGTTTTAAACATCCTTGCCACATGAATTGGCCATCAAAAATATATATGTCAAGGTCATTCTTTATTTACATTTGGAGGCACTGTGGATATGTACAACAAGGTTACCTGTTTAAGGGGTTGTTTGTGCTTAAATTAATATCTTGACTAACCTTGACATCTAAATGCTGCATGTTCTTCAAGTCTTTTCCTACAAACGCAGCAGAAACGCCTTCGATAAAATGAAGGCCCACTCCAACTGTGTGCTACAGGTTCCTGTGGAATAAGGTACCAGCATCGAAATTAATACAGTTTGCTCACTACCTGCTAATCACTCATATCCTGAGCTCGTGTATAATGGGTTGTTTGCACCCTTTTAATAGTACAAAAATGCGACAAAATTATGTTAGTTGAGACGCTATGTCCTAAAGGGCCTTACTGGGGGATTGCCTGCCCCCCCTCTCCCCCCCCCCCCCACCATTCAATGGTATGCTGCTATTTGAGCTACTGCGCCTGTAGGAAACAACTGCAGACTCCTCAACTTTGAATGTAGGGGAGAGAGGACGGGTGTGGATCGTTTTGTTCTCCAAAGTTACCCCCTTTGAGGACATTGTGTCAACAAATTTGTCTCCCATTATTGTAAGTATCTATCACTTTAAATAAAATTATCTCTCCTGAAATTGCATCACACCTTGACAAAAATAAAAAAAGCATCTTCACTAACCTTAACCAAAGATGTTGCAATAGAAATGCAAGGAGTTACAACAAGCTGCATACAACGCTCATGACTCACAAAATTGCAAACTAAAAAAAGATCAAATTAATATGGAGATTTAAATTCATAACCATGCCAAGAATGGTTAATACATGTATCAGTGGCTGTTTTTACACTAGAGCCATAATACTCTTCCCAATTGGCTCTAGTTGTTGTTCAGTTGAGTATAAATGTACCCTAGTCAGATGTTGTATGTCTGTCTTCATTAAAGCCTTCTTCTTGGCATCAACTGAATTTCAAAACTAATGCTCCTATAGTCTTTTTATTTAAGACCATATCTGGGCATTGAAACTGTTTACTGTCGTCTGTTGCAACACATGGCAAAGATGGACATGGATTAAAACTTTAAAAAGTTGGGCCAACCTTTTCAAGTTCTAATGATATGCCTGCAAAAATCACCAAAACATTTTATTATGGTTAATGCTCCCCAATGAAATTTGTGTCACAGTCACCTTCACAATTCCACAGGAACATTTTTCTATACATGTAAGTAAAGGCATAACGACTCCAGCACAGAATTTAACTAAAACAGCAAAATCCTGGTGACATGGCCCTTTTAAGGATCTCTAGCATAAAAACAGCGTATAACAGCGTGAACACTATGCTAACACGCATCTTCTAAGGATTGATTTACCTCTTGAAAGTCTCTGAGGAAGGCTGAGTTACTGTGTGGATTTTTTTTATTGATGTAAGTATTTGGTTTTGCCAGCCCAAACAAAGATAATGTTTTCAACTCTATTTTCTCAAAAACAGTCACAGTCCCACAGGATTACTGCCGTATATGGCATATAGAGATATGTGCCGCTGTAAAGGGTATGGTTTTCAAGCACGTTAGTCTGAGATAGGGTATAGAAATCAGAGAGTTTGGGTCTAGAATAAGGAATCTTTTTCCTGCAAACTGATCAATTGGTTGACGATTTTAGCCTACATTTGGGAAATTGGGAATAGACACTCATAAAAATGAAGTCGGCAAATCTTACCCTGCAAATCTGTTTAATAGCAAAGAAAGTACCAACCTCAGTAATTTCTGGAAAATAGCAACACTAGGATGGGGAGGAATTTTGGGTGTTTTGTCTAGTTTTGTGTAGCAAAATTCAGCCCAACTAAGTGCGGTATAGCTTAGGTTTTAAGGGTTACCGGGTCCCAGCATTTCATCCAACCCTCCAAGTTAAACTTTTTGCTTGGTTGTCATTTGGCAACCAACTCTTTTGGTTTAGGGAGACCTTTTTACAAATCAAGTCGCCAGCTCCAAAATTTTAGGCACCATGGCAACCAAAATGGTCGCAACTTGGAGGGTTGTCATCCCTGCCCAGACATTCCTAAAGTACCCCCCACCCTCCTCAGGGTTTCAGGAATGTTGATTTTAAGGACAAGGAAACAAATCACAAAAGCACAGACTAATCACTTTTGCTATTTGCCGTTTACTTTCCTTACCAGGCCTGACTGACTCTTTCCTTGTACAGTAGAACGTCAATATAACAAAGGGTGGAGGGACCAACAAAATTTGTTCACGTTGCCGAGGTTTCCTTATATCAAGGTTCTTTTTCATAAATTTTATTATTAGTGGGGTAAAGAAAATTGTTCGCTATAGCGAGGACCTTGTTATATAGAGGTTCATTTAATATATCCAGGTCCCACTGTAACACGAAAAATCATTCCAGAAAGATTTCTGGTGTTCACAATTTTGAGTTAAACATTAAGAACATTAATTACGCACACCTATCCCCAGTTGACATTGGTACTCTCAGGGTAAGGGTAGTGCAGTAGCTCCCAAAATATCATTCAGGGCAGTCAGACATTATTCATTCTTTTACGGCAAGGACATTATTGATTCCAAAGATTCAGTAACCCTCTCCTTTCAAACATCTTGATGAAAAATTAGCATCTGTTACAGAAGGAGTCAAACTATAATTTTAAGCCATTTTTCAACTTCTTCAAACAAAGGGAAACAGATTCTCCACAGACTCAATTAAAAAATATAGCATCTTGTTTTCTGTCAGTAGTATATTCCTGTCAACTGTACACTAAGTAGGTAAGGCCAAGTTCAATTGTCAAACTTTTTGTGTACCGAACCTAATCCCTTCAATTAAGAACATGAAGAGATCTAGTTTGAATCAATTAAGTCTGACATGTCTTATTTGGGTCGACCCATGAATTAAGATTGAGTGGCCCACATGGGAATTACAACTGTGGAGCAAATTTGTTTCAAACATCAAACTTCTCAAATGCCAAACCTACTACATAAATTACTATAATTTATTTTCACTTGTACGCAATTTAGACCACTGAACATCCTGAAAATGAATTGAACCCAACTAACAAATTAAGTTCGATGCCTGAGTCAACCGTTGAAATAGATATTATGTTCAGTCCATGAAAAGATCAACATTTGAACTGGGCCTAAGAAACCTGACATTTAATACATGTAATTATCTATTATGTTTGAAAATGTCATTAACCTTAATTTGGACAAAATAATAAAAATGATTATATTCTACTATTTGCATCTAATGTTTTAAAATTTGAAATAAAATGTTCAAAGAAACCTACAAACCCGTCATCTTAAAATGAATCGGAAGGCTTCAAAATTTATGACGTAAGTAAAAATTAAGGTTATATTTCATGTTGAATTTTCAATTGACAAAGAAAAAAATAAGATAACCTAAGGTAGCCTACAAAAAAGAGCCAAATTTATCAAAACAACTTTTTTATCTAAATAAGACATAACCAAAGCTGTTAATATTTTAATGTCTGCATGCAGAACTTCACTTTATAAATAGGAATGAAACCAGTAGGCTACATGTATATCATAGCAGATGTTTTAGCGCAAACATTCAGAACATTGCGCATATCAGCATAAAACAATAATTCTAAATATCCGTGGGAATTCTGAATTATTTTTGCATCTGCAAAACCATAACTTAAATCTCTTTGAACTTAATGAGGAGCCACTTAACTTCGAACAGACAAGTCGAACGGAAAATCGAACAGATACCATCAGATTGTCCACAAGTCACGAAACTTTTAAGAAGCACTGACAAACGAGAAAATAAATTTTTAGCGTACATTAACTGTAAGACTTTAAAATAAACAGATAAATTAAGGCAAGTGCCAAACCCATATACGATGTATGTTTGTTACTAGGTCATCAAAATTATAAACTCGCCGTTTTTAAGAAAGAATAATCGAGGACGTCGTGCTTTTATTTTCGACAGAGCACAAAATCGACATTTTCAATGAACTTTTTTTACTTATAAACCCAAAGACTGCAAACTTAAGAAATCATCCACGAGTTGATCTAAGACGTAAAACATTGTAGGGCTTTTTTACCTTCACATATAAGTCCTTGATTTGTCAAACCCCAGAGTAGATCAGTACAGTGGTGACAGTAGGTTGGACGAGTGAAGCTTTTCCTTCCAAATCGATGTCCGCTTTGCCCGTGTGCCGCAAAAGCTTCGTCCAGTTTTGAATCGGAAAGACATCGGGGCATATTATCCGCGTTTGCCTGCAAATGAGACATTTTACATAACGGTTTAATTCGCCGCTTCCATGTTTTAACGTGTTGTGTTGACAACAGCTGTAAAGTTATGAAGGTCTTCTTCGGTCATCATAAACAACTGTCAGAGTCAAGTCAGAGTGTTGAAGGAAACTGGTGTCGAAGGCTCGCGTAGGGACTGAAAACTAAGTCAGCAGCTTCGGAAAACTTCGGACGATCTTCGGACCTCTCTCCTGGGTCTCCTAGCTTTCGGTGTGTTTTTAGCGGATGCAAGAATAACCTGCGATCAGGTTAATGCAAGAACAGCTCTCTTGATCTGACACCGGAAAATGATACAAGCTGCTGTGGTTAACCCAAGCGAAAAAAAAGGTGAAAAATGTGAGATAAAAATCTCGAAAACAACAGCCAAGACAAAACAATAGATATTGAGCTTTTGGAACGATCAAGGAAAGAAACCGATAAACAGACATACAGTAAGGAAAACTCAACGGCAATTTCTTTCAAATGCTTCGAAACCTGGGCTAATTATTTGTTCAGTCATCCTAGGCTTTTCGAGTTTACTAGGAGTTTTTTCGCATTCTTTCCCCGAAACTCCAGGATAATCGTTTGTCACACGTTTTCGTACAGGTGATGACGTAGCCCGGAAAACGTGAGATTTTCTGATACAAATTAAAGTACTACTTTCCGTCATCATTTTTGAGACCAAAAACTTAAGGAGTCCTTATCTATAAATAATGCCCAAAATGGAGAGAGAAACGTGAACATTCAAACTTCCAAGAACCGTAGGGTGATTAATAGGAAAACCCTGGAATTCTTAGGTCGCTCAAGTTCCAATTGCCAGCCTGATTTGCCAGAACTGGCCGGCCGGACCATTGCCGGACGGCAATCGGCTTTTTTTCAAGGGTTTTTGCTGAAAAACCATCTCCTTCCTGCACACTAATTAGGATTTGACTGATCTGGCTGGATTAATAGTGAAATTCAAATTACGACGGGAAGAGTTTGGCCGGTCAGTTCTGCCAAATGAAAAGCGCCCTTAGATTAATGGTAACGGTCATGTAGAAGTTCAGTCGTCCTTTCTCGAGTTATAGATTACTAATTTCGAGACAATATTTACTTCTTTGAACGGACGTTCTTACAAAAAACAATCGATTGTTGGGTTCCTAGGAAAAACAGACAAAAAGGTCTGCTAAAATACTAATAAATAATTTTGCTTCAAGTAAAATCAGAACGTATGAAATTCTATGTTAAAGAAAGAGATCGATATTTTTTTATCGCCTAACATACCATTACCAAAGAAGCCGGCTAAAAAAATATTCGCATTAATTTCAAATATATGAAACTGATATAAGCAGAGTATATTTATCCACAACTTAAATAAGCTCCAAATACTAAAATGGGCTTATTATAGGATCTGATCACAGAAATCGTTATCTTTTAAATGGGATTTCAGTAGGAACTTTCGCGGAGCAATTTAAATTATTATTATAAATATTATTATTATTGTTATTATTATTATTATTATCATTATATTATCTTTGAGCGCTGAATCCAAGCACATCAATGCAGCAGATTTCACTTTACGCGGTTTGATTCAGTATATTTTTTTGTTGCTGTTCAAACGTTCCCAACCTGCGTCATTCAGCTTGAATAGTCGTCATTACTAATTATAACAACAACGACAACAAACTTTATTAATAAGCAGAGGATGTAACAGAAGCACTTCCCGCGGCTAGCAAGGCTATTCAAGGCGGGACAGTGTGTGCAAAATAAGAAACTAAGATTAAGGATTAAATTAACTGCAAAAACCGTGGACGAAGATCCTGCTAGTTGTAAACGTTGGATCTCTAGAAAGGAGATCAAATCAGCCAAAATATAAAGAACAAGAACGAAAATTCCGAAGACTACAGCAAAGCTGATTTAAAACAACGTGTATTGTTTTTTTATAACAATATTTCGGCTGGCCATACCAGCCTTCTTCTTCAAAGTTGGATTTACTAATGTTAAGAGTTAGCTTATTACATGTTAACCAGTCGTAGAGTCAGCTGCCAATTCTGCATTGACTACCGTACTGTTTCAAGAACTTCCAATTTTTTTGTACCAGTTGTACACAAAAGTAGCCGACTTCTAAAAAACAAGACCAAACAATGATGACTTTGTCGAAAAGTTATACCAAAGTGAACTTCTTGGTAGCGTGTTAATGTATTTTTAAAGTTAATCTTCGTCGTAGGGAGCTATGGAACTTGCTCCTAGTGTTTACAGGTATTTTCGAGAAAGGTTGTCGGAAAAAATGCATGTGCACGCGACAATCCCGAAAGGCAATATGGGATATAATCAATACACCGTTCTTGACGACTGTAGCTGTCGAACCAACTTTTGTTGCTTTTCTTTAGCACTTTCAAACACATTTCAATGGCCTTTCGTAACAATTCTTTCAAATTTCTTTGAAGAACAGAGAACTCAAAACCACCCACAATGCCTATCGGGATTGTCGCGTGCGCTTTCGAAAACCTTTCTCGAAATAGCTGTATACGAGAGCATTGCTTAGGCCCAGTTCAAGCGTCGTATTTCACATAATTTCAAATTTTATACTACTACATGAGAAAAAGTTCTGCGGTTTGATTGGCTTAGAGCAGTGGTATTTCAGTTTAATAGGCCATTTGCACGATGACGTTATTTTACGACCAGAATCCTTTTCCTTTTTCCTTTCATATTTTAATTTGGTAATCCCAGTGAGGTTACGATAACAAAAGCCCTAATTTGCACAAGAAAGCAAAGCCCTGAAGGATTATTTGAAATACCTACATGTGAAAATTACAAACCTTTTGTGGGTGGTAGTGATTCAGTACTATATAAAACAAATAATAGCATGATTTGTACGTGATATTTGGCATTATTACCACCTGTGATATTTCAAAATTGTCTCAAATTTCACTCACTTAACGGCTCGTGAAATTACGTAAAACAATTTTCAAATATCACTTGTGGCCCTTTATGCCAAATATCACTACAAATCATGCTATTACCTATACAAATACTGAAGTGTTATAAACCATCTTGTAATTTAGCTATAAATATATTACTGAACTTTTGCGGAGGCTTTTTCAACTTAGCGCGCAATTTTTTACCGCACGAAGTCTAACAGATTCAAAAGCTGAAGAAAGTTTTATGTTATGTGTTTTTCGTTGTTGTTGTTGTTTTGTTTTTTAATAGACCTTTTTACCGATACGGCCGCCATATTGAATTAATTTGATTTAAGGAGTATTATGGGATGCCCAGGGGGGCACGAGCACGATCCGTTAAACTCGCTTAATATTAGAAATATGGTCTTTGTATAGGTAATAACATGATTAGTAGTGATATTTGGCATAATTATAAATAGCACGAGTGATACTTCGAAATTGTTATACGTAATTTCACGAGCCGTTAGGCGAGTGAAATTTGAGACAATTTTGAAATATCACTAGTGGTATTTATGCCAAATATCACGTACTCTGAGCCAATCAAATTGCGGAAATTTTTCATGTAATAGTTTAACACTGTATATTTCTCGGGGAAAAAGACGGTCATCATTACATCCAAACACTGCACGAGGATTTTTTTTCGCCCCGAAAGGCGCACGTTAATACTAAGCGAATATATCAGAATGTGCTTATGCCCCCTGGGCATCCCACACTACTCCTTAAATCTTACTAATTCAATATGGCCGCCGTATCGGTAACTGAAAAGTCCAATGCTAATACTCTTCTTGGGCAGGTGTCATCACCATTTCTGTCGCGTAAAAGTGAAAAAAAAAACCCAAACAAACAAACAAACAGACAAACAATTTTTAACATATAAACAACAGACCTATCTGTGATAAACAACAGACCGACGTAAGGATTCGTTATTCCCCATCCCAAGACAAATTTTGCTTGAAGGTGAAAGCGGTTTTGGAATTTAGCGTGACACTTAAACGAAGACTGTTTCCAGACGTGATTCGTGAACTATGCTGTTTTGCGTAAACTAATTTTTTTGTAATTTGGCGAGCCGATTTTATTCTCGGCCAATTTCTTTAGGCAGAGATTGGCTCGATAATTAAGTCGTAGCCTGTAAATTGGCCATTTTAGGAGTAGACAAATTTTACTGTGTAAACCTGCAATGCAGCATTCAGGTCGTTTAAATATAGAAGTATCGCCCATACTCTAACATTTGATAGAGATTTCAAGAAAAATGAGTTAGCTTTAGAGCGTTAACAGGTTAGCCGATAGGAAAGATTATTCCGGGAATTCAATTTTTCAATTTCATGCGAAATGTGTTTAGGAAAAATTCGTAACGCGTAAAAAGTCTCGATATTTTTACTTGAAAGTATTTTGCAAAAGAGAATTTGGGCCTTCATCTATCGCAGAGCACAATTTTGAGATTATTTTTGTGATACCTTTTAAAAAGCCAGACTCAGTTAAACTCAGAATACAAAAAAACAATTAGAAATTAAACTTCGGTAGTGATATACCGGTATGCCCGAAATAATCTACACAATAATTATATACCTAAAATTCCGCCGAAACTGTACTTCCTCTGTATGCCCAAGCCTAAAGGAAACGCAGTGTACAGTTTAGCCAAGGTCATTTGTTTTTGTACTTTATATCCGGGCCATTTGCAAAAATTTCTGTATACCGTATACCTATAAAAACACTGGCCCATCCTGACTGCTCGATTGATCAAGTTGGCAGGCATTAAAATATACACTGAGTTCGTACCTGCTGTGATAAGTCGGATAAAGGACTGGATGGACGTGGGCTGAAAGTCGAGGAACACAGACACCTATTCTGAAGTGAATCTTATCTTAGTAAACTGAGCAATAACTACAATACTGTGATACCAAAACAAGGACGAGAACAATAATACTGCATTATGACTCTTACGTTACATGCTTCATGACTAACGTAATTTAAAAGTGGAAGCCAATCTATGAATGACGTCAGTTGTGCTGCGAAAACAACTAGTTCACTTAACAGTACAGGAAATTTGGATGGGCATTTTAACTTCCGAATGCCCCTTGCTTAATTATCTTTTACAAATAGGGAAAATATAATATTTTTGGAGTTCCAAGTATGAATGAAGTACTTCCGAACATAGACAGTTTTACAGTTAGAGTAAACAGTTAGTAAGAAATAGAAAAATATATTTGCACTAAGAATAAGAGTTTACAAAAACTAACGGACAAGTGGACTTTGTAATCTAGTTTATTTTCTTCTTTTACAAAATTGAGTAAAGAGCGTATTCACATGACGTCACGGCGGCCATTTTGGTGTTCCAAAACAATGAAACGGTGGCCATATTGGTGTTCCAAACAAATCCTGTGTGAGTTGGACTCTTTTCTTACGTAGAAAACTTTCTTTTGTTTCAATAAATTTGCATACATGCTGGCCACGTGAGTGAATACGCTCGATACCATGCAGTGGACTTTGAAAGTAATTTATAAACGGGTTCGATAAAATATGGTTTCAAGAATCTATTTATTTATTCATTATGTAAGTCTAAGATTCCATACTGAATGTAAAGGACTATCCTAAAAAATTATAATAATAATAAACAAATATACAAAATGTGAACGAATAAACAGCTCATCCTCGGTGTGAGAACTTGTTAAACTCACTAGTGACGTAAACCAAAGAAAACAAAGAAGTCAACAACAATAAAACCTAGACAAACAAAAGGTACAAAACAAAGAAAAAGTTCACAAGTTCTTACACCGAGGTAAACCCGAATAAACCTTATAAATAGCTTCCTTAAAAGAACTCAAGTGATTTTGCCAATGCTACTTGTCTTAGTAATCTATTCTAGGCTTTGATAGATTGTGCTAGAATAATTTTTGGCATAATTTGTCATCATGCATGAGCATAATTATCACTTATTTTTTGAGAGAAAAGTACTACTCGCATAATTGGCACTTTTGGCAAGTTTTGCAGCACAAAGTTTTCATCATGCAACCAATTTTTTTTACCCTGAGATCAGTGTTACAGTCAAATTTAAGTACAAAATGGGACCGAAGTGACCCAGGACCCTTTCCACGCATGCGCATAACTAGTTCGGTTACCTAAGATGGAGCCCACCTTCTGGTTGTTAATTTTTTGAGTGTTTAAAGTTGTCAGGCCATGAATTATGCACTCTTGAAGTTTCTAGAAGTCAGTAGGGTAAATGTGTTTACCATGTACTTGTTTGTTGCATAGTCATTGACATATTTTTACCAAATTTAAAGTAAAGGTACTGAGAAGCATAATTTCTGCCTTGCTTTGATTAAATAAGCATAATTTACAAAAATTCGCATAATTATTAGCATATTTTAGGAATACACCAGCACTGTCAGTAGCATATTATGGTACTTTTACGAGTACAATCAGTATCAAAGCCTTATCTGTTCCATTCCTGCATGGATCTTGGAAACAATGAAAACTTATAAAGTTATTCAACTAATGAACTAATTAACAATATGCATGTTACAAAGCTTCAATAGCAGGTTAGACTCAGTCTCCAGCCTTAGGTGTTTCGATACGCCCGCGGGTATCCCCTAACCGTCGGGTAAGCAGTGAAAAAGCGATCGAAAAAAAAAAACGGTGGGAAGGGAGCAGCGGAGAGCCTGCAAGCATCTTCTTACACACGTCAATCCGCCCACTACCTTTTCCCACAAAAACCGTTTCTCGTGTCAAAATGACAAATGTTAAAACATCAGAATGTACCGTGTAGAAGGGTTTCACACACTCGCTATGTTTTTCTTTGTCTCTGCGTGCGCGAAGCCAAGCGATTAGGGACTTTAAAATTGAACGACGCGACAGTAACGAGAACGTTACTCAAAAGTGAATTCGCGTTCTTTCAGTCTTTATCACGATTATTCCCAACCACTTGCTTTGTTAAATGTAGGCCAACCCTCCTGATTTGAATTCCAAGGGACCATATCAAAGTCCAGAAAGAGAAATAAAATTTCGTCATTGCTTGTTTACGTTCTCCATAAAACGCGAAATTATAGACATTTTCACGTCGTAGTAGTGCCAAAACGGCAAAGAAATGTACAAAAAAGTGCGATGTACGCGCGAAGTTATTGTTTTGCTTATTAAACCTTTTCTTACTTCTCGTTGCCGTCGCTTCGTTGGATCTCAAAGTCCCTATTGACACGGTTGACATAAACTGCAAAAATTGACCAGTCATAGGGTACACCGGAATGAGGTATTGAAAACAGTGCTTACGGGCTCCACTTATCCGTCTCTCCCCAGCTCCCTTTGCGGTTTTCGCGCGACTTTTCTCGAAGCGCTTTCCCTACAAGATAGGAGCCTGCAACAGGCTAATTGCTGCTTTGAGTACCAATAACTTTATTAACCTGATTGCACTGAGTCGTGTATTCTAATTATGCGTCTACAGTTAGTAGGCACCTTGTATGAAGATAATGATGACGACGATAACAGCAAAATAGTAAGTTTTGTGAGGAATTTATGGCCTGTGCCAAAGTCAGGATGATGACGATGATGATGATGATGATGATGACTGCTAAACGCGGGTAAATTGCGGTACAAATTTTTCTTAAGAAGTCCACAAGTTTGAAATAAAAAGGTTACGCAGCCAGCTTTTAGAGTTGCGCTGCTTTCAATATTTAATAAACGATTATTAAATATGTACAGTAAATCTGATTATAAACCTAGTACATTTTAGCAAAACTAGTCGGAATCTAAAGACCTCCTTTCCAGAATCTCGGAAAACTGCACGATTTCGCGACCCCTTCGTTTGACACCGGTTTTTACATAAGATAACGTATCTTTCGCTGAACCACCGGGATGCATCCTCTAAATGTTTGAAAATGTGAAGCACCATAATCTTTGGCTTCTTACAATGCCACCATGTAACGGTGCAGTTCTGACCTGACCTTTACTGGGGCCATCATCGTTTTTGGTATCCAGTGGGCTGTATTCAGTTTTGCTAGAAGAAATCGTCAGATGAACTTCGAGAACGGACTAGTCTAACTTCGTTCCATTCCAAAGAAGATAAATTATCGGTAACTAGTCGTTTCCCTCCTTATCAGCTGAGAAAAACAAATCGTTACGTCCCAGGAAGGCGAGAAACCCGTCAGTCAGACTTCTCCAACCTTCACCTACGTAAAATTGCTGGTTACCCAGATAAGGTCTTATCTTCTAGCAAAAGTTTCCAATACATTTTGCAAATACAGTGTGTAACTTGCTTTCGGGCTACTGAGCTTGCTGTTGTTAAATATTCTTTATGTACAAGGTGTTACTCGAAGACGCTGCTCTGGGGTCCCTGTTACCCTTTGACTGATATTATTCAATGTGATCTAGGAGCCTTTCTCTTGACACGGGCTGCTAAATATTTTCCAAAACACCTAAAAGAGTACGAAATCCCCACTGTTCTTTAATAAGTTTATTTACACAGTGTTGCTCGAGGACGATGCTCTGGGGTCCCTGTGGCGGTTTGGCTGATAGCGGTACTTTTCAATGACTTGTAGGAGCCACTCTCTTGTCACGGGCTGCTGAATACTTTTACAAACACCTAGAAGAGAAAGAAATCCCCGCCATTCCGGGGTAGGTATTCAACAGAGCATTCGGCGTCCTTACGTAGTTGATATATGATGTAAACGGAAATTTACATTCAAACCTTGGAGGAATTCTTGACAAATGGTAAATAACAGGTGAAAATAAAATAATGGCCAAATTATTCGACTCATTATTTACATATCGATAAAAAGGAAAGCTGTCTTCGTTTAAGTTTGGCACTGAGGGTGCTAATTTCTATTTTTTTCGCAAAGGCTCTTGGGACGTTTTGGATGACTTCCTCTTTCCAGCCCCTTACACGAAAACGTAACCCAAACGGCCCGGACTAAATAGTCACTCTATGAATCACAGGAGAATGGGTTCAAGATTTCCACGCAAAGATTCCAGGGAACATTTGAGTGAACAGAATAAGAAGTGATTGGTTACCAGTTGCTTTTGGATACCACCAACCAATCAAAACTAATGCTTGCTCACCCAAACAATTCCAGAAATAGCTGCGCTGAAAGCTTGTTCTCATTCTCCCCATACATTATGGAAGTGGCGATTTTTCTTCCATGTTATAGCCAGTAGTCTTTGCTGCTGTTGTTTTTATGTGTATTGCTGTCTACCTAATTAGCTTTAGTCTCTGTAGGGATCCTAGCAAAGGGTTGGTTCTGCGAAAATTTTCAACATAACAGACGTACTCATCGCTGTGTTGTAGCCGTTAGGAAAGCTTTTGTCTTCTCTCACTCTGAGGAATTTCCACTGTTTCGAAGTAGCATCCCAGGTACATTCAACAATTTTTTTGTTTAAGCTCTTCAGTTCCTTTGTTACCTTCAATAAAAACTTCAGCAAGTTATTACGTTTTCACCATGCATAGAATGTAATTAAAGTAGTCATTCCAGTATTCAAATTTACACAGAAAATAAAGTAAAAGGAAGGGTCTCTTTAAATATAAAGACAAGAAGAGCTGTTTTGCTCTTAACTATTGAACCTGTGGAAGAAATCTACTGGTGTGACCATTCAAACTTCCTAGTCTGTGGATGAAATCCTAAAGTGTTACAACTCAAATGAAAGCTACTGAGCAGTGCTTTCTTGTGGTGCTGTTAATTATGCCGTATAATGTGGTACTAACTTTTGAGACGGTGTGATCATTCAAATGAAAGATACTGTGCAGTAATTTCCAGTGGTACTGATTATTATGCTTTACAAGGTAGTTCTAATTTTCGACTCTGTAGATAAAATCCCATAGTGAGCTGTTCAAATGAGACCACTTCGGCTATACTTTTGCGTGTCACGTTTGCTTTTCCGTATTGCACGAACAGACCTTTTCACGGTGGTGTTCAACTTTTGACATGGACAAGTTACGGAAAATCCGTCGACACCAATGGAAAGAGCACCTAAATATTAGTAAAACTGCCAAGTTTGAAAGTGATTTGTTGAAAACTAACGGAAATATAGTTCCTCAAAGTCGCGAAATTTTGGTGCAAATTTGCCACCCAACATACAAACGTCTGTAAATTTGCGCAACTTTGCAGAGCTCTATCTTCGCTCGCTTGAGATGTATCACTTTCAAATTTGGTAAGTTTACCAATTTTATGGCGCTCTTTCCTGTGGTGTCGACAGATTTTCCCTAACTATTCCATGTCAAAAGTTGAAAAAACCGTGGAGGGGTCTACTGCAAAAATCTCGAAGTGAAACAAACCTTGATGGAAGCAAAAGGTCTGTCATATCCACCAACCATGAGTGTGCCAACCAATTCGGGGATACAACTGGAATAAAAAAGGAGATATTAAGTCACAATTACACTACCAGGGTCAGAACTGATTGGCGGATCTATTTTCTGATCACATGACTGAATTAAGCAATAACCTGCAAGGAAGCTGTCCCAGGGCTCCCCCAGGGTCGAAGAACAGCGCTAGATATATACCTCGACGCTTCGCGCCTCGTAATTTCCCACCACTGCTCACCTCCCTTTCGGCGGATAGTTTATAATGTGTTGATTTAAAACATTTTTGTGACCAGGTAGTTGTCCCTTACCCTTCCTGCTTGATTTTTCCTATGTTCAATATAAAGTCCACGGAGTTAAGCGTATGTGGTTTCCATTTCAACACTTCCTGACTCTGCCCAGGACCATATGGCTAGAATGAATAAAACCAGAGTTAACAGCTCAGAATCTTATTTCCTTACTAAGTTAATGGCTGACAGTTAACTAGAATAACTTTCTCCCGGAATATCATGCCATGGATTGTGAACAACAAAACGGATCTTTTGCCATCTGTTTTACGAATTTTTTTCAAAAATACAAACCTCAGATAAATGTACCGCTAAAGTTGCCCAAAGTGCACTTCAGCAACAACGACGATATCGGGCGACTTCGGAGCAAGCCTATCCCGGTCAACAAACCTGAGTGAGTGACTCATTTGCATATCTCAACCTACAGCGATAACTTCGTCAACTACACTTCGGGTATTCACGAGTTAAAAAGAACTGTTCGAGTACCTTGCCATAACAATTACCTGTGGAGATCGTCTTGAGTCGAAATACACCAGCAGACCCTCAGGTTCAGTAAATAAATTGTTTTGTCAGTTTCTTGTTAATGAAACAATTAACAGCAATTAACCAATAGACTACGAGCAACCCCTCTTTTTTCTAAGCGAAACGCGCAAGACAAGAAAATTATGACCACGCGCGTGCACTCCCCTCACTAAATCTGAAGGAAAAAGAGAACGCTCGCAGTCTAATTAACTGAGGCGTAATTGTTTGTACCTCTTCCGCTGGATTAAATATTAGGCCATCGTTTTCGTGGCTGAGTTTTGGGCTCCAGGCGTCTAAAATCTGTAAAAAAAGAAAGATAAATTTAAGTAAAAGTAACAGACTAGATGGAGGTTGATGCGGATTAAAACGATACCTACGACTAAGATGACGATGTTCACGTGATACCGGGTGGTTAGAGCGCTGGACTTGCCAATCTCGTTCCCAGAGCTTCGATCCTTTTGGTCAAGTCTCGCCCTGACCGCTAGCGTGGTAAATAGCCAGCTGGTCTGCCTCTGGCCAGTTGGGATTCTTAACCCTGTTATGTTTGATTATATTTGAATTATTTAAGTGTTTCAGGCATTTGCTCGGCCCAACTAGTATTAGTGCTATAAATACTTCCGAAGGTAAATAACGGAATTATTATTTTATTTTATTTTTTTTGTCGTGACGACGATGGTCAGATACTGGTGACGACGATTATGACGATGACGTCGACGAAGAAAATAATGACGATGATGCAAACCTGGTAATGTGAATTCAGTAGTAACAGATTTTTCTTCCACAACTCACAACGGAAAACGACAAAAGATCCAAAGAGGGGCCGGGCTTAACAATTGCTATTTCACGCATTTCCTATAAATTTTAGCTCTCAAAAAACAGCCATTTGACATTCACACTGTCCAATCTTTTAAGTATGCAAAATCGGGATAATTTTTTAATGGCCGACGAATCACGCGACCGCCGAATGCGCGAGCCGCTAGGGGGTTCTGAGGGTATTCTCTGCCAGAAAATTTTGAAATCCTGATGTTCTGAAACGTCATTTCTGGTGTTCTGAGAGGATGATTCCTCATGTGTAAAATGTATACTCTGTTATGTGTTAATTTCTTGTATCATAAGAATTCCTTTAAAAATATAAGAACATGTCAAAATCAGGATGTTTCCTTTCCCGATCGCATATGGGTAGGGATTGCGGATTTTTAAGCAAAATGGGGAGAATCCCGACAAGATAGGGATGGTTGGATAGTCTGGACGTTCAATTCTGTCCTTACCCATTCGGCCTTCTCCACATGAAAAAACTTTTTCGCTCTTATGCTAAAAGGCTCCTTTGACTTGTCAAAGAGTCCTTGCTGTGCCTAAATTGGAAAAAAAGTTACATCATTCTCATGTGGGAGTCAAAAGAGGCGATAAGAGCTCATTTCCGAGTTACCTCCTTGATCAAAGCGTAGCTTGGTACACAACTAATCATGTACAAAATGAGCTTTCATTTTCTGCGTGTGAGCGAAAATATATATTCATATGAGACGATGAGCAGGACGACTCACTTTAAACGAGAGGCTTAGGGCAAATCTGAGCCTAGTAACCTGGCCAATGGGAATACGCATAGACGTCAAATAAGCCAATCAGATATTAAAAACTGTATCCGTAGCCGGCAGACCGAGAAAAGCGCGGGAAAGCGCACGCGATAACTCAGCTTTGTTTTACCACTGACTTGTTGAGAAAGTGGCGGGAGATTTTCTGGTCAATAGACCTTATTCACGATACCCACCATCTTTGCACGTGTAAGGCCTGATGAAATAAAAGCAATGTCACGTGGTTTCTAAGGGGGCAAGCAAGTGATAAAATAAAAGCTGCCAATGCAAGAAATCACGGTCGAGTTTGTTTATTCTAGGCAACAGAAAATGAAGAACTCTTTACCTTATCACTTTCATGCTACATACACTGACAATTTTTAAAAAGAACAGAGCAGTTTTCTACGAAGCCACTTGATCTAAGACAAGAGAGGATAAAGCCTCTTGTCTGTTACTAGTACCTATGTTTTGTGGCGGGTTTCAAATCTTCCTTGAAAAACGCCCGACATAAAAAAAAAAACACTTACCCCTATACTTCGAGCCATCTCGATCTCTTTTTCAATACACAACATTCGTATATCGTGATTCTGCTTGCCAACCTCTTGGCCCTGTGTTACAAAAGTAAAAACACACTGCTCTTTCAGCACAATAACTCCTCTATTAAGCCCCGGGTAGGCTTGTCTATTCCAAGCACATTTGATAGTGGGGCTTAATGGAGGATTTACGGTACTTTAAGTCGTGTATGGAAAGGGTTGTGTTTTTATTGCCAGTGGGTGCACACTCTAACAAAAGTCATCAACTCTGAATTCAGCAAACTTGTTGCAGTTCACTGAGATTTTAAGTCAGTGAATTGCAAGCTACGGAAACTTCAGCAGTACTTTCACATGGTACCATTTATTTAGTATGTAGTTCTAACTTAATTGAGTCTGTGGATGAAATCCTATGATGTTACCATTCAAATGAAACCTCTTCAGCAGTACTTTCCAACGACACTATTTGTTCCGTCTTTACATCACAAAGTGAAATTAACTGTAAATTAAGAAAAATGACACCTACTTGAAATTGGATGATGTCATAGGCAAGGTAACGGGGGTGGATTTTTTCATTTTCTTTGTCAAGGACCATTTCCTGGGAAATCAAATATTAAAAAAAGATTTAGTAACAAATCAGTCGACACAAAGCAAAAGCTCCCCATAAGTATTCCGGGATGTGCTCCTTCAGAAACATTCACTGCACATTCAAGGAAAGAATGTACCTTATCCACTCAAATGATTTGTTATGTGATCAGGTGTTGACTCAGGAGTTTTGAACCTTTTTAAATTTTATTATTATTTTTAATGCTAGATTTTTATTGCAATTGTAGATTTAATGCACGTTCGTATTTTGAACGAGCACTTGTGCTCTTAGACGTTAACGTGGGTAAATAAATTGTTGATTGATTGTTGGAAACAAAGAGTGCATGGGAGTAAAATAAATTCTAACTTAGAGGCAGATTGATGCCTTGAGTATAAGTACATAATCTTAATTTATGCAACAAAACAATCAAAACTATTAAGGTCTATTGTCATTCTAAGCAAATTTTTCTTTCTTTTCATTGGCCGAGAGCCCACCACGTGACCTGCTAATAACTGCCTACAAATAATGGTCTGCTCATTCGCAATGCCTTCCAACTGTGTTTGGCTACATAATTATAGTTCTGCACATGCGTAAAGGAAACCGTGCTTTTCTCCTTCTTGCGATCGCTCTTGCGTGAAAATGGCAGATCGCTTCGCTTCCCCAGGATATTCATTAAAAAAACAAACTCGGTGATCGAATGATAAAACAATTATTGAACTCAGTTAACGCAAAATATCGTAATTTGTCAGTGTCGCGCAGATCAGTTATTTCATATATTTGCCTCAGCCTTCGGCTTCGGCAATTAATTGATCTGCTTGCCACAGACAAATCACGATATGTTGCTCAACCTCGTCCAATAACTGTTAATTACACTTCTTTAGCAATTTTGTCATCAACCCGCCTCCAACCCCGTCCCTGCCCAAAACATGTACCTTATTTTCCGAAAATAGCAAGCAATGTTACGTTTAGTAAACAGGGGCGGATCTAGGGGGAGGGTGCAGGGGGCCCGCACAACCCCCCCCCCCGCCCCCCCGAGATGACCTGTGGTTTTCTAATACAACTGGTATTCTGCAAAAAAAAAAGGATGTGGTTTATTGGTGTTGAAGTAAAGCAAGAGACGAGTGCACCCCCTCCTAAGAAAAATCCTGGATCCGCCCCTGGTAAATGAGCAAGATTATATAAACAGACGGGAAGGACTTACCCCATCTAGCAAAGTGTCAAAGACATGTTCTCCTGGGAATTTGCGCTGTGGGAAATGAAACTGTGGTGCAGCAAAAACGTTGTTGTCTCTGTCGATAAGGTATATTTCTTTCTCTTTTAAAATAAGCATCATGTATCTAGAAAAAAAGGAGGTCAGCAGAAATGAATTGCTGTGAGCATGGGAGCATAATATTAAAAAAGGCACCCTGCAAACAAGCTCTGTTGGAAATTGTGAGAGTCATAAGTCACCTACGGGCAACCTGCTAAAGACTAGGGTGGGGATCTTTCAGCCTGTGCTCACGCATGACCATTTCCCCTCTCATAATTTTTTTGTGTAAGCTTACTCACACTCAAAAAATTCAACTTTCGTTAAATGATGTGAAACAATAACAAACCACAAACCAATCAAAGTCCCCTTCCATTTCAAACTGAAATTTGAAAATTTAGCAACAAAATGCATATTTTCCAAAAATGCACAGTGGCGAGGGGAATAAAACAGTGTCTTTGGTGATCATTTCAGGAATTCTCACATTACAAGTTTGATTAACAAGTAGTATTATAAGGAGAAATTAAACACTAGTGACATGAAAGAGCTTGAAACCCACCTCACTCCATCTGCTTTCCAACTAACTCTGTAAGGTTTCTCATGGAGTAGTTTTATGTTCTGTACATCCATTGACACAGGCTGGCTTCCAGGGAACCCACCACTATTAGAGAAATGAGCAATATTATTATGGCATCCATGGTTACCATAAAATCAGGTTACAGGCCTACCAGCCCAGTTAAGCTGGTTACAAGAAGAAATCACAGATTTATAAGAGCCCATTTGACATCGCACATCTTTATTCTAAGTCAGATTTTATGCAACAAAAGGAAAAAGTAAATTTCAGGTTGACAATTTCCAAAGTTAGAAAATACACAAATACAACTCGTAAACATAATTTTTACAGATGAACCTGACATGAAAAATAATACTCACTTTTGTGTAGAAATAAGAAAAAAAAAATGATGAGTAAAGGTAAAGCTTAAAAAATGGGTACAAATTGGCATTTGCATTTGCCATAAAAAGAATTAAAATCTCTCTATGACCAGCTAATTTACAAAGTATCATTTTTTTCACAAAGACAAATAAATGTGTGGATGACAGCCATGAAGTACAGGCACCAATGCCAAGAGGAAGGAGAGTGCTTTTTTAATGCTTAAGCATACATTAAAGATGTCTGAAACATAATCCTCAAAATTTCTGGTCACAGATGCCCTTGAAGGTTCGTCCACAGCAGCTTCTCCTAGCTCTAAAGTCAGCGTCACTTGCTTGGTGTGATTATTATATCATTCAAAAGCTTTGCCTGAAATTTAAAATAAGCAAATACATACCTTTCCCAGCCGCACATCTTCTGGCAAAGTTCCTGGATTTCTTCTCTTCGGGGTGACTTTACAACCCCTATTCCATCTATCTCATCCATAAACTTTGCTTCCTATTTACCAGAAAAAAATAGCTTTCTAGAGAGAGTACATACTTACAAATTATTTTTCTTATACCTGTTGTGCACTTGTGATTTAATCTGTTTACTATGTTATATACAGCTATTTTGAGAAAGGTCGTCGGCAAAAGTGCACGCAACAATCCCGAAAGGTATTGTGGATGGTTCCTAGTTCACTGTTTTTCAAAGAAATTTGAGATAATGGCAAGAGAGGCCATGGACTTATGTTTGCAAATGCTAAAGGAAAGCAACAAAAGTTGGTTCGACAGCTACAGTGTCAGGAACAGGGTATTGATCATATCCCATAATACCTTTCGGGATTGTTGCGTGCACAGTTATTCTGGCAACCTTTCTCGAAATAACTGTAAGCATAAATTGAAACATGTTTTGTCAAAGAAATTAATTAAGTGTGACTTCTTGCATGGAAAAAAGATTTGGATGCACAAGGTGATGCCTATCTATCTTATGCATTAAAATACGCTTCACCTTTATGTCATATAGCACACTGATGACTAGCATTGAAGAGGAAATGAAGCATGACTTCTGGTGAAATTATTTTTTTCTGAAACAACAGGTCAGGCTTATTTTCTTGACATAACAGGTCACACTTCACCATTACGGTCGGAACAGACTAGGCAACAAGTTGCAGCAACAAGTCATGGCGACCGATCAATCAACATGTACAGGTGGGATGACTAGTTGCAGCAACATGTTGCAGCGACACGTTGCAGCGACACATCGCAGCGACAAATGACTTCGTGTGTACCAAAGAATTTTTGTGAAAATTTTTGTCTGCGCAACAAAATTATATCGCCATAACAAGTTGCACAAATTCTGTCTGATTTGATTTTTTGCAACATGTTGCTGCAACAAAATTCTGTTGCAGAGACAAAGATTTTCAAAAAAAATTCTCCAGTACAGTCGAAGCAACCTGTCACCACGTGCGTATAGACCTTCATGCTATGTAGCACACCAATGACCACAAATACCCCTTTTTTGCAAAATTTCCTTTGGCTGAAAAAATAGCTTGATAAAATCACAAGCAACGACTAGAGCATAATAAAGTCTCCCTGTTTGCGAACTGATCAATCATACAGTATTTTGTATCTGGCCCTAAATGCTTTTGTTACTTGTGAACAATACACGAAAAAACACAACATGACTGCATGGTGTTGCAGTTTCTATGGAAACTGTAAACACAATATTGTTAAATGACAAGGCATTATAGAAATCTTGGCATATCAGAGAACACCCCTTTGACTTGTACACCCTCTTCACCTTTAACCTGGGATCTCTCCGTAATCGTTTCCTACTCCCATCTGGGCGGCTGCCATCCTCTGTCATCTCTCCATTCTGTTCTTCATTATCACTGCCTTCTTCTTCCTCTATGCACCAATCAGGCAGTTCAGGAGGTGCAATGGTCTCTGCTGGGTCACCATAGCGACTGACAAGTTCTTTCAGGTAATCAGCTTTGTAAATACCTGGTGGACGGCACTAAAGAAACATAGGGTAGGCTTAGCATCACTGTGCAATAACAACAAAATTTCAGTTCTCACATCAAAGTATTGCATAGACCTGGGAAATGGTAGATAGAGAGCCACTGTTTGTGTGTGCTTATAATTTATTCATCATTATCATGATTAAGTAGTGACATGTTAAGAAGATATTACAGACATACTCTGATATTGATTACTCTGGCTCAATGGGTTACAAGAATTAAACACAAACCTGTGCAAAGCACTGAACTGCTGCATCAACACTGTGAAGAAAAAAAAAAAAGCTTAATACATAAAATGCCCAACACTACACATTTTTCAGTGTGATCTGCACCTTTTCTAGTCCTCTACAGTGGAACGTCGATTTAACATAGTGCTAATGGACTGGAGCATTTCGGGACCTGAAAAATTACTGTAATTTATTATACTACTACATGAGAAATTTCTACAATTTGATTGGCTGAGAGAAGTGGTATTTCAGCTTAATTTGAAATACATGTACCTAACTGTGAAAATTACAAACCTTTTGAGGGTGGTAGTATAAACAAATAATAGCATGATTTGTACGTGATATTTGGCATAAATACCATGCGTGATATTTCAAAATTGTCTCAAATTTCACTTGCCTAACGGCTCATGAAATTTTGTATGTGGTATTTATGACAAAATTATATCACTACAAATCATGCTATTACCTATACTAACATTAAAAAACTGAGCCATACATAGCTACAGCTGTACAGCAATAGAAAACCCAAGAACAGGCAATCAAAACTGCCTAAAAGCATTTATCTTTTATCGCATGCTGACATTTTTTCTTTGTTATATCAACTAAAGGTATGTTTTACATTTGCATATGGATTGTGTTTGTTAAGATGAGGATTTTGCTAAATCAAGGTTCTGTTCCATACATTTTACTGTAATTTTGGCCAGACTGAATCTAAAATCATTCAATATACTGAGGACTTTGTTATATAAATGTTTGTTAAATTGAGGTTCTGCTGTACTTTCTTTGGTCTCTATAGCTTGTAGCTCTAGTTCTTATTAATTAGAGTTAGGGGTTTGGTTAATTATATCCCTTTCACTATTGTTTTGTAAAACCAGTGCAAACGTAACAACTTTCTGCAAAACAGTGCCAGAAAGAAGGATATCAGTGCTGCTTCACAGACATTACTAACTGGGGTTTAGTCATATCTGTCATGCAGGTAATACATGTAGCACTTTGCTAAAATACCAAAAAAAATTAATGTGTCCTTATTCAGGTTAATTTTGAAGTAGAAACATGGTAATCATCCCTGGCAAAACCATTAACAAGTTTGGACTCACTAAAAGTAAAGTAAATTCATTGATCTGCCCCTGTTAAACCAAAAAATCACTAACCTCCAGTCATCTTTCTCCACAAGATAAGCTATGATAAGGAAACCAGTCCTGTTGAATCCATGAGTGCAGTGGACACCTGATGTAAAAAAGATATAATAATTCCTATAATCTCAGCTGGTATGCACTATGGGATTTGTTAATTTTTTGGACCACGTCATTCTGAAAAGATACATGTATAATAACAAAATCAGAAATGCCAACTTTCCATGCTTGCAGCAAATGGTTGAATTGCAGAGGAACCAGAGAGATGAGATCAGACATCAGCATGTAAAGGCGCACTATGCAGCTACTTTAGTCCATGTTTGATCTCGCCTCGTCCACCCAGGCCAATGACTGCATAAGTCAGATAGACAATGCCACTGGGGCCTACATCCCCTACCCTTTTCATTTTTATGCACACAGTGTCACAGGTTCTTTTAAACATCCCCTTCCAGCTGATGTGCAAGGATGAAGGAGAAAAGACCAATGGCTTATTGTTACTGCCCAATGACATGATCATCTGAACTAGGAAAGGGCTTAAATCACAGCTGGCATGATCTCACCAGTGTTTTAAAGACCTTGTGGTTAGTGGTCTGGCTGGAGTTTGAACTCAGAGCCTCCCACACAGCAGACAAGCACTCTTTCAACTGGGCTTACTGTGCAGTAGATGCTGCAGTGCCAAACCAGTTGAATTTCAATAAAATTACAGTGGTTGGGATAAGCCTCTGGTCACATTCTAAACATCTGAGTGGTGATGATGACGGTGATGATGATTGTTTAGCTCACAGCTACATTCCATTTACAGGGCACTGACACAAACCGGGGCCACCCAGACAAAAAAGGAAACAAATCTTGAAATAAGCCAATCACAAGTCGAGATCTAAACAATGAAATTGCGCATAATCATTGACCTGTTTGCTTCAAAGATTTTTTCTGATCTTTCTTATTCATGTCACTTGCAAGAATAAAGCAATGTCTGCCTCCTTCCCTCCACAAAAATTCCACTAACCATGGCGATTTTCTTCACTATTCTTGAACAGTCTAGATTCATTCTCAGTTTTCTTTTTGTGAGGCAAGCTGGGTGAGAGCATATTGTTATTTGCATTACATGTAACCAGCTCCATATCTTTGTTGCTACCGGTCTCAAATCACTGACACTGCGATTCACTCGCTGAGCGCCATTTGCCGTGAAATGAGTGGCCATTGCCTTTAGTTTGGATTGTTCAAAATTTCTTTACTGCTGACTTTGATTCCAGCAAACCCAGACGTTGTCAAAACATTTTCAGCTTGATTTACACAAATGTCACAAATTATTCCTTTTTCATATATCCTCTAGAAAAATGGTTCACAAGGTATTTTGAACTTGCTCTGAGTACAATTTTGCACAATTTCGTTGTTTAGATCTTCACTTGTGATTGGCTAATTCAAAATTTGTCTCAAATTTTTGTCTGAGTAGCCTCAGTTCATGTACAACGTATAGTTGCACTGTAAACCCTCAGGGACAAGAACCTTGGTTATTATATTAGCACAAGCAGCAATGGGAAATCTTATGTTTTTCCCATTTGTCTGTATTTTTTTCCCCAGATTTTTCAAAATAACAATCAGGCATTTTTCAAATATTTTTAATTTGGCTCCTTGTGACAGTGAATTGACTTACAGTTATATGTGTAGTATAGCCCTGGTCATGTGGTATCTCTGTGAAGGTGGTATCCCTGTGACTGTGGTACTCTTGTAGCAGTAGCACCCGTGTGGTTATAGACTCTACCCTTACAAAAACTATCCACAAGATCACATACCTATAAGTCCTCCTGGATTTTGGTTGAAATATCTATCACACATGCTGATGAAAAGAGCCACCTGATCTCTTGTTGGAGTTTCTCCATGTCTGCAGTAAAGACCACAGAGATGGAATAGCCATTAATATAAAGCACATCAAAGTAAAAAAGTAATTGGCTGTGAACAGTGAACTAACCTCAACATAACCTTTCTAACTGTTGGCTCTTAAGTGGATGTTTGACAAAGCCACATTCTAAACAATATTCAGTCTAGTTTTATTGGTACTTTTTGTGCCGGGGTCAAGAGGGCATAATTATACAGGTAGCTCAAATTGGAAGAAGATTTTTTACTTCAAATAACCAAAGACAATTAATCCTGAGGTTCACTGATTGTCTAAAACTGTGGTCTAAGTTAGACATTGTTTAAATAACCATGGCCAAATATCTGTTTAATTAACATTCTTAAACTTTATGGAAAAAAAAAACATTCTACTCATATTCTGAGTCATAAAATCCACAAGCATAGTAATTTAGAGTACATTGTGAGGAAATTAATTCTTGCCTTGCTCCTTTACTACTTTTGTAGTCATACCACTGAAAGTTTGCCTGTGACATATGACCGAATTAATATAAATAATTTTGAATAAAATCTGGCCAATATCTTTCATTTTGCTACAGAATAGATAAATAGTTTCCCCAGATATTAAAGGTTTTAGTAATAAGGATAGGACAGGAAAACTTTACATACATACATCTGCAAATGTCTTATTTTCTATTCACCTATGCAGTAAATTTTGCAGAATACAGAACATCATAATTATTTTGGTCACAAGTCATTTTCGTGACACTGGGATCACATTTGGGAGTAGAACACAGAAAAAAGAGCTATCTTTTGTTTAATGTCTTGTGAAATCGATAATTCTATATTTTCAGCTTCTCGTGGATGCATGTGAGCAGTAAACTGCTGGAGAAATGACAAAAATAGTACTAATATTTTACCAACCCCTTGCAATTCATCTTGACATGTTTGATTCCTACCCTTTCCACCTCTGTTTTATCGTAGAAGCGTGTTGTATTTGTCAAGTCAATAATCAATCCTAACTTCACCTAAAAGAAAATAAAAAAATCATTCTGTTTAATAGTCATCATCAATTTTGTTTTTTTTTTCTTTGCAGAAATGAGCAAAAATTTCTGCTCATAAGGTGTCTCCTCACTGGTGACAGAAAACAATTACACAACATAGTTCATCGTTATTCCGGAATCCATTGATTTTTATGGTTAGAGTGGCAAAACTTGGCTTTCAGCGTTAGGAGAGCTGCTATGTGACCCCAGATTAAAGCCCTCTAAGCCCTTATAGCCTTAGTTTTTAAAAGTATGGTTAAAAATTGGTAAAAAAAATATGATCCACTCTCACCTTTAATGAATCAAGGTATGCGAACAACATTGGGAGCTGAAATCGATTTGCCTCAGGAATGTTAGCATCATAACGAGGTCCCAGTGGTGTTTTGAAGGCAAGAAATTTGTCTGAAAAAAAAAAAAAAATCAAAAATCCGTCTGTTTATTATATCACATATGAACGGGGAAGCATTCTCTTATGTATAAGTCAGGCAATAATTACCATAAAAAAACCTGGATTAGACTCGATTGGTTAACCCTTTAAACCCTAAGATCAAAATTTGAATTTTCATTTGTTGCCCCTATTCATTTCCTACAGAAGTAGTAGGGAGAAGTTGATAAAATATCAAGCAAATTCATCTTGTGTGATCATGTTTGTAATTCTCATGTTTTACAAAGCATTAATATTAGGAGAAATTTGATGCTGATCACTCTTAGGGCTTAAAGGGTTAAATCCCTGTACAGTGTTATTCACTAAATGACAAAAGGTTAGGGATAGGGTTATTCAGGTTGATCCAATGCTGTCTAATTCAGGTTTTGTCAATGGTTTCATCATGCAGCCACTTCAATACATGCTGTATATCATAAGAAGCCCTGAGACCCAAGAGCTAATATTAAAAATACTAGATGAATTTTTTGGGAAATGCTCCACAGATAAATAAATCATAAATAGTTTGTAGTAAATTTAATAATTATTATTCAAATCAGAACAGAGTGCACTAATCCTCTCTTCTTTAAATTTTCTCTTTTTATGACATATTTTAGCACTCTTTGCTGTCACCTGACCTTCTGTTGTCTGCCTTATCACAAACATCAGAAATACAACCAGCATCCAACTTATTTCAAGCATCTCTTCTGCATAGGGTTGTCAGCAAATTCAATTTTCATTTTGTGCACAACAGTGCTATTGTTTACTAGTTATTATCAATTGAAAATAAAAAATTGTTTGAATGCCTCTGCTGGTGGAATAGTCGTTTACATGTATGGGTTATGCTGTGTCAAACGTTTTAGAACGTTTTTCAGGCCTTTGACATACAGCACCAATATGTCTGTAGCTCAATGTTAACAATGGTGTTAAGAAGGTTTAAGCCTGGCTTAAAACACTTGTGTAACAAGAATGAATTACTAAGTACTACAATAAGCCAAAAAAAAAAGTGCCGTTTTGAGTTAAATGTGCTCCCCGCAAAGCAGACAGGACTTAACTACAGTTGGCAGCCTATACTTTCCTGAAAAAGGTGATCCGAGGAAATAAGGGGTATTTTTTTTCTTCGGCAAATTTGTGGCCAAATTACTTAAAACCATAGAGAAAAAGATGAAAAACCAAACCAAAAGTGCGATCAGAGTTGTGGGCAAGTTTGATTCCCGTGAACCTCAAGCAATAGGCTTGGCGAAACATGTGATGATTTTTTTGCTTGAGAATCACGTGACGAATCTCGCACATGTACAGTAGAGAATTAAAGGGTTGTCCGCGGAGGCTACTTTTCGCATGCCAGCTCATACCACACAAAAGTAGCCTCTGCTCCCAAGGTAGCTTAATAGAGGATTTACGGTATAAGACAGACGTAAAAAAGAATGTAAAAGAATAAAAGTTAGAGAACAAGTAAAGGTATTAATTTTAGTGGCTCGGCAGCTCAGTGGCTCTTCAGTCAAGGTTATAAAATTGGTTTAGTGGCTCGACCGCTCGGTATTTACCTCGAAAATTTGCCCTGTATTCTGTAGTTAAGTCCAGTGCTATTAGTAAATGTAACATAGCCTAGCCTTGGCTTAATATTAAGTTCAACCATTAAAACATCATAATAAAAAAATTAAGCTAAATACGTTTAAGCCGATGTTTTAAAACTGACTTCCGTGGCATTATTTAAAACTTGGCTAAAAGTTAAACTCGTTGATCGTAAAGTTGAATGATAAATGAATGAGTAAATGAGTTTTTATTTGTATGATAAACCTCTTCAATTCCACTTGCATTATACAATATGCTGAGTCTTAAAGACCTGTAATCTATACAGCAGTGGATGCTTTTTTGTGGTCGAGGTTGCATGAACACAGCTTACCGGCGATTATCTTGCTTTTTCTGGGACAATTAAGCCAGCGAGGTGGTACAGACATCTTAGACAAGATTTTTTTCTCATCTACGGTAGTTGCAGTAGAATTTTCTTGAAATCAATGGGGGAAAAGCCCATTTTTTCTATGAAACGTTATCGGCTTCCGTCTTCCTGCATTCGGCAGCCATGTTTGTTACCTCGTTCTGATGCAGAGCGACCCCTCACCGTTCCCCTCGCCGAGGCTGAATACCATATAGTCGTCTACCACATAACCCCTTTTTCAGCCTCCGCGAATACTTCAACTACTACATTATACACTGTAGCTACTATGGCTATTAATATAATGCTATACTCTGGTATTCAGAGGCTTTGTGTACTTACTAGAGCTATGGGGTCATGTATGATAAACAACTGTATGGCTTCAGCCATGAGGTACATATCTGGTCAGTTCCTGGTTATTCAGTCAGTCAAGTCTCTATCCAGTGGTATTTCCCTAAAAAGATACTCATTTGCTGTATCTTTGCAAACAACAACCAAGGAAAAAATGACTGAAATATGGGCGGCTGCTATTTCACTCTTCTAATCAGCCTTATAGTGACGTTCTTTAAGGGCTGTCATCACATGTACCTTCCAGTCGCAGATTCAGACCTTCAGAATTTTCCTGGTCTCCAGATAAGAGTCTGAAATCTCCCAGATAATCGCCAAAGTTTGCCAATTCTTGTAGAATGGACTTCCCGACAATAAAATTTTTTCGAATACTTTGCGTTGTTTCAGCTATTTACTGTTAACATCGAATATTTCCTCACAAACTCCGGTATGAGTGATTGGTGGGAAGTAAACCAATTAGGTCAAATGTTACAATTCCCACAACATCTTTTTTGTCCTTTTTTTTCACAAATGACGTCATGTGCCCTGTGCATAATGACGTCATTTATAATCCCTTCCCCATCAATTCTCAATATTTGCTTTGTGGGGGGCTGACAGCTCTGCACACTTGACCTGTTTTTGACTGTTGTAAAACTATTATGGTGTCTCAGAACAGATGAAACGTGATGGTTTAAAAACCCCGGGCCCACCCAAGGTACATGTAGTTATTATAGTTAGAACTCATCTGGGTACATAATAATGATTCCACTTTTTAACACCCCATTCTTTGGTTTGGCACAGAGTACATTTTTAACCCAGAAGTTTCCAATGGTGTGCATTGTTTAAGTGGGTGGAACATGGTCACCTGTATTCTCTTTATGATTTTGCATTTCACTCCACCCTCAACACGATTTAGATATCCACCAAACTATTAGCTAAAGCACTCGCTGACCAATGATGAAGGATTTTCTAGTGGAATAAAAAAGGCTGCTTTATCCTTTGATAAAGATATAAATAAAGAATGTGTAACTGAACCGATAAAATAATAATGACTGCCACTCACTGATACATAATTTATTTTCCACTTGCCCATTTTTGAATTTGCAAACTATTAGATCCCTACCTTTTAAGTTAGGAATTTATTACTGGCAATGATTTTGTTTTCCATCATCAATAACCCAAAAACATCTCTGAGTCTACCATAGTTTATTAACAAGTAAACATTTTACATATTAGTGTTGACAAAATATTAAGCATGAGACACATTTAGGTATTAAGTTTTATTAAAATGCTAGGAGCTTCCATCCATAGATAAAAAGCTATCAAAAATTATAAGGAAAACATCTGAGTATAGAGTTTACCAAGCTTCAGATTGAAAAAAAAAAATTTTATTGATTTAATTACTAGTTTAAAGACTACATTTGTATCTTTTTCTCAGATGTTTTACAACCTGTTTTAAACTATATTAGAATTTGAATAAGTAAGGTTTTGAAAAGACAAAGTGATCTTATGATCAATTTGGTTTTTTTGGTCTGCACCGATCGCACATGGCACAATATCCTGCGATATAATATTTCAAAGAGAAAAATAACCTTAAATAATATCTCTACAGTAGCTACATATAATCCTATGGAATGCCTCAACAGTCAATAAATCTCTACACATTAGAGGTCTTTGGAGTAAGAACCACACCTTGGACATAAATCAAGTGCCCCAAGGGAAATAAGCAGTACAACTGTGGTTACTTCTGAATATTTTCAATAACTGAAAAATAAACTATTTTGATACACCCTGATTTACTAGGTACTTTTATGGCCCAATTTTATTATTTATTGATTTAAATTTTGTTTTCCCTTGTTTCAGACTCATTATTGTTATTTACCATATCCCAAAACAAAGGAATCTAAATTAAAACCAAAGATAAAATTAAGCCACAAAGCATACACTTTGTAAATAACCTTAAATTAAATAGTTCAAGTACATATTTTGTATGACTGCAAACTGCGTATCCACAACCACACATAGCACACCTAAAAGATGCATATAATTAAATGCATATAACATGTAGACCTGTTTATCACTCTCCGAGCTTGAAGATGGAAGTAGTACACAAACAAGGAATGACTGCATATCCAGGTTTCCACCTTTTTCAGGTATTAACTGCTTGAAAGTCACAGCATACTCTGTATAGTATTTACAAGCTATTCACAGGATACTGGAATGACTTTCATTCTGGAACGAGTTCATTCCATCTCCAATTATTTCTCTGTATTTGATTACATTATAGCGAAACAACATTTTGTTCTGGTACAAGTCATTCTGGAATGAATTCATTCCGGTTCTCACTCTGAATGAAATTCTTGTTCCTGTAAAAAAGTTAAATTCTGGTATCATGTAAACTGAAATGATCTTTGTTCTGGATTGAAATTGCAAATTGTTTAGTCTGGAGTGAGCGGTGTATGTGTATCTGATCCAGACTCGTACCCAGTCGCTATTTATGTGTTTTGGGGGTGAGAGAAAATTGGGGTTAGGTTGAGGCATTTGCGGGGTCTCATGGGAAGGGACAAAGGAAAAATAGTGATCTCACAATAATGACTGGGTATGAGTCTGTATCTGATCTAGAGCAAAAACCACACACGCAATAATTTTTATTTGATGCCTTTGTTTCAGCTGTTTGATTTTATCATGTGAAAGCAGTATGAACTTCACTCTGAAACGAAACTCATTCCAGAATGAAAGTCATTCCGGTACCATGTAAACAGCCTCTCAGTCTTGAGAAGTCCTGCTTTGAGTAGTAATGACTATATAGCTGCATTGACAGCTGCCTTTTCTTTCTGCTGTGCACTTACCATCCAGCCCTTCACCACGGGAACCAACAGGCCACCCAGCAAAATTTGCACAGGGTGATAAATCAACAAAGGAATTGAGATCAATGAAAGGTACTTGTAGCCCGCAAAAACAATTTTTAGCATGGGAATTCCTAAAGTTAGAGATTTGTGTGTCGAAGCGAACATGATAGCAACTGCGTCTGCTGGGGTGAATGTTGATTCTTTCATGGTTGCCAAGGAAAACGTGAGGGCCAATAAACAACATTGTAATAAGATAATAATGACAATAACAGATAATAAATCTGTTGAATCAATGTCTCCAGTTTTCTGAGAAAATGTATCACAAAATGTTGTGTAGATTATCAACAGTAAAACACAGCTACTGATAGTTCCAAATGGAGGCTTGGTCTCTTCCATCCAGTCCTTTATGTACCTCCTTAAAAACTGTCCCACTAACAGAGGACATACCACGGTCATGGATAACTGGGCTACGATCAAAAGAAATGGTACTCCAGAAGAGGATCCTAGAAACACGAGCAGTAGAAAAGGGGTGACGAATATTCCGAGGAAACTTCCGAACGCGGAGTTGAAGATAGCTGCTGCCTCATTTCCACCAACAGCCTTTGTAAGTATCACGGCTGATGAGACTGGAGGAGGCATACATCCGACCACCAATAGTCCTTTCAATAGCCATTCATTCAAGCTCGTAAACTGCAAGATCCTCACTATTAGTGACATCAAACCAGGGACAAAGGCCAGCGTAAAACTCTGGACAAATACATGCAATCGCACATTGCTAAGGGCACTTTTTAACTCTTCTGTCTTCAATGACAAACCACTGTTCAAAAAGATAGTTGACACAGCGACGTACTTGACAGTAATTTCGGGCTTTAAAATCCCTCCTTTAGCGCCAATGAACGGTGCAATTTTAGCTAAGCTAATCACCACAACGATTCCGATTAAAAACCAGTTCTTTTGAAGCCTAGCGAGCATATTTATTGTTATATTTCGGCTCACAACAATGTTCTACCGGCATCCGCCATTTTGAACAAATTTATGCAATGCCACGGACAATGCCACGTGCAACAGATACGTCATACATACTCTTACATACTCGGGGGTGGCGAGCATTTGGGGATGCGGTCGGGTGGCAACAGAGAAGCGACCGCATTATTTTTTCTTTCCTAGGCTGTGTACAGACATACATAGGCTGAATATATTCTCTCCTCAGGCTGCATAAGCATGTGACACTAGTGCTGGGAAGAACAAAAATAAAAATGACAGAAATCGGAGGGTTTGGTTTTAATATTCAGTCTCTTGTTCAAAGTCCAGTCAGTGTGAAAAGCAATCTCAACCCATTAAGCCCTTATATCCATATAAAAATTCTCCCAACTGATCTCCATACGTTTCCTTGAAAAGTTAGTTGAGAGAATTTGATAAAAGATCAAAGCATTTTCCCTTTGGTGATCATGATTATTTTATAATTCTCACAACCTTTTCTCTTGATGATGTTTTGATATTGCTAGGAGAAATAATTATTGTTGTTAGTCACTTCTGGGTTTTAAGGTTAATATACAGTGCTTGCTTTTGCAGCACAACATCACAAAGTTTATTTTGATCATTTGTATTGTACTTGAGCAATGTTTTGAATCAAAATATGAACATGATAAAACAAGCAAGGCTCACAACATAATTTTTGCCATAAGTATCATAGACAATTTATGCTTACTGCAGGAGTATAAATGGAACACAATCAAAACACGATTTCTGCGATTAATCATCAAAGCGCCATACAGATCAAATTTCATGACCACTCTTGAATTTTTCATCAGTTGCTGAAAATAAAAAACCCGTGCTGGGGGACATGTAGTCTGCTACACAGCTGTTTTTAGTGTCATCATGCAACGCTCCTCTCATTAGTGTTGCATGACGACACTAAAAGCGGCTGTGTAGCAGACTAGGGGACATGCTGCAGTGTTCATTGCCATTGTAGAGAGGTGGCCGTTATAGAGAGGTTTAAACAAGAAGCAATGTATAAACTGTCTGCTGAGACAAAGAAAAGTGGCCGTTGTGGATATGACATGTCCCTATCAGTATTTCACCATAATATTTGCACTTGTCTTCCTCACTGTTGCAGTTTCAATAAATAATCTCAGTGTCATCTGTCTACATTCACCTGTCTTATGTTGTTGCTTCAAATTCATGTTCCTTGTCAGGGTTACCCTTATAGGGCCTCATAGCCATGGTCAAAAGAAAGGGGACTGTTTCTGAATGCCTGGAACCCTGCCCTCACTATGCCCCTCTTGCTTGGTCTGCTTGAAGCTTTCATGTAATATATCAAGCTTGAGACGCAGTGTTTCATCACCAGATGAAACACCAAGAAGAGAGTTGAAAATATGAAGTGCAGCGGAGTATTTTTGACGAACTTTGAGGTGTTTCATCTGTTGATGAAACACTGTGTCGAATGCTTGATATTACTTCTCAAACAAAATGATTTTCGAGGGAGAAATTAAGGATGCAAAAATGAGCAGTTTTTCATCTGATTTCAAAACAATCATTAACATTAATTTCCTTTGTATTTTCTTTATGAATTATTAATGAGCTTGAGAAGGTTGTGTGATGCAATCAATTTATGAGATAACAGCATACAGCATATAGCTTATAGGTTGTATACAACAGCTAATAATTGAGTGTACGTGTAGCGCTCATAGTTCAACAAAACTGAACAATGGAAAACTTGATATAAACCATGCTTTAACCAAAAACAAATGTCATCAGTTTCCTTTAATAATAGCATTTTCATGCTGCAGGAGCCATTTTTTGGTAGCAACCCCATTATACGAGCTGTAATTTCCAAGATCTCCTCCACTCTTCACAACCCTATGGCACGGTATGATAATAGGGATTGGGTTTGTCTTCATGGCCATTCCGACTGCTCTAGCTCCCTTGGGATTTCCCGCCATATTGGCTAGTTCTCCGTACGTCACCGTGTCCCCAGCTTTCACGTGATCTTTAAGAATCTGCCACACTTTAAGGCAAAATGGCTTGTTTTCGTAGCCTCGTGTATTGAGCGCTGGTAGTTTAACTTCCCCCAGAGAAGAAGAATTAGAAAAGTAGGCATCTAACCAAGCGATACAGTTCTCGATGTGCTGAGAGCTCGGCGAACCAGCATGCTCGCCTTTCATACTACCTTTTGGCGCGTTTTTCGTAGGAGCTGAAGTCGTTCCTAGAAGCTTGATGCTCGTTACGCCATCGTTATCAGCAGTGACCTCGTTAAGTCCAACCGGAGATTCGAAATATCCAACTTGCGTCATTTTGGAAGACACTAGCTTGGAGTTCTAACACATGCATGCGTGATCGTAATAACGCAAAGGGCACGCATGAGCGCGTTACCGAAAAACGTCACGCAAACATAGGCACGCACTGCGTCATCAGCACAGAGAGTGCCGAATAAACCAGCGCTGCGGCACTTTTTACTCCTTTTTCCTTCGTTTTTCTATGGTACGGTATTAACGACCAGCAGCAAAAACGTGCACCTTGTTTTACAACTTTGCTGCAAAACGAGACTCGTTGAACTAGATGCTGCTCAGTGTAACTGGAATATTTGCATCGCATGCCATCAATCGCTGGAGAAACTAGATAGACATACGGTGCACGGCGGACTCAAAATCCCTCACAATGATCACATTCTGGTTTAAAAGACATATTGACGAAAAAACAAATGAGGGCATATATTTTTGCATTTATTTCATAGTTTTCATAACATGTTTCGCACAAGAACTAAAAATCGCTAACAGTAATCGCTTTTGTGCCTTACTCTCCCAAGGAAGGTGCGACCCTGACGGACTAGGACTGAGCGAAGTACTAATTGACTGATAAATTGAAGGACCAATCACCTACTTAAGTTGCTAAGCGAGGGATCAATTGTCCAGAAGTGATAACAGACCATCTAATAGCCTGTATACAGACCCCCCCCCCCCCCACCACCTAACCTGAGAGCTCCCCAAAAATCTTAGAACTAAAAGTCTTAACTCGTTCACGAACAAAAAAGGACGAGTAGATTTGTCCGGATTTATGAGCTGATGCATATATACTCCCTCTATATTTTAATTATCTAGTTTTTGTTATGAATACTTCGAGATAAAAAGATGTTATTTAAGATTTAAGTTACGAACTTAAACGATTTTAAGGCTATGCCTACGCTATACCCGATTTACATACGTGATAAACTGATAGGCCTTCTGTTCACGCATGAAAACGGTGATTTTGGCGCGGTTTTGTGACGTAGCGAAGCAGCGCCGCGCCTATCTTGAAAGTGGGTGGTTACATATCAACCCCGTTCCCAGGGTTCTTTCTCTTGCCTTCCCGAAACACGAGAGAGAACCCTGGGAATGAGGTTAGTTGCATATCGGACAGGTTTCTGTGCCACAGTTTGGTGCAGTGTAAACAGGTGTTCATACTATACAGGATAGCTTTTCATGTCAACAGGAAAAACTCTCCGTTACAGTGTCGACATGGCCAAAAAATATTTTACCAGTCTCGCATATTAGCTGTAAAGCTGAATACCGTGACACTTGAATAAAGTTATTATTATCATTTACACTATTCTTATTGTTTTAATATAATATATTATTATTAATATTATTACAGAAAGGCTATTATTACTTATAAAAAATAAAGCTATTTATCTAACTTTTGTTCAGGCTAATTTTTCTGTTTCGCTAATGTTAAGTAGACTTAGTAAAAGACCACATAACACGAACCGAGAGTGGAAGAAACGTTAGACTCTGTGCAATTCCAGGTCAAGGTAATTAAGGGCATGTACCATTGCAAACTGTCTCCTTTAAATTTTCAGCATCCGGCTGCAGTACATTTACAATGCAAAGAAAATGGTAAAATAGCTCTTTCACTGACAACAAAACTCTTCTGCTAAATCTTTACGTTGTATGTCAGACAGTGCTTTGTGCAAAACACTGTAAGTTGCAGCTGAGGCATCCCTTCCTTTCCAAGCCAGCAGCAATTTGTAAGCTTTTTCACAAAGTTCATCATTGTTTTTGTCGTGTTCTGTTATCTGTGCTTCATCGAACTTTAGCCGACGACCAAGCTTTTTCCACTTGACACTGATTTTTTCTGACAGACTTTCCAGTTCATCTGGTGTTGGACTGTCATCTTTGATTTTTCTGTGAAAAGAAAAACGATCGAGATACTGAGCGATCTCCCCATCTTCAGACCAACGGAATAAGGCATGCACACGTAACATCAGCGGTCTCCCGGTTTATACGGATTTAAATACAGTACAATGCTTCCTAAAAAGATGCTTTAAGAGGCACTACTCTTCAAAACCGTTATAATATCCACGAGCCAAGTCTTGGAAAAATGTGATAGGAAACTCTTCAAGAAAATTAGTAGCGACAGTTCTCACCCGTTGTACCCTATTTGGCCCCAAACCAATGCGTCCTCCTTAGATTAAGACGAAGTACTAGTCAGTTACCTAAGATAAACACTGAACGTTTTTAAAAGTAGTTTCTTTTAATAGCTTTAGTTTCAGATACATTTTAGCACTATGAGAAATTCTTAGTGTACGCGCCTTAATTAATCTTTTAAAAAAAACATATAAACTCTTAAAAATATTTTTCAGTTTTTCTGTTAAACTGTAAAATTCGTCATGAATCTACTACTTGGAAGGAACTAATTCGAAAATCACTATGTTTGCCCATTTTCAGGAATATCACAGAAATCGTGAAAAAAATTAAGAGTTTATATGGTTTTGGGGGACGCTGTCACAAAATTACAGACGTTTGTATGTATCTTTAACCATGTTTCAAGAGTCATAACTTGATCCCTGTTCCACCTTAGAGCACCAAACTTAGTGAAATAACTAATCTCAACGTGACCTTTTATATGGTGGTGTCAGATTATCATAAGTTTAAATTTGAAACTCGTCCCAGTTCCCTACGCATCTCTGAAATGGCCGATTCGAGGACGAGAACGACTACGAGTACGAGATTAGCCTGAATTTCATTCGATTACTTCGAGTCGTTATTACTCCCTCAGTAACGTCTGAATCGACCGGCCGTTAATGCCGTCATATGTTACTGAGGGAGTAGTAACGACTCGAAGTAATCGGATGAAATTCAAGCTAGTACGAGATTTGATTTAAAGTTTTTTCGCGTATTGTCAAAAAATAGACACCCCGGAATTCTTCATTGTACTTTTTTTCACCAGAAAAATTAGCACTGTTATCGTTTTTGAAGGAGGAAAACACCTCTCCCGATTGCAAAATGCTAAAATTTCTAACATTTGATAATTTTCCCTCTCTCGCTAAAACTCGTAGTAGAATGACGACGGCCACCACGAATTCCTGCCCAAATGACGCTGGTTTACGCGCGAACACTATACTGACAAAATCTCGTACTCGTCTCAGAATCTTAAGCTCTCTAATAAGAGATCTGGGTACGAGATTATAATTTATGCATGACGATTTCTCCTCACGAACGCGAACCATCTCCCGTGGAGACCGTAGGGAGTTTTTTTCGCGTAGCGAGATTGGAAGTGTACTGTTACAAGACATAGATAGAAAGGGAAATTTCAAAAGAATACTCAGTTTTCTTTTCTGTGGAAAAAGAAAAGCTTTCAGCAAGGAAAATTGACCTCAATGACTTCGACCAAGTTTTCTACAAGGCAGAGCGCTTGTCCTGTTTTGAAATCCAACCAAGACAGCACAGTTTGTAAAGAATCTTCAGGTAAGTTTTTTAAATAATAGCCAAAGAAATTATGCTTTCAAGACGGAATTTTTGTATTTATAAATGTTCATAGAAGAATTTTTCCCTCGAAATCAGTCTGCAGGATATTTTTTCTTCTGAAATAACGCATACCCCCCCACCCCCCGCCTCAAAAGTCAAATTGTCGGCCCCTAATAAGCTAGCACCATAATATGGCTGGTAGTAATTGATGCACTTCAAAACTCTTTCACGGTTGGTGGACTTCGATGTCTCAACTAGACAGACTTCACTGACCGTCTAAACCGAAAATTTACTGGAAAGCTTCTAAAGACCCTCTTGAGAGCAGCGAGTAAATTTGAGACATCGCTTACATTAAAGCTTACAATTTCTGATACTGCCGGAGTCACACAAAATAAAAGTGAGCTTTTGAACACCGCATTCCTATGTATTTGACATTATCCCGGCTGGTAGTTGCCTTAGAGATGTCCTTGTACAACGTTTTAGACTTGAATGATGTCAGTTTGGCGGCTTCAGTGCGCAAAAAGCGCGATGGAATTATTCATTACAAATTGCGACAGCTCAGTTTATTACAGAGCGCGATAGATAGTTCTAAATAATTGCGATAGCCTTTTTATTACGACACGACACGACACGATTTATTACAAAATGCGACAGGTATTACACGGTGCGTTGAAACGCAACAGGCCAAACGACCACAATACATCGATTCCATATTTTGTGATTATATCATAATCAGTCACAATTCCACGGAACTCCCCTGAAAAGTACTTATTTTCAACTAACGCTTCTAGTTTTACCACAGGTAGCCTAAGCTCGAAATATGATCATCGGGGTGGGAGACAGTCTCTTGCTCCCGTTGACATCATACCCGAGAAAGAAAACAACGGGAGCAAGAGACTGTCTTCCACCCCGAGTGTGAGTAATTTGAGTCTCAGGCCGTGTCGCTATCTTTGTGTTAAAGAAAGAATTGTGGGTAGGAAAAAACATAGGAAGTCGGGTGGGTGGGGGGCGGGGGGGGCGGGGGGGGCGGGGTAAGATAGTAATTCTGTCTACATCTACTTCTACACAAATCCCTAACCACAAAACAAGCAAAAAAAACGACATAAGCAAACAACACAGTAAACAAGCTATTAGACAGGGGAAGTTGAGAAAAATTACAAAATGTTTACTAACCCGGTTTTCATAACTCCAGGTAAACATATATACCTTAAGTAGTCTTAGCTTTTTACAATATTTATTTCGCTCAATTTTATAAGTGATTATAAATAATTTTGTAAATACTTTTTTTATCATTTGAGATATCCTGAGGTGATGCAATAAAGTTATCAAATCTTATCTATTCGCTGCCGTTGCCGTCATCGGAGGTTCCACTGAATTTTTATTCAAACGGTACTTACCTTGTAATGACACTTCTGCTTTCGCCAACATAAGTATTGTCTTCAACTTCAGTTTCATCTTCAGGCTCTACTACAACCTCTTTTTTAGCGACTTTCACAGGTGACACTGTCTCAACCACTTCTTCCTCTTTGCCAGCTTTCGAAAGCATTCCAGTTTCAGCGGTTTGTTCGAACAAAGGCTTTTTCCTTTTTCCTTCCGGAACATAAGATGCAATGATAAGATAAATTAGGATAAACCTGAATATGTCTCTCTGTCTACGTATGCAGCATACCAGAAAGCTTCAGTTTTTATGCCGACACAAAAAACTGTTCTGTTTTATTAAAATCGGAATTCAACATCAATGGAACAAATAGCCTGCGTGCCGATACACGTGTCCTATTTTCTCTGTTGCACGCGGAAAAGTAAAATAAATGCAGCGTTCACACTTGGTGCCAAAGTAGGGTACTCGCTGGGCACTAATGTGAACAAACTCTTTTTTAAAGCATACCCACGCTAGAATTCGGGTACGGTTTCGATGCCCGTGTACAAGGCACAAAAGTGGGCCCCGGGCCCCTGTGTGCACACGGCTTTGTAATCATTGCAAAGCTCATGTTTTTTTTTTTAAAATTACGTCTGACAGCGGGGAAATGGAGTAACTATGTACACAGTTACATATCGGGTACTCACGGTGTGAACTCGACACCACTTTGGGCCGGTACGAAGGCACTGATTCCTGGTCAATGTGGACAGCCCCTGAGAAATGAAACAGAACGTTCGCGTATCACGTAAAAGGCTACAAATTTTGCTTGATCGGATTACTTTGGGTTTTTCGCTGTCGATACCTTTTAAAGCTTTTAAATGCTATGGGGAGTGGGGGCTACCGATTTCAAGTGACGGGGGTGATTGAAGGATTTTTGGGGGTTGAAATTTTCGATTCCAGGATTTTTTTGGTAAGTATTTCATTTACGTGGGGATTTTTTGCATTTTCAAAACAATTTGAAGTTGTCATTCTTATGTTATTGATGAAACAGAAGAAGTTCTCGGGTGTCTCGGGTGTCTCTTTTTTTTTTTTTTTTTGGGGGGGGGGGGGGGTTGATTTTTGTCCCCATTCGATCATTCTGTCACTTGAAATCTGGAGTAACCCCACCCCCCCCCCCCCCCCCCGTGCCTGAGAACTGGGTGCCAAAAAAAGAGATGCTACGTTTACAATAACTCAACTTGCATTTGCTCACGTGAGGCAGTAAACCTAACTACAGTCAACTAGAGTGGTAATCAGACAGTTGTACGTTACGTCAGCCCAAAATTAGAAGCGGCCTTCATATCATGTGAAGAATTATGCAAATCTCGAAGGCTATTATCGACCTAAAATCCGCCTCGATCTGCAAGATTCTTCACATCAAATTCCACCTCATTCAATAATCACTACCTTTTGGGTTCCGTCGCGTTTGGTAATAACCTGATCGATGTTCCTATATATAGAACTCCCTGACATCGTTATACATAAAAGTTGAAAAAAAAATCTTTGAAAAGCTTCGAAGAATGAAATTTCTTACGATTGCGTTGTCATTGAAGGATATCAATCTAGGACTAAAAGGTCCTATGCAGGGAAATCCAAAGAGTGTGACAACAATTATCTCCAACTATTTGCGTCCACTCTGAATCAAGACTGCGAGTAGTTCCTCGCGCTTATTTTCCTCAGGCAAAATGGAGACTATCGATAGTCTACTAAAAACCTTTGAGTGCGACAATGGGCCCTTTGCAAAATACAGTCAAATAATACAAAAAACACCTTGCTGGATGGCAAACGACGAAGTAGCTATAGGACCTTGAAAAGAAAAGATCTTTGCTTTTTAAATCATGTAACCTGTTTGTTTTTCTTGCCCCTCTGCGTCGTTTGCCATCCAGTTAGGTGTTTTTTGTACCATGTGACCGTAATCTGCAAAGGGCCAATTGTGTACGCGAACAACATGCTGAGGTGAATCAATGATTGAGTGATGACTTTGTCAGCCGGAGGCCACTGAACTGAAGCTTAATTTGTAGAACTATGTATTGGTGTAAGGGGAGGTGTAAAAACAAGTGAAATATTCCAGTAACGGGTAACTTGTTGTAGTACTCACCTGTCTCATTATAGTGGTGCCAGTCTTGAAAAACAACGGGATCATTGAGGATATGAGCAGTAAGCGAAGCGGCCATTAAACTCGCGAACGATCTCCAACGATCAGTACCGGATTTTCTGCAATCCGCGTAGTCTGAAATGCCTTTAATAATAATCCAAGGAACGTCCAATGCGTGGGCTGCTGCATAAAGACCTATAACGGAATAAAGTCAATGACGTCGGTGAATAAATTACCAAGAGCAGAGCCAGGCGGGTCAACGTTCTAAGGGGCCGGTTGCTGAAAAATTCGACTCCACAGACGTGAAAGGAAGGATGGAGAATGCAATCCCTTAAGCTACGCTAAAACAGGCAACAAAAAGGTGGAACTTGTTTCGCAACGCTGCTGCTAAACGACTTGAAAAGCGATATTGCGCGTTTACCACCCACAACAAATCAGGTTGTTTTGCTGCAGATAGAAGAGAGCAGATAGGTTTTATTTGTGGGTGGTAAAGCGCACAACACTGCTTTTTAACACGTTTAGCAGCAGCGGTTTTAAAACAAGTTGCACGTTTTTACTGCCCTTTTTACCGCAGTTTAATTAACAATTACTCCTCGAACCCGAATGGGCTGTGAGTCAATAGCCCATGAGGCCGAACTAGTTCGGCCCAATGGGCTATTGACTCAGAGGCCATGAGGACGAGAGGAATAACTGTTTTAGTAAAATCCAACTTTAGCTGGTCAAAAATATGGAGACAAAACAACTTAAGCTATTTATAAAGCTAGACTTTCATCCTTTTTTGCCGCCAAAAAGCCGGCGCTTTTCGCTACTAGTGGGCTATAACATATAGCCTAGTAGTAGCTCAACCAATCAGAACGCAGCATTAATAATAGACCACTAGTTGGATATTACTAATACCCATTATCTGAAGCATTGTCTCTCTGTGAAAGAGGTCACCAGGCTAAGTATCTGGGGAAGAAGATGAAACAACCGGCTGACAGGACCTTAGGTTTCCTTATAATAAGTGAAAGAGAGTGATCAACAAAAAGTAAAATGCCTTTTCAAGGACACTCCCTTTCGTTACGGGTTTACGTTCATTTCTCCAATAAAGAAGGGACTGCTATTTCTATAGAATGCGGGATGGACTAAGCGACCTATTAAGGTTTAGAAGTCGCAGAACAATGGTAGAATCTTATTTCAGTAATATGAGGGAGACCCTGGTATTAGTCCGGCTTGAAATAGAACTCGCAAACTCCCGCGGTGTTTCAGGCTATATAGTCGGTTTTGCCGACTGACCTAAACCTGAGGTCAATAGGGTTATTAGCTATACGCTAAACAAGAAAGTAGGTAAAACGGTTTTGTTTTCTGGATCATAAAATTAAGGGTATGAACCCAATAACAAAAGACGCGCGTCTTGAAGTCACTAACAGCTGACCTTTAGCGACTCCGGAGACTCTGATTTTGGATTCACAAATAAACACAGATTTACGTTTATAGTCTCTTTTTACGTAAACAACGATTTTGAGACATCCATATATTATCTCTCGCCGCATGCAAGGAAATCCGGGAGAATTCTGCTTATGGAATCCGGAATCCCACTGACGATTGGAATCTAGAATCCAAGTTCGACTGACAACATCAGTAGTTTGACATCAGTAGTTTGCTACTGGTGAACAGTTACGACACGTAGATATATTTTTTTGGAAATATCATAATTTGCAGTCTGTCCACTTTGAATTGCAAAGACTGGAAACCAGTACCTGGAATCTGGAATCCACGGCGTGGAATCCAGAATCCTAGACTGTCTTGGATTCCCCTTACATGGGGTGATATCTCGCTTTTCCACTTATAATTAAGGTGTCATCATTATTAGAAATAAGATTCGAAAAAGAAATCTCTACTCCACTTCCTGCAAAATTGCTTAAAACTGTCATAATTAGTGTGTATAACAGGCGTTAATTAGCCGAGCATAAGAAGGGAGACAATCAGTTCCGTGGCTGTTCCTTTCGTTTCGCGCTCGGCTAAGGAACGCCCGTTACGCAAGCTATCACCGTATGTCATAATATGCTTACCTTGCCCTTCCAATTCCATAGCAATTGCCTGTGGAAAGCGCTTGATGAGTGTCTCGCGGCATTCGTTGTTATCAATCACCCCTGGAACACTCAGAAAATCGCCACGGTGTATTTTCACCTTTAATGCCTTGGGATCTTTTAAAGGTGCTTTCCAACCATCTCCAGCGTTTGGGATCAGGTTCAAAAGAAGGGATCTCAACGGAACTTTGTCGCCGACTTCATCACTGGATGGAACACAGGTTATTAACATCTCTGAAATAGCCACGTCTCCTAGTTTGACTTCACTGGATTTTAAGCTGTGGCAAATACCCACTAGAAACACGGCTTTGGGCCTCAAGACTCTGACAGCTGCCGATACAGAGACTGCAGAGCCTCCTGCGGTGATTGAACCCTTGTAGCACTTCATTACAGATATTTTGACCTTCATTCCAGCTCTTTCCAGTTCCCCGAAGTATACGTAACCAAGGTCTTTGCAGTAACTTCTACAAAAACTGGAATTCAGACACGAAAGGCAGCCTAGAAATTCACAATCCTCTACCGTTAGTAACAAAATGTCAGTTGGAAGTCGGCCGTCATCCCATGGTACCCCTGTTTCAGGAAGATCCTCAGTCTTGAGCAGAGGTAAAGTTACCTCTGGTGGGTTACTTGCAGGATCTGTGAGCAAAATAACGCTAATCAACCTGTGGAGCTATTATTAAAAATAATAATAATACCAAGATAAAACCAAACAACCAAGAACACAATAACTTCATGGGTAAATACGTACGACCTATTTATTGTTGATATATCATTACAGAAAACAACTACTTCGTTTTTTTAAAGGTCTTCTCCATGGATAATGCATGCTCTCTCTAAATTACCAAAATCAATCAATAGCTTTCTACATTTCTGTGTTACCATCGACTTCTTTTTTAGTAAGAGGTCTCTGACTGATCAAGACATGTGACTATACTGCAATGATCAAGGCGTCGTATCTATATAATTGTAGTACATCCAGCGGATGTTTTTGTTTAGCCACTTTTTACCAAGCCACATCCAGTCTTATATTTAAATAATGAGGCGACTGATATGAGATGCTTTCGGAAACTGCTTGGCATCTCATACAGAGATCACATCACTAACGATGCAATCAGAGACAGAATCAGGCAAGCCATTGGGCCCTATGATGATATCTTAACCACCTTAAAGAAACGCAAGTTAAAGTGGTTTGGGCATGTATCAAGATCATCAGGGCTTGCCAAAACGATTTTACAAGGAACAGTGCAAGGAGGAGAAGAAAGGGCCGACAAAAGAAGCGTTGGGAAAACTACATCGCTGAATGGACAGGGTTGAAGTTTTGCCATGCCGTAAGAGAATAATAATAAATAATAATAATAATAATAACGAATATTTATACATGATAGCCCTTCAGTGCAAGAGCACTGTTATCAAAGGGGTCCTGTCATAATAACATAATATGAGGATTAAAACTAAAAAAAGATAAGAATGACTACGCAACTAACTAACTACACTATACAAAAAATTGATCTAAAGACTCCCTAAATAGTATCCTACAGCTAATTTGCTTGATTTTTAAAGGTAAAGAATTAAAAGCTGAAGCGCCTAAAAAGTAAAAACTTTTCCGAGCAAAGTCAAGTTTCACTTTCGGCAAAGCAATGGTGGTCCCGCTGTTCCTCGTATTAAAATCGTGGATTAAAAGATTAAAATAATCTTTGAAAGGACTACAAACATTGCCTTTTAGGCAATCAAAAACAAGTAAACAAGCCTTTTTCTTTAAAAAATTTTCAATTGAGGATAGACGGAGTTCACAGTTTAGACATTTTGAGTTTTGCAGAATAATCCTGTGGCTTCGTTGTTCCAGGTTTCTTATTTGGCACTTTCGTGTCTCTGACCAACCAAGCTCTGACCGCAATAAGTAAATATGGGCATTATCATTGCTCTGTAGATTCGTTCAGCGCTTAAGGTGTCAGTGTCAGAACGGATTCGTCGTAATAAATTCACTCTTCCTGCAGCTTTCTTGTATGTTTTGTAAAAGTGCATGTCAAGATTTAATGTAGGGTCCAGATAGACACCTAGATACTTGTAAATTGTAGTCGTGTCAATACGAGATCCATTTTCTGAGAGGTTAAGTTCTTTGCCATCGAAACCACTTAATCTTTTTGCTGTTCCGAAAAGCATTACTTCATTTTTTCCTTTTTTGAGATTAATGATAAGTTCGTTATCTCGGAACCAGGAGGCGAGGCTATTGATGTCTTCACTAAGATTGTGTTGGATAGCATCCAAATCTTTCGAGGATGTGAAAATTACTGAGTCATCTGCGTCGGTGATAATCTTAGAATAACGGAGCGATTTGTGGACGTCATTAAAATGAATTAGAAACAATAACGGCCCGAGAATACTTCCTTGGGGAACACCTGTGAAAACAGGGTTAGGTTCTAACAAAACTCCCCTAAATTGAACGATCTGCCCTGCTGCCCTTCACCCCAGTGAATAGCTCTTTACGGCCTGTGTCTAATACCACTAAGGGCTTAAAAAAATAAAATGGAGGGAGAGGGTTGCAACGTCTGTGGCGCCCCAACGGTCATTGACTACGGGATAGGTGCAGGTGCAGGTGCAGGTGCAGGTGCAGGTGCAGGTGCAAATAGGTTGTTTTAATAAAATATACCCTAATTATAACGGCAGGTACTAAATAAGACGAATGCCGCAGGTTGGATAAAATTCGCTAAATTATCATCAATGTAATAGGTAAAATTTTTGCATTCATTAATATTGGCCCCTGCCCTGCTGCCCTTCACTCCAGTGAATAGCTCTTTACGGCCTGTGTCTAATACCACTAAGGGCCTGCTTAAATGGAGGTGGGAGACCCCATGTAGGTGAGGTAAGCTGCTTAGGTGGGGTAACCCGCCTGTCCATATAATCACCCACTTTAATTCGATCACGTTTACATGATAGGTGGAGTCACCCGCTACATGTTACCTAACATACTTGGGGTCCCCACCTCCATGTAAACAGGCCCTAACATAGTTGCTCAACTATTTCTCGATTTTATGGTGGTGTGAAACGATCGAGAATTAGTAATAAAGGAACAGGGGAAGTGGGTCTTTCTGCAAGTACTGTCATCACAAAATAAACAAAGGATCCAAAAAATAGAGTTCCCCTGGGGCCTTTATTGTTTGGTTGTATTGTTTCTTTTGTTGTACGTGTTCTATGACTTATTGGAAAAAAGAAAGTGTTTACATAAGAAAAGAGTTCAACTCTCACAGGACTGGTTTGGAACACCAACATGGCCGCCGTTTCATTGTTTTGGAACACTAGTATGACCGCCGTGACGTCATGTGAAAACGCTCTATATTGTTGGTAGTAGAGGACGAGTTCGTTCTTGCTAATAGGCTCAGTAGAATGCCAGCAAGTTAGAGCGCAGAATGTTTTGCACCTGTCCAAAAATTGCTTAAGATAACAGCCGCCTTCACAAAACCCCGTTTATCTCAAATCCCATACAAACTCTGTATTTTTACATTCCCGTAAGCGGCCAGCTCCAATTACGGGCACCTTTTTCGCGTCCCAAGGGTGGTGTCCGCTCACGAGAGCTTCCACTGAATATAAACGACGAAACATTCTGAATGAATGTTAATAGTAGTAGATAAATCCCTTCTGGTGTCGAGTATCTTTAGCAATTATTGAATGAGGATGTGAAGTAGGATGTGAAGAATTATGCAGATCGAGGAGGATGTTAACCACCGAGGCGGAAGGCCGAGAACACCATTTTTTTTAATTCACCCAGGAATAAACAATTAGGCTGCCGTTCCTGGAAACGAGGTTGATCCATGGTATATCATAGGGCGCTCTACATTCAACCTCAAATTCCAGAAATTTCAGTTGGTACATCAAAATGGGAACGGACCATTTCGGTTTGGTCCGACCGGAATATGCGGGGTTGCTCACTTTGACCGGTCTGGTCATTTCGGTCGGTCAGACCAAAATGTCCCTTTCCATTTGACAAAATTGTTGTTCCCAGTACCGCTCTTTTGAAGAACAATAACCAAACACGCGGTGGCTTGGGTCCGGTCTGTGCAACCGGAATGTACCGTTACATTGGACACGTGAAATTTCCGAAATTTCAAACCGGAATTTTTGTTTAATGGAAAGCGCCCACAATTTATACCAACGAATCGATGATATATTGCTTGCATCTTCCAAATATGGTAAGTGCCAGTTGGTTATGAAAAATTAGCCGGAGGACTGGAAACAATTAGAAACGGCGAAATATTTTGAATGAATAATACAAGCGCACCCAGCGACTTTTTTCGGTAAAATAACTGTTCTAAGGAGCAAATATTGCCTAGAAATTTATAAAGCTTGAGAAAAGCTAAAAATATCCGGATAATCATTCCATTCATCTAAAATATTCGGAGATTTTCTAACAGCTTAACTACGATTTTCGGAGGTTGTGTTATTCACATTTTAATACCAAAATATTGTGATTATTGTTAAAAAATATCTCCTAAAAATTTCAATATAAAGACAAAACGTCCCCTATAATTTTCTTATGAAAGCAAGGCTACCTCATGTCCTCAAACTTTCGACTGAGCCCATAAGGCTAGCTAACACTTTCGGATGAGACGAAAAAGCCATCTAAGACTTTCGTGACAACCAAAGTTTCCCTCTGACTCCAAACAGATAAATAGTTTTTAGGGCAACTCCAAATTAACCAAACAGGCTTCTAAAACACAGAGAAAACCATCTGAGACATTTCTGGCGTATTTGGAAACAATCGTTCGCTGGGTTCCCTGATAATAAGGAACTGAATAATGCCTGAGGCTTATGACTTGTCCAAATTGACCAAATTTGGGCGATGCTAGCAATATACCATTAATTTGATGGTACATCGGCTTGGAAACGAGGTTGATTGATGGTATATTTGCCTGAAAAGGATGCTGCATAAGCAATAGATCGCCGATCAACCTTGTTTCCAGGCGTGGCCGCCTAACTGTTATCCCTGGAGCGGATGCAAGAAACTTTTCATGCGCGGTTTTGCGGTTTCTGTCAAGTCTTTCTAGTGACCCTTCGGCAACGTGTCCCCGCACGGGGGGGAAACCTCTGTACCCCGGGTACCTAGCTGTTTATTCACGAGTGAACTAAAAAATATGGCGTTCACGGCTATCCGAAGACGAAATAGCTGAATTTCTGACTAAAACTGAACAGAAGAAATTCATGATTACGCGAAATTTATTGCTCAATGGATGTTTTCTACGTTTTGAGGAGTATCTGCAAGAAAACATCTATTAATATCCTGAAACTGTGCCAAGAAATAGGCCTCAGTTTAGAAGAAAGTCTTAGAGGAGGAAAAATTTGCTAAGAACTTCGATATATTTTGAATGAACAATAAAACAATTATTGAATTCGGCTTTCATATGATGTGAAGAATTATGTAGATCTCAGACGATGATATCCACCTAAAATCCCCCTCGATCTGCATAATTCGTCACATTACACTCAACTTCATTCAATAATTGCTAAATAGTCAATTCGATGCAGTTTGTTTTTTTGCTGGAAAACATATTAGATCTTGCTAAGTTATCTGGGGACAGTTATTAGCGTAAATTAACCGCTTACCACACACGCGGCGGGGCTAAATTAAAGTGCAGGTCACAGGTCAGGCCACAGGCCAGGTTACAGGTCACAGGTCACAGGCCACAGGTTAGGTCACAGGTTACAGGACATTAGCCAAAAAATGTAGTTTCTGTTACTAAACATTACATAAGGACTGTTAAACGAGTAATCTGTAGTTAATTTGACGAGTTTTGGTTACCTAGCAAAGGTTGTTTTCAGATTAGTTATTGTCCAATTTCTTCAATTGAGTTATTGACATGCAGCACTGTAATCCTTTGATACATCAGCAGTTTACAGAGTCAAAGATTCAAGTTGTAATGGCAGAATGCTACCACGTAAGGATCACGAGGCAAATCCAACAGAGTTATTTCAAGCTGTTGTGCAACAGAACGTGAGAAAATGGCAGGCTCTTGAGAGAAGAGCCGAGAAATATAGTCCAGCAACTATTCGAGAGGCCCAAATAGCAGTGTTTGAAGTTCTTGGCCGACTACAGTTTAACACAGCAGCATTTTGTAGCTGGTACGAAGCGCGAGCAACAGGCCGCCACCTTCAAAAGAGATGGAAGACCCATCGAGTGGCAAGAAGAGTTTAAGACCAGGAAAGTCTGAAGAAAGTTGCCATATTTCAGTGGTCAAATAAGTTTTACACTGTCCTAAAGTTTTTCGTCCGTTTTTCCCGTCGAATGCTTTTCAAAACATCCACAAACACGTCACGATATTCTTAACGCAACAACCCTTCGTTTTGAGATTCGTTTTTTTTTAACAAATCACGTGATTTTGCATACCTTTGTGATTTCGTTACCAACTTTGGTTGCGCTGTAATGCAAGTCCTCCTTGCGTGATCAGCATGAATATATTTTATCATGTGTGGAATTTGGTAAAGTTCAGAACAGAAAAATTGAGGTTCCTTGACTTGTTTTATTTTTGTATCATAAAATGTCAACCAAGAACAGTTTTGTCCAGTGTCCTATCGTTTTTGTGTGTGACCTGTGACCTGACCTGTGGCCTGCACTTTAGCCCCGCCGCCACACGAGGCCTGTTTTTGAAAACCAATAATCGTTATTCTACTCGATAACTGACTGTAAAGCTTAAAGAAATACAAACTATTAATGGGCTCTGACTTGATATCGCCCCAATGACATTAAAAGAAAGTCGACGGCAAAAAACAATTGCAAAAAAATACTGTCTTTCCTCAAGTATACATTTTAATTTGCTTGCCATTTCAAAAAGGTATCGCGTAAAATATTTACATCCTGTTACATCTTCGAACGAAAAAAAAACTCCTTCAGAATCGTCTCTTTTAGCCTTTTCAAAAAACATTTTCCCTTCCTCTTGTAAATGACAATAAGCAGAGGTCATTAGTGGGCGGGGTGGGGAGGGGGAGGGGGCAGGTTTTTTTAGCAGTCAAACGAATGCCACAGTGAGTGAGTTTCATCTAAAACTATTAACAACTTAAACTACACAAAATATGAAGGAAGGTTTAGTTTCGCCATTCCCAATTTTGCTTGAGCCCTGTTAAAAGCAAAGAAAAACTAATGGCACTTTTTAAATTGAAATATTTCACATATATAACTAACAAAAGTACCATTCTAAAAACTGACTTATTGATGACAATTTCATTGAAAATTATCCCCACACCCACCTGTAATAACCGAACTGGTCATTGATCCCTTTTTCTTCATCTCTAGAACATGTATTGCATCAGAAGGTAACGGTTTGTATCTCGCGTTCAGCCTCCTCAGCTTCTCAGTAAAGTCACCAATCTCCGAAGGCAGTTCTGTAAATTTGTTACCATACAAGTGCAGCTCCTCAAGCTGGTTCAGCTTCTGTATACTGGTAGGTAAACTAACCAACTGATTGTAACTCACATCCAACCTCCTCAGCTCCTTTAAGTCACCAATCTCAGAAGGCAGTTCTGTAAGTTTGTTACAAGACAACTGCAGATCCTCAAGCTGGTTCAGCTTCTGTATACTGGTAGGTAAACTAACCAATTGGTTGTTGCTCACATGCAGACTCTTCAGTTGCTTCAAGTCACCAATCACAGCAGGTAGTTCTGTTAACGTGTTGTTAGACAAGTTTAGGTCTTGGAGCTGGTTCAGCTTTTGTACACTGGTAGGTAGACCAACCAACTGGTTGTTATACACATACAGCTTCTTCAGCTCCTCCAGGTCACCAATCTGAGATGGCAGTTCTGTAAGTTTGTTACCATCCAATTCCAGCACTTCAAGCTTGTTTAACGTCTGTATACTAGTAGGTAAACCAACCAACTGGTTGCTACTCACATACAGTGCATTCAGCTTCTTCAAGTCACCAATTTCAGCAGGTAGTTCTGTGAGTCTGTTGCTATACAAGTGGAGTCTGACAAGATTTTTCAGCTTGTTAATACTTGTTGGTAATTCAGTCAGGTTATTGTTATCCAGTTTGAGTACCTCCAATTCAGTCAGTTCAGTGACTGCATCAGGTACCCTGGAGAGTCCTTTTCTACTCAGATCCAAAAATGGGAATCCATATTCATATTTAATGTAAGCTTTCAATTTTGTACTGGAATTATACTCCATGTTTCAAAAGGTAGCTTTATCCCTTTTTGTAATCCAAAATAAAAATAAGAAAATTATAATATTATTAAACGCTATTATTGATCATCCAGTGTATCTTAAATAGGTGAGCTTTAAAACAAAAAGGAAAAGAAATCTTAAGGTTTAGAAAGTGCATATAAAACACTTTTGCAAGACAACATTATTCATCATTTAATATTTACTCAAAATATTTTTCCATTTCTGATTGGCTCAAGTCCCCCAGCCATTTAACTCCTCACAATCAGCTAGAATTGACCAAGGGTCTATCTGCACTAGCAAAAAAGCTGTTTATTAGACAAATTTTCTGTCATCACCAATGCTTTACAAAATTAATGCAGATGGTTTGTCACGATTTTACAAATTTTGCCCCAGACGAGACAATCTTCAAAGGTCACAAATTAAATCACCTAAAAAAATGAAAACATGACTTTTTCTTATTAATCATTAATTTTGTTGTCAAGCCATTATTCTTTCCATTAAGTTGACAGATGTGACAGCTTGTTGATAGTAAATAGTTTTCAGTGCGAATCAATTTTTCAAAAACAAAATTGTCACCATGCAATTTTCAGTTTAGATGTTTCAAAGTCTCATATTCCAAGTTTTTCTGCTAGTGCAGAAAGGTCCCAAATTTCACAACATTGCAGGTACCAATGATGTCAATAAAATTGTACAGCAGAGTGAGACCATCAACTAACATTTAAGGACAAGGTTTGGCAAACAGTTTTTGTTAGTGAAATCAACCAAGCCTGCATGCAGATGTCTGTTATTTCCTTTGTTGCATGCGAAAAGGAGGAAAAGGGAAACCTTCGTTTCTGCATGCAACAAAGGAAATTAAGGAGATGTGTAAACCCAGGTGTCCATGGTGGGTAAAATTCAGCAGATAAAACACAACTGCATACCCACTATCTATTCATCTTTTAGGCATTTCCTAGTCAAGAAAAAACTTTTTATTGAAAGCTTTCTTTATAAGGTTAATCATATAATTTTCCGCTTATCCTTTCTTAAAACGTTTGTTGTTAATCTACCCACCAAGATGTGTGATAAGTAATTTACCTGAATTATATATAGCCACATGTAATACTTTCCTTTTAAAAATTAACCTTTTTTATTTATTTACTTAAAGCCCCCTTTACCTACAATTTTCTGTTTCTCTTTTTTCAGAAAGCATTCCGTTTACTGGGTAACATCTACCTGCAGAAGGTCACAGCTTAGACTGTGAGCAGTCTCTTATTTTTCTCTGCAAAGTTACTGCATGAGAAACCCAAGCAAGAGCCGCAATCAACGAGGTCGTAAGCCCGAGAAGAAAAAATAAGAGACTGCTGACTCTTTTGTTCTGTCTGGGGACAACGAAACTGTCAGGGTAACTGAATTAACCACTTAAACCTGATTAACCTGAAACAATTTATAAACAGAACATAAACAACTAAAAAAATTTTACTTTTTTAAAATCTGGTTAAGATTGCCTTGAATTCCTTTTCCTTTCCCTTGAGGAAATTTACAGCAGTTTCCTTCTGTGAGATTATCCTTAAACGTTTTAGTTAGTTGTAACGTGTGACTATTTTTATCGCTTACATCTCCACCACAGACCAGTCAATGCAATGATCTGTCAACAGCTGTAAAACTGACCAATGGGTTACTCTTTTTCTGGGCTGACGGAGATTTTGTTTACCACAAAAGAGTCCGCAGTCCGTCTTTTCTCGTCTGGTCCTAATACCTTATTGTAACATAACATGGTGGTTTGCAATCACACTGGCTGAGATAAGAACTAGACGGATTTTAAGAGAAAAGGCGCATTGCAAGCAGTCTCGTCACAGCTGAGTTAACATCGACTTGGGGGAGATATTTATATCTCACTAACTTTAGGCAAATCAAACATGACATATATTTGAATTATCTTTTAAATAGTGAGAATAAATACACCTGTCACCTTCCTTACACTTCCAAGATTTTATATGATTCACTATTTTTACTTTCATAATTCTGCCACAAAACATTGATTTCTGGTTACCTCAGACAGAAATAATTTAAAATGTGAAAGCTTCCTAGAGAGTTACCTTTTCCGTACAGAAATCTTTTGAAGCCTTGATTATACCGAACCTCTGCAATACCTTGGTTGGATGGAACTTAAGTCCCGTAGGGAATATCTATCGATAATTCAATTATTTAAGTTTATTAATGGTTTCTCGAGAGTTAAGCTTGACAATTATTTATCTTTCTCTCGTGCTAGCACTAGATCAAGAAATAGTAGGAAGATTTGGAAACCTTTTTCAAGAACTAATATTTTAAAATTCTCTTTTTGGCATAGATATATAGATAAATGGAACTCGTTACCAGATTCTCTAATATGCGCCGATTCACTGTCAAAATTTAAAAAGGGCTTAAGAGAACACTTTTTAACTAGTACGTAATGAACATAAAATTGTTGCGATTGCATATCTAATTTGATAATTAGATAATTTTAATAACTCCATTGTTAATAGATATATTTTAGTGATATCTTTTACATTAATTTTCTTCTTACATTATAATAGTCTTTATCTGACTTATATTTCCTTAATAGCTTTGTAGATATTTTTAGGGGGTCATCTTACATGAGGATTCAGTTCCTCCCTGATGGCAGCCTTTTTGTATTGATCATTACAAATAAAGTTGTTATAAATAAATAAATAAATAAATAAAATAAATAAATAAATCAAATTTTGTACTTGCTGTCAGTTCCACAAATTATTCATTTCACTTTTTTGGAAATTATCCACATAGCCTTACATTGTGACAACTGTAACTGGGGTTACTTTATAAAGTTGACCAATCAGATTACAGGAAAATAACAAAACACTTCAAGAAAGTTGGTTCTGGGCCAATCAGCAGCTCATAAAAAACAATAACTAGTTATTTGAAGCACAAAAGTTAAAATTGATAGCAAGCGTTTTTCAGGAAAGCAAAATGACTTGCACCAGACAATGTTTTCCTATTAAAAAAATTGCATACAACACCCTAGCCTGCGAAGCGCAGATGTATTTCCGGTAGTCATTTCTGTTATTTTGGCATCTACCAGCAATTTCTTTGCTTAACTATTTTCACTCTTTGCAATAACATGCCACTGCAAGTCTAAAATACAACTATCATTATTTTATGTTTTTTGCCTCTGTCACTCACTTTATCTTACCTCTGGGGAAACACGTACTTTCTTCAGCGGGTTCAAAAGGTCACATCTGTAGGTTGTAATTGGTTGATTTTGATCCACGTTGTTTATTTTGTTTCATGGTAATTTTGATTGACAACTAACCTTCTCGGATGTATTGTTATTTCCCTGTAATCTGATTGGTCAACATTGTCTAGGTGGCCCCGGTTATAGTAGTCGCACTGTAAGTTTCTGACAAGTTGAAATCAAAGTTACCACTATTGTCGCACAACAACTGGAGATCAAGCATCCAGTTAATGAGTAAACTGCTAACCAACATCCGGTCCCATCAGGCATTCATCGTGAATTATTTTTATCATTCAACTCCTGAAGAGGACCTCGCGTAGGTCGACACTTTTTGTCCTGACCCACTTGATGTGCTCACGGCCACCCAGTCATCCCAAGATTGCCTCCAAACTATGAAATCATATGGCATCCAAAATGATATATAACTACAGGACATTGTAATCCTGTGAGAAAAAAACGAGTCTAAAAGTATGCAACCCCTTCGTCGAATGCAACAGTTAACCACTGGCCATGGGTAGAATGTCGCAGGTGGAGTATCAGTGATTTGCTCCATTTAATTAAGGTAATTAGTACTTGTCTAGCTAATTAATAATCATAGATTAGTAAGTGCATCCACGTTTCCTTAGATTTACTGTTGAGCATTTTTGAAATAGGGTAAAGGTCATGAAATTTGAAAAAAAAAAAAAACATTCTTTCTATTGAATTATACATGTTCTCTGTGTAGATCACTTCATATTTTTAAATGTCTTAATCAGCCTCAAGTATGTTATTTATACTGTGTTGTTCAATTCAATTTCCATGTTCATGATTCCATGGCGATTTCCTGTGTAGTGCTATGTTAATAATTCACACACACATCTACCATTCAGTTATAATGAAAGTTGTTCTAGTAATACATTATTGATAATTACACATTGTGATTTACAAGAATTACTGTCCTTATTTAACTACTACATGAGAAATTTCTGCAATTTGATTGGCTCAGAGCAGTGATATTTCAGCTTAATTTGAAATACCTACATGTGAGAATTACAAAACTATTGCGGGTAGCGGTATAAACAAATAATAGCATGGTTTGTGTGTGATATTTGGCATAAATACCACTCGTGACATTTCAAAATTGTCTCAAGTTTCTCCCGCCTAATGGCTCGTGAAATTATGTATAACAGTTTTGAAATATCACTCGTGGTATTTAAGCCAAATATCACTACAATTCATGCTATTGCCTATACAAGTATGGTTATTCCTTCCTAACATGGTTACAGAAGTAATGCACCTTAAGCTATCAATGTTTATCTGGATGGGGGAAAGCCTGAGGCACATCTGGGGGATTTAACATAAAGGAAGTCAGCCTGTGGTGGAGACTTTTGACTATCGCCAATTGCTGGGATCGGATCGACATTGAATTTTCTCTGACCAGGGATACCATTTTAGAATGGAAGCTGAGAAAGACTACACCAGTTGCATAAACCAAGGGAGTTGAGAACCAAAGATGGCAGCCATATAGTTCCCATAAGGATCTCTGGGTATCTTATTAAACACATGTGCAAGGAGGAGGAGAGACGAATGTGATGAAAATTAACAGTGACAAGGAATCTACTGTTCAAGCTCATTCTCAGGGTTTTTTTTACTCGTGAACCCATCCATTCCAACCTCGATCTTCTGACTCGCTCATGTTGTGTTGGGAAGTTTATAACTCTTATTCACATATGACTGTTTTGCTTGAGTTTGAAAGCAATAATTATTACATTGCACATTAACAGATAAAAATTTGTTTAACTTTGTAAGTGGAAAACATTCCCAGCAGGATGCAAGAAAATGTGCTGATGGACTAAACTCAGAGAGGAAATTCGGAAAAACATTGGCATCCATGCAGACTGGGGAAATATATATATCAGATTAAAATTTGTATGCATTGTATCGAAGTCCCTAAATGAAAATGAACTTCAATAATTATGTCCTCTAACTTGAGCAATTTTACAACCGTCAAATCTGAGATAATTGTTTAAAGAAAGCTTGATTACTATGCTTTGGTAAATTCCAAGCGTGCCCATCCCCCCAACCCCCGGCCATTAAATTTTGTCAGGAATTTGTAATCTTGTTGGTCTGGCGGTGGGGAATTGTCAGAAAACCTCTGCCCGGGGATAGACCGTATTTGTCAATAATTCTTCTAGGACTGGTTAACATTATTCCTTTTTCAATTTTTCACCTAAAAAATATGCCTATTTAGATTGCTATAGATATTTCTATAAAGAATATTTTTAATACATATGCTTTAAAAAGATACGTGTGGTTTTTGCTCCCTCACCACCCTGCCGCACAGCTTTTTTTGTATCCGTCTAAAAAATTGCTTCCCGCCATTCCCACATGGAGGAAAACCAATCAATGCATAATTTGAAGGGTTTAAAGGAAAAGACACTTTCGTTGCAAGCGAATGGTTGAGACTGAAATTAGGCCTAGAAAAACTTGAAAGCTAAAATAAACTTTGTGTTTTGTGTGATCAATGTGATGATGAAAACGTTGAGGGAACCGTTCCATTGTGATAAGAAAATGTTAAGCTCATCGGTTGTTTGTTTATCATTTACTATTTTAAATACCTTTGAAACTAAGAAGGTATTATTAAAATTCTAGTTTATAGTTCTGTCATTACAGTCAAACCTGTATTAAGCGGTCACCCTCTATTAAGCGATCACCTGTCAAAGTCCTGGAAATCGCTTCCTTTATTTACTGTAAACTTGACCTCCATTAAACGGTCACCTCTATTAAGCGGACGCAGTCACCCTTTCTAAGGTCCCAAAGTGCTGATTTTATTGTTGTTAACCAATTGCACAAAAAATTGTCCCCTTATTCACAAGGCACTTCTAAACCATAACCATGCAGCTCCTCTGTTTGTGTTTTTAATTTAAAAATACAAAAGATAATCAAGTATCAAATAAAAAGCCATTCCCACTAACCCTGATGTTGAATTTTAGCAATTTGCGAAGGGTGCTTTACACATCAGATTATTAATACGGATTTCCTGTACATAATAGAAGCTCCCAAAGAGGGCTCTTCAACGACTATTTACAAATATAAAGGATAAAAATATTAATGCTAATACTAACGAACTATGATGCGATTGACTGGCTAAAATATAATAAGGAAAGCAACATAATGACAGCGTAGTGGGTGCTGCAGTGTAATATGCCTCAGGTTGCTAGGCAGGCTAGTTTGATGTCTTTCTTGATTTTACTAAGATTGCCTTCACCTTTGCGGTCAGAGTCTAGTGAAAGAGCGCTGGCCACTGGTTGTTCTGTACTTGGGGATATTTAGGTTACTGCAAGACCTGGTTTTTTTAGTGTGGATATCTGATCACCTAAGAAAACTACAGGCAAGGTAATCACATGCAAGCCCATTAATGCACTTGAATGTCATTATAGAGCGTTTTTACTCACGTGGCCAACATCAATGCAACTTTATTGAAACAAAAGAAAGCGTTTGCATAAGAAAAGAGTTCAACTCCCAAAGGACTGGTTTGGGACACCAACATGGCCGCCGTTTCATTGTTTTGGGACACCAATACCCTTTTTTTACCCAAGGACACCCTTTTTAGTGACTCTATTTAACAGGCAGCGCGTGTGGTGTGAAATGAACGTATTCAGTATCAAACTTACCTTTACAGAGACATGGCTGCTGATCTAAAGAAGACAGCTTTTGAATATCCTCTTGTTTATGGCAAAAATACACACCCTCCTTTGCTCTCCGGATCCTCTGCTCACTATAAAAGCGTTCAAAAAGGAGGTACTATACCATGGGGAAGATTGTAAAAGAGGGCTTAAAAATGACCCTCCAATACTCGAGCCCGCGTTTTTATTGGTCAATAGGTGACCTTACATGACGTACTTGCTAGGTTGTTTGCCGCTCGCTTGGTCGATCGCTTGTCAGTTGTCAACCGTCGCGTTGTAGGTGCTGTTGTTACCATGCCAAAACGTTCTCCCGCAAAGAGAGATTTTAGAGATAACGGGGAGAGAAAAATAAAAAAGAGCAAAGAAAATGCTTCTTCATCAACCAGCAAAGTGGATGAAGATTTAGTAAGATCTTTCTGTTTGTTTTCTGTTATGGCACCCCTTTTCACCTTTTCACGTATTAGGGGGAAGCTCATATGATTTCTAGTTCAACTTTTTTGGAATGAAAAAAGCGTTTAATTCACGAGGAAGCTAACATATTTATTTTACTACTGAGTTGATCATCGTTAAAAAGGGGACATGTTCTTTTTTCCATGATCGAGGGCAAGCTACCACGACATATGACATGAAGAGCTTTGTTTTTGTTTTGGCATAAATACCACGAGTGATATTTCGAAATTGTTATACGTAATTTCAAATTTGAGACAATTTTGAAATATCACGAGTGGTATTTATGCCAAATATCACGTACAAATCATGCTATTATTTGTTTATACTACTACCTGCAAAAGGTTTGTAATTTTCACATGTAGGTATTTCAAATTAAGCTGAAATACCACTGCTCTAAGCCAATCAAATTGCAGTAATTTTTCATGTAGTAGTGTAAGGCGTCTAATCTGTCGATTTCCAGGGTTTACCTCGGTGTAAGAACCTGTGAACTTTTTCTTTGTTTTGCACCTTTTGTTTTTCTGCGTTCTATTGCGCTGACTTCTTTGTTTCCTCCGTTTTACGTCACTTGTGAGTTTAACAGGTTCTTACACCGAGGATGAGCTGATTTCCATTTATGGAAATCAAAAAGCAACCTTGAACTGTAGACCATAACAAATAAATATATGGCAGCATTCCTTCATCCTTTATCTATCAATAGTTGGCACTACAGCTGCTCCCGCTCTGTATGTATCGTGGTCGGTCAATAGTCTTCTTGTTGGTGTAGCTCTTTAAAAAACAGATTCATAATGGATATTTTCACACATATTGCATACATAGATAAGAACACAAAACAAAAAGTTTCATGCAGTGATTCAGTTCGATTTTAAAGCATCTCAGATCAAACCATTCCCAGTTTCAAGAATATTTTATTCTAAAATATAAGCAAAGATTTGATTAGAAGTTGTAATTCTTCACTATTTCTCTTTTACTTTTAATTTAAAATGTTTGATCACATTGCTCTTGGGCGTTCTAGTCATTTAACTTTTAAGACAATATGTTAATGAGAATTCGATGAAGAGAATTGTTTCATTATGATGGAAAGATATCTGTTGAAGTGCAGTATTCACCATTTTGCATTTCGCAAGAGATACTGAAAGCAAAGTTTTTGCAACAATATTGGGAGGGGGCAGACAAACAAGGTGTATTAGGGAATGCAAAAATAACAAATACTTGTGGTTATATAAATGTCACTTAAGATCTGAACAAGTTGAGTAATTCATAAGTTTTTTGGCAAGTCTTTGTTACATGTAGCTGAACCATACATTTATAACAAATATGGAAACCTTGGAAGTTTAGCTCTGTGGATTTGACCTTAAACTGGAAATCAAAGTTCTATTGTAAGATGATACAAAATATTTTATTTCCTCCTATAAAAGCCATCCCTCTATTAACCACCTCCCTCAAATAAGAAATCTTTTCTAGTAATAGTTGACAATACAGCTCCACCCCCTCTGTATATTGTCGGTCAATAGTATTTTTGGTCATTGTGTAGCTCTTTGAAATATACCAATTCATGATCAAAGATTTTCACACATATTCTATACAGAAGGTGAGAGTAAAAACAGGAAACGAAAGGTTCCATGCACTGTTTCAGTTCGATTTACACAGCTATGATCTGAAAGCATTCTCTGTTTTAAGAATAGTTTATTTTAAACCATTACAAAAGATTTAATTATTAGAAGTTAAAGTTTTACAAACAGTTCATTTTATTTGCCTGAAATTAAGCCTTAGAAATTAAAAGGTTTGATCAATAATTGCTCACAGATGTCCTTCAGGGGATTAAGTATTAGAAATGGCTAGAATGTGCCAAAGAGATAGAGAAAGAGATGAAAGATCTATGAACTTGTGTCTGGCAAACTATCCAAGTGTTTATATACACAGTCATACGCACCTTATAACCTCATCTCTGCTTAACGATGTAACATTTTCCAAGCATTCGTTATATAGAGGTGTTTGATATAGCAAACCCTCCACTTAACTAACACATTTCCCCAGTCCCTTTGGTTCCACAATGTACTTAAATACTTCTATCACTAAAACTCCTTTTAAACTATATCATACAGCAGAGAAGTTGATAACGGATTTGTTGTTATTCTTGTTGCAGGAAGACGAAAAGTGATTAATGAAAGAAGATCATTAAGAAAAATAAATATCAATAGTTTTTGTTTTTTTTTTAAATGGTGTATTCATTTGTATTAAAAAAAACTTTTGAACGTCGTTTCTCCTTAGACAACAACTACTCGCACGTTCAAGCTCCTTACAGAGGCGTCTTCTCTATTTTCTAAACAACCATTTTTCGACTAGATTCTGTTTTTTAAGAGCAGGGGATTTTTAGATAAAACTTCATTGACAATCATTATCATTAACCTCTCTCATAATATTGGGAAAGGCTTTTCGTTGTGCGTGGTTTGTAGAATCTCGTTTTTGACTCTCTTTTACTATTCATTGTAATTATTATTCTTTAAAAGTTCATATTTCAGTTTATTTGTTGCTTTGGTGCATGTATGTTCTTTTTATCCCCATATAACGGTGACGTGGGATCCTATTCACCACCGGTGTTTAGTTTTCTGTAAGCTAAAAATAAATTTAAGTAAAACCTTCATACACCAAGAAGGGTGGCTTCAGAAAAGAATAAGGCTCGAGGATGATAATTGGTGGTAGAAATGAATAGTCTGTTGAACGTTGTGCTTCCTCCTCGACAACAACTAGTCAAACATTAGAGATCGTTACAAAGCTTTCTTCTCTATTTTTATAAAAACCATTTTTCAATCACTATTGATTTTATTCACATTGAAATGTTGCGAGTTCTTAGGCTCAGTAACCCTTGTAACACACATTTCCTAAACTCCTTTTTGTTATTGGAAATACTTTTCATTGCGCGTGTTGACTAGAATCTCGTTTTTGACCCTCTTTTATCATTCATTGTTATTCTTTATTATTAGTTAATTTGTTGTTATAACTTAAGAATCATCTTGTACATTCGTGACCTTGTACTCAAAACCGTGACGTAAAAAGGTTCACACTCAGCCTCTCTCCAACATCAATAGCATAGCATAAAAGGAAATTTAAGTCTTCGTTAAGTTTTACGACAAGTGATTTTGTATACCGCAGGACCCAACCTAGAGAGTACAGTGGGGGATCGAGGGGAGGGGCCTGGGCCATTATTTTTAGACCAGAATGAGGCTCGAAGAGCAGAAAATGGTATTTTAGACTGGGTCCGCCACTGCAGTGACATCGAAAAGAATGTGGCAGTTTGAAAGTGTCAGAAAAGTTCACGAATTTTATAGACGGTGTTCTCTTGAAAGGAAATTTCTTTCTTCGCAATGTAATGACCGAGTATTTAAAAGTCGATGATTACGAAAACTAACGTTTTGGAAACCCATAACCACCGGATTGTAGCTTCCAGTAAGATTTAACTAAAAAGACTAACGATTGCATGGATAAGAAAAGATTAAAAAAACCTTCATGACAACAAAATGGGTCGCTTCGGACGATCAGCCGAAGATGATAACAAGAAAAAAAGACCAGTCACTTGAATGCTGTTTTTCTAGTCAAACTGTTTCAACGAGTCAAACGTCTGAGCTCCTTACAAAGACATTTCTCCATTTTTTAAAAAAACGAATTTCGAGTAGCTTTTCTTTTTTTTTACGTTAAGTGAATTCTTAGCAAATCTTTGAATCAAAATAACCCATTTAAATTTGTTACTAGTAACGGGAAAGGCTTTTCCATGGACATGGTTAGTAGAACATCGTTTATGATCCTCGTTTACCATTCGTTGAATTATTCTGTGTAAGGCAATCCATGTTTCAGTTTATTTGTTGTTACAAGGTCAACTATTCTCGAACTTGCTTTGGTGCGTGTATTTTTTTAGCCGTATATAACGGTGACGTGGGAGTGTCGACATTCTTTCCAGAATAAGAAACTACAAAAAGACATCTACCGATGAAAAGCAAAACGGACGATTTCGATGCCTAATCACCACCTGTGTTTTTCTTTCTGTATGCTTGAAATGAATTTAAATAAAACCTTCATACACCAAGAAAGATGACTTCAGAAAAGAAAAACGCCCGAAGATGATTATTGGTGATAGAAAACAATAGTCTCTTGACCGTTATGCTTCCTCTCACAACAACGAGTCAAACGTTTGAGCTCCTTTTTAAGGTATCTTCTAGATTTTCCTAAAAACCATATTTCGACCAGAAAGGACCTTATTTACATTCAAATGTAGCAAATTCTTAGGCTAAACCGTGAAAGACCAACTTTCTACACTCCTTTTTTATTAATGGAAAGGCTTTTCGTTGCGCGTGGTAAGTAGAGTCTCCTTTTTGACCCTCCTTTACCATTCATCATATTATTCTTAAGCTTTTGCCATTCATTGTAATATTCTTTAGAACTTCATTTTTTAGCTTATTTGTTGCTATAACGTAAGAGTTATCTTGTACATGCGTGACCTTGGTATCCGCTCAAAACTGTGGTAAAAGGGTCCACACTCAGTTTCCAACATCAATAGCACAGCATAAAGGGAAATCAAAGTGTCTCCGTTAAGTTGTGGACAAGCAATATTGTACGCCGCTTTGACTAAAGCTGAGCCCAACCTAGAGAATACTAGCGACCAATTATAGCATGTCGCAGTTTAAAAGTATCAAAAAATGATGCCTTTAAAAATGGTGTTCTCTTAAAAGAAATTTTTTTTCGACATGACCGAGTATTTTGAAGTCAGTGATTAAGAAAACTAACATTTTGGGAAGTAACCTATTCACCAACAGAGTTTAGCTTTCTGTAATCTTTAACAGAAAGACTGTTGATTGCGTGGATGAGAAAAAAAATTAAAAACCCTTAATACACCAAGACGGTTTGCTTCAATTCGGAGGTGGAATACGACCGGTCCAAGATGATAACTAGTGGTAAAAATTTAGAACATGCAGTCAGTTAAATGCTTTTTTTCTAGTCAAACTGTTTCAACGAGTCAAACGTCTGAGCTCCTTACAAAGACATCTTCTAAATTTTCTTAAAAACCGTGATTCGAGTAGCTTTTCTCTTTTTTATACGTTTGGTGAATTCTTGACGAAATCCTTGAAAATAACCCATTTAATTTGTTACTACTAACGGGAAAGGCTTTTCAACGGACGTGGTTAGTAGAACATCGTTTGTGATCCTCTTTCACCATTCATTGAATTATTCTGTGTAAGGCAATCCATGTTTCAGTTTATTTGTAACAACAAGGTGAACTAATCTTGAACTTTCTTTGATGCGTGTATTTTTTATCAGTACTTAACGGTGACGTAGGAGTGTCGGCATTCCTTCCAGAATAAGAAACTATGAAAAGAAAGATCGATTTAGACGGCTAATAACCGCCGGTGTTTTTCTTTCCGTATGCTTAAAATAAATTTAAGTAAAACCTTCATACACCAAGAAGGGTGGCTTCAAAAAAGAATAAGGCCCGAAGATAATTATTGGTGGTAGAAAAGAATAGTCTTTTGACCGCTGTGCTTCCTCTGACAACAACGAGTCAAACGTTTGAGCTCCTTACAAATCTTTCTTCTTGATTTTCCTAAAAAACATATTTCGACGAAAATTGACCCTATTCACATTCAAATGTACCAATTTTATAGGCTAAACTGTGAAAGATCAATTTCCTAAACTCCTTTTTTATTAATGGGAAAGGCTTTTCGTTGCCCGCGGTACGTAGAGTCACCTTTTTGACCCTCTTTTACCATTCATCAAATTATTCTTAAATTTTTAACGTTGATTGTATTATTATTCTTTAGAACTTTACTTTTCAGCTTACTTGTTGCTTTAACGGAAAAGAGATATCTTGTGCTGCGTGGCCTTGGCATGAGCTGAAAACCGTGGTAAGGGTCCACACTCTTTGCAACATCCATGGCACAGCATAAAGGAAAAATCAAAGTGTCTCCGTTAAGTTGAGGACAAGCAATATTGTACGCCGCTTTGACCAAAGCGGGATCCAACCTAGAGAGTAATAGCGACGAATTATAGCATGTCGCAGTTTGAAAGTATCAAAAAACCTCCATAATACCGACTCTCTCTAATACGGACAACGGACACGAAATCTCGGCCCCAGAGAGTAGTTTCATATAAACTTAACCTCTTTATTACGGATACTACTGTGATCAGGTGCCGATCCCGAATCCCGATCAGGTGAATTTGCACAGGGTGAATCTCGTTTTTGACCCTCTTTTACCATTCTTTGTATTATTCTTTAAAACAATGTTTGTCAGCTTTTTTAACTTAAGAATCATCTTGTACATGTGTGACCTTGGTACCCACTTAAAATCGTACCGTAAAAAAATAAGGGGTCGACAATCTTTCCAACATCACTAAAAGGAAATTAAATTGTATTTTATCAGTTTGATTAAAAGCAATATTGTACGCCGATTCGACTTAAGCAGGACCCATTTTCTTTTCGAAGAATTATAGCATGTCTCATTTTGTTAGTATTAAAAGTTCATGTCTTTAAAAAAAGTGTTTTTTTGAAAAAAAATCTATTTTTTGACATGATAGAGTAGGTTTAAGGTCCGTGCACACTTCGGCCAATCTAATTTTTCATTTTTCCAACAAAAACGAAAGAAGGAAATATTACTTGTCCTTGTCATATTTACATATTTTAAAGTACAGATAAAATAGAAAAAAAGAAAATGGTCAGGAAAATTGATCATTTTTTCTTTTTTCTAATTTTGAAGTCCGCTTTAAAAATACAAAAAATACTGTAAACGGCTAAAAGCGATATTTTGCTATTTTTTATTTTCTAGCTATTGTTAGAAAATGAGAAAAATGACATAATGTCCGATTCCTAACTCATTTTTCTATTTTTCCGTTTTTCGCAAAAAATAGAAAAACGGAAAAATGAAGAAAATAATATGTATTCGCACCATTTTTTCATTTTTTCCATTTTGTTCAAAAAATGAAAAAAATAGAAAAATAGCATACCTATCGCCCAATTTTCCATAATTCCATTTTAATAAGAAAAATGAAAATATGACAAGTGTTGCGAGCAATTTTCTATTTCCTTTTATTTCTGATAAAGAGAAAAACTTTAAAACGATACACCCTTTCAGACAGTTTTTCATTTTTTATTTTATTGAAAAATGGCGCAGAAAAGTGAGAAGTTATGAATATTTTAACGGTGAAGAAAAGAAAAACCTAATTCGTATGCACTATCGACTCACTAATTTGGTTAGAAGATTTACACAAGGTCGGCGGAGATGTGGGGGAATTTGGGGGTGGGGGCTTAGTTTTCGAGATGCGGACGTAGTTCCATTCACTTTTGATCTCGATTTCCCTGAAGGTTTGAGTTGTCGGGAGTCGACTGTGGATGAAAGCGGCGGGAAAACCGTACCGTACCGGCCGAGGAAACGAAGAATACTAGAAAGGGTACGAGGGAGGAGGAGAAGGCGTGAAAATTGGTACGGAAGAAGGGGGAGGGGGGGGGGGGTAACTCAACGGTTTTCATGCCAGCAACACTTTGGTCCCAGCAAAAAAAAAAAAGCGGTTCGTGGGAGAGATTAAGGGGAAGGAGTTAAGAAGAAGGTCGTTGAAAAGTCCGACATGCACAAAATAAACAAAGAGCACGCCAGTAAAGAGGCCAGACGCTTTTAAATGAAATCGATGCTCAAAAGTAGACTGCTTAGCCTGCCGAAATAACGGATCTTGCCGCAGAACGGGTGTTTTAGGATTCCAAGAGTAAAGTATATTGAATTAGTATTATGGAGGAGAAACATGACGAGGCGCCTAGTATACACTCGCGCAGAGAGCATCTTAATGCTATGGCCCATACCTTTGCTCATACATTTGTTTAAACGTTGTATAGCGACTATCCACCGGATAAATCACTATCCAGCGGCCTGATAATTTTTTATGTATTTTAGGGAAACCAATTGCGTTACCTACTGGATAGTTATCCACCTTTTATGTTCATGATTTGTCATTTTTCTTTGCTATTTTTTGTTAAAACAAAAGATGAAAAATTGTCCGTTTTTGTTTGTTTGTGTGTTTTCTATTTATTGAAAAAATGGAAAAATTATTCGCAACACTTGTCATTTTTTTCATTTTTCTTGTTAAAATGGAATTATGGAAAATTAGGCGATAGGTATGCCATTTTTCTATTTTTTCATTTTTTTAACAAAATGGAAAAATGAAAAAATGGTTCGAATAAATATGATTTTTTCAATATTCTGTTTTTCTATTTTTTGGGAAAAACGGAAAAATAGAAAAATGATCTAGGAATCTGAGATTATTTTATTTTTCTCACTTTTCTAACAACATCAGGAAAATAAAAATAGCTAAATATCGCTTTTAGCCGTTAGCATTTTTTTTGTACTTTTGAATTTAACTTCAAAATTGGATAAATGAAAAAATGATCGATTTTCCTGACCATTTTCTTTTTTTCTCTTTTTTTCTGTACAGTTGAAATATGCAAAAATGATAAGGATAAGTAACATTTCCTTTTTCTGTTTTTGTTGGAGAAATGAAAAATTAGATTGGCCGAAGTATGCACGGACCGTTTAAGTCAATAATTAAGCACAACTAACGTTTTGGAAACCTGTTCACCACCGGAGTTTAGCTTTCCAAAGAGCTTTAACAGAACTGAGTATCGATTGCATCGGTGATAACAAAATTCAAAACACCCTTCATAGAAGAGGGGTGGCTTCAGAGAAGAGTCAGTCCGGCCGAAGATGATAACTGGTAGTAAAAAAGATTAAAATAAGATTCCAACACCCTTTTATTTTTCATTTTTTGATTAACTTTTACAAATATTTGCGTGAACCTTTTTATCACATAAAACGAGAAGGTAAGACGTCCTTTTTTGGCTTCATAAGCCATTGGAAAAGTTGTTTTGGTCAGTTTGCCAACGGCAAGAAAATCTACATCGACTCAAGTTTGCACCCAAAATCAGATATTCATTATTTGAAAAAGGTTCTTTTGAAGGAAAGACTCCATCCATAACATCTACTAAGCTGACTGTGGGCATTTCACTTCATTCTACTGCCTAAGTAGGTGACAGCACTGTTTTATTTTTATTCCGTCATTGAGATCCGAGCCAACAGGGGTTAATAAGGCGGCGCAGTGAGTAGAAGGAGTCTTTATAACATCAGTGGCTTTCTTACGAGTGACTGCAAATAAAACCGTACAGAGATGGCGAAGACGGCTTAGGACACGTTTTGGTTACCTTTTTCTTTGGCCGAAAGCCGAGACAGATGACTAAAACTGAGGAAAAGCGTAACAATTAAATTAGCCCAGGTAATACTGAAAGCATCAACAGCTGTGGCACCAGGTTCTCGATGCCATGGAACTAAACTATCAGACTTGGCATTAAGCCTTGATGCAATAAAAAGTAGATTACATGAACGAAGGTCAAGCCTGCCTTAGGTCATTAACTTTTGAGACCACTCCAAGTAAGATGGATCAAGTAAGGTCTACGGCCATTGGTCTCAATCATCGATAAACCCGTCACAAAACCACTTTCTGATAAACAATGGGACCAAGAGGCAATTCTAAAGGATAAATCCAGATTGGTAACGGGAGAATGATTTTAGCCATTGCTACATCATGGTGGTTCGGTGACAGATTTGCACGTTAACTACACCACGGATACGAAATACTGCAAAATCACCATTCAGAAACTAAAAGAAGAGCTCATATCACTAAAAATTTTAGGTTTTTTCGTGTAATGCGTTATAAAATAGTTTGTGGGTCCTAGAGAGTCGATTATATACGATTTTAAAACGTGGTATTCCGCAGTGCTATGAATTGCCCTCTATTACAACGTTCCCCATGGTATTGTACCCTATTTTTGACTGCTTTCTTAAGTGAAGCCCTCTGCTGGCTGCTGGCTCAGCTCCAGACATTCTTCTAACAAGCTTGTTCCCAGGGTCTTTCTCCTGGGTGCTAAGCCTGCCGGGAGCTGCCGAGAGGGTTACGCTGGGTATCCCCGTCGGTCCTCTCTCCCCGTCGACTCCCTGTACCAAATCACTATTGATATGGGTTTATATGGGTATCCCCTTCTCATATTACGTTAGTGTTTTGGGTAGTCCCCAGGTAAGGGTATCCACCCGGGCGATACCTAGATAACTGGGTAGCCCCCGTGACATTGCAAAATTGTTTGTTTGTTGGTTGGTTGGTTTTTTTTCCCGCTCTGTGTGCTGAAAAGCTTTCCCCTTTCGAATAGGTAAGCCCAAGATATCTAATTTATCGAGGACATTAGAAGGTTTCCCTATGCAACTGTTTTCTTTTTGTAAACACTATTTTACAGGTAAATTCACTGAGTATTACCGTAGTTTCTGTATCCCTGTAAATGCACCGTCTTTTGAATATGAATAAATCAGAAACCATAACTTGTTTTCTCGACTTTTTCACAGCCATAAAATACATCTTTCAGCCCTTTTGATTCCTTTTTTTACAGACTAAAGTGACAAATTTCCTTACCCTTTCATATACTTCAACGAGTAAAATCCTACCCTTTCATGCATAATACCTGATGCCTAAAAAAAAGCCCTTTCGGGTGGAGCCTCCCCCGGCGCATATGCCATTATAGGTAGCACCCCACCCCTACCGGGGCTGTGTTGCCGCCTAGTCGTCATACCAGATCTCCCGTAAGACAGAGTGAGATCTCGATACGAGATCAAATACCCCTATATTCTCTACCAAAGATAACCTACGAATACAGCCATCTTTCCTCGCTCTTCACCGCTAACAACGTTTCGAAACGTCCGAGTGACAAGTCCGGCTGCAAAGCAGGCTAACAGCCACCCCCTACCCTTGAAAAAAACGGGGAGAGCGATTCTCTCCTTTTCTCACTTTCCTTGATTGATTTTACTGAGGCAGTTTAGCAGGAAGGGCGGCGACGGCACTGATAACATCAAAAAATTAATTGGTTTAGGCTCCTGGTTTAGGGATGGACCAGTAGAAAAGAGAAGGAGGGAGGGGGTGGGGCAAAAGCCTCCGGAAATTATTAATTACAAAATAATATTCCTAAGGACTCTGGCCAAAAAATATATATGCCCTCGGGAAAAAAAAAAGATTTCCACATTAATTACATGTACAAAACAAAAATCTTGCATCTCTTAAAATAACCACAATGACTATATATGACGTACGGCGTGCTCTCTTGCAATTGCAAATAAATGGCTTTAAAACAAGACGGCGTTCATTTTGTCCTTTGTCCTAAACAGGGTAATAAAATTGAGGGTGTTGTCCTAAACAGGGTATGTATTTCAGGAAGTTTTGCCCTAAACAGGGTCAGGGTCAAACCTTCAGCCGCTCACCTATTCCCAAATATTGGTCGAGTACCCACTCAGAGGTTCCTCGTTTTAGTAAGTACGGTGATAGTTGGTGATCGCCCCCGATAATGCCTTAATGTTTCTTCCTATAAACTTGGTTCCCGGCAAAACGGAAACAACCCTTTAGTGCTCCTGCCAAAGCCCAGAATAAGCTGTGTGAATTTATAAACTGGAGCCAAATTGCAGCCACAGTAATAACTGAAAGAGTAATGAACAGAGAACATAAACGTCATGCTGGCAACGTACTAGGAGGAAGGCAAGAAAATTAAAAGAAAGAGTTTACCCACTCTTAATGATAATCACTCCTTTCTTTTCAAGGCCCGACTGGTTTGCTTGCTATCCAGATAATGAAGGTGTTTTTAAAATATTAAATAGCAGCACGACCATAGCGACAAACAACTGATATTGACTGGTGCAGGAATTGAACTCTCGGTTGTAGACCTGGATAAGCCTGTGAGTAAGCTCTCCGGGACACTCTGGCGGCGGGGAGGGAAAAGGAAGAAGGGCTTGCAGCTACAGGTACGTCCACAGGGCGCAGAGGAGTTATTTGTGAGTTATTGTTAAATTTTACGGAATTTGGTTTTTACACTGTTAAATCGAGCAAACCGTCATTTGATGCATTCGTATCCAATGCTCGGGAAAACCGCTGAAGGTAATGACTGCGGACCAATAACAGCGACGCACTTCGTGCCTCGCTTAGAAAGCTTCGCTTTTTATTAAAATGCGTCGCCCTTCGGGCGACGTTCGTTCCCACCGAGCATTAAGTAATATTTTACCAGGTTTGTAACACGATCGCTTGACGGTTTGATAGGTCAAGTTCATAGTCGATTCTACAGTAATCAGAGGCGACTCGTGCGATCAGCTGTAAAATTTTCGCTTCGCTTGCCATCAAAAATAACTCCTCTGCGCTCTGTGGTACGCCTCTGGAATTTGAAGATCTGCATCGAAAACGTCGATGCGAAATGGTGACTGGCGCAGATGACATCAGTTATGATATCACTACCCTTGGCACATATTTTTCTCTGTTTTTTTTTTTACATTCGCATTCGTTTACGCTTCGCACTGATTGGCGGAAATCTGACACCTCAGAAATATTTTTCGACAAATGTGCCCAATATTTCGGTTTGATTTGGATCTGGCGTTAAAAAAAGCGACGTAAAAAGTGATGTAACGTCCACCATCAAAGAAAACACAACGTCACATGAAGGGGTGCCGAATGGTACCTCGAAAAACGTGGGTCTCGGAAAATTTTGGCAGGATCGCGAAATCTCGGAAGCGTTTTTGATAAGTCTCGAAGTCTCGTTTTTTCATGGTTTGTTTTTACTTTTTTGAGTCTCGAAAATTTTCACCAAAGGGTCTCGGGCTCGGATTTCTAACTAGGATCTCGGCGTCTCGGCGAGGTCTCGAATTTTACCATTCGCCACCCCTACATGAGAACGAAAAGGACTGAACCTGACTACTTCCGGTGCTAAGTTTCCCGCTCTGACACTGCGAGGTTGGTTACACCGATGACGGACAGGTTTCTGTGCCACAGTTTGGTGCAGTGTAAACAAATGTTCATACTATACTGGATAGATTTTCATGTCAACATGAAAAACTCTCTGTTATAGTGTCGATATGGCCCCCCAAAAATTTTACCAGTGTCACATATTAGCAGTGAAGCTGAATACCTTGCATTGACACTTGAATAAAGTTTTCATCATCATTTACACTATCTTTATTATTGTTATTACATGAGGGCTAATTACTTACTTAATGAAACACGAACTTACTAACCGGATGACTGACGAACAGACCAACTAACCGGATGGAAAGACAGCCCAAATGATCGATTTATGACTGACTAAATGACTGACGGAATGGATGACCAACTGACTGATTGACTGATTGAAGGACTGACTGACTACTTGAACGTCTAACCTGACTGAATGACTTACTGATAAACTGAGGACAACTGACGGACTGACTGATCGAATGACTTACTGGCTAACTTTGTAGTTGACTGGATGATTGACTGATTTACTGACTTACTGGCTAACTGACTAATTGTTTGGATGACTGACTGACTTACTAACTAACTCACTGACTGACTAACTAATCAAATGACTTACTGGCTAATTATAACTGACTAATTGTTTGGATGACTGATTGACTGACTGACTAGCTAATCAAACTAATCAGATGTCTTACTGGCTAAATGATTAATTGTTTGGATGACTGACTGACTTACTAACTAACTGACTGACTAACTAATCGAATGACTTACTGGCTAATTGTTTGGATGACTGACTGATTTACAGTTACTAACTGACTAACTAATCAAACGACTTACTGGCTAATTGACTAATAATTGGATGACTGACTGACTTACTAACTAACTGACTGACTGGCTAACTGACTAATTGTTTAGATGACTGACTGACTTACCAAATAATTGAAAAACTTATTGACTATCTACTTGACTAACTAATTGACTTACTGACTAACTAATCGAATAACGTACTGACTAACTGATTAAAAGAATGGCTGACTAACTGACTTACTGGAAGACTGAATGACCAGCCTGACAAAATTTTTAACTAACTGACTGACTGAAAGACAATGAACTGAAAAACTGTGGGACTGACTGGAGTACTAACTGAATGACAGATAAATTGTTATAACAGCTGAATGACAGTTCACAGCCCCCTATTTTTCCGTGAGATCGTTGAGATATAGCACGTCTTACCATTAATGGTGGCCATCTTAATTTTCATATGTACCGAGGGGACGGACGTCGGGGATTATAGCTCTAGGGGGAGGGGGGCGAGAAAAATAGAAAAATATTTTTCTCGCTTCCTCCCAAACCGCCTCCCGTCCCCTAAGTAGTTTTGACACTCATGCAAGATGGCAGCCCGTAACGCAAAGCAATCGATCTCGACGATCTTACGGCAAAATAGGGGACTGTGAACAGTCTACATGACTGATGGACTCAAGAACTGAGTAATTAACTAAAAACTGGCTGAGGAACTTACTGAAAAGTATCTGAAACAGTACTTAAGAACTAACATAGAACTTAACAAAGCAGGGTACTACTTTTCTGATCACCTAGTTACAGAACTAAGGGCGGTTTCCAAAAGTCAGAACTGCCGGCCGGCTGGACCATGGCCAGATCAGTCATTTTGACAATGAAATAGGCTTTTTCGAAGATTTTTGCAGAAAACCATCTCTTTCGTGGATACTAGCTATTTAGGATTGGCGGACTGATCTGGCTGGAAAAGTTTTAATGAAAAATGAAATTCTCATTACAACGGGAATGGTCAGTCAGCCAATCTGACAAGTGAAAAGCGCCCTAAGTAAACTAAGTAGCTAAATTAACTTAAACAGACAGAATCACTTAGAATGAACTTGACATATAAGCTAACTAACTATACAAAAAATTAATTACCTAAATTCGTACCTGAATTTATCACCTGGTTTAAAAAAATCGCTTACGGTAATCAAAAAACTGCGAGGATCACATCCACAATAATTTGTAAAAACCCTCCAACCTAATAAGGAAAGAAATGGGCAGCAGCTGACAGCCTTACTGAACTACTTAAGGTGTTGTTGTTATTTTAATTCAGAGTTGCTTCTGAAGATGTATGTTGTAAGCATACGAAACGTAAGGTTCCAGAAGGATATAATTTTTTCCAGCAATGTGGTTTTCCACATGTTCGTAACCGCAGTTTCCTTGTTATTTCTTACACGAGGTGTAATTGTTTTTATGAACGTGAAGTTCGTGCGCGTGTCCCAGCACAAGCCTGTTACTGCAGATTATTACGTCATAGTGACGTGGCGCACTGTTGTTCATGTGGATGCATGTTTCAAAGCAGTTTGCAGCACCATTCAGAATCACGTGATCACCCCATGTATCATCTGTCACGATGCTTATAAGGTAGGCATTCCAAGATGAACATCCATCATCAAAATGGACGAGCTCTGCCCTTTCAGGCTGAAACACAAGGAATAACTATGTTACTAAAAAAAGCAATAATTCTTTTGCTCTCTCATGAGGTGCAAACCTAAAGTGGTGCTTATTACAGGCAGTAAATTAAACACACTTTTATAATTATAGCTAGATTTTTTTCCTACAAAGCACTTGCTAGCCTCCTGTTGTGGGGAAGACGCAGAGAGATGTGAACGGGAAAAAAAGCGAGGGGTGGGGTAGGGGGTTCCTTGCTCTATCCCTCTCTTCCTCCTTATTTTTTACCACTCTCTCACTTCGCACTCAACTCCACTATCTGAACACCTGGAACAGGCTAACCACTCACCTAGAACAGGCTAACCACTCGCTGTCACTACTTACATTGAGGTCAAATGACATAACAATAAAACTGTTTGCTACCAAAAGTCTGGTCTGTAAGCAGGCAATAGGGCGCTTAAGCAACGGCAACCGCAGCGAAAACGTCAGTTCAAAAGTGAATTCGACCTTTTTCAAACTTCATTAATCTTATCCCTTTTCATTCAATTTGTCAAATGTTCGGGAATTTTTCAGGAGTTAATTCTAAAAGGACTGTATCTAAGATCAGAAAAAGAAAAAGAAAATTGTTATCTTGTGTTCACGTCCTCCACAATACGTGAAAATAGACGGTTTCACGTTGTAGTCGTGCAACAACGGCAAAGAAATGTACAAAAAAAGCGTGATGCACGTGCAAAGTTGTTGTTTTCCTAATCTAAACCTATTGCTTGTTTGCCGTTCTCGTTGCAGTTCCCGTCGTCGTTGCTTAAGCTCCCTAATATTGTAACTCTATGACGTCAGCGGCCAACAGAACACTTTTACTGGCGACATTGACCGCGTCTTTGTTTAAATATTGGATCTTATTAAGTCTGAGTTTTAACTTTGAATCCGTCCCAGGAAACCAACAGAGTCGTTGTCTTCAAAATATTTTATGACGCTACCTTTCTCAGGTCTCCGTAAGTGAGTTGCTTTGATGAGGTCACATATTTTAAAGGGGAATAAGCACACAGTTTTTTTGATCCTCCATCGTCCGAAACGACGAAGTCTCTTTACAAAGATGATTCAAATTCATTGCTCAGTTTTGCTGGTCTGTTCAATTTTTTTTCCAGTTGCTTCTGCCGAAGTCGGAAGATAGTACGAAACTCCTTTGTAATGGAAAGTACAACAAGAGTGTATAAGTTTGATTGCACAACTAATGACACATGATAGCATGGTTTAACAAAATGAAAAGCCAAGTCAGAGAAATCACTGCAGTCTCCTCCATTTTTCTCCCCCCAGTCACTCCACCCAGATTATGACGGCTTTGCAGCCAAGCAGAAGAGAGCCAAAGAGGGAAGAGGATAAAGGAAAGAAAGGCTTAACGAAAAGGCATTAGCCTCTTCCACGCGCAGAGCTTGATTCAATACCATCCAATCAACATCATTTCACGTCACGCAGTTTTTCTTCCTTCTCTCCCCTCTCCCCAACCTGAGACTCAGGATAGCGGGCTTAGTCGCTCACTCCTCGCTGAATAATTTTTCCCTTCAAAAGAAATTGAGAAAAAGTACCTCATGATCCTCTCTTTCTCCCCTCCAAACTTTGGAAAACACAATAAAATTTACTAGTTGATGTATGAGTCAAGATGTTAGACATAGAGAATACCGTATGAAAAGTGCGCACGCCAATTTTCACACACTGCAAACCAGAAAGATCTGTTTTAGCCGTAAAAACAGGACGGTTTCGGTGAGTAAAGTACACTTCTATTTTTGGGTCTATTGTGGCACTTAATCGGGGCAAATACAGTCTGATTACCAAGGGCTGATTTGGACCCAGGCTGGAATAGGCTTTTGATGGGGCAGTTTTGGCTTAAATTGTGCTCAAATGGTTATAGGAGGGGCTGAATCAGGCTTTGGCCTGCAGGACTAAATTGGCACTTTGGGGCTGAAACGGATCTTTTTAATTTTCAATGCACGACTTGGAAATGAGTTGGTTCATTTATACCAGAAAACCAACAAGCAAGCTTTGTGACCGAGTGAAATTTCTGATACGGATCAAAACTTCGAAAAAAAATATCTCTTTCAAAACAAACCGACCCTTATGGGACGACTGAGGCGGGAAAGCTGAAAACAAGAATAAGGCGGACAGAAGGCCGCCAAGAAACCCATCCAATCAACCTCTAATTGGATTGGCTGATTTTTTATTTACATGAGAAACATATCTTGTTGGCTAAGACTTCTTATCACAGTTTAAGAAATGGCTTTTAAGTAAGCATGGAAGCAGTAAATACGAAAAATAAGCTATTTATCTAACTTGGGATCAAACTATTTTATTTCCTTTCGCTAGATTTAGTAAAAGACCACATAACACGAAATGAGAGTGGATGAAACGTTCAACTCGATGAAATTCCAGGACAAGGCATCCAAGAGCATGAACCATTGCAAACCTTTAACGTGAGCTCTCTTTTAACTTTACAATATCCGGCTGCAGTAGTTCTATAATGCAAAGAAAATGGTAAAATACCTTTTTCACTGACAACAAAACTCTTGGGCTAAATCGTTACGTTTTACGTCGGACAGTGCTTTATGCAAAACACGGTAAGTTGCAGCTGAGGCGTCCCTTTCTTTCCAAGCCATCAGCAAATCGTATGCTTTTTCAGAAAGTTTATCATTGTTTTTGTCATGTTCTGTTACTTCTGCTTTATCGAACTGTAGCCGACGACCAAGGTTTTTCCACTTGTCACTGATTTTTCCTGACAGACCCTCCAGTTCATCTACTGTTGGACTGCCATCTTTGATTTCTGTGAAAAGAAAAACGATCGCCGAGATACTGATCGATCGGTCTCTCCATCTTCAGACCGACCGAGAAGAGAATAATGAGACAGAGAGAGAATATTAGGGCATTGGCCGAGATATGTGAATTTCAATTAAGTTATTTTTAGAGGTTCTAATTAAACGGAAGTCTATTCCTCGGACGTCCACAGATTTTAATCGATTATTTGAAATGTCATCAAGCCCTCGCGTTACTGCCTCCAAGCAAAAAATGCAGAATACTGTAATGGGCAACTGCTTAATTCTCTCCTGACAACACTGAATAAACGTTTAAGACGCTCTCCAGAAACCAACTTCCGATTAATTCAAGCGTATAATTGGTCTAAAAATAACTTTGGTGAATTTCACATTAGTCCAAAGGGCTAGACTGGGCGTTTCTCTCTCTCTTCCATTATTCTCTCTTGGACCCACGGAATTCGCCACTTTGAGATTGCGAGGAAGACTGGGTCGAGATGGTTGTCAAAGTGCATTGCGGGACTGTTTTGGGGGACGCATTTTCAACATGGCGGCAAATTCGTCCCCAAAACAGTCCCACAATGCACTTTGACAACCATCTCGACCCGGTCTCCCGCTCAACCTCAAAGTGGCGAATGCGGCATGCACACAAATGAAAAATTCAGAACAAACGAAGAGCGATACGGACACTCCCGAATAAAAGATCGACGTTTCGACTGCTGGTCTTCATCAGATGGCGATCTTTATTGATTGTGCCGGATTATTAGTAAGCTAGCGCCATCGGATGGCTGTTAGTGATTAGTTCGATGTCTCAACTTATAGACTTCACTGACCGTCTGAACCGAAAATTGACTGGTAAGCCTCTAAAGTGTTGAGAGCAGCGAATAAATTTGAGATATCCCTTGCATTAAAGCTTACCAGTTCTGATAATGCCAGAGTCACAAGCTTACCTTGTAGACACAGTTTATTGAAGATCTGACGGCAATATCTTAAAACCAGGAGCCCATTAAAACTTAAACTGAATTAAATTTGAGCAAAAGAAGTGGAAATATATCATGAAAGACTGAAAACTTACCAGACTGTCGCTCAAGTTCCCTCGAATCCTGATCTGCCTAGAAAGGCATAAAAGGTAGAAAATTATAATTATTTAATAGCATACAGACCGTAACAGGTTTTAGAGATCTGGGTAGTGCTTCTTATTGGATGGAACTACCCAGATGTGAGTAGTGTCACGTCATCAGTATGGAATTTCTGCGCTCGTTTCACTCACGTCATTTCGCGGGAAAACCAGTGGTGGAGTCGCAAAATGTCGTCTGTTTTCTCAAAATACCCACTGGAAATATCAATATTTTTAATATTAATAAAGAGGAAAGTCTTGATTGTCTTTAAGTGACATGATTTTAATTTTAATACCTGCAGCAATTTGAGTAAACTTTCTCATTGCTTGGATAGGCAAAAATTCTACAAGAAAGAACTTACAAGTACAGTGCATCTTGAGCAATCTGCTCGTTCACCCTTAAGTTGCAGCAATACAAAGGGTTGGTTAGTAAAACGAAGTCTTAATTAGGCCGCGGTTTAAGAAATCATGGAATCTCCAGACAAACGCTTTTCTAGTCTACACTATATGCTTTCATGAAATTATTAACGATAAACGATGTTTAGATATAATAGCCGGTTTGCAAACTGATGAAATGACTTAGAACGTGGTACTGGTGGATTTGTTAAACATAAGCTAAACTTCGTTAAATACTCGACCTAGAATTATTCAGCTTATAGGAGGTTTGAACGGATGAAATGCTCAAGCTTAAAATAATAAGTTATACTTACCGTGCGGGACATTTTGCGGGACGGCAAAGTTAAGTGAAACTTACACAACAGATGCGTTCTGTCCGTGTGTATCGAGGTGTTTCGAAATTCCACTTGTGCTAGGTCTTCGTCATCAACGAGAAGAACTCGCAATTCAGTCTTAAACGGAATATCGTCTTTTAATAACCTGTTTAAACGTAAGGGAGAAACATGCATGATGTAGTGCCGACGTAATCCTTCGCTTGCCATTAGACCGAACTGTCCAGTCACCGGAGAGAATTCAGCTATTATTCATGACTGTTCAGATCGGTCTGTTCTTAAAAAGCATGGACAGTGATGGATGTTCCGCCATTTTGTACTGATCTACCAACAAAACTCAAACTCTTAAAAGGGCTTTTCGGCTGCCGTCCATTTTATGGACACAACACTGCACTATTGACGTCACTTTTTTTCGTAAACATCTTCAAAATTTGGTCAACGCTAGTTGGTGTTCAAGAATCAGCCGCGGGATTTGAGCCACGCAGAAACGGGAAAATATTTTGAATGAATAATAAACGAGCTTACTTGAGAAAAATTCTTTTTAGGTCCTCCTCATCAAATGGGCGTATTCCTCCTGACAAAAACACAAATGCTTTGTCCTCTCCAGGTATCATATCTTCCATTGAATTGCCATAAGCAAACGTTACGTCCCTTTTTTCAAGATCTTGTATCACCTCTTGTTTAAGGTAAGCAGAGCAACAAATAAGGAATAAAATGTTTGGAATATCTGGACGAAAGTGAGCGACGAAACTTGCTGCTTGGGGCTGCGTTCTAGTGAAGCGGGTAAGGTAACTTAAGATCCCCTGTCCATAAGCTCTGGAGTTTTCTTCACGCCGCTCAAGGCCAAACGAATATCTAGAACAACCAAAAAATCGAAAAATTATTGTAAAGCAGGGTAGATAGATTGTTACGAGTCTTAAGATGGCAACGGTCAAATCTTGGATTATTCTGCGTAAATCACTGAGCCCAAGAAAAAATTTCCAGTCGATTGAAAAGGAAAAACGTTCTTTTCTACTTTTTGGGTTGATATTTTTTGCTAACCACCTGACAGGCAGATGGTAACTAAAATCGCCTTGCATAGGTATTGTTTAAAAATGTAACTCAGATATGCTTTGAAAGAAGTACTGACATTTTTGTTAATTACTTGTACGCATTTTAAGAACCTAAAGGTGCGTTTAGGCCGACCCACCAACTGGATGCAAAGACGTTGTTAAGCAGTGCCACTGCTTCGTATCATCCGACTTCGTTGAATGGGGCCTTATGTAGATGAAGAGTGAATTCTGAGCTAATTATTTACAAGAAATGTGAAGCACAAGTGAAGAGGTAAAACATAAATCGAAAGGGCCAATCTACATCTTACATTTATTCGCTTTGGCAGCAATTGGACTTTTTTCGAAAAAAAAAAAGCGGTATTCGGGAAAGTCACGGATTAAAAAAGTGTGGGAGGCGGGATTTTCGTGGAAAAGGGGCAAGTTTAATTCAGAGTTCGCCCATTCAACATTGAGGCCATCGCACACCTGAACAAAAGAAATGTCTGACGATGTTGAATGCTAAATTTGAACGTTCAAACAAGATCCAGCTAAACCCAGCGCCGTTCAACATGGTGTGCAAACGGATCTAAAATGAGGCATCCAACAACGTTGAATGAAGTTGGATCAACATTTTGGACAAAAAGGGACTCAACTGGCCATCTATCTGGTAAAAAATTAGTGATTTCTTAAGTATATTTACCTAGAAAATCGTTGGACTTGGATCCTAACAAACTTTGCATCAAACTGTGTCGGTTCTACCAGATCAGTGAGTTCAGTCCATTCCTTTTTTTCCTCCTCGCAATTCATGAAAAACACTCTCACACGGTATTCAATGGGATCTGGTTTAAAGTCTTGTTGGTCTCGAAGAGAAACTGGCAGCTGGATGGTAACAGGTCTTAAGAGCTGGATAAATTCAAAGCAATTAATTCGCAGAATAGGTCCAAGAAATACATCTTCTCCTTTAAATTCTTCATTTGGAACTTCTTGCACCTGTACCATTTAAAAGAGTAATCATCAGCAGTTAATTTCATTCTATTCTTTTATGGTTAAAATTGACGTGGATTGCCCAGTTAAATAAAACGTTGACGTAATTCAAGGAACAAAAAGATCGCTCCAAATATTCAGTAAACGATTTTTCAGTCAAGCCCTCTAGACTGGTCATTATTAGATCGTCATTGCGTTCGACGTTAGGAGAACGCTTCGTAATCTTTGGGGATCCTGTGGTCGATGGGATACCTGTGCATGCCAGGCGTGAAGATTCGAGATTTTTGGTTACTTGGACGGGCGATGTTCAAAATCTGCGCCATTTTGAATAATTATTAAGCGCGCGCACGAATTTTAAGCCCAATAGCCGGCCAAAGAAATTGCGGGCTCACCTGGTGGACATGCGCACACAACTATTTTTATGCGCAAGCAACTATACCTCGTGCGAGTGCGCACGCAACTATACCTCGTGCGAGTGCAAGCTGCTCGTGCGTCCGTGTCGCCTCCGTGGATATCTTTGGATTATTCGGTAAGTTCATTTATTTTTCTCAAACTTCATGCGATGTTTCTTAAAAAGTTCATCGCTTCAACTTGTCAAAGCCTTACCAGGAAACTTTTTAGTACTCCAAGAGCATGTAGAAAGCCCGATGTCGGCGTTGTCCGAACTACAACAAACCGAAGACCTTCGCTGCTCTCCTGCTTTGAATTGATGTCCTCGAATTTGCCGAACAACAAAGCAAATCAACCGATAACTCTGACACAAAGTTGTCTCAAAGCAAATCTACCAAGCCATTGTGCTTTGACCCATAGCGGTCACAAATACAAACCAAACAAACCGAGTCATTGTACTCGGTGGCCATTGCGCCAAATGACCCGTTGTGGTCACAAAGCAAATAAACCGAGTCATTCTGCTCGATGGCCATTGCGCCAAATGAAAAGTGACAAAAGTCAAATGGTTACCGGGCTGATAAGTGGTGATTGTAGTTCACAAGATCATGATAAGGCTTTGACAAGTTATTCTTCTGAGAAAATTGAAAATCATAGTGTAACTATTTCTGAAAATGTTGAAGTTCGTAAGAAAAGAGTGAATTGTCAGAGGAAAAGGGACAGGGAACCATCTCGCGTTCCTGTTAAAATAATTCTAAAGGCACTAAGTAATACGAAGTCTAGGAATAGAATCAAGTCTTTTGTAAGACAACATCTTCCAGACAGTTCTTTTATCACTAATTTATGTAGAAATTACAACACCTGGAAATTCTGGTATACCAATGATCATTATTATAGTAAATTTGTTTTTTACATGAACATACAGAAAAGAAAATTTACAACAACAGATAACTATTCTACATGTAACTGTAGACAAACACATATCCGTGTGGCAGATTTAATGAATTCTGGTGGAAAAAGCTTTCCTCAAACTCATAATGATAATTCAAAATTAAATGGAGGTATGTCTCCTGAGAATGCTGTTAGTCATGATTTACCATGGGATTGTTTAACTGAAAGGCTTCGTCTCATAGGACTTATACCACATGATGTAGGTGGATTTGGAGATTGTTTCTTTAAATCAGTTTCGCACCAACTGTATAGGACTGCTGACTTGCATCTTGAAATTCGTATGGCTGGAATTGGCCATTTACAGAGTTACCCAGAATTGTATATTGAAAGCATTTCTAATGATCACTGGAATAACTATATTCAACAAATGTCAAAACAAGGCACATGGTGTGATAACATCATAATGCAAGCTGTGGCCAATGCATACAACTGTGTCATTCATATCACACAGTCTAATATAAATTCACCTGAAAGTACAATCTTAACTCCTGTTGCTGATCAGGATGGACGAAAGACAATATTTATTGGATATATTAACGAGTTGCATTATGTTTCAACATTGACTGACAAAAACAGTAGATATAAAAACAAACTCACATGCATAAAGAGAAAATTATCAGAAACCAATGAAAACAGACATGGTAGACTTCTTAAGCACAGAAATTACATGAAAAGAGTCAAATATACAGAAACAGCTAATGAAAGGGCAAGCAGACTTGAAGATAAGAGAGGCACTTATAGAAAAACAATGTCTGAAGAAACTGCTGAAAAGCGAAAAGAGAGACTTAAAAATAAGAGAGACACTTATAGAAAAAGAGTGTCTGAAGAAACTGTTGAAAAGCAAAAAGAGAGACTAAAAAGTTACAAAGACTCTTATAGAAAAAGAACGTCTGAAGAAACTGTTGAAAAGCGAAAAGAGAGACTTGCAAATAGGAGAGCCAGTTATAAAAGGTCTCAAACAATTTCTGCAGGACAAAAAGAGAGCTCTGCTGGTCCAGTTCACGAACAAAAACATGCACAAAATAACATGAACGATTTTCATAAGTCCAATCAGTATTCAGTTTGCCAATGCACTGTCTGTTTTGAAGCATGGCCATTGAAATCCAGTCCAAGGAAGGTTGATCACTACCAGTGTCAGAGGTGCATACGAGATAAACAACAACCAAAAAAGTTTTCTAAGGAAAATGACATGGTGCCATCATTAGTACCTTTACAACTGCAGGGGTTAACCCAAGTAGAAGAAATGCTTATTGCACGTGCACTTCCTGTTATGCGAGTTTACATAAAACCTGGTGGACAAAGGGGCTATTCAGGCCACTGTATCAATTTGCCTCAGGATATAGCTGAACTAGCACATTCTCTGCCTAGATACCCAAAAGATCTATCTGTTATTGTTGTTAAGATGAAAGGTAAAGAGAACAGTTTTAAAGATGTGACAGTGCGAAGGCAAAATGTAGCTGATGCACTACAATGGCTTGTTAATAATAACTCACACTACAAGGACATAACCATCAATCAAAATTCTTTAAATTCTTTACCAGAACATGGTGTTCCACATGGTCTTCTCTCGGTTGAAACAGAGAATATAGATTTGGATGCCACATGTGAACCTGACTTAGGTCCTCAAAATGAAGATGACATTGTTTATAATGAGGGTACTGAAATGAGTAGTTTTCTGCCTATTCCAGAGTGTCAGCAGCAAGAAATAGAAGCTGTGCGCCAACAATTGTCTAATGATTCTAATCACTTGCCCTGGCCAACAGTTGGCAGTGAACCATTAAACGAGTATGTAACTCCCTTTTTAGCAACAATGGCTTTCCCAACATTATTTCCAGATGGTAAGGGTGATCCTACTAACCCATCATTACGCCGAGATATACCACTCGGAGAAAGAGTAAAGCACCTTTTAAAGTTTGGAGAAAACAAGAATGACAAATGGGTATATCGCTTTGCTACTCACCCCAGATTTGGTTACTGGGCATTGAATATGATACAAAGAAAACGTATTCTGCAACAGACAGGCATGTTCCTAAAACAAAACCCAGGAGAAGCTCATTTGACTGCTGAAGAGCTGCGGCAAATGGCAACTAGCAATAACACAAGTATGTTTATATCTAAGATATCACGCTATCTTAGTAACATTACTGGTTCTAATGCTTATTGGCACAAAGCTAAAGAAGATTTAAAAGCAATAATAGCCCATGCTGGAGCTCCAACATTCTTTTTCACATTCTCCTCTGCTGATATGCATTGGCCTGAACTTCATGCAATTTTTGGCAACTCAGTCAGTAATAATTCAACTGACAACAAACGGCAGAATGTGATTAACAATCCTCATATTACAGACTGGTTCTTTACACAGCGTTTAGAAAGTTTTATTAAATACTGGTTATACAATTCACTAGATGCTGAGTGGCACTGGTACAGATTTGAATATCAAGCTAGAGGTAGTATACATTGTCATGGTGTAGCAAAGCTGAAAAATGATCCAGGTTTATGTAAACTCTCAGAAACAGCTCTAAAAGGCTATTTGGCTGAAATGTCCACTAATACAGCTGAGCAAGTCAATATACTAGAACTCAATCAACAGATAGTGGATGGGAAAAAGGCTTCCCAGGTAGTTTGTCAGTATGTAGATTGGTTATTGTCTACATATAATCCAGATCCACCAGATAATGGCACATGGGTGAAGCCCTCTATTCATCCTTGTCAAAAGCGTCACAAGGACCTTGTAAGTTTACAAGACTCTGAACAAGATTATGTTGATTTGTTGAATACTGTACAAAGGCACACTCGCTGTAGTACAAACTATTGTCTTAGAAAGAAACAAAACGAAACAGAACTGAAATGTAGATTTAAGTTTCCATTTGAACCTTGTGTTAATACAAAACTAGAGTTTGAGCCCATTCATACAAAAGATCGAAGCACTCAGTACAAAGCAAAGATCATAACAAAGAGGAATGATAGCAGACTCAATAATCACCAACGACTTCAGCTTCAAGGCTGGAGGGCAAACTGTGATATTCAAGTGATCATTGATTATCATGCATGTGTTGAATACCTTGCAAAATATGCTTCAAAAGGTGAACCAAAGTCACCTGTAATGAAACTTGCATTTAATTCTATTGTCTGTAATTGCAACAACAATAGCAACCCTACAAAATTGATAAAAAAAGTGATAATGAAGTCACTTGGCCAACGTGACTTCTCTGCACAAGAGACTATGCATCATCTCATGTCACTGAAACTTGTCAGCTCATCATTTAATGTGGTACCTATTAGTCTAAATGGTTCACGTAGAATCAAAACTATAACAAATGATGGAGATACTGTAACCAATGACTCATTGCTTGATACTTACGCTACAAGGGAAAAATATATTCAAACCATCCCAGATATAATGGCTCTTAATTTCATTCATTTTGCAACAAAATACAAACTTGTCAACAACAAACTAACAGTTCAGCCTCATAACATGATTCCCAGAGTTTTTCCAGTATTTTCTTCCAATTCAAAAGGTCCAAATTTTGGACTTTATTGCAAATATCAGTTACTTAAGCACAAACCTTGGCATACTACACAAGACAATGCCTGGGATTGTCAGGAAGGCACTGATGAAATATACATCACAAAATGGAAGGAATTTCTACAAACACCATATGCTGAAGAGCATGTTCCTGACTGGTATGAAAAACTACAAAGTGTACAGAATAACACAGAAGAGGAACCAAATATAGAGCACTCTTCAGAAGAGCTTCCACAGCGTGAAGAGTGGATGGATTTAGCAGATCTCATACCTGGGTATTTTGTTAACCAAGATAATATAACACAACAAACCTCTCAGCCTGATTATGACTGGCAAAATGACAAGATTAAGTATGCAAATCACTTAATACAGGAAATGCCATCCTGGATAAAAACTAAGAAAGATACTTTGGATTCTACCTTTGGTTTGCAACAACAAAATATTGATGTTAATACATTCAGTGACATGCAAAGACATGCCTACAATATGGGGAAATCACATTCTGAACAAGCCTGCCCTAAAGATCCATTGCTTCTTATTATACTTGGAGTTGCCGGTACAGGGAAAAGTTACCTCATTAATGCCATCCGAAACCTGCTCCAACACTCTTGTGCAGTGACTGCCACAACTGGCAAAGCTTCATTTAACATAAACGGATGTACAATCCATTCACTATTAAAATTGCCTGTTGGCCCAAGACATAACAAAGAATTAACAGGACAAGGGCTTGTCACATTACAAACCAAGCTGAAAGATATCAGTTATATCCTAATTGATGAATACTCTATGCTAGGACAAACATTGTTTGGCTGGATTGATAGACGCTGCCGACAAGCAACAGGCAAAAATGACAAAGTATTTGGTGGTAAATCCATGATATTAGTTGGTGACCCAGCTCAATTGCCTCCAGTGGCAGATAAGCCATTATATCATTCGAGACCCTCCAGTTCTACAGGTGAACAAGGCTATTTAGCTTATCACATGTTTGGCAATGTTGTAAAACTGTCAGTAAACCAGAGGGTTCAAGGCTTAAATCAACAGCAAGCTCAGTTTAGAGATTTACTCATACGCCTTCGCACAGGAGATTCTAATGAGCAAGATTGGAAACTTCTTTTGGCAAGACAGCCTTCCATAGCATTGAACGTGAATGAGTTTCAAGATGCCACTAGGCTCTATTTCAGCAATGAAGAAGTTGCTAATTATAATTTTGAACAGTTATCAGAACTTCATCAGCCAATAGCCTGCATCACTGCACGTCACTCTAGTGATATAGCTAAGAAAGCAAGTTCAGATGACATGTCAGGTTTACAACCGACCATTTTCCTTGCAAAAGGTGCACATGTAATGCTTACCATGAACCTATGGATAGATGTTGGACTTTGTAACGGTGCAACTGGAACGGTTGAAGATTTCATTTATGCAAACAACCAGCAACCACCAGACTTGCCTGTCGCTGTCATAGTAAAATTTAATGAGTATAGAGGTCCATCTATCAGTGATAGCATTCCACGATGTGTGCCTATATGCCCAATAACAATAACCTCACAGACACTAGATGGTTTACATGAGAGACAACAGTTGCCTCTCAAACTTGCTTGGGCAATCACAATACACAAGAGCCAAGGGTTAACACTGCCAAAAGCATGGATTGACATTGGTCAGACTGAAACTACTGCAGGCATTTCATATGTAGCTATAAGCAGAGTGAAAACACTTTCATCTTGTATTATTGAACCAATGACTTTTGAAAGACTTAAGAGTCTTAAGAAATCCACTAATTTAAAATATAGACTTGAAGAAGAAAGCAGGCTATATAATCTAGCAAATATAAATTGATCCCAAGTTGAGTGATGCGAACAAAGTCACTCACAACAGTACAGCACCCAAAATTGATTAATTAGAATAAATTGATGATACGGCCTTCAACACATGCATACATAAATGATTTTTTTTTATGGTTATAAATAGTTCACTTTCCAACTACATTTAAAGCAAAGTTCCATGTAATGTTTCAGAGTGTTGTATTAACTAGGGTTTAAAGGTATTTTAAACACCCTCCTAAAACATCTGTATACATCCTTATTTTTTTTTTTTTTCAACAGACAAGACAGAGATCTAATATGGCTTCAGGTATGTATCTCCCGGTCATACTTAAATATTATGGTTATACATTCCTTTCTTCTATTAAACTAATGCTTCTTGTTTTAAAATCATTTTATAACCTTACCTGCTCTATATGCTCTCATTAATAAAACATATTATTTTGAACATCTAGGTATTAGATGTACACTGTTTCCTATCACTTTTGTCACCCTTTAATGTTCTCATGTAGTTATATGATACAATTTATTTTTCCCACACCTCTTGCATGTTGGTGGCGAACTTTGGCCAAAATATCACTGTTATTTGTACTAAAAATAATCTTAATTACAGTAATTAATGAGTGGTGAACTGCTCCTGTTTTGCTAAATTTTAACACTTCCCCTTCTATTAAGCCCTTCCTTTCTATTTAGCCCCCCCCCCCCCCAATGCGCCTTAAAACAATAAGCCCCCTGTGGGCTTAATAGAGGATTTACAGTACATGAAACAAGGAGACTAATATTTACACATATGTTTTTTTCAAATAACACAAGCTACCTTATGCAGTAATCCCATCCATGCCAAATTTATTACATTAATCTAAATATCTTTTTACCTCCTCCTACAGAAAAACAAGACATAACTTGCTTTGTGCATAATGTCTCACCAGTAAAAAAATCTGGACCAACAAGCTACTTTAACTGCCACCTTCAGACAGAGAAAGATCTCATTGGCAGTGTATGCTTTGCAACTGAAAAGAAGGAAACTCTTGATGCAATGGCCGCACAAAGATCACCGGTTAAAATTTCAAATTTTAACATCAGCAATAAGTATGGACGAAGTGATGTAGTAATAAACAGGAACACAACCATGACTTCAACAACAGCTGATTTTCCATACAAAGCACAAGATGATGTCACATCAATTGCATCCTTGTCAAAAGTAGCACCACAACAGCTAGTGTCAATAAAAGGAAAGATATCACATCTAAGTGCGACCAAAACTATAGTCATCCAAGATTCTCCTGTCAAAAAACAGGAAGGCTATATAGTTGATCCATCTGGTTACATAAAAGTTATTTTCTGGGGTGAGCATGTTGACAGCGTCATACCACAGTCCACCTATTTCTTCAACAACTTGAGAATGAAAGTATCTCAGAATCAAAGATACTTGAACACACCAAAACAAGATAATTTATACACCATCAAGGACGCTGAACCCTTCAAACAAACATTACCTGAAGTCAGTGACATCTCAACAACAACAGAAACCATTGGAGAAATACTAGGAATAAGCAGTGTCACCAAATACAACTGTTGTTGTTCATGTTCAAAAAAAGTTACAATCAAGGGAAAAATTGCAGTCTGCGATAACTGCAAAGTAACACAAAAGGCAACCAGCTGCAGTGTAAAGTGGACACTCAAGATCCATATCCAAAACTCCAAACAACCACTGCAGAAGCTTCAGCTACAGGTTTATCAAGAAGCAGTGCCAAAGTTGTTTTCAATTTGTCACTTAATTGCAAATGAAACAACAGAGGAGGAAATCACAGAGGCTGTCTTAAACCTAGACACAGTTAAAGTATGCTTTGACACGCAAACGCAAAAACTTGTGGACATTGAAAAAATTGCCATTTAACATGTTTTGTTGCATTTTCCTTTGTAACAAACCAATCTCTAGTAACTATTTAAGTTACTAATAATTCATGCTATGAGATACAAACACTAAAACTTTTAGATATCGCAAAAACTTTTATAGCACTTAATTTTTGAATTTCATATTAAACTTTCTTGAAACTATTCCATTTACTATTATTCATGTTACTGTTAGAAAAATTAGTCTCGCTCATTTAGTATCTAAACTACATTGTAAATGAGTAGATTCTCATGTTTTAATTATTGCATTTTACCTTGTGACTAATCGAGTTAGTATCATCCAGGGCCCAGTTGTTCAAAAGCAATTACTGCTAACCCACGATTAAAGCTTAATCAAAGATTTAATCTCTTTTGTTTAAAAAGATTTCAAAAGCTAATTATAAGCTGCACATGAAGTCAAATCGAAAAATAAAACTAAAGAGCAAGAATCCTTAAGAAAATCTCTTTTGGTTATTAATTTAACTGGAATAAAAATTGACGCTAACCCTGGGTTTGCTTAATCGCGCTTTGAACAACCCGGCCCTGGTTACTGTTAAGATAAGAAAAATAGTTAAACAATGCTATGACACACAAACACGAAATATTTAGACATGGAAAAAAATCTAAGTTTCATAGCATTTTGAACTTCATCACAGCTTCATGTTCCAGTTGTTGTTATAAAATTTAGTCTATCTCTTTCAGTTTTTCAAGATACTGAGTAGATTGACATGTTTTTTTACATTTTCTCTTGCAACTAACCAATCCCATGCAACTATTCAAGTTACTATTCATGTTACTATTAAAATTTTTTTGTTAAACTATGGTATGACATGCAAACACCAGAACTTTTAAACATTGCAAAAAGTTTCATAGCATTACCAACTTCATAACTTTCTTGAAACTATTCAATTTACTATTATTCATGTTACCGTTACAAAAATTAGTCTCACTCATTTAGTATCTGAACTACATTGTAAATGAGTAGATTGACATGTTTTAATTATTGCATTTTACCTTGTGACTAATCGAGTTAGTATCATCCAGGTTACTGTTAAGTTAAGAAAAATTGTTAAACAATGCTATGACACACAGACACGAAACGTTTAGACATGGAAAAATCTAATTTTCATAGCATTTTGAACTTCATCATAGCCTCATGTTGTTGTTATAAAATCTACTCTATCATTTTCAGTTTTTCAAGATACTGAGTAGACTAACATGTTTTGTTACATTTTCCCTTGCAACTAACCAATCCCTTGTAACTATTCAAGTTACTATCATTCATGTTACTGTTACAAAAGTTAGTCTCCCACAATCAGTATCTAAACTACATTGTAACTAAGTAGATAAACATCTTTGGTTACATATTTGGGTTTCACTATTAAAGTTGCTATTGTTCATGTTGCTCTTTAAATACTTCGTCTTTCTCATTTAATCTCTCAACTAATTTCCTCCTCTGTTTTTGTATGATTTTAGCTAAATTCATTGAACTTCGAACGCACTTATTAATCTTTGATTACTACTAGTTTATAAGAAACCGTTGCACTTTAAAAAGCCTTGGGGCTGATTTTATTTGCCCGCATGTCAATACTGTCTTTACTTTGAATCACACCAACCTTTAACTCCAGGGTAAACGATGACTCGGGTGCAACAGCATTCTCGGGGATTGTAACCGTCACGCCTGGATAATCAGGATGAATGAATAAACTGCCAGTAGATGTGATGGTGTAAGGTGGAGAAGATTTGAGACGGCAAACCACTGCATAAGTCGAGCATTCATTTGTGTCAGCTTGAGCAACGGGGAAGAAAAGGTCTGGTATATCCTTGTAAGAAGGGCGCTTATCTTCGATATTTGCTACCGGAAAAAAATACAAGTAAAATGTAACTATCATAATAATTATGCTCTTTTTTTACTTCCTTTGCCATCTAAAAAAGACTGACGTTATAGAAATCAAGACTGGAAACAAGCTTCAGATCGAGAGCGCAATCGCAACTGCAACACTTAATAAATAAACACTATCTCAAAAAAACTAAACAAAACAAACAAACCATTCAGCAATACGGATGACGTACGCTGCCTCCCGCTTAGGGAAACAGGGTCTGCCAAACGGTTCTCTATAGTTGCCATAAATCTACTACATAGAAACAATTTCTATACCTTGGCGACAGCGTAAGTTCTTGGTTCCACTGACGTCTTTCCATTCATTGGTCTTCCTGTTGATCTGCCTTTTTATCACCACTTCGTAGCCCCGTAGGTCCGGTGCACTGTGAGAAAGCGACAAAGTCACCATGGCATTGAATTGCAGGCGTTGGCCATCGTGGGAAGATAGTTCAATAACATTGCTGACAATGGCCTCGTGTTCCTGTAGTGGGGGTGAGCAGACACGGGATTTCCATCTGTAGACCACTATTGACGTAGGCTCAGACACAGCATTTGGATGGAATATCAGATGGACAGCCCCTAGTTTGAGAGCCAAGCGGGTACCTTCACTCGTCACTATTTCTCTGCAACGAGCCAAAATTTTAATAGTCGGTTGTAGCTTTCACTAGTTCAATGTTCAAGGAAAGTCTACAATAAATGAAGAAAATAATTTGTAAAGCCTTTTTTTTGTGGGGGGGGGGGGGGGTAAGGGGCAGAGACTAGACAATAATGGTTTTGTTACACGCAGTGCAGTGGTCAATGCTAGTCTTCTTCTTTATGACGATTTCAAGACAAAAAAATCGTCGTACTAGAATATAAATTAATATAATGTTAACTATGTTATTTAACATCAACTCTTAGCTGCTTTTATCCTCCAAAATTAGGATACCCTACCCTTAGCGTTGAGCAAAGAAACTAAACAAAGTCTGTCGTTGTCGGATTTCAAACAATATTCTATTGAAAAAACAGAATCTTTAATAAATTTTGACTGCGACGTTCAGTCGGCTGTTCGTCTACGATGTATAATTATGCTTAGTACTGTTACGGTGAGCGAAACACTTTTCCAAGGGGTATTCGATGCATCTGACTAGTCAGATAATTTTTTTAGATAAAAAATCAAACATTGTGAAAAGAACGTAATTGTAATCCTAATGGGTCTCACACACGCTGGAAATTCAAAACTTATGTTGTAGATGAAGAGTGCACACGGTGCACGCAATCCGTGCAAAAAATAAAAGGCATTAAAAACATTAGGCCCCGTCCACACGTATCTAAACCTGCGAGAGCAGACGCCTTTTTCGGCTCTTTGAAAAAGCATCTTTTTCGGTGGAATTAGTCTTCCGTCTACAGATGTAACTCATATCAGAATTAAACACGCACTAAAAAGCAAGTTTTTAAATAACGCTCTCCGGAGAAGAAAGGTCGATTTCCCCGATCACTGGTGAGGAAGGATGAAAAAGGAAAACTATTGAAGACGAGACGTCACGGTATCTGATCTCGCGTAGAACAAGAATGTTTCACTACCACTTTTTTTTTTGGGGGGGGGGGGGGTAAAATGTTCAAGCTCGTTATCCATAGGCCTTCTTTTATCACCAGTTTCGAAAATCGACGCGTTAAAAACGACTCGGAGCAGCTGGAGATCCATGATAGCCGCTCTACTACTAGAAGATGGCACTTGATGATGATGAAAAACGACTCAGCAGAGGTCGACAAGCAACGCCTCAGAGGTACCGCAGTTACACAAACGTACTTAGTACGTAACGTTTTGCTGCCGTTGCCGTCGTCAGAGGTTCCACTGAATTTTTATTCAAACAGTACTTACTCTGTAATAACACTTCTGCTTTCGCCGACATAAGTATTGTCTTCAACTTCAGTTTCATCTTCAGGCTCTACTACAACCTCTTCTCTGGCGGCTTTCACAGGTAACACTGTCTCAACCACTTTTGAAAGGATTCCACTTTCAGCAGTTTGTTCGAAGGAAGACATACTCATTACTCCTTGCGGAACATAAGATGCAATGATAAGATAAATTAGGATAAACCTGAATATGTCTGTATGTCTACGTATACAGCATACCAGAAACCTTCAGTTTTTATGCCGACACAACAAACTGTTCTGTTTTATTAAAATCGGAATTCGACATCAATTGAACAAATGGCCTGCGTGCCGACACACGTGTCCTATTTCCTTTGTTGCACGCGGAAGAGTAATGCAGCGTTCACACTTGGTGCCAATGTACGGTACTCGCTGGGCACTAATGTGAACACACTCTTTTTTCAACCATACCCACGCTAGAATTCGGGCACGGTGCCGGTGCCCGGGTACAAGGTCTCTCTTGCCATGTTTTTTTTTTTGGCGGGAGGGGGGAGGGGTAATTTTTGTGCAGGGATTTTTTGGGTTTTGTTAGAAACCCTATGGATTTTTTTTCGGGGGGGAGGGTTGATTTTTGTCCGCATTCGAACATCCCCGTAACTTGAAATCCGGAGTACCCCGTCTCCTGAGAACTGGGTGCCACAGAAGATCCAGCTGTCCCCAACCCCTTCCCCCCCCCCCGGGCCACTGCGGGGCATTTGCCCGCCATGTCAGTCCCGGGGGTGGGGCATTTGCAAATCTTGTGCTGCCCGGGGGCCGGGCATTTGCCAACCTCGGGGCCAAGCCCGAGCTTTTGACACCCACATGGTTTCCTATCAGAATATAACTACACAGAGGATTTTACTGGAAAAATAACCAGATTGGCTCATTGTCAAGGACAGGAAAAAACTGAAGAGGTTTGTAAAGGCATGTTCTCGATTTTATGCATGAATTTCTTCCGCTTATCAAGCCAGAATTACATAGCGAAACTCGGAAGCTATCGACATGAATCAACGTTTTTAGGGTTATTGAATCAAGTTTCTCTTGATATTATTTGAAGAACATCCTTTCATATTCATAAACCTATTCATAGCAGTTAACTTTACTGCGCACTGTTGATGTTAATGTCAATAATTTTATAACAATACTAAAACCATAAACTGGTGTCGTCACGGCGTGAAGTCTTAATTAGACTAGCACTATTACAAAGGAAGACTTTAATTGAAACAAAAAATCGCACATTAAAGAGCTTAAAATGACACTCCTCGACTGTGCGATCAACGAAAATGTTGCAGTGTTGACGGAGGACGGGGCATTTGCCCTCTTTTTTCGTCCCCACCCCGGGGGATTTGACAGCTCAACAGTTCCCACCCCCGGGAATTTGCCATCCAAGGCAAAAAAAATGCTAATGCCCGGGGGTCAGCCCGGGAGAAGGGGAGGGTGGGGGGGGGGGGGGGCGCTGGGCGCAGCTGGAATTGACTGATGCATAACTGCACCTGCCCTACAGTGGTAATCAGACATTTGTACGGTACGTCAGCCCAAAATTAGAAGCGGCTTTCATATGATGTGAAGAATTATGCAGATCTCGGAGGCTGTTATCCACCTAAAATCCTCGTCGATCTGCAAACTTCTTCACATCATACTCACCCTCATTCAATAATCAGGGGCAACCAATGACTTTTTTCCGTAAAATATCTGTTTGGGGAAGCAAAAAATGCCTTAAATTTTCTATAGCTTAAGGAAAGGAAGGCTAAAACTTTCTTGATGACCACTCCATTCATTTACAATTTTCGAAGCGTCTTATCTAATAAATTCCCTACGATTTTGTAAAGTTTAATTTCGCGCATTTCACTCCCCAGGGTAAGCAATTTTTCGTAGAAAAAGGAAACCTAAAATTTTCGGATTCGAAAATGTGATGGTCCATCACATTTTCGAATCCGAGAGAATTCTTACTTTCGTAAAACTTTAAATTGCGCCTAAAATTGTCGGGAAAATAATACTGAAGCCCTTGTAATTTCGAAAAGACTTAAGTTGCCCTGGGATGACCGAACTAGCCTGCGTAGCAGGCTACGAGAAAGGTAGGGGATAGGGAGGAATGGAAAAAGGGAAGGGGGATTGAGGAGAGTTGGTAAGGAGCTCCCTTCCCTTTTCCCCGCTTTCGCGCTTTTCTCCCTTCCCCTAAATAAATAAATAAATAAATAAATAAATAACAATTTGCAGGTAGCACATCCACATAGTGGTTCTTCGTCTACCTGATTACTGGTCGAATTGGAATTTGGAAATGTTGGCTTTGGAGGAGAGGGGAAAACCGGAGTACCCGGAGAAAAACCTCTCGGAACAAGGGAGAGAACTAACAACAAACTCAACCCACATATGGTGTCGACGCCGGGATTTAAACCCGGGCCACATTGGTGGGAGGCGAGTGCTCTCTCCACTGCGCCACTCTTGCTTCCCCCTTTCTGACCGAACCCTCTCCGCCTCCCCTTTCTGCGCCTGCCACGCAGGCTAGACTGAACAGATTCAAATTCTGTAGCGCCGATTGCAATGCATTTCTAAAGATATAAAAGTACTCTGGATAGCCTAGAAAGTGTTTTCACTGTATGTGGAAGGAAATCGTCGTTGGGTGCCCCTGAGTAATTGCTAAATGGTCCATTCGAAGTAGTCTCTTTTGCTGGAAAATATATTAGATCCTGCTAAGTTATCTGGGGACAGTTATTTGCGTAAATTAACCGCTAACCACACGAGGCTTGTTTTGAACAGCAATAATCGTCATTCTACTCGATAACTGACTGTTGAAGTACAAACTGTTAATGGACTCTCACATAATATCGCCCCAATGACATTAAAAGAAAAATACACTGTTTCTTAACCGTTTACATAAACGGGTAAACGGCGAAAAACAGTTGCACAAAAGAACTACATTTTTTCTCACGTCTACATTTTCATTAGCCTGAATTTCAGACGATTTAATACTTTAGTTTTCTCTCTGTTGCTGAAAGGACAAAACGACTCGGAGTAATCCTCTGAAATTTTCTTGCCATGCAAAAAGCTATCGGGTAAAATATTTACATTGTTGCAACTTTTGTTCATAAATGCCTTCTTTAGCCTTGTCAAAAAACATTTTTCCTTCCTCTTGTAAATGACAATGAAGAACAGAGGTCATCAGTGGGTGCGGGGAGGGGGGGCGTGTAGAAAAACTGATAACGTTTTTGTCGCGAGAAAGGATGGCATGTTCATACGAAGTGAAAAGAGTTTTAACTACACGTATTTGTGCCAACAATTCGGCCCAAACTTTTCCCCACTGATGCTCAGGTTTTTGATGGCAGTCGAGCAGATGCCACAGTGAGTAGTTTCATCTGAAACTATTAACAACTAACTACACAAAGTATGAGGGAAGGTTTCGTTTGGTTATTTTCAATTTTAGGCTCGAGCAAAATTGAAATACTGGTAGGTCTGTAAAAAAACAAAGACAAAAATAATGGCACTACTTAAATTGAAATATTTTCCATCTATAAATGATAAAAGTACAATTCTAAAAACTGTCTTATTGATGACAGTTTCATTGAAAATTATTCCCACACCCACCTGTAATAACCGAACTGGTCATTCCCTTTTTCTTCATCTCTAGAACATGTATTGCATCCATAGATAAAGGATTACCACTCACATCCAGGCTCCTCAGCTCCTTTAAGTCACTAATCTCAGAAGGAAGTTTTGTAAGTTTGTTACCATTCAAGTGCAGCCCCTGAAGCTGGTTCAGCTTCTGTATACTGGTAGGTAGACTAACCAACTGGTTGTTACGCACGTCCAGCCTCCTCAGCTTCTTTAAGTCACCAATCTCAGAAGGAAGTTCGGTAACTTTGTTACTATTCAAGTGCAGCCTCTGAAGCTGGTTCAGCTTCTGTATACTGGTAGGTAAACTAACCAACTGGTTGTGACTCACATCCAACCTCCTCAACTCCTCTAAGTCAGTAATCTCAGATGGCAGTTCTGTAAGTTTGTTACCATTTAAGTACAGCTCCTCAAGCTGGTTCAGCTTTTGTATACTGGTAGGTAGACTAACCAACTGGTTGTTACCCACGTCCAGCCTCCTCAGCTTCTTTAAGTCACCAATCTCAGAGGGAAGTTTTGTAAGTTTGTTACCAGACAAGTCCAGCTCCTCAAGCTGGTTCAGCTTCTGTATACTGGTAGGTAAACTAACCAACTGGTTGTTACTAACATCCAGCATCCTCAACTCCTTTAAGTCTCCAATCTCAGAAGGCAGTTCTGTAAGTTTGTTACGAGACAACTGTAGATCCTCAAGCTGGTTCAGCTTCTGTATACTGGTAGGTAAACTAACCAATTGGTTGTTGCTCACATGCAGCCTCTTCAGTTGCTTTAAGTCACCAATCACAGCAGGTAGTTCTGTTAATGTGTTGTTAGACAAGTTTAGGTTTTGGAGCTGGTTCAGCTTCTGTATACTGGTAGGTAGACCAACCAACTGGTTGTTATACACAAACAGCTTCTTCAGCTTCTTCAGGTCACCAACCTGAGATGGTAGTTCTGTTATTTTGTTGCCATCCAATTCCAGCACTTCAAGCTGGTTTAATGTCTGTACACTGGTAGGTAAACTAACCAACTTGTTGCTACTCACATACAATGCATTCAGCTTCTTCAAGTCACCAATTTCAGCAGGTAGTTCTGTGAGTCTGTTGCTATACAAGTGGAGTCTGACAAGATTTTTGAGCTTGTTAATACTTGTCGGTAATTCAGCCAGGTTATTGTTATCCAGTTTGAGTTCCTCCACTTCAGTCAGTTCAGTGACTGCATCAGGTACCCTGGAGAATCCTTTTCTACTCAGATCCAAAAATGGGAATCCATATTCATATTTAATGTAAGCTTTCAATTTTGTACTGGAATTATACTCCATGTTTCAAAAGGTAGCTTTATCTCTTTTTGTAATCTAAAATAATAATAAGAAAATTATAATATTATTAAACGCTATTATTGATCATCCAGTGTATATATCTTAAATAGGTGAGCTTTAGAACAAAAAGGAAAAGAAATCTTAAGGTTTAGAAAGTGCATATAAAACACTTTTGCAAGACAACATTATTCATCATTTAATATTTACTCAAAATATTTTTCCATTTCTGATTGGCTCAAGTCCCCCAGCCATTTAACTCTTCACAATCAGCTAGATTTGACCAAGGGTCTATCTGCACTAGCAAAAAAGCTGTTTATTAGACAAATTTTCTGTCATCACCAATGCTTTACAAAATTAATGCAGATGGTTTGTCACGATTTTACAAATTTTGCCCCAGACATAACAATCTTCAAAGGCCACAAATTAAATCACCTAAAAAAATGAAAACATGACTTTTTCTTATTAATCATTTGTTGTCAAGCCATTATTCTTTCCATTAAGTTGACAGATGTGACAGCTTGTCGATAGTAAATAGTTTTCAGTGCGAATCAATTTTTCAAAAAAAAAATTGTCACCATGCAATTTTCAGTTTAGATGTTTCAAAGTCTCATATTCCAAGTTTTTCTGCTAGTGCAGAAAGGTCCCAAATTTCACAACATTGCAGGTACCAATGATGTCAATTGTACAGCAGAGTGAGACCATCAACTAACATTTAAGGACAAGGTTTGGCAAACAGTTTTTGTTAGTGAAATCAACCAACCCTGCATGCAGATGTCTGTTATTTCCTTTGTTGCATGCAAAAAGGTGGAAAAGGGAAACCTTCGTTTCTGCATGCAACAAAGGAAATTAAGGAGATGTGTAAACCCAGGTGGCCATGGTGGGTAAAATTCAGCAGATAAAACACAACTGCATACCCACTATCTATTCATCTTTTAGGCATTTCCTAGTCAAGAAAAAACTTTTTATTGAAAGCTTTCTTTATAAGGTTAATCATATAATTTTCCGCTTATCCTTTCTTAAAACGTTTGTTGTTAATCTACCCACCAAGATGTGTGATAAGTAATTTACCTGAATTATATATAGCTACATGTAATACTTTCCTTTTAAAAATTAATCTTTTCTATTTATTTACTTAAAGCCCCCTTTACGTACAATTTTCTGTTTCTCTTTTTTCAGAAAGCATTCCATTTACTGGGTAACATCTACCTGCAGAAGGTCACAGCTTAGACTGTGAGCAGTCTCTAATTTTTCTCTGCAAAGTTACTGCATGAGAAACCCAAGCACAGGAGCCGCGATCAACGAGTTCGTAAGCCTGAGAAGAAAAAATAAGAGACTGCTGACTCTTTTGTTCTGTCTGGGGACAACGAAACTATCAGGGTAATTGAATTAACCACTTAAACCTGATTAACCTGAAACAATTTATAAACAGGACATAAACAATTAACTAAAAAAATTTTACTTTTTTAAAATCTGGTTAAGATTGCCTTGAATTCCTTTTCCTTTCCCTTGAGGAAATTTACAGCAGTTTCCTTCTGTGAGATTATCCTTAAACGTTTTAGTTAGTTGTAACGCTGACTATTTTTATCGCTTACATCTCCACCACAGACCAGTCAATGCAATGATCTGTCTACAGCTGTAGAACTGACCAATGGGTTACTCTTTTTCTGGGCTGACGGAGATTTTGTTTACCACAAAAGAGTCTGCAGTCCGTCTTTTCTCGTCTGGTCCTAATACCTTATTGTAATATAACATTGTGGTTTGCAATCGCGCTGGTTGAGATAAGAACTAGATGGATTTTAAGAGAAAGACGGATTGCAAGCAGTCTCGTCACAGCTGAGTTAACATTGACTTGGGGGAGATATTTATATCTCACTAACTTTAGTCAAATCAAACATGACATATCTTTGAATTATCTTTTAAATAGTGAGAATAAATACAGCTGTCACCTTCCTTACACTTCCAAGATTTTATATGATTCACTATTTTTACTTTCATAATTCTGCCCCAAAACATTTATTTCTGGTTACCTGAGACAGAAATAATTTAAAATGTGAAAGCTTCCTAGAGAGTTACCTTTTCCGTACAGAAATCTTTTGAAGCCTTGAATAATCAAATTTTGTACTTGCTGTCAGTTCCACAAATTATTCATTTCACTTTTTTGGAAATTATCCACATAACCTCACATTGTGACAACTGTAACTGGGGCTACTTTATAAAGTTGACCAATCAGATTACAGGAAAATAACAAAACATTTCAAGAAAGTTGGTTCTGGGCCAATCAGCAGCTCATAAAAAACAATAATTAGTTATTTGAAGCACAAAATTTAAAATTGATAGCAAGCGTTTTTCAGGAAAGCAAAATGACTTGCACCAGACAATGTTTTCCTATTAAAAAAATTGCATACAACACCCTAGC
>OZ038001.1:21791105-21838605 GCA_964035705.1 Porites rus | reverse complement strand
ATTTTTAACCGTAATGTCAACATTGAACATCAAATTGATCTTTATTAAACTAGCTTCACTTTTAACCAATTGCACGAAAAATTGTCCCCTTCAAAATGATATTCACAGGGCACTTCTAAACCATAACCATGCAGCTCCTTTGTTTGTGTTTTTAATTTAAAAATACAAAAGATAATCAAGTATCAAATAAAAAGCCATTCCCACTAACCCTGATGTTGAATTTTAGCAATTTGCGAAGGGTGCTTTACACATTCTGATCAGATTATTACAGATTTCCTATACATAATAGAAGCTCCCAAGAGGGTTTTTCAACGACTATTTACAAATATAAAGGATAAAAATATTAATGCTAATACTAACAAACTATGATGCGATTGACTAACTAAATGATAAAAATAATAAGGAAAGCATCATAATGACAGCGTAGTGGGTGCTGCAGTGTATGCCTCAGGTTGCTAGGCAACCTAGTTTGATGTCTTTCCTGATTTTACTAAGATTGCCTTCGCCTTTGCGGTTAGAGTCTGGTGAAAGAGTGCTGGCCACTGGTTGTTCTATACTTTGGGATGCTTAGGTTTTTGCAAGACCTGTTTTTTTTTGGGTGTGGATATCTGATCGCTTAAGAAAATTACAGGCAAGGTAATCACATGCAAGCTCATTAATGCACTTGAATGTCATATTATAGAGCATTTTTACTCACGTGGCCAACATCTGTGCAAATTTATTGGAACAATTAAAAGAAAGCGTTTGCATAAGAAAAGAGTTCAACTCCCACAGGACCCGTTTGGGACACCAACATGGCCGCCGTTTCATTGTTTTGGGACACCAATATGGCCGCCGTGACGTCATGTGAAACAGTCTATAGTCCCTTTTGAATAAAATAAATATGGCATTTGCAGCTTATTTATTGGAAAATGGACTTTAGGTGGGTGGGACATTTGCACACTTTTTTAAGCCACACCATGGGGTTTTTGTATGAACTGCCTGGCCAAAAAAAATGACAAATTCCCGGGATGGGGGATGAGCATGCTTAGAATTGACTGAGTCGTTATTAAGCTGACCAACCGTTTGCAATGACAAGTATGCTAGCGTGCTAACTACTCATAGCAGCATGGTTCTGCGTTCTAAAATCTTGAAAACGCACTTAGGTACACACTCTTTTAGACTGAGACTTCTGCAGCGACATTAAACAAAAGATTATTTTTGATCGTAATGAAACGTTCCGAACTTCCGGGCTTACTAAAGAATGCTTTTTTAGTAGTGACTCTATTTAACAGGCAGTGCGTGTGGTGTGAAAAGAACGTATTCAGTATCAAACTTACCTTTACAGAGACACGTCTGCTGATCTAAAGAAGAAACCTTTTGAATATCCTCTTGTTTATGGCAAAAATACACACCCTACTTTGCTCTCAGGAGCCTCTGGCTGCTGGCTCAGCTCCAGACATTCTTCTACCAAGCTTGTTCCCAGGGTCTCTCTCCCGCGTGCTAAGCCTGCCGGGAGCTTAAGCCGGGAGCTGCCGGGAGAGAAGACCGGCGGGAATACCCAGCGTAACCCTCCCCGTAGACACCCCATCCCCGTACCAAATCACTGTTTTGGGTATCCCCTGGTAAAGGTATCCATCCGGGCGATACCTAGATCACTAATGATCTGGGTATCCCCCGTGACATTGCAAAATTCCTGCAAAATTGTTTGCTTGTTTGCTTGTTTTTTCCGCTCTGTGTGCTGAAAAGCTTTCCCCTTTCGAATAGGTAAGCCCAAGATATCTAATTTATCAAAGACATTAGTAGCCTGCGTAGAAGGTGCCTGGAAGTAGTACGCGAAAAAGATAACGGGCGCGCGCGAGGGAAACACGCGAGGGGTGAACACCGTTTTTTCTTGCGCCCACTACTTCTAAGTGCTGCTACGCAGGCTAAGGCATTAGAAGGTTTCCCTAGGCGACTGTTTTCTTTTTTGTAAACACTATTTTACAGGTAAATTCACTGAGTACTACCGTAGTTTCTGTATCCCTTTAAATGCACCGTCTTTTGAATATGAATAAATCAGAACCCAGAACTTGTTTTCTCGACTTTTTCACAGCCATAAAATACATCTTTCAGCCCTTTTGATTTTTTTTTTTACAGACTGAAGTGACAGATTTCCTTACCCTGTCATATACTTCAACGAGTGAAATCCTACCCTTTCATACATAATACCTGATGCCTAAAAAAGATACCCCTTTCGGCGGAGCCTCCCCCGGCGTATATGCCATTATAGATAGTATCCCACCCCAACTGGGGCTGTGTTGCCGCCTGGTCATCATACCAGATCCCCCGTAAGACAGAGTGAGATCTGGGTACGAGATTAAATACCCCTATATTCTCTACCAAAGATAGCCTACGAATACAGCCATCTTTCATCGCTCCTCACCGCTAGCGACGTTTCGAAAACGTCCGAGTGACAAGTCCGGCTACAAAGTAGGCTATCAGCCGCCCCCTCCCCTTAAAAAAAATCGGGGAGAGCGATTCTCTCGCTTCCTCACTTTCCTTGATTGATTTTAGGGAGGCAGTTTAGCAAGAAGGGTGGCGACGGTACTGATAACATCAAAAAAGTAATTGGTTTAGGCTCCTGGTTTAGGGATGGACCAGTAGAAAAGTGAAGGGGGGAGGGGGTGGGGCAAAAGCCCCGGGAAATTATTAATAACAAAATAATATTCCTAAGGACTCTGGCCAAAAAATATATATGCCCTCGGGGAAAAAAGAAGATTTCCACATTAATTACATGTACAAAACAAAAATCTTGCATCTCTTAAAACCACCACCCACGAGTGGTCGAGTACCCACCCACGGGTTTGTCGTTGAAGTAACTACGGTGATCGCCCCCGATACTGCCTTAATTTTTCGTCCTTTAAACTCGGTTCCCGGCAAAACGGAAACAACCCTTTAGGTCTGTAAGTCCGGCCAAAGCCCAGAATAAGCTGAGTCAGTTTAAACTGGGGCTAAATTACAACCACAGTAATAACTGAAAGAGTACTGAACAGAGAACACAAAGGTCATGCTGGCAAAGTACTAACAGGGGGACAAGAAAATTAAAAGAAAGAGTTTACCTAATTCTATTGACAATTTCCTTTCTTTTCAAGGCCGACTGGTTTGCTTGCTGTCCAGCTACTGAGTTGTTTTTATAATAATTATTAAATAGCAAGAAGAACATAGCGACAAACAACTCTGATTGAGTGGTGCAGGAATTGAACTCTCAGTTGATGCAGGAATTGAACTCTCAGTTGAAGACCTGGATCAGTAAATTAACAACATTAGTGCAAGATATAGAGACGGCAAACTGATCCTTACGGCAAAGCGACAAAAAAGTAAACAAAAGAGTAAAACAAAACATATATTTCAACAAATTTGCCCGATATTTTGGTTTGGAAAACAAACCTTCTTCTTGGCCTAAAAGAAAAAGAAAAATGAAACTCCAAGATCTTTATTACAAATAAAGGTTTGAAAATTTAAAACAACAATGGCCTGTTCCAGGCGTTCCGATAGGAGAGCGCGGAAGAAAAATTCACGAAGAAAAAAAAAACGAGCGGAGACTAGAGGGGGAAAGGGGGAGAGAACGCCTGTAAACATTCCCTTACAGAGCTCTTTCCGCCCTTAATTGACCGTAACTGTATCATGAACTACAGTTGGACTGAATTGTAAAATAAAGTGTTGAAAGGCCTAGGCACCAGGCTCCGCAGTGGGGGAATTAGCTTGAATTAGCTTTTTTAATATAAACAACATCGGAGGTTTTCCCTCTTTTAACTGACCAAATCTAATTTCTGCCGCTCCAAGTCTAACATTAAGAGGGTCAGTCCTGTATACTGAGCAATTTTTTCCTGCGATTTTTTTTCTGTAAGGATTTGATTCCAAATAGTTAAGTACTGAGTTTGACCTCTGTTTAACTATTTTAAATCTTTTTATTGTGCCTAAATAACCTTTCAAACAAGACTTTTCTTTGCCTTTCTGGGCTTCCAGAAATTAATGATCTCACACCTTCCTTCCCCATTGCCGTAGACTGCAAAACAGTCCATATTTTTGCGTATTCAAGTACGCGCGAGCGGTCAAACAAAAGGTCTGGAACGAGGCTGAAAACAGAGAGAGAGAATGGGGAGAGACGCTAACACACGCCCAGGGCGTGTGCGGCTCGCGCGCTTGGCGCTGGTAAGACGCTTACACCCCACCGATTTACTGATTTTTATAAAAAAAAACCCGACTGTTTTTCAGTCTAATATTGCCGTGGGTTCGTCCACGCCTTCCTCCTGCCCCCAACCTATGGTTGTTGCTGCGGTTATTCCAAATCGCTTGATCTTGGTATTTCACATGGCTACGAGAGGCGCAACGATGATGATCCTGGAAATTGACCCGCCAACGTTTCCTTTGATTATATAGGCTCATTACTCGTGGAAAGAGTTTAAAAGTCAAGGTCTCCCAGAGCCCATTGGAAGAATCGCGCAAACGTCCTGGCCACGGCGAACGAGACTCAAGCAAATTTTCTGCTTATCACGAAAAGATTTTACATACAGGAAATGCTTGATGGCATTGTTGTTAGTAGCTTCGATGTCCGCGTTTTTCGATAACAGATGTCTCTCTCCCTCCATATCGCATTCTTCATCAATGTCACCAGTACTCGAGTGTTAACAGAAGGTGTCATAATCGACCAATAAGAGGGTATACTGGAATCCAGTATACCAGGAGAACCCTTTGTTAAGAACGTTTACAGGCGTTCCCTCGGTCTCGCCCCCTCTCCCCCATTCCGGGCGTTTTCCCGGTTACTCTTTTACTCGCTCCCCACTGACCGCCACACTCTATTATCTGAACGCCTGCAACAGGCTGAGGTGACGAGGGTGGTTATGTCATATATTACATACATATATACATGTTTTATTTATTTGGAGTCTTATACAATAAATAGTATATCAACTATTTCCAAACAACTGATATTATGAACCCGTTCGCCTCGTTTATCCCTTGACGAAACATTGTTTTCCCTTTGTTTATCAAGTGGGATCAACTAAGGTTTCTGGGAAACTGCCCACCTACTCCTCCCCCAAACTAACATTAACACTTACTCCTTACTTCGGGCAGAATGATGGCTTAGGGGAGGGGTAGGTGGGCAGTTTCCCAGAAACCTAAATTGATCCATCAAGTGGGTTAGTATTAGGTAACATCGGCTGAAGTCAGATTGTTTCTTTCAGTAAAATTACATGAAGAACAACTTAAGTCCAACTTTGCTGTGTAATATAAAATAAGATAGAAAAACTCCACTGTAATGCTTTGAACCCGGGTCACTTGCTTTATAGCCTACTTCCATATTCACTACACCATCGAGGACTAGCTGCCAAATCCAGTAATCTTTAAAATATACATGTTCTTATATATGCCGTACCCCATTACAATATTTGAAAGCTAACCGTTTTCAGTTCAGTGCTTAACCCTAATCACTGCAGATCAGTGCTTAACCTTCTACTGTGTTCTCTCCATAACTGGCGCTCTGTAGTTTTAGTTTCTTCAGCTATTCTAGCCTCATTCTACATTCCAGTCTCGTTCCGTTATGAAAATAATGCGTTGTGTAAAATTCATAAGGTGTCCAATCTGGCTTCACTCGATGTTATCGAATGCTAACCCATCAAGTGAGCTGACTGAGTCACGTTTGCTGCGCATGAGTTCATAAGAGGAGTCACTGTGAGACGCAAACCGTTGATTGAATGTCCAGGTTGATTGTAATGCAGCGAGACGGGAGTGGGATCGTTGAGTTGATGGTGGGTTTATACCAAGTTGACCAGCTCTACGTACATTGCACGTAGCGTCACAATAAAGCCCTCTCGCGTCTTATCATTTCTTATCATTATTATTATTATTGTTATTTATTATTTAATCGCTTTCATCATGATTAGAATGCTAAAAAAGACTAGGGAAAAAAAATACATTTGAACAAGACACAAAAACGAGGGACGAAGGTGCGGGACACACAACAGAGCGAGGCTCCAAATTAAGTGTGCCATCATTATACGGAAAATACACAAATACTAACTATGTAAACATTAAACATGATAAAAAGTATAAAAATCTCATTTGTAAAAACGATAAGAATGAATCCCTCCCGGAGCCGATAAAAAGTCTTAGTAGCAGCTGTTACCAGCTAATAGAAGATTACGTGACCTACTGCATTTGCAGCAGATCGACTTCCAGGTGTTAAAGTTAGTGACGTCATAGTTTGTACGAAAAGCAGCCGAATAGCGGATGGAATACGTGAGATTTAAACTGATTAAGACAACTAAGAGTACGAGTGGATACTGGTAACGTATTCCAGAGTTTAGCAATACGATTAAAGTAACTAAATTGAAAGAGCTTTGTACGGCACTTGGGAATTAGTACGTCTTGATCAGAGCTATGGCGAGTGAGACGAGTGCCTTTAGGCTTGACATAATCAGCTATGGGTAAGGTGTAGTGGCCAGCGCGACACTTGAAATAGAAACGTAAGTCTTTCACTTCATGCCAGTATGTTAACGGTAGCAGATTGAGGAGAGAAAGGCGCTCATGATAAGAAATATCCTCTTGCCAGTGCGTGTTTAAGATGAATTTTGTTGCCCTGCGTTGAAGACTCTCAATTTTTGCTATACTACCGATCGTACTGGGAGCCCATACCTCGCTAGCATAGCCAATATATGGTCTTACAAACGTGAGATGTAGTAATTTCCTATGGTCTGTAGTGAATGACGTAACACTATTGCGGCGCAAAAATGCGAGCATCCTATGGCCTTAGCTAAGATAGTGTTAATGTGAGTATCCCATGTGAGGTCCGGCGAGATAGTCACTCCGAGGTCTTTTACTTGAGTGACGTGTTTAAGTAAGTTGTTGTTCAACTTGTAATCATAGCGAAATGGGTGGCGCTGACGTGTGACGGTTAGTACCTCACATTTAGAGGGGTTAAACTTTAGGTGCCAATTATCGCTCCAGCCATGCAGACTGTCCAGGTCCCTTTGGAGAGACTTACAATCTTGTAGACTTTCAATGACGCTGGAACATTTTGAGTCATAAGCGAAGGGTGCGATACGATTCTGTATCACAGGCGGGAGATCGTTCACATAAACTAAAAACAGCAGAGGACCGAGGATACTGCCCTGAGTGACTCCTGATGGAACTGGAGAACGACTAGAAGTGAAACCGTGGACCAGGCACTGCTGACCGCGTCCACCCAGATAGCTCTCAAACCACTGCAGAAGTTTCCCGCTGACTCCGTACCGGGAGAGTTTCAGGAGCAGCCTTTAGTGGGAGACACTGTCGAAAGTCTTTGCGAGATCCAAATACACAATGTTCGACTGCAAGCCCTTATCTAGAGACTGGCCAATCTCGTGATAAAACGCCAGAAGCTGGGTGACTGTAGATCGACCCTGAAGGAAACCATGTTATAAATTGTCAAACAAAGGACGAAGAAAATCCTTGAAGTGCTTGAATATGCATCGTTCTAATACTTTGGATACAACGCACAATAGAGAGATGGGTCTGTATCACATGTATTTGTATGGAAAAAACTTAACACCATGTAAACTGTGATTTTTAACACCCTGTAAAGTAATTAAGTAATTATGTGTATATTCCCAAAAAGCCACAACAACAACAAGAGAAATGACTATTTCCACACCCGAATGAAAGTATTTATGCTTATCGCGATGGAAAAAATTATGATCGTGTAAACTGAAAATTTCCCTCCCCTCCCTACCCCCTCCCCTCCCCCCCCCCCCACCACACTCGTCACTTTTTAAATGGTCCATCCCTAAGAAAAGTCAATTCTTCAAAAACGGAAAGATGATGCGAGCGGTGCAGACACGGAAAGTACTCCTCATCCCCTTCCTTATTTCTGCACGTTGCCCATTCGGCTTCTGCATCTTCCTATGCTTCCAAGCACGAAATTTCGCTTAAAACAGTCTCTTCGTTTTTAAGATAAAAAGAGAAAGGAGTGTTCACTGAATCAAGCTCTCCTTGAACGCCTGCTTACATCTTGAGCCTTTCTGAAAAAGCCTCTGCGTTGTCTATCCTAAATTATAGAAATATTGGTTTTGAAGTCTCTCTTTTGTGCAATAATCAATGTAACGAAAAACATGTGCCAGATTATGTGTCACTCTCCTCAGAGAGACCACTCAAAATTCAGAGCCAGGGAGGTAACTTAATTTTGGCAAATGGTCGCTTAATAAACTACCCGAAAAATTTACTACCCAACTTTAAAACGATTCTAACTCACTAAGCCAAATGTTTTAAACCAGACTTCTTTCATCACAATCTATACTACTAGATTTATCTCAATAAACAGCTTTTAAAAATACATAAAGAATGACAAGGAACACACTTACGCAAATTCAGATTCTACCAATATGGTTCTATAAAACAGCTATTTTAACGGTTCAAAAAGTTAATATTCATAAATTAAAAAGAAGCAACCTCATGCAAAACCGATTCCTTACTTAAAAATTATATTGAGTCACACATATATTCAATGAGACTGGTAAGGGACATCTTGAGATAGGAATGATCCTTTACCAACAAAACTAAAGCTTCATATATACAGCGACCAAAAAAAAAAAAAAACCCTAAGAAAGAAATTGTACTTCAGGAACAAATTCTATATAACTTAAATATTTCACCTGAAACTGAATATTTCAGAGACTATAGATCAGGAATCGCTAAGGCAAGGCTTGTCCTTAATAACTAAACGCTATTGAAAATGCTGGAATAAGTAACTTTTGACTTGTATACAGTTCTAAACGGTAAGGCCCAGTTTATACACACGCCGCAAACATCATCACCAGCAACATACGTACACACAGTATCCAGGTGATCATTAGTACTCGCATTTTGTTCGGGTGTTTATAACAACAAAGGGTGACCAAACTGCCTCTGTGAATGTTACTTGTGTTCATCTCAGCGACGTATGTGTAAATTAGGGATTGAGAAATTTTGCTAGAATAGGGAGCTTCAGCAACAACGACGGCAACGGCAACGGCAGCGAAAACGTCACTGAAAATTGAATTTCGCTGTTCCAAAATTCATCCCTCTTATTTTATTTCAGGCAACTTATCAAGTGTTGGGAAATATTTCTGGAGTTGATTGTAAAGGACTGAATCTAAGTTCAGGAAAAAAAAAAAAGAAAATTGTTGTCTTGTGTTCACGTCCTCCATAAAACGTGAAATTAGGCAGTTTCACGTCGTAGTCGTGAAACGGCGGCAAAGAAATGTACAAAAAAGTGTGATGCACGTGAAAAATTGTTGTTTTCCTTAACGAAACCTATTGCTTTTTTGCCGTTCTCGTTGCCGTCGCCGTCGTCGTGCATAAGCTCACTATTACTAAGAGTGACTGAAGGCAATGTGATCTTTAAACAACTAAATCCTATTAGAATAGAATAGAGTGAATAAAATAAATAAGAAGATTTTCATATTACCTAAGAGGGACTGTGTATGACTATTTCCAGACAGAAAATTTCCTATGAGTTAATTAACAGTTAATGAATGAGGCTGAGTATCTTATGAAGAATTATGGAGATCGAGGAGGGTGTTATCGGATAGCACCCTCCGAGATCTCCATAATTCTTCATATGATACCAAAGGCGAATTCAATAACTGTTTTATTATTCATTCAAAATAATTCCTAGTTTAAAAACATAGCTAAAACATGCTTACCTCCATCGATGTTCAGTTCATCTTCGATAATGTTCGTTTAGGTTTGTCCAGCTCCACAAATATTCTCCAAACAGCAGATGTCGCCCTTCGAGTTGTCTTCTTGCTGTTCTTGCCATGTTTTTAGCTATTTTTTCTCCTAGTTCTTACTCTTCAAACGAGTGAAATGTCCGCCATTTTTTCAAGTTCACAACCAAAACAACTCAACCTCGTCCCCAGGTCTTCTCGGTTAACGGTGCCTTAACCTGCGAAAAAACTGCATTTTTGACGTCATTTCCTCGTTAAAGTGGAAATTCTTCCAAATTTGGTCATCAGTAACTGGTTATGGTAAATTAAACGTGTGCTTTTAGCCAATCAGAATCGGGGAAATATTTTGAATGAATAATAATCATATTTAAACGTCTATTTATTCCGTCACAATAGCATCGATGAACTGCAAACATGTGACTAAAAGGACGCGTTCTGTTTATATGGAGAGAGAAGTTTCTTGCCAACAACAGCAAATAAGGTGGCAAATGAAAGGTGTAGTGGCGTGATTCAAATGACATGAATTTGGTTAAGTCGAGTTTGGAAATTAAACATTACATAGTAATTAGACAACTTAGCATCCTTCATGTGGAGTAAGACTAACATAGTGAAGCTCATGCACGTGACCCAGCACAAGCCGGTTGCTACCAGTAACATCATACTCTGGGCAGATCATTATGTCATCGTGATGCGGCAGACTGCTGATCACCTGGATGCAAGTTTCAAAGTACTTTGCAGCACCACGGAGAACCACGTTATCACCCCATGTACCATCTGCCACCATGTTTGTGAGGTAAGCGTTCCAAGATGAATATCCATCAACAAAGTGAAAGAGATCTGTCCCAGTCGGCTGCAAGAGAAAAAATGCTGTAGTTACTAGAAAAACGACCAAGTGCATTTCTAGACGGTTCTTATTCAGGAAACTACGCAGTCAGCTCTCGCCACCAAAGACTCCGGGGGGGTACTCAACAATTTTATCCGGGGAGGCTCCGCCCCGAGGTCCAACCCCTTACCCTTTTATATACCACTTTTAACAGAAAAGGTTCACCTTTCGTATACCTCGTATATTGACAACTGTTACCCCTTTCACATACCTTGTTTAGAACTTTGCATCCCTTTTAAAAGGAATGGGAAGTTAAAACTGCTGTAAATGCACCATCTTTTTTTATGAATCAATCACTAAACCAGGAAGTTTTCTTGTCTCTTTTACATCCATAAAAATGCGTCTGTTAGCCCTTTTTAGTCCCTTTACAGACTGAAATGACAGATTTCCCTACCCTTTTATATACTTCAACCAATTAAGTCCCTACCCTTTCATAAACCTGAAGCCTGAAAAAGGTACCCCTTTTGTGCGGAGCCTCCCCGTATGGGCCATTATAGGGAGTACTCCCTGGGCCACAGACACCGTTAGTAGTCGTACTCTAAGAGAGCTGTCCACCTTATCAAGTTTCAAAGAAAATAAATAAAGAACGATGAGGACTAACTCTATATGTCCATTATTCTCTTCAAGCGTTCAGATAATGTGGATGACGCAAAAGAGAAGTGAGCAGGAAAAAAGCCACCGTGGTGGAAAAGTTCTATTTCAGTCAAGTCACAGGTCTGTTTCATTAAACGTACGCAAAAGAAGCTTAACGGCCGGGATGAAAAAAGGAAATGTTCTCCAGTCCGTTTCCATTTATGCTTGGACTTCCGTTATTTGATTTATATTGAAAAGAAACTCTCTTTATTTTCTTCCTTCTCCGCTTCGGTCAGCCTAAGTTGCTAGTATGAGATAAATAATGTTAAGGCACTAAAAAAAGACACTAACCAGCCTGGGGTTGTCGTTGAGGTACTGGACAACAGTTCGGCGTAACTCTTCATGGGTGATTTTAATTCCCTTGATGTGGTCAAGTTGTTCTGAAAGTGCAAAAAACATGCAGTTTCCACCCCCTTGATTGTCAGAAATCACAAAACCTTTCTTCAAAGCAATCCTCTTTAAGTTCAAGGACAGATCAGTTTTGCTGGCCTCTCTGCGCGATTCCCGCTTGATTTTTCGAAGTGCAAGGAAAACCAGTTCACCTGCAAATGATAGAGAGGAAAATCCAAAATGCGAAAGGTTATTTCAAGTCAGTTTAATATAGCGTTTTCACATGACGTCACGGCGGTCATATTGTTATTCCAAAAAAAAAGAAACGGCGGCCATGTTGGTGTTCCAAACCAATCCTGTGGGAGTTAACTCTTTTCTTATATAAACCCTTTTTTTCCCAATAAATTGGCGTAGATGCTCGCCATGTGAGTGAAAACGCTCTATGGGAGATAGTACACTGGTCCAAACAAAAACCAACTGACCATTTTAAATAATTATTACGGTGGTTTCAACAGAACAAAATCAGAATGACTCAAATCCCACGGCTATTTCTTCAAAACCAGCTAGCGCTGATCAAAATTTGGAAAACGTTTACGATATCCAGTAAAATAACGACAATAGTATAGGATATCGCCAGAAAAAGGGACGGCAACTGAGAAGCCCTGGGGACGAAGTTGAAGAAAGAAACTTCACATCGACCGAGGTATGCATGTTTTCAAAGTAGGAATTATTTCAAATAAATAAGAAAACAATTATTGGATTCGGCTTTCGAATGATCTGCAAAATTATGCAGATCTAGTAGGGTGTTATCCGCCTCGGCCAACACCCTCCACGATTTACAGAATTCTTCAGATCATACTCAGCCTCATCCTATAATTGCTCATTTAAATTATCGTTACTTTACTTTGAGTACATACTTGATTTCTTACTATAAACCATCTTCCACATCGTGTCAACAAGGGATTTGCACTGTCTCTCCCAACTGAATCTCTCTTCATAACTTCTTCGAAGTCTTTGGATTTCCTCAAGCCGCTGAGCCCTAGATTTTTGTTGGATAGCCGCTATTGCCTTTGCCCATTCCTTGGGGTCATCCGAATCAATCACAAATGACATACCCATTGGAAGACAACGCAGTGCTTCTCCAAATCCAGAGTTTCCACTTACTAGAATGGGGAGACCGGCTGACATGGCTTCCAGCGCTGTCAAGCCAAATCCCTCAGTTCTTGAAGGCATGATGGCCATATCAACTTCACAAAACAACTCCTTTAATCTTTGCTTGTCTTTCACGAATGACCTGACAAACAACTGGTTTCTTGAAATGCCCGTCTGGCATAAGATTTCCGCGACTTCATCCTGCTTTCCATCAGGTGCACCAACAAAGATCAGACGGTAAGAACTGTCCTTCAATTCAACTATTGCTTGAGCGGCAATGTCGTATCCTTTGAGACTGAAGTCTTCAAAATCACCACGGCCAAGGGTTAACACCGTGAACTTCGCATTCGCTCGCGTAGTAGAATGCTCAACATCTGAAAACTCTTTAAAGGTGCCTGGCATCAGCTGGAAGACATCATGATGAGATGAACGCAAGTAGGAGGAGAATGCTCCTGTCAACTTGGGCCCAACTGCCACAGCGAGATCTGCAAGTTTACACAGCTCAATTTCAGCTATATTCTTTCCTTCTCCCTTGGCAATTGCGCCAGGATAGTTCTTATACATTGCTAGCTCTTCAGGTTGGGTGTGCACTACCTGCACCCACTTGCAACAATGAGACTCCTGGATGATTTGAGCTTGTTTACCCAGCTTTGCACCATGACCAATCACGACTTGAATGTCAAGGTCTCTTGGTGGAAAGCTCAACCAATCAAGAGGATCACTAAAGCCAGGGCGACGATGTACTTCCACAATGGAAATGTTATGAGCCTTGGCGGCTCTCTTGTCATCTTCACCGCACTCAAATTGAGGTACAATAATAGTTACTTCTACGTTTAGTTGTTTTGCCAAATGTATGGCAAGCGTTCTGTTGATTGTTGACAAGCCACCCTTAGATGACTCCCACTCATCAGCCAGGAGGGAAACTTTTAAGATTGAAGGCTGTGCATGACGTTGTGTTATACCAGAAAAGTCTAAATGCAATTCCTGAAAGCAAACCAACATTGTATAGTTCAAAATAGCACTTTTAGTGAGGGTGCAGACAAGAAAGAGTTTGAACCAACATTTGTAAAACCTGATTCCATCAAATTAAAGATGATGTCAACTTAAGTAGCAAAACAAAACCATGTTGAGTGGAAAAAAGGCGCACACCGTAATACATACGGTATACGCGTTAATTAAAGACGTTCAACGTACCTGAATATGGCGAGAATTGAATGTGTATGAGTCACCTCACCGTAAAACTAACGTAAACGCGAACACAAACATTAACTTTAAGCTCTAATCTTCACCCTAACCCCAACTCAAACCCTAACCCCTAACTCATAACGAGTTCGTTGTTGGTTCTCTCCATAACCAGTTGAGTTTGTTGCTGGTTCTCTCCCTTACTCCGAGAGGGTTTTCTCCGGGACTCCGGTTTTCCTCTGTCCTTAAAAACCAACACTTCCAAATTCCAATTCGATCGGGAACGCACGGAAACGTTTCAACGAGTTCTTGTGAACTCCTAAGAGCTCCGTGGGTAAACAAATTACAATTACAATAACTCACTGACTCATAAGACTGACAAAACTAGGTTTCTTGAGGTCGAAGATGGCATATTCTGGTGTTTTAACAACGAAACGCCCTTGCTCGTCTTTGCTCAATTATGAGGGCACTCAGATTCCTTTGCCCCAGTTCCTAATTCTCCGAGACATTCAGGCGTTTCGTGATCGAAGAGAGAACATGTGAAGGATATTACGGGAATTTTCCTAAAACGGGAAAAGTTTAGCAGGAGTTCTTTCAGAGTACGAAAAACGGATAAAAGGAGACACAGAGTGTTCTCCACGATTTGAGAATGCCTAAACTGGAAAAAAATCTTCACAACTGTTGCCATCGTGTCATCACTACGGGAAACTCGCAGTTTTAAAGACGTTTTCGGCCTTCAAACACTTTTAGGACAAACTTTATATAAGTGATATAAAACAGAAAAGAAGAAGCAGAGACGAAAAGTAGCTTTTGTGACTTGGAAAATGCCTTGACTGGCACAAATCCTCCAACAGTCACGCGGTAGGAGGCAAGTGTCACTTGAAATGGCACGATTTCAAGATTTACAACGACCACTACAATTTGAGTAAACTTTTTCTTTGCTTGGATAAGCTAATATTCTACAAGGCTTTCAAAAAGGAGTGCATTAGAACTCTAAGTAGCAGTGCTAGCCTGCGCCTAGGTTGAGCCTCAATCTACCACTATTTCCTTCGTTTTCTAAAGCATTTTTCATATTTTTTATCGTATTTTGCTATCTACGGTATTTACATTATTTTATAGGCTTATGTTTTTAAATAGTTTTCTAGTTATTATGGCAGATGTAGAGCTGCCCTCTGGATACACTGCAATAAATCATCATCATCACCATTGTCATCGTCATCGCCACACTTTACAGAAGGCTAATGTTTATAAAATGTTTTAGCCGATTGAGTAATACTAACCGCACGTGGAATGTTCCGGATGGGCAAGTGAAATTTACACAACAGACTCGTTCTTCCTGTAGGTATCGAGGTGTTATGGAACTCTACTTCTGCCAGGTCTTCGTCTTTAACGACACGAACTCGTAATTCAGTCTTGAACTCGTCTTCTAATAACCTGTTCAAATGGAAACCAAACATGTCCATGCTGTAATAACGCTTGCCTAATAGTAAGCTTAATAAATATAAAAGACAAAGTCCTGACCTATTCAATTTGCATTTTTTTCTTTCCTTGCTGGGATGAATTCGGAATCAACTACATAGGCAACAAACGTGCTGACGTCCAACAGTTGTTTGCAACTTGAGGCCTGGTACCTCTTAAAAATTGAGACACGACTTCTTTACGTATAATAGGGACTTTAAGATCCAACGACGCGGACGGCAACGAGAGCGTAAAAAAAAAAGGTTTTATAAGCAAAACAACAACTTTGCACGTACATTTCTTTGCCCGTTTTTGCACGACTACGACGTGAAAATGACCAATTTGGTGTTTTATGGAGGACGTAATCAAGCAACGACGAAATTTAATTTCTCTTTCTGTACTTGGACATAATCCCTAGGAATTCAACTCCAGGAGGGTTCGCCTATATTTGACAAAGTAAGTGGGTAGGAATAATTGCTATAAAGACTGAAAGAACGCAAATTCACTTTATAAGCGACGTTCTCATTGCCGTCGCGTCGTTGGATCTTAAAGTCCCTAACATTGCACCAGCGCGTGCATCAGCCATACGTTACACGTGGTATTAATAAAAAAGAATCTTCAAAGAACTTGCTGCCGAAGTCAAAAGGATGCTTAACCACCTATTCGCATGATTATTCAGTTTTCATGATTTTTCAATATCCTCAAAAACCAACATTTTCAAATTCCAATTCAACCAGGAATCAGGTAGACCAAGAATCACTTTGTGGATGTGCTTCCTCCAAATCATTATTTATTTATTTTATTCATTTTATTATTCAATTACAAAGTGGTTCTACTGGGTGAAGGGGGAGGGGGGGGGGGAGAATTTTTGTAGCTTGAAAGATGGTATGCGCTCCTGGCCTTGTTCTTGCATGGGTATGTGATGTGTAAAAAAAGCTTACCTGAGGAAAACATCATTCACGTCCTCGTCATTGAATGGACATATTCCTCCTGATACAAAAACAAATGCTTTGTCCTCTCCTGGTATCATATCTTGCTTCGAACTACCGTCAGCAAATGTTATGTCTCTTTTTTCAAGATATTGTATCACCAAATGTGTAAGGTGAGTATGACAACAAATAAGGCGCAAAATGTCTGGAATATCCGGACGAAAGTAAGCGAAGAAACTTGCTGGTCTGCGCGGCTTCCTTATCAATCGGGTCATGAAACTAATAATTCCAAGTCTTTCAACACTGGAGTTTTCTTGACGCCAGTCAAGAAGATAGGAATATCTGGAAGAACCAAAATTTAAAGAGTGAGAACCAGATTGAGGGGAGTTGCTATGAACCTTGAAATGGCGCAGATAAAATTTGAGCTGTGCTACGTAATCGCCGTCTGATACAACGAATCAACTTCGAAAAGGAGTGCGAGTACTTTTGTAAAGAGAAACTAGTAAGAGCTTATCTTAACGTGTTAAGTGAAAAAAAGGCAGTAAGCACTTCGTTCATGAGCCGTCAACCTCTTTTCCAGAACTAGAGTGAGAAGACTTGAAGAATATCGTTTGAGTTTTTATTTTGTGCGAACCACCTGAGTAATATCTATCCTGAGTAGGACAGAGCATGAGAAATAAAGTTTTAAAAGAAAAACTGTCATTTTTGGTAACTTCCTGTATGTATTTTACGAAATACCTAAACACCCACTCCTTATTAAACTGAGCTTCCAAACAAACCCAAAAACCTTAACCTAAAACTGTCCAATATGTGGCATGGAGAGTTTAAATTCTGAGCTTATTATTTTTCGAAAATGGCAAAGTAAAAAAGCCTTTGTTTAATCAATGTTGCGACATGGTCCATCGCATACCAGTTTACAGGTTAAACTCACGCAAATGGAGCCTGTACACGGACCATCGATTTTCTCTTTGTAGATCGTCGAGCTCACACATGGAAATAAAAACCGCAGGGGAATTTATTGTGTTCAAGCGCAACGGATTTGGGGTAGAGGTGGGGAAAGGAGAAAACAGGCGCGCGCTGTCGAAGAGAAAACGTCTGTGGATAGGCGAACTTGATCCAACAGTATCCAACACCATAAGGTGTTTCGATGAAGTTTTTCAGAGGCCATACAGATTTTTTTCAATCGCATTAAAAGTGGTTTTTCCTCGTCCGATCGCTATACAAATTTTCACCAGTAATTGGCTATGGATCGAAATTTGTGAAAATGTAGCTTTAAGTAGAATCGATATTACTATGACAACAATAAACAAAAAAACTTTGAAACTGATAAAAGCTGAATTTTGTGTGATCTAGACCAGCTACTGAAAATCCAACAGTAGGAACTTAAAGTTTGGTGTTAAGCAAACAATCTCCGTAAGAAGTAAAACATTCGGTATGTTTGAATTGGACTAAAACGAAAATATATTTCAAACCTTAAATTTTCAATAGCCGTGATAGATTATTTAATAAAAACGTTATAAATGACTCAAATTATTCTTAAGCAGCGTTAAATGCTGCTTAATATCTAAGTTCGTTGCTAGGAAATTTTGGGGTATTTTCGTTCTTGCGATCTTAAAAACTAACCCGTTTTCCCACCACCTGTATAAGAGCAACTTCATTCAAAATTTGGATTTTTAGCGCTTTTTTGTATATCTCTGAAACGACGCGAACGATTTTTTTAAAAATCTATTCACTTAGTTTTCATAATGTATATAAAAAGGTCTGAAGCTTTCATTGAGATTGATTCGCTGCAACATCTTAAAATTGCAAGACAAACCTATCCTACGAACCTGTCGAAAATCAGCGTTCGACATTCACTGTTCTGACGTTATGCTCATTTTCCCAAAATATTGGGCACTATACATACCTCCATGACTAGTAAATTTTAGTTTGAATTTATCGCATCTTTTGAATGTAAAACATTAACAATACTCACCTGAAGCGCACTAGTCATGGATATATGTATTGTTCGCATTAATTTGGAAAAAATAGCAAAATTAGCATCGAAATATGATATTAAACAGCATTCTGACGCTACTTAAGAGTAATTTGAGTCCTTTCTAACGTTTTTACTAAATAATCTATCACGGCTATTGAAAATTTAAGGTTTGAAATATATTTTCGTTTTAGTCGAATTCAAACATACAGCGGTCATCGAGCGAGATGACCGCGAAATTTAAAGCTCCGTGTTGAAGAGAAATTAAGTTTAAGTTTCTTTTCAAATTTTCTACCATTTTAACTTTTCATGTCAAAATCCTTTATGCAAACAATGTCTGCAACTAAGAGAGGAAAACAGAGGCAACAGGCAGAAGTTTCAGAGGAAGGAGACTTCGAAACATTTGTAAGAGAGTCGCTTGGGCAACTGAGCAAAGGCATATTTCCTGATAACTTGAAAATTGCCAAAGTTATACCAATCTTTAAACAAGGTTCCCGTTCCTCATGCAATGACTATCGCCCCATATCAGTTCTTTCAGCATTAAGTAAAATTCTTAACCAATTATCATTTTATCTCACCTATGAAGATAGTTTGGTACCAAATCAATATGACTTTAGAACTGGCATGACCACGGTTGACTGCTTGGTAGACCTTATAGATGAGATAACGAAAGCCCTTGACGAAGAAAATTGTGCCATTTCCATATTTCTAGACCTAAGTAAAGCATTCGACACAGTCAACCATTCTATCCTGTTATCAAAACTTGACGTATATGGTATACGAGACATTGAAAATCAGTGGTTTAGGTCTTATCTAAACAAAAGGAAGCAAAAAGTGTTTGTTAATGGCGTTGAATCTGACTTCCTAGAAGTAAACTCAGGAGTACCGCAAGGGTCGATCTTAGGTCCGGTTCTTTTCCTAGTTTATATAAATGATATTGTTAATGCGACTAACTAGTTTTCCATAAGACTAGTATCACAGTATCACAATAAGTAAAGCTACAAAACAAAGTTGTGAGAGTAATTAATAACGTTCCACTTCGTGATCATGTTACGCCTCATTATGCAAACCTTGCCCTAATTAAGCTTCCTGACATTGTTAAGCTAAATACCTGCCAGCTGATTTACGATCACTTTGTAGATAAATAGCCGCCTAATTTCACGCTGGCCACGGTATCTGAGCAACATAATTATGACACAAGAAGTGCATCCCTGCAACACCTAAATCCCAGTAGCTTTAGAATAAATTTAAGAAAATTCTGTCCAACAGTCGTAGGATGCAATTATTGGAATGATATTCCTTTATCTATACGTAAAAAAAAAACAACTAAAAACTTGTTTAAAAGAGCACTTTTCAACTATTATCTTGCTCAGTATTAATCATCGCCACAACGACTCTCAAATGTTACATTTTTTATATGTGTGTGTGTACGTGCTTTTCTTTTTTCCTCTCTTTTGAATATTTTTCATATATTTTTCATAGTCTATGGGGTTTATACTTTTCTCTTTTTTTCTCTTTTTTTCTCTTTTAACCTAAATAAAACTGTAATTTAATCAAAGCGCAAGTAATTAGTTTAACTATATCCTGCCCTCTCCATTTATTCTTGTAACCTGATATTTAATTCTACAAATAGCATCTTTAATTCTTCAATCTTGTAATACAATATAAATGGCTTGTAAAATAAATAAATGGCGGAAAAAATAAACAAACAAACATACAGAATTTTTTACTTCTTTCAGAGGTTATTTGCTAAACACCAAACTTTAAGTTCCTAGTGCTGGATTTTCAGTAGCTGGTCTAGATCGCGCAAATTTGGCGTTTATCAATTTCAAAGTTTTTTGTTTATTGTTGTCATAGTAATATCGATTTTACTAAAACCTACATTTTAACAAATTTCAAGCCATAGTCAATCATTGGTGAAAATTGTATAGCGATCAGACGAGGATAAAATCACTTTTAAAGCGATTGAAAAATATCGGTATAGCCTCTAAAAAACTATATCGAAACACCACAAAACAGATCTAACATGCTGCGTCCAACAACGTTCAAGGAAGTTGGACTAACACTTACCATTGTTGGATCCGTTAAACAGTGGCTTTTAAAAAAGTCCATCTATTCTAAATAACTACATGATTTTTTTTAGCGTCTTTACCCAGAGAATCGTTGGACCTGGATCCTAACAAAACTCCCGTCAAACTGTGCAGGCTTCACCAGATCAGTGAGTTCGGTCCATTCCATTTCTTCTTCCCCGCAATTCAGGAACAACACTCTCACATGGCATTTAGTGGGATCTCGATTAAAGTCCTGCCGGTCTCGAAGAGAAACTGGCAGCTGAATGGTTACAGGCCTAAAGAACTGGACAAGCCCAAAGGATTTAATTCGCAGAATAGGTCCAAGAAATACACCTTCCTCTTCAAATTCTTTATTTGGAACTTCTTGTACCTGTACCATTTAAAAGAGTAATCATCAGCAGTTAATTTCATGTATTCTTTAGGCTTTAAAATTGACGTGGATTCCCCATAAGTTAAATAAAAAGTTAACGTAATTTAAGTAACAAAAAGATCGCTACAAATATTTAGTAAACGATTTTTCAGTCAAGCCCTCATTTTTAAAAAAAACCGTATCACTTTAAAAAGCCTTTCTGATAATACTTTCTTTATATTTTGAATCACACCAACCTTTAACTCCAGGGTAAACGGTGACTCGGGTGCAACAGCATTCTCGGGGATTGTAACCGTCACGCCTGGATAATCAGGATGAATGAATAAACCGCCAGTAGAAGTGATGGTGTAAGGCGGAGAAGATTTGAGACGGCAAACCACTGCATATGTTGAGCACTCATTTATGTCAGCTTGGGCAACGGGGAATAACAGGTCTGGTATATCCTTGTGAGAAGGGCGCTCATCTTCGACGTCTGTTACCGACAAAAAATACAAGTAAAATGTAACTATCATATGCTCTTTCTTTTACTTCCTTTGCCATCTAAAAAAGACTGACGTTATAGAAATCAAGACTGGAAAAAACAGCAAACCTCAGATCGAGCGCGCAAGCATCACTGCAACACTTAATAACACTATCGTAAAACAAAAAACAAAGCAGACCCTTCAACAATACGGATGACGTACACCGTCTCCCGCTTAGGGAAACAGGGTCTGCCAAACGGTTATCTGTAGTTGCCATAAATCTACTACAGTGTGCATAGAGATAGATTCTATACCTTGGCGACAGCGCACGTCCTTGGTTCCACTCACGTCTTCCCATTCATTGGTCTCCTTGTTGATCTGCCGTTTTATCACCACTTCGTAGCCTCGTAGTTCCGGTGCGCTGTGACAAAGCGACAAAGTCACCATGGTATTGAATTGCAGGCGTTGGCCATCGTGGGAAGATAGTTCAATAACATTGCTAACAATGGCCTCGTGTTCCTGCAGCGGGGGTGAGTAGACACTGGATTTCCATCTGTAGAGCACTATTGACGTAGGCTTAGACACAGCATTTGGATGGAATATAAGATGGACAGCCCCTTGTTTGAGGGCCCAGCGGGTACCTTCACTTGCCACTATTTCTCTGCAATGAGCCAAAATTTTGATAGTAGGTTGTTTTCAAAACATAGCTTTCACTAGTTAAATGTTCGAGTAAAATCTACAATAAATGAAGGAAACAATTATTTGTAAAGCTTTTTGAGAGGATAGGGGACAGAGACTGGACGATAATGGTTTTTTTTTTCACGCAGTGCAGGGGTCAATGCTAGTCTTCTTCTTTATGACGATTTCAAGACAAAAAAATCGTCGTACTAGAATACGAATATAATATAATGTTAACTATATTATTTAACAGCAACTCTTAGCTGCTTTTATCCTCCAGAATTAGGATACCCTACCATTAGCGTTGAGCAAAGAAACTAAACAAAGTCTGTCGTTGTCGGATTTCAAACAATATTCTATTGAAAAAACAGAACCTTTAGTAAATTTTGATTGTGACGTTCATAATTATGCTTACTGTTACGGTGAGCGAAACACTTTTCCGAGGGGTATTTCATGCATGTGACTAGTCAGATAATTGTTTTAAATAAAAAAATGAAGCATCGAGAAAAGAACGTAATTGTAGTCCTAATGGGTCTCGCACACGTTGGAAATTCAAAACACTGGGTAAAATATAGACTTTTTGCCTTTTACGCAAAACTTTTGTTGTAGATGTAGAGTGCACACGGTGCACTTAACCCGTGCGAAAAATTAAAAGACATTAAAAACATCAGGCCCCCTCCACATGTATCCAAGCGTGCGAGAGCAGACGCCTTTTTCGGTTCTTTGAAAAAGGCATCTTTTTTCGTGGAATTAGTCTTCCGGCTACAGATATAACTCATATCAGAATTAAGCACTTACTAAAACGCAACTTTTAAAGTAACGCTCTCCGGAGAGGAAAGGTCGATTTCCCCCACTTTTGTGGAAGGACGAAAGAGGAAAACTATCGAAAACGAAAGGTCAGGCGTCAGGGTATTTGATCTCGCGCGGAACAAGAATGTTTCACTGCCACTTTCCTTTTTTTTAACAAGCGTACCATATCTACGTTAATTTCTCTCTTTTTGGGTAAAATGTTCAAGCTTGTTATTTTATGATTACGAGTTTATCGGTAGGGGTTCTTTTATCACCAGTTTCGAAAATCGAAGCGGTTAAACGACTCACCAGAGGTCGACAATCAACGCCTCGGAGGTACCTTTACACAAATGAAATTCGTGATAAGCCCTCCGGTTCTTCAAATGATTAAGATAAGTATATTGCAAAATGTTTTTTGTTCGACTCATTAAGGGAAGAATTACCGTTTATTCATTTAAACGAAGAAGACTTTCATTTGGCTATATTTGAGCAGTTAAATACGTTATGATCCCGATAGGTTAGCTAGCCTCAGGTTTAATCCTTTATTATCTGAAACATATAAAAAATTTAGCCTTTCTAGCCATCATGATCCTGATGCTAATTTCTTCACGGAGTTAGTTGACTGCGAATATTATACCGAAGAAAACTTCAATGAAATGTTGCATCAGAAAAATATATTAGAAGTCAATAATTGTTTATCGCTTCTGCATCTTAATATTCGTAGCCTTCATCGTAATTTGGATAGCTTGCATAACTGTCTCGAATTCTCCCAACCCCTCTCGTGTTTATATCAGGCTATGCAAACACGGAAAACGTTTTCTATTGCTTAAATCTTGTCGAAAACAATTTGTGCAATATAATGGTTACAACTCTTCATCATTAGATATCACTTGCGGAGTCCCTCAGGGATCTATCTTAGGTCCCCTGTTATTCTTAGTATATATAAATGATCTATGTAATGTGTCAAAGGTCTTAGAGCTGATACTATTTGCTGATGACACTAATATCTTTTATTCGCATACTGATGCTTCCTATCTTATGGAAGTTTTAAATTTAGAATTGAAAAAGATAACGTGTTGGTTTTATACAAATAAGCTATCTATTAATGTTAAGAAATCTAATTTTATCATATTCAGACCGAGACAAAACAGGCAAACACTTGATTTAGCTTTTAATATTAGTAATTATTCGATTGACCGTGTTAAGGAAGCTACTTTTCTTGGTGTAATTTTGAATGAACATTTAACATGGAAATCACATATACATAATGTTGCTAGGAAAGTGTTAGACTACGAGCAGTCTCTTTTTTCTGTAGTCCGTCGAGCAAAACGCGAGACACGCAAATGGCCACGCGCGTGACTGATGGCGCGAGACGGGAGAGGCACGAAAAAAGAGAGACTACCCGCAAAGCCAGAGAGAATGGTCTTTCACAGTCTAGTGGTTTTTTGGCGTCAAAACTAAAGTGTTGACAGGCCAGGCGCGTGAAACGTGACTTAAGAGATTGCTTGAACGACAGAGGTTTTTCTACTTTTTTTTTAAAGCGCAGCTTATGCAGTGCGTAGAGTTAGAGTCGATTCTAAGCTAACTGACTGAGCAAATCTTAAATCTGGCCGCTGGTCTCACATTTAGAGGTCATGAAGCTGGTCTATTTCTCTTATATTAATAATTCATTTCCTGTGCTTTATGTTTTGAATGAGATCACCCGTGGCCTAGTTCTTGTCTGCAGGATGTTGAATTTTCACGGGACAGTGTTCTACATATCCTAATTGTAGCTTAACTAAAGCTAAGCCAACGCTGCAAGTCACTCAAGATCATTCTTTGGGCGCGGATTTGTTTTGTTTTGTTTTTTTTTCTTTCTTTCTTGAGAATCTTTGTTCTATGGCGCGATGTCCTGTAGTGCATCCGTTGGTAATTACTTTTGTTTTAGCTTTATAAAATAAACATTCTAAGAGTCTTCCAGCTATGCTACTTTCTGTTTTAAGTTCTAAAGTAAGACTACCGTTTTGGAACTAAAGCGTACCTTGACAGTGAAGAGAGGCTTTGAGCATTTAAATTGCGCGATCACGTCACGTACCCGGAGAAATGAGACCTTCTTATGTTTCTCTTTGCGCCGAATCTAATGTTTTTTTTTTTTTCGGGAAACGTGACAAACTTTCCTGCATTGCTTCAGCCATCATCAACTTGTCAATGGTTTCGATTGTTGACAGTTTGTTGTCAACGCTTCACAAATCAGCCAATCGTATTTTGCGTTGTGAGGCTAACGCGTAATTCATTGGCTCTGGCTAAGCGGGCAGTCTCTCTTTTTTCTTCTCGGGCTGCCGCCCTCGTTTCGCGCGTCTCGCGGCTTCGCCGCTCCCGCGCGCGTGCATTGCTTTCACTAAACCTGAAGAAAAGAGAGACTGCTCGCAGTCTAGGAAAGTGTCTAAAGCCATACGTATAATCTATAAATCAAGTTTTTGCCTTAATAATTCCTCCTTACGAATGCTTTATTTTAGCCTTATCTACCCATACTTATTCTACTGCGTGAGCGTCTGGGCATCGACCTACCCATCAAACCTCAGAAGATTAATCACACTTCAAAAACGGGTCGTAAGAATAATGTCGAGGAGTGCTTTCGATGCTCACACTGACCCCTTATTTAAAAATTTAAAAATTCTGAATCTTTAGAGTATCTACAAACTTCAAATAGGAAAATTTATGTATCAATACAGATCTGGCTTACTTCCTTATAGCTTCAATAACATGTTTCTGGTGACACGCCAGGTGCATTCTTATGGCACTAGAAGTTCGGAGCATTTTTATTTACCACAATGCAGGACTAATATAAGAAAGTTCTCCATCAGTTTCCAAGATCCTAAATTTTTTAACTCTCTTAGTTTTGAAATTCGAAATGCAACAAGTACCGCTTCCTTTTGCTGTAAGCTGAAAGCATTCCTCTTATCATAAATATTAATTTATATATATATGTATATTTTTTTTCCTTCCTTTGCTCTTTTATTTTCATTTGTTTTGTTTTGTTTTTTCTTTTTGTCATTTCGCTTTTTTTAGCCTAGAACTATGATTAGTACGACTATTATACTTGTTTTAAGATTTACTGTAGCTCTGCCATTGATTTTCCCATGTGTAATTATGATAATATTTTGTTCTAATTATCTAACTGAGGGAGCCCATTCCTTATAAGCCCGGTGGCTTCTCTTGGGCTTCCTCGCCATGAGAGTTTAAGTAATTAGATTTTATTTGATGTGTATAATTTTTGGCAAATAAAACAATAAACAATAAACAATTTTCACTGCCGTTGCCGCCATCGGAGGTTCCAATAAACTCAAACGGTACTTACCTTTTGATGACACTTCTGCTTTCGTTGCAATAAGTATTGTCTTCAACTTCAGTTTCCTCTTCAGGCTCTACAAAACCCTCCTCTTCAGTGCCTTTAAAAGGTACCACTGTCTCGACCACTTCTTTATCTTTGCCAGCATTTAAAAGCATTCTACTTTCAGCAGTTTGTTCGAACGAAGGCGTACTCTTTCCTCCTTGCGGAACATAAGATGCAATGATAAGGCAAATTAGGATAAACCTGAAGATGTCTGTATGTTTGCATATACAGTATACCAGAAAGCTTTTTATGCCCACACAAAAAACTGTTCTGTTTTATTAAAAGTGGAGTTCGACATGAACGGAACAAATAGCCTGCGACGCGGAAAGGTGAACAATGAAACAGAACGTTCGCGTATCACGTTGAATGGTACAAATTTTGCTTGATCGGGTTATAATTATGCTTACTATATCACGGCGAGCGAAACAATTTTCAGAGGGGGTCTTCGATGTGACTAGTCAGATCATCTTTTAAATAAAATAATAAGCATACTGAAAAGAAGGTAATTGTACTCCTCACAAGTTTCGCACGCGCTGGAAATTCAAAACGCCGGGTAAAATATACACTTTTCCCCCTTTAGGCAAAACTTATGTTGTAGATGTAGAGTGCACACGATGCACTCAACCCGTGCAAAAAATAAGACATTAAAAACATTAGGTTCCGTCCACACGTATCTAAGCCTGCGAGAGCAGATGCCTTTTTCGGCTCTTTGAAAAAGCATCTTTTTTCGTGGAATTAGTCTTAGATATAACTCATATCAGAATCTAATTGGGGGAGAGGGGGGGGGGGGGGGTTAATTTTTGTCCCCATTAGAGAAATGGAGTAACTATGTACACCGTTGCACATCGGGTACTCACGGAGTGAAGGTGACACCATTCTGGGCGGGTACGAAGCCACTGATTCCTGGGCAGTGTGGACAGCCCCTGAGAAATGAAACAGAACGTTCACATATCACGTATAATGCTGCAAATTTTGCTTGATCGGGTTACTTTGGGTTTTTCGCTGTCGACAGGAGCTGTCGATACCTTTCAAAGATTTTAAATGCTATTGGAAGGGGGGAGGGGGGACTCCCGATTTCAAGTGACGGAGGTGATTGAAGGATTTTTGGGGGGTTGAAATTTTCGATTCCGGGATGTTTTTGGTTAGTATTTCATTTACGTGGGGGTTTTCTGCGTATTCAAAACAATCTGAAGTTGTCATTCTTATGTTATTGATGAAACCGAAGAAGTTCTTGGGTGTCTCGAGTGTCTCTTTTTTTTTTTGGGGGGGGGTTGATTTTTGTCCCCATTCGATCATCCCGTCACTTGAAATCCGGAGTAACCCCCCCCCCCCCCCCGAGAACTGGGTGCCAAAAAAGGAGTTGCTACATTTAAAATAACTCAACTTACATTTGCTCATGTGAGGCAGTAAACCTAACTACAATCAACTACGGTGGTAATCAGACAGTTGTACGTTACGTCAGCCCAAAATTAGAAGCGGCTTTCATATCATGTGACGAATTATGCAAATCTCGAAGGCTATTACCGCCTCGATCTGCAAAATTCTTCACATCAAATTCAACTAGTTCAATAATCAGTGACACCCAATGACTGTTTTTTGTAAAGTATCTGTTCGGAGAAGCAAAAATTACCTAAAATATTCTATAGCTTGAGGAAGGCTAAAAATTTCTAGATGACCATTCCATTCATTGAAAATTTCCTACGGTTTTGTAAAGTTTAATTTTGCGCACTTTATACTCCCCAGGTTAAGATATGTTTCGTGGAAAAAGGAAAGCTAAAATGTTCGGATTCGAAAATGTGATGGAGAGCGGAATCAGAGAAATTCTCAATTTCGTAAAACTTTAAAATTGCACCTAAAATTTTCGGGAAAATAACACTCTGAAGCCCTTGTAATTTCGAAAAGACTTAAGTTGCCCTAGGATGACCGAACAGATTCAAATTCTGCAGCGCCGATTGGAATGCATTTCTAAGGATCTTAAAGTACTCTGGATAGCCTAGAAAGTGTTTTCAGTGTATGTGGGAGGAAACCGTCGTTGGGTGCCCATTCGAAGCGTTCTTTTTTGATGGAAAACATATTAGATTCTGCTAAGTTATCTGAGGTTAGTTATTTGCGTAAATTAACCGCTAAGCAAATAAGGCCTGTTTTTGAAAACCAATAATGGTTATTCTACTCGATAACTGACTGTAAAACTTAAAGAAATACAAACTATCAATAGGCTCTAACTTAAAATCGCCTCAATGACATTAAAAGAAATATAAAAAAAAAATAGTTGCAAAAGGGTACTTTTTTTCTCAAGCTAAGTATACATTTTAACTTGCTTGCTATGCAAAAAGGTATCGGGTAAAATATTATGTCACAACATTGTTCAGAAATGTCTGTCTTAGCCTTCTCATAAAACATTTCTCCTTCCTCTTGTAAACGGGACAATAACAGAGGTCATCAGTGGGCGGGGGGGGGGGGTGGGGGAGAGGGGCTGTAGAAAAACTGATAACGTTTTTGAAAGAAAAGGATCAGTGGCGGATCCAGACCCTCAGATAAGGGGCGGGGCGGGGGGGGGGGGAGGCGTTCATCCAAACCCCGAGATAAAGGGGGGGCTGGTTTTAAAAAAACAAATTTTTCGGCTCTTCGGGCCTCAGTTTGGTCCAAAAATGAGATCCACCACTGAGGATAGCTTTTTTTATCAAGTAAACAATAGTTTTAACTACACGCATTTGTTTCTAATATTTACTAAAGAAAACTAATTTCAAGGAGTTTCCCAAAAATTAAATATCGGCCCAAACTTTTCCCCACTAATGCTCAGCGCAGTGAGTAGTTTCAGTATGAAGGAAAGTTTCGCTTGGCCATTTCCAATTTTCCTCGAGCCTTAATAAGAAAAAAATAATGGCACTACTGAAATAATTCACGACACATCTATAAATAATATAAGTACTATTCTAAAAACTTATTGACGACAATCCCCACACCCACCTTTCATAAACCTACTGGGCCTTCCCTTTATCTTCTTCCCTAGAACATGTATTGCATCAGAAGGTAAAGGATTAGCACTCACATCTAGTCTCTCCAGCTCCTTTAAGTCACCAATCTTAAAAGGCAGTTCTGTAAGTTTGTTACCAGACAAGTACAGACTCTCAAGCTCGGTCAGCTTCCGTATACTGTTAGGTAAATTAACTAACTGGTTGTTACTCACATCCAGCCACCTCAGCCTCTCTAAGTCACCAATCTCAGAAGGCAGTTCTGTAAGTTCGTTACGAGACAAGTACAGCTCCTCAAGCTGGTTCAGCTTCTGTATACTGGTAGGTAAACTAACCAACTGGTTGTCACTCAAACTCAGCCACCTCAGTTTCTTTAAGTCACCAACCTCAGAAGGCAGTTCTGTAAGTTTGTTACCAAACAAGTACAGACTCTCAAGCTGGTTCAGCTTCTGTATACTGGTAGGTAAACTAACCAACTGGATGTCACTCACATCCAGACTCCTTAGCTCCCTTAAGTCGCCAATCTCAGAGGGCAGTTCTGTAAGTTTGTTACCAGACAAGTACAGCCCTTTAAGCAGGTTCAGCTTCTGTATACTGGTAGGTAAACTAACCAACTGGTTGTTACTCACACCCAGCCACCTCAGCTCCTTTAAGTCACCAATCTCAGAAGGCAGTTCTGTAAGTTTGTTACCAAACAAGTACAGACTCTCAAGCTGGTTCAGCTTCTGTATACTGGTAGGTAAACTAACCAACTGGTTGTTTCTCACATCCAGCCTCCTCAGCTCCTTTAAGTCACCAATCTCAGAGGGCAGTTCTGTAAGTCTGTTACCAGCCAAGTTCAGCACCTCAAGCTGGTTCAGCTTCTGTATATTGGTAGGTAAACTAACCAACTGGTTCTTTCTCACATCCAGCCTCTTCAACTCCCTTAAGTCAACAATCTCAGAAGGCAGTTCTCTAAGTCTGTTACCAAACAAATCGAGCCTGAGAAGATTTTTCAGCTTGTTAATACTTGTCGGTAATTCAGTCAGGTTATTGTTATCTAGTTTGAGTACCTTCACTTCAGTCAGTTCAGTGACTGCATCAGGTATCGTGGAAATTCCTTTTCCACTTAGATCCAAACTTACTACTCCATCTCTATCTTCAACATAGGCTTTTAATTTTGCACTGGAATAATCCTCCATGTTTCAAATTATTAAATAAAAGTATTCTTGTCCTTTCTTTGTAATCTAAAATGAAAATAATAAAAATAGTAATTAGCAAATAAACGTTATTATTGATCCCCCCTGACAGTGTATCTTAAATAGGTGAACTTTAACGAACAAAAAGGAAAAGAAATCTTAAGGTTCAGAAAGTGCATATACATATAAAATAAACATCTTTGCAAGACAATATTATTCAACATTATTAATTATTTTACTCAAAATATTCCGTTTCTGATTGGCTCGTGTCACCTGGCCAACTCTTAACAACCAGCTTGCATTGACCAAGGGCCTATCTGCACTAGCGAAAAAGGTGTCTGTCTGTCATCACCAATGCTTTAAAAATGCGGACGGTTGCATCTTTATTATGAATCGGTATATTTCAAAGAGCTACGCAAGGAGCAAGAATACTATATACAGAGCGGGGGCAGCTGTAGTGTCAACTATTTAACAGTTAATGAATGAGGCTGAGTATCTTATGAAGAATTGCGGATAACACCCTTCGAGATCTCCATAATTCTTCATATGATACGAAAGCCGAATTCAATAACTGTTTTATTATTCATTCAAAATAATTCCTAGTTTAAAAACAAAGGTAAAGCAGGGTGAGGACAAAACATGGACCAGGGGTCCATGGACTCCCTCTTTGGACCAGGTCCATGGGCCACTTTCATGGACCGGGTCCATAGACCCCCTGTCATGGACCAGGTCCATGGACAGTTTTTTTAATTTTTATAAGAAGGTTTTGCACCAGGTCCATGGACACTCAAAAACAGAAATAGTGCCAAAAAAAGGTTTGACGAGACGCTGTCGACCAATGCTCACGATTTTTCACAAATATTTAGTTGTGTTTACATGACGTACACTCTGCTTGCACATGTGCAGTCGCAAGACTGTTAACTTAAGCTAATTCAAAAGTTATCACCAAGAGAGGAATTACGCGCTCCAGTACAAAGACTCGCATCACCCTTAGAAAAACAAGCTGGAGTTAAGAACTTATTGCTTTTAGAGCAATCATGACGGAGTCACATCGAGTGACTGAGTCACAATTCCATTTCTTCTTCTTCGAGATCTGGATCTGTAAATCACTATCCGTGAGAATTTATAATCATCCTGCTAAAAGCGCTAAGGAGCTGGGCATAGCGTGACAAGACATTGCAGGAAAAAGTGACATTCATTGACAAAAAGAAAGTGGCTCAGAATTATTCAGATCCAGGATGCACTTTGGAGAAATTAAACAACCTAAAACCCTTTTAATCAGCCGTAATGAACAGCTTTACATTTTAAAAGAGGTAGGAAATCAATATGTGTGTCACGACCTCTAAGTATGAAATAAGCGGCAAAAATTCACATTTGCTCAGTTAAAAGGTTTTCCTCCGGAGCATAATCTACCCATCGAAAAAAAAGAATACATTGGAACAAAACTGTCCATGGACCCGGTCCATGACAGGGGGTCCATGGACCCGGTCCATGAAAGTGGTCCATAGACCCGGTCCAAAGTGGGGGTCCATGGACCCCTGGTCCATGTTTTGTCCTCACCCGCTAAAGCATGCTTACCTCCATCGATCCATCGATGTTCAGTTCATCTTCGATAGTGTACATTTAGGTTTGTCCAGCTCCGCAAATACTCTCCAAATAGCAGATGTCGCCCTTCGAGTTGTCTTCTTGCTGTTCTTGCCATGTTTTTAGCTATTTTTTCGCCTAGTTCTTATCCATGAAACGAGTGAAATGTCCGCCATTTTTTCAAATTCACAACCAAAACAACTCAACCTCGTCCCCAGGTCTTCTCGGTTAACGGTGCCTTAACCTGCGAAAACGCTGCATTTTTGACGTCATTTCCTCGTTAAAGTGAAAATTCTTCCAAATTTGGTCATCAGTAACTGGTTATGGTGAATTAAACGTGTACTTTTAGCCAATCAGAATCGGGGAAATATTTTGAATGAATAATAATACTAGTTAAGAAATAAACATTTTTAATACTGAAAGCTTTCTGATTATAAGGTTTTAGTATATACACACTCAGTGATCTTGGTAATTCAAACAATCTGATTGGTTAGCTATCTCGGACTATGACGTTTTCGTAAAATCCAATTAGTGGTCTATTATCAATGCTGTGTTCTGATTGGTTGAGCTACTACTAGTCTATATGTTATAGCCCATTAGTAGCGAAAAGTGCGGGCTTTTTGGCGGCAAAAAAGGATTAAGGTCTAGCTTTAACTAGCTAAATTTTTTTTATTCTCCATATTTTTGACTAACTAGTTGGATTTTACTAAAACAATCATTCCTCTCGCCCTCATGGCATCTGATCAAAAGCCCATTCGGCCTTCGGCCTCATGGGCTATTGACTCAGAGCCCATTCGGGCTCGAGGAATAATTGTTAAAGATTCACCGCGCTAGGCGGTGAATATAAAGCAGAACAAAATCGCTGTCGTGAACTGGGTGTTTTGCCAAAGTTTCATAGTAAAGCCTTTTTGAAAATACACAAGTATCCAAGTGCTGATGACTTTGAAGGCAAGAAAAGACTTCATGGTGTTTAAACAGCGTGATTTATTGTGAAGTGGTTTACTATAGCTGACTTTTAGTACGCTCGAAGCTATGTTTACCACTACAGAGGAAAACGAGGTCGCTTTGTCACTGTTTTGTTATTTCGGGATTTTCTCGCAAGACCAATTTTGCCTATAAGTAGAAGTTAATTTATAGAGAAAAGAGGAAGGCGAATATTTTCGAAAATTGTACGTGCCAGCAAGTTAACAAGGCAAAGACAAGGCATTGGAGATAAACAACGCTCACCTTGATCGTAGCCACTGTTGACTGCATTTTCAAGAAGCGACAAAGCACGGGGGGGGGGGGGGAAAGAGACGAGGTCTGGGACCGAGAAACGATGTTCTCACAACTTGCAAAGCGGTCACCCAGCGTGGTGGTCAGCGGATAATTACAGTATTTTCCTACAGTAAGTATTTTTAGACTTTTTAGAAGCAAGAAGCGAACCGACAGAGGAAATCAGAAATGCTTAAAAAATTGAAAAAAATCATATCATGCATCTTTGTTTTTCTTGCATATCGTATTTGTTTTTCGGTACTGAAATGCAGCGGAAACTAAAACACAACCGTGCTAGATCTTAACCAACAACAACGCGCTCGATGGATTTATTTATAGGTTACATCGTTTTTGCCTGGCAAGGATAACTTGATGCTGATATAAAAAATTACTGGAGCAAGTGTCAAATTTATCGGAAGCAAGTATATTCAAGAGAGCTTTATAAAAATGAGCTTACTGCTCTACATATCATAACTGACTAAAAATTAATACTTCATAACATTTCACTTCGTTTATTTCGATCAGTCAACTCCTTGAATCCAAAGTTAAATTTCAAAACAATCCTAAAACAAATCACAACTACTACTGAAAGCTCTGTACCTTGAAGCGACTTTAACTTTCCTAAGGTTTGCAGCAAAACACTGCTCGATAGCTCAACTCTTCGGCGGTTCTTAGCAGCTATACGGAGCTATATGTTGCATATTCCAACTCTGCAAATGGAAATTGTTTAACAGAAAAAGAAAACCACACACTATGTCTGAAAAGCGACATAAAATCAATAAATTTGCGAATTACCAAAATATAATAGTGAGAAACAGTCCCGCCTTCGACTGCCATGTTTTTTGACGTAATGCGCATGATCAGTACACAAATCCGCCGGCAAGACCCTTGCTGATCGCTTTGCAAGTTGTGAGAACATCGTTTGGATTTCATTTAAGAAAATGTCTGGGAAGTAGCTCCCCCCCCCCCCCTGCGACAAAGAAAACTTTCTCATTCACGGTGAGTTGACAGAAACAAAAAAGCTCTACTTTTCTTCTCAGAATTGGATAGTAATTTTCGGCGTTTTCTTTTAAACCGTTGATGCTAAAGCTTACAAAACTCGATACAAAAAGATTAAAACTATCATTTGCCATGTTTGAAGATACTGTAAAGATCTAACTTGTTTACGGCTTCGTGTTCACGCATGAATTCACCGGTCAATCAAGCTAGTCCTTTTTTAATGGTTTCCTTTCTGATTCTGTTGAGATCACTTCGTGTGACTATACTAAAACAATTATTCACCTCAGGCTCAGTTAATATTGTTGAATAATCCCCTCACTTCGTCTCGGGGATTATTCAACAATGTTAACTTCGCCTTCGGCGAATAATTGTTAAATATCATATAATTTTCTGCTTATCCTTTCTTAAAACGTTTGTTATTAATCTACCAACCAAGATGTGTGATAGGTAATTTACCTGAATTAGCTACATGTAATACTTTTGTTTTAAAAATAAACCTTTTTTATTTATCTACTTAAAGCCTTCTTTACATTGTACAAGTTTCTGTTTCTCTTTTTTTAAAAAGCATTCCGTTTATTGGGTAACATGTACATGTATACCTGCAGGAGGTTACAGCTAAGTTAACATCAACTTGCAAGACGTATTTATATCTCATTAACGTTTTAGGCAAATCAAACATGACATTATTGAATTATCTTGTAAATTAATAAGAATAAATCAAATACAGCTGTCACCTTCCTTGAGCTTCCAAGGTTTTATATGATTCACTATTTTTACTTTTATTTCTGCCCCAAAATATTTATTTCTGGTTGCCTAGGACAGGAATAATTTAAAACGTGAAAGCTTCCTAGAGAGTTACCTTTTCTACAGAAATCTTTTGGAGCCTTGAATGAAAAAATTTTGTACTTGCTGTCAATTCCACGAATTATTCATTTCACTTTTTTGGAAATTATCCACATAGCCTTTCAGTGTTACTTAACTGTAGTCGGGGCCACTTCAGACAAAGTTTGTACTGTCGCAATTTGTAATAATCATCACACTTTGTAATACCTGTCACAATTTGTAATAAACCGTGTCGCACTTTGTAATATAAAAGCTGTCGCAATTTGTAATAACTGTCCATCACACTTTGTAATAAACTAAGCTGTCGCAATTTGAAATAATTTCATCGCACTTTGTAATAATTTCTTGAGAGTCATCCATCTTACTTCGTCAACATAAATGTAATGCCAAAATATGCATGGTGCTTCATAAACAAAGATGATGACGTCTGCTAGCAAGGAACATCTCCGCTCATTCAAACCATTTAACTTTATTCACAGTCCTAAACATTTTAAATTAATGTTGATCAGTTATCTGACTTACGAAATGCTGTATTCTTAAACCTTGCTATTGTACCAGGTGGTTTGCATTCAATGGTTACCCGGCGGGTGTACTTCTTATATGGCCAATACAGGAATGTGCCGCTGGACAGAGCGTTGTCAGACTACAGGATCTAGACACACTAGACATAAACGAGCCGTTATCAAAAAGCATTTAATTTCCGCAAATCGTAACATCCATCCTACATCATTCGAATAAGGAAACCAGGAAAGTTCAAGCTTTCCTTGTTATATTTTATACCAGGTCGACACAACACGTGGTGCACCGTCCTTGTCTAACGCGCAATCTTAAAGAAGTAATAGTGGCGTCCATATTTTGGCCAACTTAATCAAACAAGGTCTGCAAAGATTTAAAATGTTTGCTGCAAATAAACAAAAAACGTCACCAGTGGCAAACCGTCTAACCACAACAGAAACATAAACACAAAATCCAATTAGTCGCTGGCCAATACCTTCGTATGTATCTGTTTTTATAAAACTCACTTGGAGTCTTACACTGAGCCGGCTGGCCATTTGGTCCGTTATTCTCACTTGATTTGGTCCCACAAAGGAACAAAAGGAATACTCATTCCATCTTAAAACAATTTTTTCTATATGGAGTTCTCTAGAAGCAACACAAATACCGTTGGGATAGTAAACAATTCTCCTTCCCTGCGTATATACAACTCGTAAGACCTCGCAGTTCTTCCGAGCGTGTTCAGGATTACTTTTTTTCCACAACACAAAATGGAAAGGATGGAATAAACCATCCATTACTACTTGAGTTACCCTATCTAAGGATCAAACCAAAGACACAAGGCCAACAAGGTAAAAAATGATACCCTATTAAAGGCTCGAGATCCTCAAAAACCATACCCTATCAGGCGGTACTTACTTATCTAGCCGATGTTAAATATGGGATGCCCCCCCCCCCCCCGAAGACTTTACGTGTCACGTGGCAAGCAAACATGGATTTGGACGACGAATGCCAGGTTATTCTTGAATTTTCTGTTGTTAAATGTTGCTTTTGTTATTTAAATATTTTTGAATTTAAACATGATGGGTATCTTTTTGGTGATATGTTACAGGAAGTTTCATGTCTTTCATAAAAGCGATTCTAGTTGGTCACGTGATTAATCAAGGCAGAAAAGTTTATAGCGGAAGACACGCATGTTTGACCAAAGAAAATGTTACGGAGATGTTACGTGCTAGCAGACGTCATCATCTTTGTTTATGAAGTACCATGCATATTTTGGCATTATATTGACAAAGTAAGATGGATCACTCTCAAAAAATTATTACAAAGTGCGATGGAATTATTACAAATTGCGACAGCTTAGTTTATTACAAAGTGCGATGGACTGTTATTACAAATGGCGACAGCTTTTTTATTACAAAGTGCGACACGCTTTATTACAAATTGCGACAGGTATTACAAAGTGCGATGGATTTATTACAAATTGCGACAGGTATTACAAAGTGCGATGATTATTACAAATTGCGACAGTACAAAATTGACCAATCAGCTGGATTACAGAAAAAATAACAATAAATTCCAAGAAGGTTGGGTGAGGGTCAATCAGCAGCTCGTCATAAAAAACAATAAATTACTCAAAGCACAGAATTTAATTTTGATAGCAAAATGTTTCACCAGACAATGTTTTCCTATTTAAAACTTTGCATCATCATCATCATCAATCTTTATTTATACACGAAATCGTATCATTTTACATGGTCTTCCTAGGAATCGTGTTTAAAACTAGACTAAAATACTCTAAGGAACTATTGACTATAATGTTAAAAATACAAAAACTTACATTATAAATAATAAGAGTTACAATGGGTCATGGTGTATTAGAAAAAATCTTTCCCATGAATTGAAGTTTTAAAAACATTTAAACTAGGTAGTTTTCTAATCTGTGAGGGAATCTTTTTCCACAGAACAGATCCTCTGTAGTGTAGGCTCCCTTTTGCAGACTCAGTTCTGGGTCTGGGGACATAATAATTTAACTCAGAATTTCTAAGATTGTGTGAATGTACATTTGAGGTGTTGGTAAAGATCCGCCTCAGATACGATGGGGAAAGATTATTATGGATTGTTACAGCCGGAAATGGACGTGACACTGTTTATTCAATTTTCAAATGAGACATTTTAGTGACGCTTAAATGAAATGATTAAGTGTAAAAAACCCGGATGTGAGCACATGGTTTGGTCTTAGTTTTGTTCGCTCGTACAATCTTGGATGGTCTCCTGTATACGATTGTAAAGCTTATTTGGAAACTAATACAGTCCAGAATTGTTCCTACTTTGGTTTGGTGGATATTTTTTTTGGTTTCGGGAACAATTTTCTGGTCCTTGACTAGCCGGATAAAGCGAACCAAGCGAATGAAGCGAGCGAATCATGGCTGATGATAACGATAATGGTGAACTGGAATCGGCCGAACGATCAACAATTGCAACTGTGAAAACAAAAAGAGCTGTGGTAAAACGAAGAATTACGAATACCTTAAAGAAATTACAAGGTACGATTGAGCAATATGGCAGGAAATCTATTATTCGTGGTTATGTAAATATTCTGGAAGAGTCGCTCAATGAAGCCCAAGTTTTAAACAATCAACTGTTGGCCATGCTCCCGGAACAGGAACATGAAAATGCCCTTAACTGGTATGAAGAAGAACTGGAAAGAGTTCAGGAAGCGAAATTAGAAGCTGAAGCACATCTGGAAGAAAGGAAAGAGGAGAGTTATAGCGCGTTAAGCTCACTGAAACTGAGTAAATCCTCAGCAGATTCTCACGTAGCCGAAATTCGCGCCAAAATGGCGTCGGCAGAAATAAAGGCAAAACAGCTAGAAATGGAAGAAGAACGACGAAAGAAAGAGTTTGCGAAACAGCTGGAGATAAAACACAAGATCGAACAAGCACGTAACGAGGCTGAAAGAATTGAATTCGAAGCAAAAGAAAGGAGAAAAACCCAAGAAGCAAAGGACGAGGCCGCACGCCTTGCGGCAGAAGCCGAAAACCTTGAGAAGGTACGAAACTTTAATCATTACAATGACCCTGAGTCTTTAACTAATCGTCTCCGGGATTTTGAGGATGATTCGCTAGAGTTAATCCCACTGTCTGGATTTACGCAAAGTGTACAAACAAGTCATGTTACGCCATTATCCTCATCGTCTCAACCACAGTCTGGAGCTGTGTACAATGTACATGCAACTCAGGTTACATCATCACCAATGTCTATGAAACCAAGACCAAGCGTTTCATTCATGGTTCCCAAAAGCTCGGCACAGTCCAAAACATCAACGCCAGTTTACCAATCCTGGGTTCAATGTTTACCAAAAACAGCACAAACTGATATTGCATCGAGTCCTGAGAGGAAACATGTTACTTATAGCTGTTCAAGTCTTCCTAAACTACAGCTCAAGAAATTTGATGGTGACCCCTTGCAATGGCCTGATTGGTCATCGATGTTTAAATCAATTGTTCATGATGCTGATTTGTCTTTGAATGGAAAGATGCAACACCTTCAGAACTCTGTGGTTGGTAGAGCGAAGTCTGCAATTGAAGGGTATGGTTACAGTGGGGATTCTTACTATGAAGCATTGAAAGAATTGGAAGCTAGATTTGGAAAACCCTCACTTGTTGTAAAAGTTACACTTGACAGATTGAGAAAAACATCACGAATACAAAATGACAGACCGCATGAAGTGAGGAACTTATCAGATGTTGTGTCAACTACTGTCTGGATCTTTAAAAGGTTTGGATACATAAATGACCTAGCAGCCGAAGCTAATGTCTCTATTGCAGTGGATAAACTATCCCCAGATCTCCAAGTGAAGTGGAAGGACCATGTGAGAACAAGCAATTTACATCAACCAAACCTGGAGGACTTTTGTAGCTGGCTAAAGGGCCAGGCGGATATTTATGATGACTGCTTCAAGTTCCCATTCAGAGGCCGCTATGGAGGTGCTGGTGAAAAGCACAATACCTTCTTTGGTAACCTCTCATCACGTAACAAGCAAGCAAAACCTTGTTCAATGGGAGATGGACAGCAGCATAACCTGTCAGCTTGCCCTAAGTTTAAAGCCTTAAGTGTGGAAGAACGCCTCAGTGAAGTTCAAAAACATAAGCTGTGTTTTTGCTGCCTCCGATCTGGTCATTGGCTTACCACTTGTAGGAACTTGAAACCGTGTGGAGTGAATGGGTGTACTCGAAGTCACAATGCATTACTGCACTCATCAAGAAATGTAACACCCGTTGGGAACAATGAAACAGCTGCATCAACTAACCAAGCAGCAACAGAAGCAGTTACCCCATCCACCGAGCATTCTAGTGCATCTCATAAGAGTAGTAGTGACTCTGTTTTATTACAAGTTGTGCCTGTTACCCTGTATGGGCCAAAGGGATACTTCAACACATATGCAATGTTAGACACTGGAAGTACTTGCAGTCTGCTAGCAACAGATGTTGCAAAAAATCTTGGCCTTGAGGGTCCAGTGGAAAGTGTTCTGCTGAATGGAATTCAGAAATCATCAAGGCTGCTGACTAAGCGTGTTGATGTTCAAGTTAGTCAGTTGAATGACTTTGGTACAAGGTTTGATGTGCACAGAGTTCTAGTGGTTGATCGCCTGAACGTGCCGGAAAGAAGGGTGAATTTCAGAGAATTACAAGAGAAATGGCCACACCTTGCAAACTTAGAGTTGACTGAAGTTTCTGTAGCTCGAGTCGCGTTACTCCTTGGAAGTGATGTCCCAGAACTTATTGTGCCTCTAGAGACTCGATATGGACCGAGAGGTTCTCCTGTTGGTGTTCGCACTAAATTGGGGTGGACTGTTACTGGTCGTCTACCTGGTTATATTGAAGATGGTGAATCTGTTTACAAGGTTCATATGGCAACCCCTGATGAAGTGCTTCATGAAACAGTTAAAACTTGGTGGCGGACCGAGAACTTTGGATGTCGATATGACTGTGATGTGCAGCGTTCTGTCGAAGATGAAAAGGTGTTGAAGTTCCTGAGTGAGCGGACGCAGGAGGTAGAAGGTCGTTATGAGGTTCCGCTGCTTTGGAAGGACGAAAACATCCAACTTCCTGACAATCGTGTTGTGGCTATTCACCGACTTGGTCTTCTAGAGAAGAGACTTCAACGTGATCCTGAGTTGGGCGAAGCCTACAAGAAAACCATTGACACAGACCTAGAAAAGGGGTATATCAAGAGACTCACCAAAGAGGAAACTGCTGACCAAGCAAAGCGTACGTGGTACCTTCCTCACCATCCCGTACTTAACCCTAATAAACCTGGAAAGGTCAGACGTGTATGTGATGCAGCAGCTAAGTATCAAGGGTCTTCATTGAACAGTCACCTTGTAAGTGGACCTGACTTGTTGAACAATCTTGTTGGAATCTTCATGCGATTCAGAGAAGAAAAAGTTGCCCTTTCTGGAGACATAGAGGCAATGTTTAACCAAGTTGCTGTCCCACCAGAGGATCAAGCTGCCCTCCGTTTTCTGTGGCGCCAATCACCGGAGTCTGAAATTGAAGTCTATCAGTATCTGCGACATATCTTTGGGGCTAAGTGTGCACCAACGTGTTCTAATTATGCCCTTTTAAGGACGGCAGAGGACAATGGACTGCAGTACCCTATTGCTGCTCGTGCTGTTAAGCGCAATTTTTATATGGATGATTTCTTTAAGTCTGTAAAGACGGCAAGTGACGCACTTGAACTGCAACAGCAACTTGTTGTGATGCTAAAGCGTGCTGGATTCAACTTGACCAAGTGGGTTTCGAACGTGAAAGAGGTGATAGAACGTATACCAGAATCAGAAAGAGCTCCCTCCATCAAGGTGGTAGAAGAAGAAATTGTTATGCCTGTGGAACGTGCTCTTGGTGTCATTTGGGACACAAGATTGGACTGTTTTGTTTATAAAGTGGTGAAAAGAGATATGGCAGACACGCGACGTAAGATTCTGAGTTTGATAGCGTCATTGTTCGACCCAATTGGTTTCCTGGCTCCATTCCTGGTGAGAGCGAAGCTCCTCCTTCAACAAGTGTGGCAATTTGGTATTGGCTGGGATGAAACTCCTCCATCAGAGTTCCTCTTAGAGTGGTCCAAATGGCAGAAAGAGCTGGATAGTCTATCAGAATTCTTGGTCCCTCGATTTTACCGTCATGTTTCAGACAGTCCCACCGTTATCCAGCTTCATGTGTTTGGTGATGCAAGTGAACAAGCATTCTGTTCTGTAGCCTATTTCAGATTCAGTTATGCCAACGGTTCTGTCAAGTGTGCCTTTGTAACAGCTAAGACGCGTGTAGCTCCCAAGAAACCTTTGAGCGTCCCTAGACTAGAGCTGCAAGCTGCAGTTTTAAGTGCGAGGTTATCTACTGTGGTAATCAAGGAACATGATTACAGGATAGATTCTACCTACCTGTGGACTGATAGTAGCACTGTGTTTCAGTGGATTCGTGGTGAATCCAAGCGACACCCCGCTTTCATTGCGAACCGAGTTGGGGAGATTCTGGACACAACTGAACCAAGCCAATGGAATCATTGCCCTGGTGCTCTTAACCCAGCAGACGATGGTAGCAGAGGACTTCCAGTCACAGTTATCACATCAGAGAGTAGATGGTTGAATGGTCCTGTATTTTTAATCCTTTCTGAAGAAAAGTGGCCTAAGGGAAATTCAAAGCTTGAATCCTCCAGCCAGCAGAAACAAGAGACTTCAGCGTTCAGTGCATCGCAAGCTCAAACTTCAAAAGAAGAGTTCATTTCGTTAACCAAGTATTCATCCCTAACACGACTTCTTAGAGTAACTGCTTACTCTTTCCGATTTGTTTACAACTGCAGATGTCGAAGGACTGACCGTCAAAGTGGTCCATTGTTAGTGGAGGAGTTGGAGCGTGCTCGAAAGTTCTGGATTGGCACCGCCCAAGTGAAATGTTTCCCTCAAGAGATTGCAACCCTCAAGAGAAACCAGCAGGTCTCTCCCAAGAGTAGACTGGCCTCTCTTTCTCCCTTCCTCGATGGAGACGAAATTGTTCGTGTTGGTGGACGGATCGAAAGGGCAGATATTCCATTCTCAAGTCGACATCCCATTGTGTTATCACCTGATAATGAGCTGAGTCGCCTCATCATTATGGACTGTCATGAGAAACTGAGGCATGAAGGTGTTGAACATGTTCGGAACGTACTGAGACGACAGTATTGGATCCTACGTTGTCGTACAGCTGTAAGGAAGATTCTACACCGATGTTCATACTGCAGAAGGAGAAGAGCAAAGCCAGAACCACCTTTAATGGCGGGACTACCCGCCGACCGCCTGCAGGTCGCACCCGCATTCTCAAAGGTTGGAGTAGATTTCTTTGGACCTCTGAAAGTGAAGCACCTCAGGAAGCAAGAAAAAAGATATGGCTGCCTTTTTACCTGTCTTGTAACTAGAGGAGTACATCTCGAAGTCGCCCACTCCTTATCTACTGATTCTTTCATTATGTCTCTCCGACGGTTTATTGCAAGGAGAGGTAAACCGACTGTTATATACTCTGACAATGGTACGAACTTTGTTGGGGCGAATCGCGAAATACAAGAGTGTCTTAATGGGTTGAATCAGGACAAAATTGCAGGCGCGCTGAGTAAAGAACGAATTCAATGGGTATTCAACCCTCCTGCAGCACCCCACATGGGGGGAGTATGGGAACGTTTGGTGAGGTCCTGCAAGAAAGCCCTTAATGTTGTTCTGCAGAATCAAGTTCTGACGGATGAGGTGTTGTTAACTGCAATTACTGAAGTTGAATCTCTAGTCAACAGTCGTCCATTGACTGAAGTGAGTTCAGATGCAGATGATCTTGAAGCGTTAACCCCAAACCACTTCCTCATTGGCAGAGCAACCCCCAACTTGCCACCTGGAATCTTCGCTGACAAGGAGATATCAAGCCAAAAGCGCTGGCGACAAGCGCAAGTCATCACCACCCACATTTGGAAAAGATGGTTGCATGAGTATTTACCTGGTTTAACTGCCCGCAAGAAATGGTTCCAAGCTGCACCTAACCTGAAGGTTGGTGACCTCGTGCTTATAGTTGACTATGGAACTCCAAGAGGGTGCTGGCCTCTTGGCAGGATTGTGACCGTTTTCCCTGGATCTGACAATGTTGTAAGATCAGCTGAAGTGAAGACAAAGTTTGGTCTATTAAGACGCCCTGTAGCGAAATTAGCCCTTTTGGAAGAGTGTTCGCCCAACTGATGTAGCCGAACACGGGGGGAGGATGTTACAGCCGGAAATGGACGTGACACTGTTTATTCAATTTTCAAATGAGACATTTTAGTGACGCTTAAATGAAATGATTAAGTGTAAAAAACCCGGATGTGAGCACATGGTTTGGTCTTAGTTTTGTTCGCTCGTACAATCTTGGATGGTCTCCTGTATACGATTGTAAAGCTTATTTGGAAACTAATACAGTCCAGAATTGTTCCTACTTTGGTTTGGTGGATATTTTTTTTGGTTTCGGGAACATGGATTTTATACATTGTCACAGCCAACTGTTTAAGTCTCACATATTCTACCCTTTCCCAGCCAAGCTCATCCAACAAAACACTTGAGCGAACGTCATAGTTAGAAAAGGCGAGAATTCTAGCAGCCCTATTCTGCAGCTTTTGAAGTTTTTCTGCTAGTCCCTTATTGATATTACCCCATACGGCACCACAGTAATTAAAATATGGCATTACCAGTGCATTGTACGTATTCACTCTAGTATCAAATGGTATAAAATGACTTACACGCCTTAAGATAGCAATACCAGCGGATATTTTCCTTGAAATTGTATGAATGTGTGGGCGCCAGTTCAAAGATTCATCAATTTGAACTCCAAGGGAAACAACACCCAGGAGACATATTTCTTTGACAAAGCTGTTATTTTGTCATCTACCCGCAATTTCTTCGCTACTACTATTGCCACGCATTGCAATAACATGCCACTGCAAGTCAAAAATACAACTGTCGTTTATGTTTTTTGCCTCCATTACCAGCATTACACAGTGTAAAAGACCTCTCAGGAAACACATGTTTTCTTCAGCAGGTTCAAAAGGTCATGTCTCTAGATTGTAATTGGCTGGTTTTGATCCATGTTTTTTATTACGTTTCGTGGTACCGGTAATTATATTTGACAACTAACTTTCTCGAATGTATTGATATTTTCCTGTAATCCGATTCGTCAACTTTGTTGGCAACCGAGGTGGAGGATCAGTGATTTGCATCATTTAAGGTAATTATATGTAGTAGGTATTTAAGTAATCATAGATTAGCGAGTGCATTTAAGTTTTCTTAGATTTACCGATGAGAAAAGTAGGGTAAGGGTTATGAAAAAAAATTAAAAAATAAACATTCTTTCTACGTTTTCTGTCCGGATGGGGGAAAGCCATGCACATCTAAAGCAAGTCAGCCTGTGGTGACCACTTTTGATTATCGCCAGTTGCTGGGGTGGGGACCAGGGATTTGGAATGGAAGTTGAGAAAGATATGGTTACCACTCCACTTGTGCAAGCAGGGGGGTGATAACCAAAGATGGCAGCCATAGTTTCGATAATGATCTGTGGGTATCTTATTAAACACATGTGCAAGGAGGAGGAGGTGAGATGAACATGATGAAAATTAAAAGTAACAAGGTATCTGCTGTTCAAGCTCATTCTCAGGGTTCTTTCCTACTCATGAATCCATCCATTCCAACCTCGTCTCGCTCTTGTTTACGTTTAACTCTTATTGACTGTTAAACTGACTGTTTTGCTTGAGTTTGAAAGCAAGGAAATTTGCACGTTAACAGATAAAATATTTGTTTGCCTTTTAATTTATAAGTGGAAAACATTCCCTGCAGGATGCAAGAAAATGTGCGGACAGACTGAACTCAGAAAGGAAATTCTGAAAGACGTTGGCATCTCTAGTTAGTAGAAGTCTGTGAATCGCCGTCGTTAATCGTGTTCTCATTTCCCCGGAATGTTGGGGAAAGCCTCTGATTGGTTGTAATGTTAATGCTATGACGTAAATAATTTCCGGTGTTGTGATTGGTGAATGAATAAATTTCCCTGGGAAAACCTCATCCTTTGTGGACAGCTTACCGCATTTATATTTGTTTACTTGTATTTTGGCTTTCTGAAATAGCCATGTGAAGTTAAGACAACCGATATTTGCTGAACCGGTTGAGGGTGCATCTGTTCTCTGCTGGTTGCTATTGGAAATAAAAGAGAAGCACGTACAGAATTCAACGCCTAGTCAGAGATCTTATATCTAGATTTTAGGGTGGACATTGCGTGGAAATGTTCGGCTAGCCTGTGTACAGACATCCCCTGGCGTCTGTACAAGGCTCATTCGGCCTACCTGTGCCAGTCATGACTAGTAGAATTACGCAAAAGTAGAGCTATTATAATGTCTTGCTGAAGAGAAGAGAACGATCCTTTACGTGAGACCTACTCGAAATCATCAAATTCCTGCATAAAACGCTTGACTGGAAATGTAAACAGCGCGTCCGAGATCAAAATTCTGTCAAACCAAAACCCACAGGAATTAATCGATGCAGAGTAAACAGACTGACTTTATGAGCTAAAAAAAGACCGAAGAATGTGTAAGAATCTTCCAAAGCATAATACACTCGTAATAAATGACATTTTAGCTAGATATTCCTTTTAGCTTAGCTATAAAGGTTGAGCACATCCGAGAGCATAAAAAACAGCGTACGTGCTCTAAGCGTCCAGAGTCATGTTTTTTGTCAACACCTTTCAGGGAAAAAAACAAAAAGAAAATAATTTATGCAAATGTTTAGTGGAACACGTTAACGACAGCGATTCACAGACGTCTCTTCTCCCAATTTTTTTCTGAGAGAGGGAAGACGTCTGCACACAGGCTAGGAATTTGTACACTTTTTTAAGCCCACCATGGAGTTTTTGTATAAACTGCCTGGCCCCACCGTGGGACATTTGCATCTTTTCCTAAACATTGACAAATGCTCGACAATTACCCGGCAGGGGGAATAAGCATGCTTGCAATTGACTGAGTCGTTATTCAGCTAGCCTGCGTAGCAAGCGTTTCCGTGCGGTTTAGGAGCAAAGAACGAGGAACGAGAGTCAAAGACCGCGCGAAAAATGGCGCAAGTAAAAAAGCGGGGAGGGGGTGGGGAAGAAAGGAAGGAAACCTTCCTTCCCCTCCCCCTTCCCCCACTTTCATTTTTTGGCTCTTGTTTCATTTCTCGCGCGGCCAAAACCAAGAATCTTGTTCCTCGGTCGTTCTTTGCTCCGAAACGCTTGCTGCGCAGGCTATTATTCAGCTGACCAAATGTTTGCGATGACAAGTGCACTGGCCTGCTAACTAACACTCGGAGTTACATGATTCTGCGTTCTAAAATATCGAAGTCACACTTAGGTACACAAGCTTTTAGACTGAGACTTTTGCAGCGACATAAAACTAAAGCTTTTCTTAACTTCCGAGCTGCAGCGCGTTTGAGTGTGCAAAGAACGTATTCAGTATCAAACTTACCCATTACAGAGACACAGCTGCTGATCTAAAGAAGAAAGCTACTGAATGTCCCCTTGTTATTTGGACGTGGCCCAAATATTTGACGCAAAAGTGCAGTTGGCACGCAATACGTGCTAACGTAAACAAGCAAGTAAACAAGCGAAGCGAGGCGAATGTCTGTCATGCGAACGTCATTCAACACTACATATTCTCCTTTATCGTTTTCGTAAAGTAAACCAAAATCCATAAAACGTGTCTTCGGAATCTCACGTAAAATTTACTTTTTTTTTTCAAATCCTCAACAGTCAACACTCCCAGGCGGATTCACAAAAAAAATCTCATCTAGTATCTCCAATGGCATGTAGTACTTCTAGGAACACCGGAACACCGGAACATCCCGGAACACCCCCAAAACCCGGAACACCACCTAAACCCCGGAACACACCCCTGAAAACCCGGAACACTCCCTAGAAAACACGGAACACCCCCAGAAAACCCGGAAGACTCCCCAGAAAACCAGGAACACCCCCCAAAATACCAAGAAAAGCGCAAAATCTAAAAACATAAATAAAATGAAAATAAAAATAAAAAATTGAAAGAGGACGCGAAGTAATATGAAAGAAGGACCATGAATAGGAACAATTTAAAAGAGCCAAGACACAAGGCTTTCAATTA
>OZ038001.1:21671105-21786105 GCA_964035705.1 Porites rus | reverse complement strand
CATGACGTGACACCAAGAATATATATTCATGAAAAGATTTATGGCGCATCGAATTTTGCAGCTGGCTAAGACCACTAGCGGTTAGCAGACGACGAGATTATAAAGACGCTACGCTCGGAATAATTTCTTACGAGTACCACGCAGCAAAAACCTATTTTGTAACATACTTGCGCGACCTGGTTTTAGAGATTTTGCGCTTTTCTTGGTATTTTGGAAGATGTTCCTGGTTTTTTGGGGGGTGTTTTGGGTTTTCTGGGGAGTGTTCCTGCTTTTCTGGGGGTGTTCCGGGTTTTTGGTGGTGGTCCGGGTTGTTCCGGTGTTCCTGGAAGTACTCCAATTTGAACTTGAATTTGCATCACCATATCGACACATGCAGACTATAAAAATAGAATACGCTCCCACGAAAAAGCTGAAAACTTGGACAGCAAGTGATCAAAACATGTTCGTACAGCGCCAAAAACGTTGTCAATTTCACGACAGAGACTAACCGACGACGTTTCATTGGCCAAAACTGACAGGTTGAAATGTGAAACTAAGGGCAGAATTCGTCGCGCTTCAAGGATGCTAGTAATCCAATGATATCATTTGATCCGAAAATTTTCAAAGAAGTAGGAAGAAGCAGTTTAAGGATAAAATTTGGCGACAGTGTTTCGAGGAACGCATTGTTGAAGTATGTTATCGAGGGTTCAACTTACAAATGCACACACTGTTCGCGGTAGGCCCACACTAAAAATAACACTGATTGTTTCGGTGTGCGACAAACGCAGACTGCAGACTTGCAGACTGGCAGGTAAACGAGATAAACATTGTTGTGAATTGCTGTAACAGATTCCCTATCCCTAAATTAGACTTTTAGGAGACTTAAAGTTTAGCGCCAGAGAATCTGTTAGAGCATTTCACAACAAGTTTATCTCGTTTACCTGCCAGTCTGCAAGTCTGCAGTCTGCGTTTGTAATGGGCTGGTCCGCGATCTCAAAGAAAACAAAGTAATAGTCAAGACATTCAAAGACCATAGACCACATAGACGCAATGACAAATCGGAATGTCAGGAGTTTATGTGTAAAATCGATAAGAGTTTGAAGAGAAGAATGTGCATCAAGTTTGCGAGTCGCAAGATTTGTGTAGCTGGTAATCAGTGTGACAAAAGTGATTTTGATTTTACAATGCGGAACACAAGGAGTGCCCCTCATAAAAATCTCTTCCGATGAAGGAAGAGAAGATTGTCAGCAATTGAAACCAAAAGGGAGTCAGGCTTCTTTGGGAACTACTGTGATAGCGGTAACAATTATTCTTATTCTTTCAATTTTGTTTAGCAGAGTGACTGTTAATGTACTTGTTTTTGTATTGCGCGTTGTGTTTTTCATGTAATTGTGACGCAGTACATGTACGATGCTCGGCGTTGGGATTTTGCATTATCAGCAAGTTTTGTGTTACAATATAAGTCTGTTTTTCGATGTCAGTGAGGTGACGACAAGAAAAGGTAATGAGTCAATTGTACAGAAGGAAAATTGTTTTGTGGAGGAAATAAAAGAAGTTGAATTGAGATCTTGTCGAAGGAAATTTACTTATAACAGAACTTACAATCCAGTTGGTTTAAATAAGGTTAGTCATTTTTCTCGACGCAGTCATGCACCTATCACCTAGCAGACTACCTATGAAGAAATTAAGATCTTTGTTAAAGAAAACACGGAAAGTGAGACTCTTTGTGTGGAAGAGCATTCTGAAAAATACACCGTTGTCGTCTAAAATTCATCGTCACGTTAAAAATAGAAATGGTTTATACTTAAACCGGTACAGAGGTAGCTGTAAGAGTGTGAGGTTTTTACTAATGACGAGTCCAAAATTAGTTCCAAAACAAGGGAAGGTTTATCCCTCGTCTAAGCATAAAAGAAAAGGCTATTTAGTTGTGGTGAGGTACGTATCAAAATAGGGTTTTAAGTAAGTATTTGTCCCTCTGTATACGCAACTATCCATTTTATGGTGCTTGCAAGAGTTTGATTCACCGGGTTAATTTTGGCCAATTTAAGCTTTCTACCGATATCGAGAAGAATCCAGGACCTTCATTTTTTGTAGATGCTGCAAAAACGATTCATGCTCCATACTGTCAAGGAAACGTTGTAGTATTTGGGGAAAATGCGGGACAACAATGTGTTGCAATGAGTTTGTGCGCTTTAATTTACAGTCAGATATCGATAAGAAGGATTACTTCAGTCGATGATACGATTCAAATAATGACTGTTGTTAGCCAATTATATTTTAGTCTGTCATTGCTTGCAAGACAATCTGTGTTAATGTTAACAGAATTGCCAGAAATGGCTATAGTGTTTGAGCGATTTTTCCAGCTTGAATACAGTGAAAGTTTTACTTGTAACATGCATGGTACAGAAGTGATAGCCCTCAATTCTGGCATCATGCCGCTTGAAATACTCTTGGCTCTAAACTACAACTCATTCATTTTAACTGTGGGAATTACTGGTGTTGATTCTCATGCTAGAGATATGTATGGTAACTTTCATAGTCAAGGTACAGGTATATATGCATGTAGGAATGAGGATATATATGAGCTTAAAGGTGTACATACTGCCAACATTGAAGTTGATCTTTGTTCAAGCAGTGTTGAATACTGTAGTAAATCAAATATTAATAGTTAATACCGATGTTGTTGTAAACAGTGCTGTGCTATAGCAGTTTATGCAATGTGTTACTCTGTTATTAATCCATGTGGACACTGGACTTCAGGAACTTTATCTGCCCTTGCTAGTTATGGGAATACATTGTACAATGTGATGGGTGTGAAAAGACATATTATGCCAGTTGATCTTCCACATTTTTGGCAAGAGAGAATATTCGTTTCAAAATTTTTCTAGTGTGCAGTCTTCATTTAATGGAAAACAGTATATTTGTAAGACATGTCACTTAATACAGACATTCTCTATCAACACCTCAGTGCCACTATTAACAGAGTTTGACTCTATTACCTTGAACTACTTGCAAAATAAGACATCACGTCTTTACCACATTCGACGCACGTATAAGAAATGTAAAATGTAAAAATAAAACTGTTCTAGAAGTTTTAAAATCTTCGAAATATATTTCGCTCTTCGAGCCTCTACTACCAACATCCAATAAAAACAACCCTATGTAGGAACCAAGCAACTACCTCACAAACTACACCCACCATCTTAGCAATCAACTTCCAATATAACTCCATGCCTACTACTTCACACATCTCAACTAACCCCTCAAATATACAATACCACTGCACTACCCACATATCCCTCTTACACATAACAAACTTCTCGTACACGTAGTACAATCATGCCCAAATATATGCTCCCACAGCGTCTTGTTTATAGCAACAACAAAAAAACACACTCTACACTCCTTTGCTCTCTGGATCATCTATTACTGGAAGAAAACACACCTCATTATACTCCTCAAGTGAAGACTGTATGAGCTTGACATGAAGTACTAGCCCTGCTGGGTCAGCTCCAGGTCCCTGTTGTTCAAAAGATGGGCAGCGCATGGATTACGTTACCAATTAAGGTACTGGCCATACCGCGGAGTTGGTACGTGTGGTTCAGTGCAGTCAATTGGTATTGTTTCATATTACGTTAGTGTTTTGGGTATCCCGGGTAACGAAAAGCACCAGAGAGGAATGTTCACATGTGATTGTGGAAGTAGAACTTTTTTATAATGAACTTCTTAAACTTTCTTAGGTAGAAGTCGAAAAAGCTGGAAAACTACTGTCTGAGACTCTGCTGACAGCAATAAAACTGGGATGGGATTCTCACTTTTGCGGGATTTATTTTTTGGGAACCGCAGTGGTGAGTTCTGGCTAGGTTTCAGTCGATGTTAGATAGGATTTCGTGACGTTTTGACACTAAATTTCCCTACTAGCAGAGAGACCTCTGCTAGCAGGGAAACACTAAATAACATCGACCAAAAAAAAAAGCGTTCCTCGGAAAGATTATAAGCAGCGTCGTTCAATGCAATACAGCTGAGTCTAACATTTGTTTTAGTAATATAGACTGAAAACGACAATATTGACCTTTTTATAACTCAAACTAGCTTAGATATAACATCCTTGCTCCGCTGACATATTGATGACTCATCTGGTTTACTTAGGTCGATGTTTTCGCGTGCTTTTCCTGGGTAAGCGTACACTCCCGTTTCCTTGGTCGATTTTAGGAAGATTTAGCAGGAAGGGCAACGACGGCACTTATAACGTCAAAAAAATAATTGGTTTAATAGGCAAAACAACAATTTTGCACGCGCAGCACGCTTTTTAGTACATTTACTTGCCGTCCCCGCACGATAACCTCAGCCACAAGTTGCTCGGCAACTTTTGGTGTTTGGAGAAACTCTAAATTTTGCGGGCAACTTAATAATATTATTAATTTTTTGAAACTTATTAGAATTATTAAAAGAACATTTCAGTCCTTATGTTTATAATACGGGAAACGATTCTCAAACACATAGTTCCGAGCAGACAGATATACATTATTTTGACCTCTTAGTTAGGGGGGAAGGAGTAGGGAATTAGTTTTCTTTTGACCAACTATGATGTCCCTGGGGGCTGGGGTAGGGCATTTCACCCTAAAAATGCTTTTACTTCAAATCCCCAGCCTATCGGGTCTATATGCCTTGTCTCCCCGACCTTCATCTTAACATCATGAGAGGTGAATACATTACCGAATTCCGCCTATAATTGATCAGGATTTTTCAGACTTCACTTGTCTTCAGACTCATCATACCAAAGTTTAAATGCAGGAACGTTATGAGAAATGCTGTAACTGAATAAAGTCACGGAACACAAGTTAAGACCGCATAACTTGATTTTTTCTGGTATCTTTTAGTTTTCTATTGTCTCGAAAACAATCAAGATGTTTCACTAATTTCCACCTACAAATAATAGCAGACATTTGATTTTGATAGAAAAATTTGCATTTGCTATCGACACGTTTCAATAGGCGTGATTCCATAATGTACAAAACCCATCTTGGCCAAAGAATTTAGTTTCTAAATCACCTCACTATGCACATTTACTAACACCTTTGATTGAAATTTATATGTCTTGCATCGAAGTTCTTAAAAGAAAATGAACTTAAAATTGTCCTCAAAGTTGAGCAATTAAACAACTTTCAAATCTGAGATAACTAATCGATGAAAGCTTCATTGTTATTCAGCTGACAAACCGTTTACGATGACATCGTTTTACGATGGCTACTCAGAGTAGCATGGTTCTGTGCTCTAGAATCTCGAAAACGAACATAAGTTCACACGCCTGTTATGGGTAATGACTGGAGCGACATTAATACTTTATTTTGGTCTTAATGGAATGTGCCGAACTTCCGGGCCGAGTGTAAAAGAATATGAATTTACTGAGTCTATTTAACGGGAAACGCCTGCAGGTGTGCAAAGAACGTAGTCATGCAGAAGTCAACTTCAAACATACCTTTACAGAGACACAGCTGTTGACCTGTAAAAGAGAACTTTTGAATATCCTGGACTATTTATCGTGAATTAAGCATACCCTCTTTTACGCCTTTCCTATCGTCTCTCAAAATATTCCAAGTCTTTCGTTTTACAAGCTTGTTCCCAGGATCTCTCTTCCAAATGCCAAGCCGCATAAATTCCGAAAATAAGCCCCGGGGCTTATATTTTTCAAAGGCCCTTTTTCAGGGGCTTATATTTGGAGGGGCTTATTTTCGGAATTTTACGGTTCAAGCAGTTTCTCTTTTTTAGTCCGTCGACTCGCCGCTCGACGCTCTCGTGCGCACGTGCACTTCCTTCACTAAATCGAAAGAAAATGAGAGACTGCTCGCAGTCTAAGGGCCTGTTTACAAGGAGAGATGGTTTACCCTTGTGCTAGAGTTACCCTAGCAAGTGGCTTAAAGTTAGCTCTGATTTAAAGGAAAATTTCACAGGTAGGGTTACTCTATCACCAGGGCCAACTTTACCAGCTTTGCTAGCCTGTTCACAGACCCCCTATTTTTTCTTAAATTCCGTCAAGCGCGAGCGATAAAACATAAACCACAGGGGGTTTATTGACCATCAGCCCAAGTTCGAAAAGAACAAAAAGAAAAATAAAACAAGGTCTGTGTACAGGCTAAACGGAAGCTTCCTTTTGTTTGATGGACGCCGGTGGGGCTGTGTACAGGTTACGAACAACTGTGTTAATTCCCCGGCGTAAGGACAAGGCAGTAGTTATGTCTTCTTGAAAAGACCAAGAAATTAGACAAGGCTTCTGCATCTTCACTTGCTTCAAGCATGAACGTTTGCAAAAAGTCTCTTCATATTTAACGTAAAAAGGAAAGGAGTGTGATGATTCACTTAATCATGCTCTCCTTAATCGCCTGCTTACATCTTCAGCCGTTCTGAAAAAGCCTCTGCGTTCTCTTTCCTAAATTATTCAAACAGAAACATTGCCTTTGAGGTCTCTCTTAAACGAAAAACATGTACCAGATTATGTCTTCTCGGGGTGACCACTCAAAATTTAGAGCCAGGGAGGTAACTTAATTTTGGCCAGTGGTCGCTTAATATACTATCTGAAAAATTTACTACACAGCTTTAAAACTATTCTTACTAACTGAGCCGAATGATTTAATCTAGACTTCATTCATTACCGTATAAAAAATCACAATTTATATTACTAGCTTTAACTCAATAACTCAATACAAAGCTTCTAAACATTACATAAAGAATGACAAGGAACACATTTGGGCAAATTCAGATTCTACCAATATGGTTTAATAGGTCTAAAACAGTTCTTTTAACGAGTAAAAAAATTAATATTCACAAACTGATAAGGAGCATTCTTATGCAAAACTGACTCAATACGACAAAAACTCTATTGAATTATATTTTTACTGCCTATAGATATCATAGATACTGCCAAGGGACATCCTGAGTTAGGTATGATCCTTTACCAACAAAACTAAAGCTTGATATATACAACAGTGACCGAAAAAAAATAAATACCCTAAGAAAGGAATGATGCTTCAGGAATAAATTCGAATTGAAAATTTTACTTGAAACTGAATATTTTCGGAGACTGTCGGTAGGGAACCTTAAAAACAAGCCTTGTCCTTGAATAACTAAATGCTATTGAAAATTCTGACTGGTATATACGGTGGGGCCAAGTTTACGCGACGCAAGCATAATCACCAGCAACATACGCACACACAGTAACTCATAAGTACACGCATTTTGTTAGGAAGTTTAAAACAACAGAGCGTGACCCAATTGCCTCTGTGAACGTTCCTTGTGTTCATCTTTGCGACGTATGTGTAAACTAAGAATTCAGAGACATACTATAAGACAGAAATGTTGCTATAATGCTTACAGTGACTGCAGGCAATGTGGTCCTTAAAAACTAAACCCTGTTAGAATAGAATAGAGTGACTAAAACAAATAAGTAGATTTTCATATTACCTTAGGTCGGGGACTGTGTACGATTATTTTCAGACAGAAAATTTCCCTTATGAATTAATCATATTTAAACGTCTGTTTTATTCCGTCACAATAACATTGATGAATTGCAAACGTGTGACTAAAAGGAAACGTTCAGTTTATATGGAGAGAGAAGTTTCTTGCCAACAACACAGCAAAAAGGTGGCAAATGAAAGGTGCAATTGCTTGATTCAAATGATATGAATTTGGTAACGCGAATTTGGAAATTAAACATTGCATAGTAATTAGACATCTTAGTATCCTTCATGTGGAATAAGACTAACATAGTGAAGCTCATGCACGTGACCAAGCACAAGCCGATTGCTACCAGTAACATCATACTCAGGGCAAATCATTACGTCATGGTGATGCGGCAGACTGCTGATCACGTGAATGCATGTTTCAAAGCAGTTTGCAGCACCATAGAGAACCACGTGATCACCCCATGTACAATCTGCCACCATGTTTGTTAGGTAAGCGTTCCAAGATGAATATCCATCAACAAAGTGGAAGAGATCTGTCCCATCCGGCTGTAAGAGAAAAAATGCTGTAGTTACTAGAAAAACGACAAAGTGCATTTCTAGACGGTTCTTATTCCGAAAACTACGCAGTCAGCTCTCTCCACCACAGACCCCCCGGGGGTACTCAACAGTTTTATCCAGGGGGGCTCCGCCCCGAGGTCCAACCCCTTAACCTTTTATGTACCATTTTTGACCGAGAAGGTACCCCTTTCGTATACCTTGTATATTGACAAATGGTACCCCTTTCACATACCTAGTTTAGAACTTCGCATCCCTTTTAAAAAGGGATGCAAAGTTAAAACTGCTGTAAATACACCATTTTTTTATGAATAAATCACTAAACCAGGAAGTTTTCTTGTTTCTTTTACATTTATGAAATGCGTCTGTTAGCCTTTTTTAGTCCTTTTACAGACCGAAATGACAAATTTCCCTACCCCTTTTTACGCTGAAACTAATAAAGTCCCCTACCCCTTTTGTGCGGAACCCCCCCCCCCTCCGTAAAGGCCACAATAGGGAGTAGAAAAAATGCTGTAGTTACTAGAAAAACGACAAAGTGCATTTCTAGACACCGTCAGTAGTCGTACTCTAAGAGAGGTGTCCACCTTAGAGGACCAACTCTATATGTCCGTTAGCCTCTTCAAGCGTTCAGATAGTGTGGATGACGCAAAAGAGAAGTGAGCAGGAAAAAAGCCACCGTGGTGGCAAAGTTCTATTTCAGTCAAGTCACAGGTCTGTTTCCTTAAACTTACGAAAGACGATTAACAGCCGAGGCGAAAAAAGGAAATGTTCCCCAGTCCGTTTCCATTTATGCTGGGACCTTCATTATTTGATTTATATTGACGAAGAAACCCTCTTTATTTTCTTCCTTCTCCACTTGGGACAGCTTAAGTTGCTAGTATGAGATAAATAGAGAATACTTCATGGAAAGTGCTGGCGTACGGTATTTACGCACGAGTTGTTGACGTATCAGAAATCGAACGAGTGAGCGCAGCGAACGAGTAAGATTTCTGATACAAAAACAACGAGTGCGTAAATACCGTACAAAGCACTTTCCATGTGGTATTGTGTTTATTATATACATACTGAGACATTCATCATTTTGGAGGCCGTTTTATTTTAAATCTTTCAAAAATGCTAAAATTTGCCGCTACACACTTACCGCAAAATGACAACGAAAACGAAGTATCAGCTTTTCAGTAAAAAGGTTTGTTAAAAACATAAATTACGGTGATGATATGAGGTAATCCAAGAACTATAAGTAATCTTAACTGTTTGTTCTCAATGCACAATAGAAAATGAGTGAATTTAAGTAAAATGGCCGGTTTCAATATAGGCTTAAGCTTAAATGAAAGGCAAAGTAGCTCCGACAAAAAGCACAACAAAAACTTACGTCTCGTTCTGTTTATCCCTTTCCGCTGTTGTTTCGCCGGCTCTCTACCGTTTTCTTTATCGACAGTGAAACAAACGAAACTATTCCACTCCATTTCCGAAATGTTTTTTACTTTTTTAGCGAGAAAAACTCTTGGAGTAAAACTTTTCTCGTTGAATGTGTGCGGCGCTGCAAGCTGCAATAAAAGGCGGGAATTTTGGCGCGAAACTCACACACCTCTGTGGTTTCTGATTGGACGTATCATTTTTCTCACACGTGAAAAAACATCGTTCGCGATTCTGATTGGACGTATCATTTTTTTCACGTGTGAAAACCATCGTTCGCTCCTCTGATTGGCTAGAACTAGTTTGCGTACGAAAATTTACGACATAGCTTTTTGGTGAGTATTTCTCAGTATGTATATAATAAATAGTTTTATGGCACTAAAAAAAAGATACTAACCAGCCTAGGGTTGTCCTTGAGGTACTGGACAACAGTTAGGCGTAACTCTTCATGGGAGATCTTAATTCTTTTGATGTGGTCAAGTTGTTCTGAAAGAGCAAAAAACATGCAGTTTCCATACCCTTGATTGTCAGAAATCGCAAAACCTTTCTCCAAAGCAAACCTCTTTAAATTCAACGACAGCTCAGTTTTGCTGGCCTCTCTGCGCGCTTCCAGCTTGATTTTTTGAAGTGCAAGGAAAACCAGTTCACCTGCAAATGATAGAGAGGAAAAATCCAGAATGCGAAAGGTTATTTCACGTCAGTTTAATATAGCGTTTTCACATGACGTCATGTCGGTCATACTAGTGTTCCAAAACAACGAAGCGGCGGCAATGTTGGTGTTCCAAAGCAATCCTGTGGGAGTTGAACTCTTTTCTTATATAAACTCTTTATTTTGTTCCCACAAATTGGCGTAGATGCTCGCCACGTGATTGAAAACGCTCTATGGGAGATAGTACACTGGTCCAAAGAAAAACCAACTGACCTTTTTAAACTACGGTGGCTTCAACAGAACAAAATGAGAACGACTCAAATGCCACGACTATTTCTTTAAAACCAGCTAGCGATGATCAAATTTGGAAGACGTTTGCGATATCCAGTAAAATGACGTCAATAGTATAGGATATCGCCAGAAAAGGGCACGGCAACTGAGAGGCCCTGGGACAAAGTTGAAGACAGAAACTTAACATCGATCGAGGTAGGCATGTTTTTCAAGTATGAACTGTTTTGAATGGATAATAAAACAATAATTGGATTGGGATTTCAACTGATGTGCAAAATTATGCAGATCTCGTAGGGTGTTATCCGCATCGGCCAGCATCCTCCACGATCTACACAATTTTTCAGATCATACTCAGCCTCATCCTAAAATTGCTCATTTAAATTATCGTTACTTTACTTAGGGTAAGAATTTGATTTCTTACCATAAACCATCTTCCACATCGTGTCAACAAGGGATTTGCACTGTCTCTCCCAACTGAATCTCTCTTCATAGCTTCTTCGAAGTCTTTGGATTTCCTCAAGCCGCTGTGCCCTAGATTTTTGTTGGATAGCTACTATTGCCTTTGCCCATTCCTTTGGGTCATCCGAATCAATCACAAATGACTCGCCCATTGGAAGACAACGCAGTGCTTCTCCAAATCCGGAGTTTCCACTGACCAGAATGGGAAGACCGGCTGACATGGCTTCCAGAGCTGTCAAGCCAAAACCCTCAGTTCTTGACGGCATGATGGCCACATCAACTTCAAAAAACAACTCTTTTAATCTTTGCTTGTCTTTCAAGAATGATCTGACAAACAACTGGTTTCTTGGAATGCCCGTCTGGCATAACATTTCCGCGACTTCATCCTGCTTTCCATCAGGTGCACCAACAAAGATCAGACGGTAAGAACTGTCCTTCATTTCAACTATTGCTTGAGCGGCAATGTCGTATCCTTTGAGACTGAAGTCTTCAAAATCACCACGGCCAAAGGTTAACACCTTGAACTTCGCACTCGCTCGCGTAGTAGCATGCTCAACATCTGAAAACTCTTTAAAGGTGCCTGGCATCAGCTGGAAGACATCTTGATGAGATGAACTCAAGTAGGACGAGAATGCTTCTGTCAACTTGGGCCCAACTGCCACAACGAGATCTGCAAGTTGGCACAGCTCAACTTCAGCTCTGTTCTTTCCTTCTCCCTTGGTAATTGCGCCAGGATAGTTCTTATACATTGCTAGCTCTTCAGGTTCGGTGTGCACTACCTGAACCCACTTGCAACAATGAGACTCTTGGATGATTTGAGCTTGTTTACCAAGCTTTGCGCCATGACCAATCACGACCTGAATGTCAAGGTTTCTTGGTGGAAAGCTCAACCAATCAAGAGGATCACTAAAGCCAGGGCGACGATGTACTTCCATAATGGAAATGTTATGAGCCTTGGCGGCTCTCTTGTCATCTTCACCGCACTCAAATTGAGGTACAATAAGAGTGACTTCTACGTTTGGTTGTTTTGCCAAATGTATGGCAAGCGTTCTGTTGATTGTTGACAAGCCACCCTTAGATGACCCCCACTCACTAGAAAGGAGGGAAACTTTTAAGATTGAAGGCTGTGCATGACGTTGTGTTATACCAGAAAAGGCTGAATGCAATTCCTGAAAGAAAACCAACATTGCATATTTCAAAATAGCACTTTTATATAAGGTGCTGTCTAGAAAGCGTTTGAACCAACATTTGTAAAACCTGATTCCATCAAATTAAAGATAAGGTCAGCTTAAGTAGCAAAACAAAATCATGACGAGTGAAAAAAACAAAAAAGGCGCACATCGCTATAAGACCTTCAGGCCAATAGATACAATCGTGATTGGCAAGGTCGTACACGTTAAAGCTATAAGCCCTGTAAGGCAATGTTGCTCCAAGATTGGAACATCAATGCAATAAATACAAAAGATAACGTACGCCATGCACTTTGCTATGCATATGGGCATTACAATACACATTTAACGATAGAGTTGATAAGATCAATAGGTTAATGTAACGAAACTCAAAGACTGATGTTTCAATGCCAGCCCTTCACAAGAGCAAACTGATTAAGAGCTTGAAAAGTCAACTTTGCTGTTATCAACTTAAGTGATAGTATCAGTTCATGCTAAATTGACAATGCTTATTGACCACAACTTAAATTTATGTAATAACTCCCTCTTTTCCATTATTTTCTCTTCCACTAGGGAGAAGCCGTGTCGAAGAATAAATAAGTCACATTACACCAGACATCATCCCTAAAAAGACTACCTTCAATCTTTTCAGATAGTGTTTAAAGCCTCATCGTATGGTGCCTTAATTTTAACATAATTACCCTTCGAGGTTATATTTCTCTTCAATTAATTTTATGCTACCAGTGTTGCTTAGAGATTGTATTTCATTAGTACCTCGCTTGTTGACAGTGAGAACCATTTTTCCAGGCCCTCGACTGTGAGAACTTTTTTTGAAGGTTTCTTTTTGCACAAAAGTGAGCCACCTTCTCTTATCTCAAGGAGATGACGACAGTCAACATGTGCACATGCCAGCTGATTATGACCACTGCACTTTTCTAGCTGACAGTATGGACAGGCGACGCGAATCTGATACTGCAGCCCACGTAGATAGAGCAGATCCTGTGACAAAGATTGGAGTGTTGCCTCCACAAACTCACGCACCTGAATTGCAACCTCACTTCCTTTATCCCCTGAGACCTGCTGATCTTGGGATCTTTGCATGACAAAAAACTTGATGTACTGTTTCTTGCAGAAAAGAACTAAATCATGGACAGTTCTTGTCCCAATGACGAACCATGCTCCATTTCGGTACAGGGTAGGGGGCTGAGTTGGACCAGCCTCAGAACACCAACGAACAAGTCGAGAAACAAGCCGTGTAAACAAGCCATGGGGCACAAAACCAGCAACAAAGAAGACATATAGAGGACAGGGGTCCGAGTGCGAGGGTACCATGGCACAGAGGGAATCAGGTGGCACTTTGAGTTGAGATGGTACAAAATACTTTTCCTCAGCTTTAACAGGCGAGAACTTTGCAATCAAGCCAAACTGCTCCATCAAGTCTAGAATGTCATCTCTGACAACGCCCTTTAGAAGAAATTTGGAAAACACATGCTCAGCTAGTTCCATGCTGAGGACACCGCTTTCTCTCAGTTTCTCCCAGTGCTTGGAAACCTTAGGGTCCTGAAAGATAATAAAATGAGGAATGATTACAGAGTCTTTAAAAAGGAATCCAAGTAGCAGAGAGCTAATTGTGGGCGACCATAGGAGCCCGCAATCCCAATCTCCACGTTGCTTTTACGCGTGCGTGGCACATAAGTAGCCAGCATTCGTTAGGACTTCCACTAAGGATGGATGGAATGCACAGAACGCGATCAGAAATTCATGAGCGTTTGGACCTTCTCTTTGTCGGATCACGCCCGTTTTAACCTTCTATAACGAGAAACTTGCGCAAAACACAGCGTTGGAGCAAGAGCATTTTGACCCTCCATCGATCTCTCCAGTAGAGAAAGCCAAGTATCAGGTTGAAACTAATAGTCCTGAATATTACATGACCGCGCGGAGATACGAAATTTCTCTTCGAGTGTGAACACGAAAAGAGAAATTTCGTATCTCCAAGCGGCCATGTAATGTTCTATTTATTATATAAGCACCAATAAAATACCAAACCATTACACTTGAATTTTTTTTTTTTGCTGCGAAAGGCGCGATTTATTATGTAGCCATAGCAACGATGATCTCTTCACATGTGAACATAACATTTTATTTTCACGTATGAAGATATCATGTTTTCGCGTGAAAGCTCACCTGGTATTTCATTGGTGTCTATACAATAAGCGTTTTTCTTACCATTTTATTAAAATGTGGAATAGTGATCAGCTGCCTGAACAGGTCTATCAGCCACTTGGCACTCAGAATGACTGTGCTACAGTGCTTGATAATTATCCCCATGTCATGATAAAAATTCACCATGGTGGTGAACTCTTCCTCGTCATTAACAAAGCACTTATCTTTGGCATAAGTTTGAAGTTCCGTTATATTTAAATGACAAACGTCCTTGGACTTTAAAGCATCGATGACCTTCTCAAAGTTGAGCCACCTAGTTTATAAAAAAGGAAGCACGTAATAGTATTCATGTCACTAAGAAAAGCACCTGCTTTGACTAATTGTGCAAAAGCATGCACGCATTCCAAAACAGAAGGGTAAACTTCGGATCATTGACTCGACGCCAAGATAGTCCTACATTAAGAGGTCACTGTTTAGTACACCGCACAGTCAATTCTGTATTAAAGGGGCAGTGTCTCAGTCACCAAAGTTGATAGTAACTTCTTTGACCCTTTCGCTCCTGGGAATTTCTCCGAAAATGCCGTTTGAAGCTAGTCAAGCCGTTTTCCGGTCACTTTCTGACTATAAAAAAACAAAACTACCCAAAATGTTGTTTATAGGTCGACAGCTTTGCGGCCTTCCATTCAAGACCGACGCAAAATATCAGCTTCTTAAACTCGGGCATGTGCAGAAAGCAAAATTTCGAGATTAAAAAGTGACACAACAGTTTCAAACCAGGCTCAAAACCCTAAAAATAACATTACAACTGAAGGCAGAATTAAACTATTAGGTCTGAAACAAAGGCCTCAAATCCCAAATTCTTCCAACGGAAATTCTCATTCAAAAAACTAAAATTGTCTTTTAATATTTTGTATCATTATTACTCTATCTCAGAGTAAAGGGTAAGCTTGAATGTTGTTGGACAAGAAAACCATATAAAAAAATTTGGCTTAATCCTGGGTTAAACTTAACCATCGTTCGAGAAACTGGGCCCTAGTCAATAACGACTTACCTCACAGGTATACTCTCCCCCATGTATGGCTCCTGTTTTAGCACTTCCATGATTCTGTCCTGTAGAGCTTGAATGTGATCAATATGTTTATCTTGTCTGAAAACCCTTTTGATCTTTCTTTGAAGTGATCTTGCAGTGTTGTCAATGCTAAAGATAGGCCGCACCACATGTCCTTCATAGTCCTTACCAGCAATTGCCCTCTGTATTTCTGATTTCATTGTTGCAATGTCTTCAAATGGTTTGTCTGCATGGGTGCCTACAATGATCACTGGTGGCCGAAGATGAGGAAGCTTTCCTTTCGCATCGTCATAGGTTTCTCCTCTCATCTGTGTTATGCTATGCACTGTGGACAGCCAAGATAGTAGATTCTCCAAATTTGTTTCCCCATTTGGGTTGTCCAACATGAAATTATGACTTCCTTGTCTCACACAGGGTTGGGCAGTGTCATGCAGTGATTTGCTAAGGTTGCACACCAAAATATATATCGCACGTGATGTTAAAAATACAGGATGAGATGCATAATACAGCTCTTGTCCAGCAAAATCCCACATTTCAACACTGAAAACAGATTCTTCTTTGACACCTTCACCTTCCACATACTTTATCAACTCAATAGCATGCTCCTGGATTTCATCTGGAGGTGAAGCAGTATCAATCAATAACTCACGATCAGGCTCTGCAGATGCGAGTCCAATAACACTGTCTACATTTGGATCGAGAACCTGCGAAATTGGAATCAAAAATAGAAAGGAAAAAAAAAATTTAACTGCATGCTCATTTTTCGGCAAAACCTCACATGCCCTTATAGGGAGCTAAGCAGGTAACATCTTTCATGCATTTACAATTTCATAAAATTCTATTTTCTCCCATGGCTTGCATGGCTTGCATGGCTCACAGATTGTCCGGACCCTGAGCATCAGTGTTACAACCTAATTGTATCTCTCAGTTGGTACGTATATACTGCGATTGTCCAGTTTAGGGGGGCTGCAAATTCTGACACTTGTTTTGGTTGTAATTCATGATAGAAGAACATCGTAAAGCTGATCGTTTCATGTCATTTTGTGAAATAAGAGGTATCATAATTGTGAAAAAATATTTTTGAAGACTCATATTGCATAGCCATGATCTTGGACACTCGTGTTTGGGATTTGTCGGGCACCCATCATCGATGGCTGTCCTGCCTGAATTGAAATCTTTTTTTAATATGCTCTATTAACCACATATTTTCAAACTGTATTCTCCGTGAGCTCTGACGCCAAAACTTACTTTTAAATTGACACTCCTAACTTACAGTTGTCCTAGTACTAAATAAGATCTGATACTGGTGAATATGAGGATTTGACTAGGCCCAAACCTGGTTCACAAAGGCATCTTCTTTCTTTTCACCCGCAGGATCAGCAATATTCTGTTCCCCATTCTTGTGACCATCATTTGTACAGTTGCTGCCTTTTTTTAATTCACCTTCTTTCTCCTCCTGAACCCAATTACGACTGACTGGAACACACAGCTTTTCCACAATCATCTGTGCCACATCTTTAGAGCATCCCAGCGAACCATGTTTACTCTCATCAATAGGTTGCCAATCCTTAAATTCATCAACATCCACTTGAAATATTGAAGGATCGACTTCAATTCCTTCAGTACTTTTTTCTTTTGGATTAAATGGTACACCAATGAGAGACTTCTTCAAACTTGTTTTTCCTGCCCGATCCTGACCAATCAGCAATACTCGACCACGGTAAACATTAACAGCTCCATCTCTTAGAGCGCTTTGATAAGCAAATTGTGCTCTTTCTCCTCGTGCCTCAATTTCTGTAGGGACTTAAATGATAAAAATAATGAAAATTATAGTTTAATTCTTTCTACCCAATCATTGCTGACCTTTAATTAGCAGAATGGACAACCTCTGTAAGTTATCAGGGTAACTGCAGGAGTTGATTACGATATCCTTACAACTTTAATGACAGGGGAGGGGGCAGGAATCGAATGAAGTCTGATAAACACCATTTTTGGCTTAGTAAGTTACACTGCCTCAAAGCTTTTTGAAATTGCCCATTTTACAGTGACAGTTGGAAACGAGGCTGGAGTCTTCTTGCTTTATTATGTAGATCATGTTGTTGCTATGTAAACTAGTAATTTAAAGCAAAATTTACATTATAAAAGGAAGGAGGTTTGAATCAAAACAAGGTCAACCTCAGCCTCACGTTCTCTCAAAGGCTAGAACACCAAGCCCACAACTGTAAAATGGGCTATAGGTTGTAGCTTACACACAGACAATTATGCAACCTATGCCACTGTGTCATTATAACATGGAAGAGGTGTACAAAATCAAACCCTATCAACCTTCAAATAAAAGTTTGTAGTGTCTCAGAACTCAATAGCTGATCACCATAACTAAAAAAATATATATAAGATGAAATAATTAACAATTATTCCACGGGGGCGCATTGGATATGAGAATGATGGTTATAAGATAGCCAACGAGCCGTGTTAGCGCCGAGTGGGCTATAATCATCTCATATCCAGCAAGTGAAAAATGCCCACAAAATACCGAGAATGCTTCCCGCCTATATTTGTAAAAACAACCGATTTTCAGCTTGTTTTTAATTTTGACTAGGCTTGGATAAATTCTGCTCGTAAAATGGCTTATTCTGCCTGCCCCCAGTGCTTGTAAAAATCGCTTATTCTGCTCAAAGTTCTGCTTGGACACCCTTATTCTCACAAAGATAGAATGGAGCCTGGGCCTAACCCCTTAAAAAAAGATATTCACTATGCATAGCAAAAATGTAATCTTACTTTTAATGTGAGTGTGTTGTAGGTATTAAATAATCAAATTAATAACAAGGTACTTTTCATTTGTTTTTCATTTAGGTTTAAATTTTTCTTACAACTCTTATGTATATCATTAGTACCGCTGATTTTCCCTTATTCTGCTCAAATTCTGCTCGAAAATGCCTTTTTCTGCCAGCAGAATGTTCCCCCAGAAATTTCTTATTCTGCTCGAAATTCTTCTAGCAGAATTTATCATGCAAGCCTAGAGCAGATGCGTACAGCTATTTGGAGAGCATGGTATAATGGCTCATATACCATGATGGCTAAGGCAATCAGAGCAGTAGAATTGCATTATCCAATGATTCAGTTTTTAATAATAATTATTACTGTTGTAAGGAAACATCGATTACATGTATATCTGGGTCATACTTATGTACCACAAACTACATGTAGGGTACTGGGGCCCACTCAGCCCTGCACAGTCTACTTCCAAATAGAATTAAGGTCACTTAACAGTTTTGCATTAATATTAGGGCCATTTATACGAGGAAAAATAAGACACGTCTTACATAAGACGTGTCTTAAATAAGACACGAACTGTACCATTTATACGAGCATGTCTTATCTAAGACAAGAACAGCTCGTATAAATGGTTCGCGTCTTATTTCTGTTCTTGACTCTTTTTCACGTGAATGTTGCCCATAGCAACGTCAATCCAACGTGGCACGCCAAAAATTAGCACATGCGTACTATGGGTTCGCATCCTATGTAAGACGCGAAGGTCATTTATACGAAGTTTTTCTCGTTTTAGCTAAGACGCGTCTTATCTAAGAACAGGTGTTAAGGGCTGTTCTAAAATAAGACGCGTCTTAGCTAAGCCGCGTCTTATTTTAGACTAAATGTGCCGTTTATATGGAAAGTTCGCGTCTTATTTAAGACGCGTCCTATGTAAGACGCGTCTTATTTTTCCTCATATAAATGGCCCTACTGAGTATTTGGTAGAATTACTTATTGGCTATAAGAAAAAAGCAAATTACTCTGAAATATAAGATGTTAAAAATATTTTTAAAAATTTAATAGTATTTAGTGGAAATAAGTCTGCACTCACCCATAATATCAGTGTACTTTTTTCGTTTATTCATTGATTCCAGAATAATTCTTATTGCATCAACAGTTAAAGGATTACCACTGACCTTTAGTCTATTCAGATTATAGGCCAGATCATTTAGCTCAGCTGCAGACCCTAACTCAGTTAATCTGTTACCAGCCACATTCAACCCCTCAAGCTTCTTCAGCCTCAGAATACTGCTCGGTAAACAACTCAACTGGTTATTTTTCACATTCAAAGTCCTCAACTCCTTTAGGTCACCAATCTCGGGTATTAATGTTGTTAATCTGTTATAATTTAAATTCAGCCCCCTTAGCTTGTTCAGCTTCTGTATATGGGTAGGTAAACCAACCAACTGGTTGTTGCTCACACTCAGCTCCCTTAGCTCCTTTAAGTCACCAATCTCAATGGGTAATGCTGTTAATTTGTTATCATCTATGTAGAGCCTTTCCAGACTGTTTAGCTTTAGTATACTGGTAGGTAAACCAACCAACTGATTCATGTACACACTCAGTAGCCTTAGCTCCTCCAGGTCACCTATCTCATCAGGCAACTTGTTTAATCTGTTCTTATGCAGGTAGAGCAATTCAAGCTTGTTCAGATTCTGTATACTCATAGGTAAACCAGACAACTGGTTGTTACTCACAATCAGCTCCACCAGCTTTTTCAGGTCACCAATCTCATCAGGTAACTGGGTTAAGTCATTATGATCCAAGTTGAGCATTTTAAGATTTTTTAACTTGCAAATACTTGTTGGTAATTCTGTCAGGTTATTTTCATTCAGCAGAAGTACTCCCAGTTCACTCAGTTCAGTGACTGCATCAGGTAACCTGGAGAGTCTTTTCCTCCGCAGATCTAAAACTGCTTCTCCTTGAGCATCATACTCCATACAAGCTTTCAGTTTCTCATGAGAATGTTCCATTTTTTTAAATTCAAGAGCTCCTGTCCCTTGTAACTAAGAAAGCCTAGAAACAGACATTTCAAACATAGATAAAATTAACAATATGATTAATGCCAGGATCAAGATTTTTTTAACTCAACCCCACCCTTCTAATTACCGCACACAGCATGGGGTTGCAGTAGGTACAAAAAGTAGGTCACAAGGAAAGATTTACACTCTTTAACTAGAATCTGAACTTATCCACAGATTTCCAGTAAAAAGTCTGTATTCGCAGGCTAATAGGCAGCTTAAGCAACAACGATGGTGACAAAAACAAGAATGGCCAGAACACATGATTTAGATTAGCAACAACTTTGCACGTGCATCATGCTTTTTTTTGGACATTTCTTTGCTGCCATAGCAGGCAACTACAACATGAAAATTCCTAATTTACATTTTATGGGGGACGTGAACACAGGACAACAATTTTATTTTCTTTTTTCTGAACTTATATAACTCAGCTCCAAAATTCTGCAACATGAGACAATGAATGAAGCAATGTACATGTTACAGGTCAGAATGACACTCAGAGGAAGAAACTCAAAACAGATATGAATGAGAGACAGTTGAACTATAACAGCAAAATGAAAGAGAGTAGAAAAAGAGGTCCAAAATTTCACGTTGATGAATATGTGTCAATTAAAATTGATTCAGTGGACAAAATTTCACCCCTTCATCCAAATGTTATGATTGGCAAAATAACTGAAGTTGAAAATGACTATGCCAAAATCGTGACCAAGTTTGGAAGGCTGAAAACTTATATTTCAACAAACAGGTTAAATAAATGTACAGCAACAAACAACTGTCATTCAGCTGGACTTTAGTACAGAAATAACATTTTCTGCTGCATGCAGAAAGGCTGCAGAACAGTAATGTAATAACATATAATTACTATGCAAAATTCAAGAAAAAATAAATGACTAAAAACTAGTTGTATTTGTGAAAATTCCTGATGTCCACAGACTACCTTGAATAAATGCTTACTGTAAGGAGAGATGTTAACTTAACAAACTAAGTGGTCTATCCAGTGCAATTTCCAAATGTCTTTGAGAAAGAACTGTCAATAAACCTAATTCCCACACAGAGCACTTTTGCTATTGTCCAGGATGCATGCTGTGTTCCTAAATAAGTGCTTATTCCTATTAATCACTAAAGTGTGTGCAGTAACCCTAACCTTATAGAAAGCTAACAAATATGTGAAACAAGTGCTTAACCCAAATCACTCACCCAAGTGCTTAACCCTATAGCCATTCAAATGTGTACAAAAGCCCTAACTTTACACGAAAGGTAAACATTTTAAATAAAGACTTGACCTAAAATTTTATTTCGAAAAACACTGACATTTGAAAAATTACTTAGGTTTAAAAATAAACTATTTTAAACAAAATTTTAAAAATAAACTAGGTTTAAAAAAATAAACTAGGTTAAAACAAATAACCTAATATAAATTTGACCTGTAACATACATGTAAATTTAACGTCTTTCCAAGACAACATTATTCATCATTATTACTTTTCTGTTTGGCCCGAGTTCCTGGCCCAACTCTTCACAACCAGCTGGCGTTGACCAAGGGCCTATCTGCACTGACAAAAAAGCTGTCTTAGACAAATTTTCTGTCATCACCAATGCTTTACAAATGCGGATAGTTTGTCACGTGCGATTTTACAAATTTAATAGTAAATAGTTTTCAGTGCGAATCAATTTTTCAAAAACAAAATTGTCACCATGCAATTTTCAGCTTAGATGTTTCAAAGACAATTCTAAGTTTGTCTGCTAGTCTGGAAAGGTCCCAAATTTCACAACATTGGTACCAATATGATGTCAATTGTACACAGCAGAGTGAGACCATCAATTAACATTAAGGACAAGGTTTGGTAAACAGTTTTTGTTAGTGACATCCTCCAAGTCTGCATGCAGATGTCTGCTATTTCCTTACTGCATAACAACTATCTATTAATCTTTTAGGCATTAATTTCACAGTTAAGAAATGAAGGTACGTTTTACTGAAGGCTTCCTGATTATAAGGTTATATCATATAATTTTCTGCTTATCCTTTCTTAAAAAGTTTGTTATTAATCTACCCACCAAGATGTGTGATAGGTAATTTACCTGAATTAGCTACATGTAATCCTTTCGTTTTAAAAATAAACCTTTTTTTATTTATCTACTGAAGCCTCCTTTTAGTTGCAGTTTCCCTTTTTTTCAAAGGCATTCCATTTACTTGGTATCATCTATACCTGCAGGAGCTTACAGCTAAGTTAACATCAACTTGCAAGAGGTATTTATATCTCATTAACTATTTAGGCAAATCAAACACGACTTCTTTGAATTATCTTGTAAATTAATAAGAATAAATACAACTGTCACCTCTTGAGCTACCAAGGTTTTATATCATTCACTATTATTACTTTTATTTCTGCCCCAAAACATTTATTTCTGGTTGCCTAGGACAGGAATAATTTAAAACGTAAAAGCTTCCTAGAGAGTTACCTTTTCTACAGAAATCTTTTGGAGCCTTGAATGAAGAAATTTTGTACTTCCTGTCAATTCCACGAATTATTCATTTCACTTTTTTGGAAATTATCCACATAACCTTACAGTGTTACTAAAACACTTCCCGGCAATCAGGGACACTTCAGACAAAGTTGACCAATCAGATTACAGGAAAATTATCTACCCGCAATTTCTTCACTACTATTGCCACACATTGCAATAACATGCCACTGCAAGTCAAAAATACAACTATCGTTTATATTTTTTGCCTCCATCACAGTACACTGTAACAGACCTCTCAGGAAACACATGCTTTCTTCAGCAGCTTCAAAAGGTCACTTCTCTAGGTTGTAATTGGCTGATTTTGGGCCATGTTGTTTATTTCGTTTTATGGTACCGGTAATTATATTTGATAACTAACTTTCTTGAATGTATTGAAATTTTCCTGTAATCCAATTGGTCAACTTTGTTGACAACTGAGGTGGAGGATCAGTGATTTGCATCATTTAACGTAATTACATGTAGAAGGTATTTAAGTAATCACAGATTAGCAAGTGCATTTAAGTTTTCTTAGCTTTACCGTTGAGCAAAATAGGGTATTGTCAGTAGGGTTATAAAAAAAATTTAAAAAAATAAACATTCTTTCTATGCTCTCTGTCTGGATGGGGTAAAGCCAGGCACATCTTGTGGATTTGACATAAAGCAAGTCAGCCTGCCATGGTGACCACTTTTGATTATCGCCAATTGCTGGGGTGGGGACCAGGGATTTGGAATGGAAATTGAGAGAGACCTGGTTACCACTCCAGTTGAAAGAGCAGGGGGGGCGGTTGATAACCAAAGATGGCAGCCATAGTTTCCATAGGGATCTGAGGGTATCTTATTAAACACATGTGCAAGGAGGAGGAGGAGAGATGAACATGATGAAAATTAAAAGTAACAAGCAATCTATTGTTTGAGCTAATATCCAGGGTTCTTTCCTACTCGTGAATCCATCCATTCCAACTTTATCTCGTTCTTGTTGTGTCAGGAAGTTTAACTCTTATAATTGACTGTTTTGCTTGAGTTGGGAAGCAAGGAAATTTGCACGTTAACAGATAAAAATTTGTTTGCCTTTTTAATTTATAAGTGGAAAACATTCCCAGCAGGATGCAAGAAAATGTGCTGACAGACCGAACTCAGAAAGGAAATTCTGAAAGACATTGGCATCTGAGTAGACTGGGAAGATATTACTTTTACCACGTAGTTAGGGAAAAGGGGTAGATAACTGGTTTTCTTTTGACCAACTATGATGTCCCTGGGGTAGGGCATTTGATGCCTATACCTGGTCTCCCCTCCTACAGCTTAAAAATGAGAGGTGAATAATATCACACCGACCTACATGCATGTACTTAGTTTTTAAATTGCTTCACATTTACTAACACCTTTGATTGAAACTCATATGCCTTGTATCAAAGTCCTTAAATGAAAATGAACTTCAATTTGTCATCTAACATGTAATGAGCAATTTTACAACAGTTAAATCTGAGATAATTGTTCAAAGAAAGCTTAATTATTAAGCTTCGGTAAATCCAAGCGTGTCCATCCCCCCCACCCCACTCCTAGGGCATGAAATTTTATTGGGCATTAATTTTGATATCTCGTTGGTCTGGTGGTGGGGAGTTTGTCAGAAAACCTCTGCACAGGGGTGGGGCATTTGTCAATTCTTCTAGAAGCAGTTAACATTGTTCCTTTCAATAATATTTTTTAAGTGAAATATTATTTCACTTAAAAAATATGCCTATTCGATTGCTTTAGATATTTCTATAAAGAATATTTTTAGTACATATGCTTTAAAAAGATTCATGTGGTTTTTGCTCCATTGACCACCCTGCCCCACAGTATTTTTTGCATCCATCTAAAAAACTGCCTTCGCCATCATGATCAGTTCGCACATGAAAGAAAAACAATCAATGGATCATTTGAAGAGTCTAATGGGAGACACATTCTTTGTAAGCAGAAAGGCCTAGAAAAACTCTGCGAGAAATTTGAAAGCTAATATAAACTTTGTGTTTTGTGTGATCAATGTGACAATTAAAACTTTGACGGAACAGTTCCATTGACCTGATGAGTAAAATGTTAAGCTCATCGGTTGTTTGATTATCATTTACTATTATTTTAAATACCTTTGAAAATAAGAAAGGTATAATTAAAATTCTACTTTATCTTTTTTACAATAATAACTAGCGGCTAGGAGCTATTTGAGAAGGGTGCTTTACGCATTTTGATGAGATTGTTACAGCTTTCCTACAAGTATGGCATTTGCAGCTTAAATATTACAAGAAAATGGAATTTGGGTGGGTAGGGAATTTGCTAACCTGCGTACAGATGTGCCCCCTCCCTCAGAAAAAATCGGGAGAAGAGACGTCTGTGAATGGCTGTCTTTAATTTATCGTGTTCTCATTTCCCCAGAATGTTGGGGAAAGCCTCTGATTGGTTGTAATGTTAAAGCCACAACATAAATAATCTAAAGTGTTGTGATTGGTGAATGAATCGCAGAATAAATTTCCCGGGGAAATCGATGCAGAGTAAACAGACTGACTTTATAAGCTAAAAAAAGACGGAAGAATGTGTAAGAATCTACCAAAGCACAATATACTAGTTACAAAATTTTAGCTAGATATTCCAGTTAGAGCCTAGCTTACAATGTAGCTATAAAGGTGGAGAACATAAGAGAGCATAAAAAAACAGCGTACATGCTCTAAAAGAGTCCAGAGTCGCGTTGTTTGTCAACACCTTTTTAACTGTCAGAGAAAAAAACAAAAAGAAAATAATTTATGCAAATTTTTAGCACAACACAATCAACGACAGCAATTCACAGACATCTCTTCACCCGATTTTTTCTGAGAGAGGGAAGACATTTGTACACAGGCTAGGAATTTAAACACATTTTTAAGCCCCACCATGGAGTTTTTCTATGAACTGCCTGGCCCCACCACAGAGCATTTGCATCTTTTCCTAACAAATTAACAAATGCCCAACAATTGCCCGCCAGGGGGAATAGGCAGGCTTGCAATAGACCTTGTCACGGTTTCGATGTCATCTTGATGAGTAGGCAAACCCGTGAGAAATTACAGTGTTTGTATGAGAATCTAATATCAAATAATTGCTGTAAAATGGCTGTTTTGAAAACAAATAATAGAAGACCTAAAACCACGTTTTTAAATTTTCTATACATTTGTCTGTAAGAAAATCCCGGGAAAAATTACAGACAAATACATGGAAAATCTAAAGCAAGCGTCTTAAGAAACTTAAGCATAGGTACGCCCCCCAAAACTTTTAGTACAATCCTTTGCTTTGTAGCTTTAGTTTACAATGTTTCATTCTTTTCACAACAGTTGTTTTACGGAAATTATTCGACATTAGATTCTCATACAAACACTGTAATTTCTCACGCGTTTGCCTACTCGTCAAGATGGCGTCGAAAACCTTGACAAGGTCGGTAGTTTCGAAAACGAAGCACTCGAAAACGAAGACCGAAGCATGAAGCACCCAAATCTCGAAAACGAAGCACCCAAATCTCGAAAACGAAGCACCCAAAACTTGAAAACGAAGCACCCAAGATCGAAAACGAAGCACCCAAATCTCGAAAACGAAGCACCCAAAACTCGAAAACGAAGCACCCTAGATCGAAAACGAAGACCCCAAAATCTCGAAAACGAAGCACCCAAAACTCGAAAACGAAGCACCCAAAACTCGAAACCACTGTAGGCTGTACGTCTTGCATGACGCAATCCGAATCAGGTGGAGGCAGCAGATGCGTCCGCACCTCCAAAGGTCCACAAAATCCATCCCAAGGTTTTTATTTAAGAGCCTGCCAACTGTTTAACTGAACGTTTCTAGATGGGATATAATGCATTAATTTTATTATTGGTCTCGCTATACTTGATACATCTTACCTTAATATGCGTTTTTTCGGTATGCATGTTTATGTAGACTTCAAAACTGTCCGTCAGCAGATTTTGGCGTATTCAAGTACGCGTGAGCAGTAACACAAAAGGTCTGAAACGAGGCTGAAAACGGAGTGTGAGGCTCGCACGTATTACTCTTACGCAACGCTTTACCGACTTCTTTACTGATTTTGAGAAAAAAAAACGACTGTTTTGCAGTCTACCATATTGGATATTTATGACACTGCGTGATCAGATCAGATCAGATCCAGGCAGAATTTGTTCGAGGGTAATAGCCTGGGATCAGGCTCTATGGTGGGGAACAGGAGAATTTTAAAATAAAAGGAGCGAATAAAAAAATGAGAGTTAAGCTACTGAGAAGGCGGCCGGTGGGGCGAAGCCTGGAGATATGCTTTTTATGCCACCGATCCACCCTTAACTACACTAATTTGCAAATGGCCTTTAACGAGGAATGGAATAGAAAACGCTCATCATTTTGTACGGGGATACTTGCTGTAATTCCCGATCCCATCCACACAAGAATCAGTACAACTATACTACCGACATTCTGCATTTTTATTTTTGGCAAAATGGAACTGGAAGCTCCCTATTTCTGAAGCCTACCACAGACGCCAAAAGCTGTGCATAATTTTCCTTTCTTGACCCTTTTAAAAACAACAGTAACAAAAACAGTAACAGCAAGTTTTCGAGTTTTGGGTGCTTCGTTTTCGAGTTTTGGGTGCTTGAGTAGATTTGAACTACATTCGATTCGTTATCGAATACTCGTTATCGCGCTTGATTTCTGCTGTATTTACATTGGTCTCGTGTTTATAAAGGACAGACCGGTGTCGAGTTTTTTGGGTGCTTCGTTTTCGAGATAGGGTGCTTCGTTTTCGAGATTTGGGTGCTTCGTTTTCGAGTTTTAGGTGCTTCGTTTTCGAGTTTTGGGTGCTTCGTTTTCGAGTTTTGGGTGCTTCGTTTTCGAGTTTTGGGTGCTTCGTTTTCGATCTTGGGTGCTTCGTTTTCGAGATTTGGGTGCTTCGTGCTTCGGTCTTCGTTTTCGAGTGCTTCGTTTTCGAAACTACCGACAAGGTCTATCGACTGAGTCGTTATTCAGCTGACCAACTGTTTGCGATGACAAGTGCACTGGCCTGCTAACTAACACTCGGAGTAACATGATTCTGAGTTCTAAAATATCGAAATCACGCTTAGGTACACACGCTTTTAGACTGAAACTTTTGCAGCGACATAAAACTAAAGCTACTAAGGAATGCTTTTTTAGTGACTCTGCAGCGCGTTTGAGTGTGCTAAGAACGTATTCCGTATCAAACTTACCCGTTACAGAGACACGTCTGCTGATCTAAAGAAGACAGCTATTGAATGTTTCATTGTTTATGGCAAAAAACACTCTACACTCCTTTGCTCTCATCCACTACTGAGAGAAAACACACCTCAATACTATACCTTTAGACACTATAATGATGGCTTGATGAAGTACTACCCCTGCTGGATCAGCTCCAGGCCCCTGTTGTTCGGGGAAACGGCAAGATAAGGCAATAGAGAAGAAAATTTGTAAATCTAAAAATTTTTTAAGCAATATAAAGAAACAAAAAAAACTGCAATAATTGAAAAGAAAAATAAACGAAAAGAAAAAGAAAAAAAAGAAAAGAAGCGAAGGGAAATAAGTTCTGCCCGGATTCGAACTTGAGACCTTCGACACGCCGGCCCATATCTTTACCACTAGGCCACATGGAAGAGAATTCGGGCGCGAGAGCACGCGCGAGGGAGGAGGGAGGAGGGGAACTCCTGCAAGCAAGCTATTGTTTTCGCCTTCCCGCCTGCTAATGGAAAAAATAACAAAAATAAGGCAACTGTGAATGACTAGCTGTCAAATAAGTCTGGCCGCGATGCACGTATTCTAGTAGACTACAAGTAGTCCCCCATTTTTCCCGAAATTCATTGTCGCTTAGACTTTTTCTTGACGAGTAATAGTCTAAGTTCGGCAATTACAAAAGCTGATATTTTACCAGGGTACAAAACAGACCATTCTTTGATAACGCTCCATCTTGCAAACAATACCAATCCCAGGGGCCCGGGCTTCTGGAAGTTAAATACGTCTTTTCTATCAGACAGTGAATATATTAATTTGATAAAAACAACAATCACTGAAGTTGCAAATGAATACCAAAATAACACTGAGGTTGATGCCGTGCTCCTCTGGGATACAATGAAGATGCAAATTCGTTCAAAGTCAATACAATACGCAAAACATAAGAGAGGCAAAATGAAGTTAACAGAAACAAACCTGGAGTCTGTCATAACGTCCCTCCAGAGGAAACTGGAAGAAAATGACTTATCTGAAACCAACAAGACCACTATATATAATGAATTAGAAGTTAAAAAATTACAGTTAGAAAACGTTGTCCAGCGTCAAACTCGAGGAGCCATGATAAGATCCAAAGCCCGCTGGCATAACGAAGGAGAAAAAAACACGAAATACTTCTTAAACTTGGAAAAGAGGCATTTTAATACCAAAACTATAAGGCAACTTCAGCTTGAGAATAGTAGTGTCATCAAAACAGATAAGGAAATCTTAACAGAAGCAAAATCCTTCTATCAAAACTTATATGCATCACGCGTGCCTGATATCTCTGCTCATGACGCTTTTTTCTTCTCCGAAGAATCTACTGTAAAACTCGACCACCACGCGCAGGAAGAATGCGAAGGGCCCTTAACAAAAGAGGAATGCCTAAATAGTCTAAAAACTATGACATCGGACAAAACTCCTGGGACTGATGGCCTTCCAGCCGAATTTTATAAGGTTTTTTGGGAAGACATTGAAGGCTACTTACTTAACGCACTTAATGGTGCATATGAAAAACGTTGTTTATCAATTTCTCAAAGAAGAGGTCTAATTACTCTCTTACCAAAAAAGAACAAACCGGCTAACCTTTTAAAGAACTGGAGACCTATAACTCTTCTCAATTGCGACTACAAGATTGCAGCTAAATCCATAGCAAACCGCATGAAGAAATTTTTGCCGAACATAATAAATAATGATCAAACCGGTTTTTTGAAAAACAGATTTATAGGAGAAAATATCAGACTTATTGAGAGCATTATTAACCACACAAATATGGAACAAATCCCGGGCCTGTTGTTATTTGTAGATTTTGAAAAAGCCTTCGATAGTATAGAGTGGTCTTTTATAGAGAAAACACTAAGACACTTTAACTTTGGAACATCCTTGGTAAGCTGGGTTAAACTTTTTTATACGAACATAAGTAGCTGTGTCCTTAACAATGGATGGGCATCCGACTTCTTTTCTTTACATCGTGGAGTAAGACAGGGGTGCCCACTGTCTCCCTATTTATTTATCTTAGGTGCTGAAATCTTGGGTAACGCAGTGAGAAGGGATACAGAAATTCGCGGTATCAAATTGGGTAACTCAGATTGTAAACTGTCCCAATATCCAGATGACACAACATTGATCTTAGATGGCTCAGAACGCTCTTTTTCGAGAACATTATACGTACTAGACATATTTGCAAATGTATCAGGTTTGAAAGCAAACTATGAGAAAACTGAAGCCCTATGGATAGGTTCACACCAGAATACTAATGCTGTTATTCCTTCGAGTAAACCTATCTTTTGGGCAGAGGGAAAGGTCTACGCCTTAGGAGTTTGGTTCTCGACATCGAAGCCAGCCAATATTGACAATAATTTCACTGAGAAAATCGAAAAGATTAAAAAAATCCTCGGGAGCTGGTCGGCCAGAAGACTCACACTTATGCGTAAAATTGCCATTCTAAAAGCTCTAGCAGTATCTCAGATTGTTTACGTTTTGTCCTCCCTTCCGACACCGAAAGGGGTCATAAAGGAAATTAACGCTCTGTTATACGATTTTCTTTGGGACAATAAAGGGGACAAAATAAAAAGAACAGAAATGATCAACGATTACAGTAAGGGGGGCTGAAGATGATCGATATTGCTAGTTTTAACCAGGCCTTAAAAATGAAATGGGTAAAAAGCTATTTAGATGATCAAGATACAGGGAAATGGAAGCTTTTTTTCAATCATCGACTTGCACAATTTGGAGGGAAATTAGTTTTCTGGGGAAACTAAAGCCCAAAAGACGTTCGTTTACTTAATCTGCGAGATCCATTTTTAGCTGAGATTATGGAATATTGGACGACCCTAAATTATAAGGACAACAATCTAGATTTCACGTCAACTCAGATCTGGCACAACTCCCTCATAAGAATAGAGAACAAACCAATTTTCTATAAATCTTGGTTCACCGCAGGTGTGAAAGATGTTAAAGACATCCTTGATACGGACGGAAAGTCTATATTAAGCTATACTGCATTTACCGCTAAATATAAAATCAAGACTAACTTTCTAGAATTCTATAAGGTAGTATCAGCCGTTAGACTGTTCAGGCAAAAGTGTTCGCAACAACCCAATAGAGGACCCAAAACCAAGACCTTTGGGCAAACATTATTAGCCTCAGAAAAAGCATGTAAAACCGTTTACAAATCAATTATCGAAAAAAAGGCCACCACCCCTCTTAAAAGCCAGGAAAAATGGCTGTCTAAGGAAAATATAATAGGAAATGCGAATGTGAACTGGGAGAATACATACCGCCCCCCTTTCTGTGTACAACAGAAACAAAGTTACGAGTGTTCCAATTCATGTTCCTCCACAGACGAATAGCAACAAACGACTTCCTCTTTAAAATCGGCCTAAAACAAGCAGACTCTTGTTCTTTCTGCGGGGAATTTACTGAAACCCTTGCCCACTTGTTCTGGTATTGCAGTTACACTCAAAAATTCTGGAAAGACATTTATCAATGGATAGCTCAAAACCCCACCTTAAACAAATCCATAGCCTTCTCTCCTCTTATCTGTCTTGGACTAATTGATAATATCTGTGATTTATTACTACATCACCTTTTCCTTATCGCCAAACGATATATTTACACATGTAAGTTAAATAACTGCAACCCTGCGCTACAGGTTTATATACAAACCGTTATGAACTCCATGGAAATTGAAAAGGAGATTGCCTCTAATAATAACAATATGTCCTCCTTCAAAAGCAAATGGAGCCCTCTTAAACTTTGCCCCTCGGACAAATAAACTTGCTGTTATTAAATAATTCCAAAAGTTCCAAAAGGTAAAAGTGATGCAGAAACAAATGCAAATGCAAATCACCTTTTAGTTGGTAGGACAGACTCCTTATGTTTTTGTTGTATCGTGTTTTATTTTGCAATTTTGCAAATAATAGTCAATTTTGTAAAATTTTTTTAGGCTTAATTAGTTGCAAATGTGTAACATTGTATTTTTCCTTTATCTCTTGTACGTTGTTTTTATTTTTCCTTCATGTAAATGTAAGTATTGTCATAAGAAGTGTTGTAACCAAATAAATGTTATTAAAAAAAAAAAAAAAAAAAAGCTGTCAAATAAGTCTGGCCGCGATGCACGTATTCTAGTAGACTACAAGTAGTCCCCCATTTTTCCTCAGGGATATTAGAGCACCTTTTCTCGCGTGGGGTGATTTTCACGCCCGCTCGCGTTTCGCTCGCTCTACTATTCCTGAGGAAAAATGGGGGACTACTCGTAGTCTAGTATTCTAGTCGTATTTCTCGCACTGTCTTTCTTTTGTTTTCCTAAAACAGGAAATCTAAAGTGAAGGTACTGTACTATGAAAAAAGTTCAAGTGCGGTCGTCCATTGAAGGAATCTTCCTTGAAGGTTGCAACGACGCGTGCCGAGTTACATAAAATCCAGCAAATTTCTATTCAAGTTGTTGCTGAAGGAATCGGGCTAGAAAAGTACATTGTGTATTAAGAAATGTAGCGGCTCTTCGCAACTTTCAATGCAATGTTTGTCAGAACGAATTGGATCAAGCGGAGCACACAAAAGAACGCTGGTAGCGGGGAAAGAAGAGTCTGCAAGAAGGCAGCAATTCATTATTAAAGTAAGTTCCTGGAGGTTTTATAACCATCAAGAAGAAGTCCTCAAGCAAAAGTCGCTGAGGGCCATAGATTGCATTTAAAGGACAGAAGCCCAACTAATGCACCTATCAATGTAAAGCCGGCGGTGGGGGGGGGGGAGGGGGGGGTGGGCATGGCATGGGGTGGGGATTTGATTGTCTTTGTTGGCCCTGGGGTAGGGCATTTGACTGATCTTGTTCTCCCAGGGGAGGGGATATTTGAATCTTTCTTCGCCCGACGTGGAAGTATCTGACTGCCGACTCGGACGAAAAAGAATGAGACCGAACATATGTTTCCCGCTTCCACGCTTCACGCATGCGCCGTACGGTTTGAAAAGATCAGGAAGTCATGGAGGCCAATGAGAACAAGCGAAGGCTGAGTGGATTTCACTGTTTTGTCTTCAATTTTCGTTCGTTTTAGCGTGCTTTTTATCAATTGAACCTCTTAAAATACTGTGGTATCAAAGTAAACGGAAGTAAAGAGAAACCAAGTCGATTTTTGCAAGTACAATTGATTAGTGTATGGCTCATTCGCTACAGTCACTGTAAACGTATAAAACTGACTTTCTTTGTACCCTTTACTAAGAACGGTATATTTAAACTTACAAAATGTGGACTTTCTCCTAAAGGTTTATGTATTCTACGCAGTGTAACACGGATTATGGTTAAAACGTATAATTGCAGCTGTAACAGGAACATGTATCTTTGGTGATGCAGCAACGTTCATTATAAAAGATTGCAGAGTTTTATTTGGAGATATTTTTATTGCGCCTGTCTTAGGTTCTGCCTTGGGATTGACAGCGATGTGCAGCCGGGGCTGGGGAAATTTGGTTGCATTTGACTGAAATGATATGCCCGTGGGCAGGGAATTTGATTGCAAATTTTTGAAAAAAGTCAAATCCCCACCCTATACCCTGCCTCCCCCCCCCCGCCGGCATTAAATTGATAGGTGCATAAGCCGATACGGTATAAACTCGTCTGATAGCAAAACGCGTTTAGTTACCGCCTAATTATCCAAAATCACTTCAATTTGCCCTTAAAATTACTTTAATATTCGAAATTCATTGAGTGATGTTCTTTCTGTTCCTCTGTTTGTTGCTGCAATCTTCTTCTTCGTTGCTCGCGTTGAATTTCAAGTCGGTGTTCTCGCTCCAGAGGATTTCGGTGGAAAATCTCCCTCCGCGAGGATTTGGAGCCACTTGTTGTGCTTGTGTGTCATTTGCATTGGAAATTGTTCGTGATTTACCGATGGTAAACATTGTTTCACAGACGATGAATAATCACAATAAGCCTTTCATGAATTATACATGAAATGCGCCTTGGTCATCGGCGGCAAAGTCTTTGTTGCCTGGAAACGCAAAATGCTCCATGACGTCAGTGGCGGACACCAGGCATACATTCGTAGAAAGATTTATGTATGGGGCATCGAATTTTGCAGCCAACAGAAGACAGAAAACCAGCACATGATGAACCCGCGCCAGCCATTTGCTTGACGGATGACATCTACTGAGGTGTCAAATTCCGGATTTTTCCCCACCCCCTATGTGGCTGCCCATTTGACTGTTGTGGGGGAGGGGGGATGGGTGATTTATTTAGGCAAGAATATTTTCCAAAACGTCTGAAGTTAAAATTTTTTTCCCTGACATATAACGGTGGAAGAATTTTTTTCAGCATTATATACGTCATGAGGGAAATTTTTTCCATTGCAGGATATCATTTCTCCCAGGTATATCCGTGCAAGCTTTTTCCCCTCGAAATCAGTCTACAGGATATTTTTTCTTAAATCACCCATAACCTCCTCAAAAGTCAAATTACCGGCCGCTAAAATCCACCCAAACATTGGCTCAGTAGATAGAACGAGATTTGTCAGTCATTGCTAAAGCCTTTTGAAACAATAGGGGACAAAACTCTCTAGGGGAGAGGGGGAGGAATTCGTTTCTACTTACCCCTACCCGGAGAGTCCGTACGGACGTACGGTGACGGATAGTTTACCATTTTCTTTTAAGTATGGAGCTCCACGCTCGCGCGCGCTTCGCCTACGCGGAGGCTCCGCAAGGTGTAGCCAAATTGTCGAAATTTTTTTCATGGAAGTTTTCTTTTACCCTTATAGACCAAGATTTGGCAAGATTTTTTAAACACAATATGCGTGGAGTAAAAAATAGTTTAAAACGTTTGCCAAGTAATTAAAGGCTGGTTTACTAGTAGGATACAGAGTCGGAACTGTAATCAAAAGTGTAGAGTGTTGATCTGGATAAAACACTAACAGGGTATAATTACTCCAATTATGACTCCTTCACTTTCGTTCTAGTGACAACTATAAAGCATGGGAACAAGAATGACTGGTAAGTGATTTATCCTTCCACCCCTGCTTAAACTGGTTTTCTACATCATAAGCAGAATCTGAAGAATAGAAAGTTGTGATGACTCCAATTCCATCAAGTTTCTAGTTATGACTTCCCTTGTGACTCTGATTTTTGATTTTCACTAGGTGATAAGTGCTCTTACGACTCTGATTATGACCTTGACTTTGTCACGAGTGAAAACCGGCCTTCAAAAAGATTAGGTCAAGTCGTTAAAGGCTGGCACTAGCAGTGTAGACAGAATCAGAGTTGTAATCAGAAGCTTGAGAATTGATATAGCTAAAGCATCCTAGGTCATTACTGCTGTTACAACTCCTTTGCTTCAATCTAATATACATTGTCCGAATTGTAAGTAGGAGAACTAGTCTAACTCTGACAATCTTTTTTTTTTTTTCGTCAAAAGGGGAGTTGTAATAGAAACCTTAATTGACTCCAGTTCTGGTGAGCTTCAAATAATGAAACCTTTAAAACTCCAATTTTTGATTTTCACTATAGGTTTTAAGTGTTCCTGTTATGCTGATTATAATTTTGACTTTGACTTTAGTGAAAATCGTTTTAAGAAGTAGTTACTTTGATCGCACCGAAGATACGAGTCTCTCTTGGCCAATTTAATTCCGCCAATTATTCTAATTGTTCAATCTAGAAAAGTTGAGATTAACGGAAGATAATGTTACATAAATAGGCTGGAATAAGCGTTGTTATGATGTACACATATCGCAGTAACTTATTCAGGACTGAATAATGTGTGAAATAAGCCTTAGCTTGGTTTCATTATTTATTTTATTTTCATGGTTTTTACTGCAGTAGTTGACAGTGTTTAAATTCTAGCTTCTTGAGCGGCTCTGTATTGCCAGCTCTTCTTCTTTATCACTCTGCTCAGCAGCAGGGATGGCAAACGATGCAGAACGTGACTGAGGGGAAGATGGTATCCGTGGAGGAAACACGAGCTTGACCGTGATCCCCCTCTTGTTCCCTCTGTCGACCGTGAGGGGGGTGGCAAGGGTGATCGCGAAGGTGATCGTGGGCGGTCGCTCTCACTTTAACTATGACAGCTTTGTTGACCACGGCTGCTGCCATTTGGGCGCCTCGGGGGACGTGACCGTGATCCTCATCTTCTTCGGACCCCCTCTGTCGACCGTGAGGGGGGTGGCAAGGGTGATCGCGAAGGTGATCGTGAGCGGTCGTTCTCACTTTAACTATGACAGCTTTGTTGACCACGGCTGCTGCCATTTGGGCGCCTGGGGGAACGTGGTCGTGACCCTCCACTTCTTTCGACCCCCTTTGTCGCCCGTGAGGGGGGTGGCAAGGGTAATCGCGAAGGTGATCGTGGGCAGTCGTTCTCAGGTTGACTATCACGACTTTGTTCACCACAACGGTGCAGGGGAACGTGACCTTGATCGTCGACGCTTAAAAAAACAAACATTGCATAGATCAGCCTCTTACGTAGAAGTCCTACAATATAATAGTTAGCTTTCCAAGAATGATCTGAAAGGTGTTCCGGTATCAAGAAGTCGAAACCATATTCCGCCTTCGTCAACCTTATTGGACTATTTGAAGGCCTTAGTATTTTCACAGGGGACATTTTTAACAGTGTTACTGAAATACAAACCGTTTGCAAATGTACAAGTACTACAAATAAATCACTTTAACGATCCAAACTCATTCTCTTATGCCAATTTAACAAATAAAAGGGTAAAGGAGGAGTAATCTATTTGGACAAACATCCACCGAATTTTTTGAAACGAAGATATAATTGCCGAATTAACCCGATAAAAAATTTTGGGTCTTCAGCTGGATTCGAAAACCGACAGGTCTCTGCATTAGCGCGTCAGTGCTCTATCAAGTTAGCTATCAACACCCTTATATTGGGGGCAGCCCATTTTGTTGAGCTCATCTTAACCCGTGAATGGCAGATGCGATGATCATATCTACATTTAAAATGTGTATTTCCGCAGTTCAATTTACATGAACAATAAAGGATAATTCTTAAATAAATTAATAAATTATTGTCCCCCCCCCCCCCCCCACTCCTGAACCGAGACTGCGGGAGCGGCGACTGCAAAAAATAAGAAATAATACTAACTTAATCAATTTTAACATGTCAAAATTGGTCTATCAAGCACAGAATCAGAATGTACCTGTTCCCTTCATCGTAGTTATCTCTCCTGTTTCTACTGCTGTAACCATGGGCTTCTCTCCTTTCCTTGGCACGCATCTGTGCTGGTGCTAAGAGGAAGAAAAAGGTTCATGTTGAGCAATCGTATTCTTCAACACCAGAAAATTTGTGTGGTGATATAGTTAGGGCACATGTCATATTTCAACCTGCACGTTTTTATTCTTATGCCTTACTTTTTCTTTGTCCCTCTGCAAACTGAACCTGAATTTCTTTTCTGTGGAACGTTACTCCCTTTAGATAGTGATTGGCATCCTCGGCACCACGTATATCTTCAAATGTATGGTATGTTAAGGCTTGACTATTTTTCGACCAAGCTTTGCCTGGAACAAAAGCTTGATAATTGCTTACCCTGCTGAAAATCTCTTTTGATGGTTGATGCCCCTGCTTTATCAACTCATTCAGGTATTACTAATTAAGGAGTTTAATTTATAAACTTTCTCTTTGGGACATCTTCAAAACTGCCAAACATTCAATCACCTTGTCAATCTACAAGGACAACCTTTTAGTTTGCGTGTGTAGCACTCTCACTTTTAATTTGAAAAATGACCTTGATATCCTGAAAACACTATTTTCTCGGTGAAATTCTGTGGAAACACCTTTACATCTTTTTATATTTACACTACACATAAAAGACTGCAGAAATGATGGTATCAACATTATCTCAATGTTGAAGTAAGTTGAAATGTCACCTTTCAATTTTGTTTCTTCTTTTGCTCCGAGAATGATGCTGATAGAATAATTGTTTTAATTATAGTCTATGAAAAAGCCTATTTTAATCTCTGCTTTTATCACAGGTATAACAGTTTGGTGTGCCTGGTTATATTTAAACTGTGATAAAGTTACAGTTACTGACTAATCTCCACGGTGCCCACTAACGGGAAGTATTTTCTCCCAGATAATGACTTCATGAGATAAGTTGATTATACCAAGGGCTCTTGAAATCCACAGAGAAAACTAGAGTAACCAAGCAATTTTCAGAGATTACTGCGTCTGAATATGGGAAAAAACACAGAATTGGCAGTTTTTAGAAAAATTAAGAAAAGTTAGTTTTCTTACAAAACAACCTTTCTTTACGCGTCTTTTTATTTTTTAAACATCATCATAACTGGGTGGTCAGCAGCAGTGATCTCTATCCACTCTTTTGCCTCAAAAATGGTTTCAAAAACATTCCCCTCGAACCGAAAATTGATCGTACTTGTGCTATTATGGAAAACTGATACTATAGTCTTTGTTGATTTAAATAAACCCCCGTCTCCATTAAGCCTCCCCCCCCCCCCTCATTAAATGTGTTTGAAATAAACAAGCCCGCTTGGGAGCTTAATAGAGAATTTACAGTACTCTTAAGTTGCCTCAAGAAGGTTATAAATCCTCCAATTTAAGTATTTCTGCTTTTGAAATTGACCACCATTTTACCTTTTTTATTTATCTGAATAAATAAATAAAAATGTAAAGTTAAGGCTCACCACGAATTAAATGACTCAATAGAGCAGGATGAATTTTCCATAATATATTACTTACATAACGCCTTTAATCTTTGAGAAACCGATCCCACTAATCTCTACACACTTGATTCTTTCCTTTTCTTTTGCTGTGATCATGACTGTATTACTCGCACTTTCGACTATTCCCCGAGAACTTTTTTAGCCACTCTGTAAAACGGAAGCAGCTTGACACTTCAAAGCTGTAAACTCATTCGCTGAATCGACGCCTTTCCTTTATGAGCATTCCTATCTTTCCACGTTGGGCTAGCTTGAGCTTCAAAATCTTTATCGATTTGCCTGACGTTTTCTTGTTACTTTAGCTCTTTTACCGACTCTTTTACCCTGGTTATCAAAAGACAAGAAAGTCATTTTAGTGCCAAACCTTTACAAACTCAGACTAAAAGAAACCAAAGACAAAATAAGGCTCTTGAGAAAAAAAAAGGATATTGTACATAAGCAAAGTCTCGGGGTTCTCCTGTGTAGTAGTCCAAAGGAATATGCACATCGGTAACGCGGCAATATTGGGAGAAGAGGCGTCCAAGATCTTCGGCAGCCGTGGTGAACAAAGCCGTCACAGTCAACGTGAGAGCGACCGCCAACGATCACCTTCGCGATCACCCTTGCCACCCCCGTCACGGTCGGCAGAGGAAGTCCGAAGAAGAGCAGGATCACGGTCACGTCCCTCCAGGCGTCGAAATGGCAGCAGCCGTGGTCAACAAAGCCGTCATAGTCAACGTGAAAACGACCGCCCACGATCACCTTCGCAATGACCCTTGCCAAACCTCTCACGGTCGACCGAGGGGGTCCGAAGAAGAGGAGGATCACGGTCACGTCCCCCCAGGCGCCGAAATGGCAGCAGCCGTGGTCAACAAAGCCGTCATAGTCAACGTGAGAGCGACCACCCACGATCACCTTCGCGATCACTCTTGCCAACCCCCTCACGGTCGAAAGAGGGGGTCCGAAGAAGAGGAGGATCACGGTCACGTCCCCCAAGGCGCCGAAATGGTAGCAGCTGTGGTGAACAAAGCCGTCATAGTCAACGTGAGAGCGACCACCCACGATCACCTTCGCGATCACCCTTGCCACCCCCCTCACGGTCGACAGAGGGGGTCCGAAGAAGAGGAGGATCACGGTCACGTCCCCCAAGGCGCCGAAATGGTAGCATCTGTGGTGAAAAAAGCCATCATAGTCAACGTGAGACCGATCGTCTACACAATCACCTTCTTGATCACCCTTGCCACCTTGATCGTCGACGCCTTAAAAAACAAACACTGCAAAGATTAGCCTCTCATTGCAAACTATTTTTCTTCCTAATGATGAATAGGTTAATGTTTAAACATCATCATAATTTACACTTATTCACTCGCATCATTCCTGGCTGTGATATTTCACAGACACCAGCATACGAGTCAGTAGCGCAACTGGTCTCAGGCTTTTTACCCTTCAACTCTTTAAATCGGAAATTTGCTCCTCGCCTCAACCTTCACCAGTGATGACCAGCACTCACAACGAGACATCCCTCACATCAGCGCAGGTAACCCCCGACAAACTACGAACAGAACGCGCCTTGTTAATACGAAAGGAAGACGGGCAAATTGTGGAGGAAAATCAAGGTACGAGGTAGACAAAACGCGACATGAAATAAATTAATAAATTAATAAATTAAATTGGGTGAGTTTGCCTGAATGTTAATTCTGTCAACCGGGCGTCAATTGAAATTACCGTAGTTTTGCAAGTGAACGCCTTTTTGATTATCAAACCAGATAGATATAACTGGAAGTGGAAGTGGAGGTTGTAATTTCTAATAGCGGCCATTGATTCTCGATGCATTGATGATATACGATAAGACAAGCTAAGTAAGGGCAATTAGAATATTTTGGTGGAATGAAGATCGGGGCGAAAATGGACGCTAAAAGTTGACCTAACTGAAAACCTTACGAACAAATTAATATTCGATCTTTGAGGGAAAGGAGAAGTACCAAATTAAACTGCAGAAGTCCTACAATACAATAGTTAGCTTTCCAAGAATGATCTAAAAGGTGTTCCGGTATCAAGAAGTCGAAACCATATTCTGCCTTCGTCAACCTTATTGGACTATTTGAAGGCCTTAGTATTTTCACAGGAGTCATTTTTAACAGTGTTACTAAAATACAAACCGTTTTGAAATGTGCAAGTACTACAAATAAATCACTTTAACGATCCAAACTCATTCTCTTATGCCAATTTAACAAATAAAATGGTGAAGGATGGGGTAATCTATTTGGACAAACATCAACCGAATTTTTTTAAACGAAGATACAATTGAAATTAACCCGATAAAAATATTTCGGGTCTTTAGCTGGATTCGAACCCATGGTCTGTGCATTAGCGCGTCAGTGCTCTATCAAGTTAGCTATCAACACCGTTATACTGGGGGTGGCCCAGTTTGTTGAGCTTATCTTAACCCGTGAATGGCAGAGGTGATGATCATATGTACATTTAAAATGTGTATTTCCGCACTTCAGTTTACCTGAACAATAAAGGATAATTCTTAAATAAATTAATAAATTATTCCCCCCCCCCCCCCCCCGCCGCCTGAACCGGGACTGCGGGAGCGGCGACTGCAAAAAATAAGAAATAATACTAACTTAATCAATTTTAACATGTAAAAATTGGTCTATCAAGCACAGAATCAGAATGTACCTGTTCCCTTCATCGTTGTTATCTCTCCTGTTACTACTGCTGTAACCATGGGCTTCTCTCCTTTCCTTGCCACGCATCTGTGCTGGTGCTAAGACGAAGAAAAAGGTTCATGTTGAGTAATCGTATTCTTTAACACCAGAAAATTTGTGTGGTGATATAGTTAGGGCACATGTCATATTTCAACCTGCACGTTTTTATTCTTATACCTTACTTTTTCTTTGTCCCTCTGCAAACTGAACCTGAATTTCTTTTCTGTGGAATGTCTCTCCGTTTAGATAGTGATTGGCATCCTCGGCACCACGTATATCTTCAAATATATGGTATGTTAAGGCTTGACTATTTTTCGACCAAGCTTTGCCTGGAACAAAAGCTTGATAATTGCTTACCCTGCTGAAAATCTCTTTTGATGGTTGATGCCCCTGCTTTATCAACTCATTCAGGTATTACTAATTAAGGAGTTTAATTTATAAACTTTCTCTTTGGGACATCTTCAAAACTGCCAAACATTCAATCACCTTGTCAATCTACAAGAATAACCTTTTAGTTTGTGTCTGTAGCACTTTCACTTTTAAATGAAAAATGACCTTGGTATCCTGAAAAAACTATTTTTTTCGGTGAAATTCTGTGGAAACAAACACATTCACATCTTTTATATTTACACTACACATAAAAGACTACAGAAATGATGACGGTATCACCATTATCTCAATGTTGAAGTAAGCTGAAATGTCACCTTTCAATTTTGTTTCTTCTTTTGCTCCGAGAATGCTAGTGAAAACTCTCACCTCCTTTAGTATAAGCGCCGCTCAAGTCACAAGTCTACACAAAGAACGCTTTAACTTTAAATATTGTTTGTCATCTTGCTAAATTAGATGAAAGTATGCAAACGGAGCAACTTCAGAATACCCGGACACATGATATACATAAACTAGTTTATAGAGTTAAAAGATTCAAGAAGTCGCAAAATCGACGTAGAAATTGAACCGACTGTCAAGCAAAACGGAAGCTAATTTCGTATATGTTAATGAAAAGTCGCACCTTCTTTAGTTTAGGTGCCGCTCACGCTTGACAAGTCTACACAAAGACCGTAAACAGTGGTTTCTTTAGGGCGCTCCTCACACGTTTCTTAAATCATTTTAAGCAAAACATATTTCACACATTCTATTCGTAGACGACCGGGTTCCGCCATGATAAAGTTTTTAAAAACATTCTAACTTAGATGTTTTAGCACGTTTTTCTAGACATCGAGGATAGAATGTATCGTCTTTTATTGCTGTGTTTTCTTTTTAGGCTACAATTGGAACAAGGACTTTTAATAATTCAGATTTAAAGCTTCAACATATGAATCGTAAGCGAACTGACATATAAGACGTAGGCGAATCGACTCTAGTCGTAGGCGAACAGACCGTAGGCGAAACGACCGGATTCCATCCGAGCACAGGTGACAACTTCGCCGCTATATTTTGCTCTTTGGAACGGACACCGTCGAAAAAGTTGAACTCTGCAATAATTATTTACACTATATACACTCATTCGCTGAATCGACGCCTTTCCTTTATGAGCATTCCTATCTTTTTAGTGAAGCTTTGCGTTTACGAACTTTCGTTTCCACGTTGGGCTAAATCGGGCTTTAAAATTTTTACAGATTTGCCTGACGTTTTCTTGTTACTTTAGCTCTTTTACCGACTCTTTTGCCCGGGTTATCAAAGGACAAGAAAGTCATTTTAGTGCCAAACCTTTACAAACTCAGACTGAAAGAAACCAAAGACAAAATAAGGCTCTTGAGAAAGAAAAAAGGATATTGTACATAAGCAAAGTCTCGGGTTTCTCCTGTGTAGTGGTCCAACGGAATGTGCACGTCGGTAACGCGGCCATATTGGGAGAAGAGGCGTTCAAGATCTTCTGATCTAACAAGAAAGGTCAGGTCGCAAATTAGAAAAAAAGTGAGCAAAAACTAAATAAAAATGCTTTAACTGGTCTAACCTTGTCTCGCGAGGTAAGTTTCTCACGTAAAGTGAGCAGTTCTTTGGTCTTGAACACGACGACATTTTCGTTGCTTCCCGGCCGAAGACTGTTCCCGGTGAAAGAAAACCACGCTATAAGAGTTATTATGGGATGCTTAATGCCTTGGTATCTGCGTTCTTTCCGATCATTGGTGTCCCAGTAAACAATATATCCAAATTTGGCAGGGGCTGCCATATTTGGTAAATGAATCCTTTTTGCGTTGTTAAGATCCAACGACGCGACGGCGACAAGAACGTCGCTTAAAAAGTGAATTCGCGTTCTTTCAGTCTTTATACCGATTATTCCTAACCACTTACTTTGTCAAATGTAGGCGAACCCTCCCGAAACTGAATTTCAAGGGACCACATTCAAGCTCGGAAAGAGAAATAAAATTTCGTCGTTGCTTTTTACGTCCTCTATAAAACGCGAAATTAGGCATTTTCACGTCGTAGTCGCGTAAAAACGGGAAAGAAATGTACAAACAAAGTGTGATGCACGTGCGAAGTTGTTGTTTTGCTCATTAAACCTATTGTTTTTTGACGTTTTCTTTGTCGCCCGCGTCGTTGGATCTTAAAGTCCCTATTTCCCAAAGCGCGCAAACATAACGCAATTTTCTTCTGCTTGAATCTTTTTGTTACCTCTTTGAACTCTAAGCCTCCATTTTCAGTGAGATTAGTTGCCGTATTTTATTATTTGGGTGTCGCCAGAATCGATTGTTTTGATTCAAAGTTGCAATAAGCAGGCAGTACGTGCGAACGTAAACAAGCCAAGCGACGCGAATGTCTGCCGCGCGCTGTGTCACAACACAGAATTTATCTCCGTTGCATACGACCCACAGATAAGGCGTGGCAACAAATCGGCAATAGAAAACAAACTTTTTGGAAAAAAACACGGTACACTGAGTGAAACAAACCATTCAACTAGAAATACGTGAATCACAGGAGCTCGAGAAGGACTTCGGGAGAACAGCAAGAAGTTGAAAGGGAAGTAAAGCAATATGGAAGAAAATTTATAAATCTAAAAAAACATAAGCTATATAAAGGAATAAAAGAAAACTACAATAACTAAAATGAAGACTTAACCTAAAGGAAAAGAAAAAATAATGAAAAGAAGAGAAGAAAAAAACAGGTTCTACCTGGAATCGAAATCGGGACCTTCCGCACTCCAGGCCGTTTCGTTGTTACTACGCCACGTGAAACACATTCCGACATTTTTGAAAATATTTTATTAAGAGCCTTTTCCCTAGAATTTTCCGGCCAGCTTCAGGAAAATGACTGCTGTTTTGACGTTGGATACCTACGTAAACGCATTTCATCGCATTTAAAGAACAGATGCCCAACGATACAGTATAAACTCACCTGCGAGCAAAACGCGCACGCGACGAGATTATAAACCTCACTTCGCTTGGCGCAAGGAATAATTTAAATTTTCCCTTTGGAAAATAACCGTCCTCGCAGCACAGGGTGTGAATGGTTTGGCTTATTGTCAAGAGTTTGACAATATTGCTCTCAGGGCCTGTTTACATAGAGATGAGGGAACACGGGTAGGCGCGGTAACATTAGGCGGGTCAACCCACCTATCATGTAAACGTGATCAGATTAAAATGAGAGATTATGTGGACAGGCGGGTTACCCCACCTAAGCGGGTTACCTCACCTACCTGTGGTACCCACCTCCATGTATACAGGCCCTCAGTTGTCGATAACCAAAGAGTATGTCACGCAAGATTCCTGTGCACAAGATGGTAATAGTGAATGATGCATAATTTTATTGCATATTTTCGGAAAGGAGGTGATTTCTTAAAATCGCGCGCGGGGTGATTGAGCAAAATGACCTCGTCATTCTTTCACGGTCGAACCATAAAAGAGGCAGAGTCCAACATCTTCACGTGCAAACCGCCTTCTATTTTAAAACCCTTGGGTTAATTAGATTAAGTCGTATTCTCTCATACAGGAACCACGAAAGCGGCAAATTCCAAATAGAACTCACAGTAAGGGCCTGGTCACATGAGCCGGGGAAGCAATGGCAAGCGTGATGATTACATGCAAAATTTCCACCCGGGATCCCAGCTAACCGGGCTGGCTCGGTTGTCATATAATCGCAAAGTTGATTTTGTTGTGCTTAACCTAGGGACAAGGATCTCTGCAAAGCGAGCCAGCCCGGCTCATTAATCAGGCCCTTGGTTCTATAGCCATACCACACGGATTTTTCAAGACCCCAAGCACACACACAAAATTCCCCCCCCCCCCCCCCCCACACACACACACACACACACACACACACATCTCACATTTCATACCTCCTTCTCTACCTTAAATGAACTTTTAGGGTTATCATGTTCTCTCCTCACAAATATTATCAATGATAATAATTTATCCTATACTATCTAGTAGGGATGTCATTAAGATTTCAAGTTACCGAGCAAATACATTAAGAGTGGGCGGGGAATCAAACTGCTAGGAATTTCTTTTGGTTATATTTTCTTTCTGTTTCCTACGAAAGAAGCCGGAGGTCATGGTAGCCAGGGAAAATCTCCGGTCTTCATCTCTTAATGACAGTTCTGTGTCTAGCGACAAATCTAGTAATGCAGGAGGCATCTGGCCATTACTACTTCACACAATAAATTAATTTAAACAAAATGTTTTGAGAGTGACAGGAAAAAAAATTGTATTGTGTTCACGTCCTCAATAAAACGTGAAATTGGTCTGTTTCACGTCGTAGTCGTGCAACAACGGCAAAGAAATGTGCAAAAAAGCGTGCAAAGTTGTTGTTTTGCTTATCTAAACCTATTGCTTTTTTGCCGTTCTCGTTGTCGTCGTCGTCGTGCATAAGCTCCCTATTACTAAGAGTGACTGCAGGCAATGTGATCTTTAACAACTAAATCCTTTTGGAATAGAATAGAGTGAATAAAATAAATAAGTAGATTTTCATATTACCTAAGGGGACTGTGTAGGATTATTTTCAGACAGAAAATTTCCCCAATGAATTTCGAGATCTCCATAACTTTTCATATGATACGAAAGCCGAATTGAACAATTATTTCATTATTCATTCACAATAATTCCTCGTTTAAAAACATGGCTAAAACATGCTTACCTCCATCGATCCATCGATCTGATCGATGTTAAGTTCATCTTCGATAGTGCACGTTTAGGGTTGTTCAGCTCCGCAAATATTCTCCAAATAGCAGATGTCGCCCTTCGAGTTGTCTTCTTGCTGTTCTTGCCATGTTTTTAGCTATTTTTTCGCCTAGTTCTTACTCTTGAAACGAGTGAAATGTCCGCCATTTTTCAAAGTTCACAACCAAAACAACTCAACCTCGTCCCCAGGTCTTCTCGGTTAACGGTGTATTAATCTGCAAGAACCCTGCATTTTTGACGTCATTTCCTCGCTAAACACAAAATTCTTCCAAATTTGGTCAACAGTAACTGGTCATGGTGAACTAAACGTGTGCTTTTAGCCAATCGCAATCGGGGAAATATTTTGAATGAATAATAATCATATTTAAACGTCTATTTATTCCGTCACAATAACATTGATGAATTATCGTTACGTATCTATCCTGTCGAACTGTATAAATGGACAAAGAAGTTTCTCGCCAACAACACAGCAAATAATGTGGCAAATGAAAGGTGCAACTGCTAAAACTCAAATGACATGAATTTGGTAACGCATGAGTTTGGAAAATAAATACATTGCAGAGTAATTAGCCATCTTAGCATCCTTCAAGTGGAAAAAGACTGACATAGTGAAGCTCATGCACAAGACCCAGCACAAGCCGATTGTTACCAGTAACATCATACTCAGGGCAAATCATTACGTCATCGTGATGCGGCAGACTGCTTATCACGTGAATGCATCTTTCAAAGCAGTTCGCAGCACCATGCAGAATCACGTGATCACCCCATGTACCATCTGCCATCATGCTTGTGAGGTAAGCGTTCCAAGATGAAAATCCATCAACAAAGTGGAAGAGATCTGTCCCATCCGGCTGTAAGAGAACGAATGCTGTAGTTACTAGAGAGACGACAAAGTGCATTTCTAGACGGTTCTTATTCAGGAAACCACGCAGTTAGCTCTCTCCACCACAGACCCCCGAAGGGGAGGTGGGGGGGGGGGGGGGTACTCAACAATTTTATATGGGGAAGCTCCGTCCGCCCCGACGTCCAACCCCTTACCCTTTTATATACCATTGTGAAAATTGTGAAAGGTTTGAACCCAGGAGTCATTTCAAAAGTAGGTTGAGTTTGATCGTCCAGGTGAACGTACTCCTGAATAGGAATATATATTGTAATATATTGTAAGGTTGTAATATACGTGCAATAGTTGACAGAAAAGGTACCCCTTTCGTATACCTTCTGTTGACAAATGTTACCCCTTTCACATACACACCTTGTTTAGAACTTTGCATCCCTTTTAACTGCTGTAAATGCAGCATCTTTTTTTATGAATAAATCAGTAAACCAGGAAGTTTTCTTGTTTCTTTTACATCAATAAAATGCGTCTGTTAGCCCTTTTTAGTCCTTTTACAGACCGAAATGACAGATTTCCCTACCCTTTTATATACTTCAACCAATAAAGTCCCTACCCTTTCATAAACCTGAAGCCTGAAAAAGGTACCCCTCTTGTGCGGAGCCTCCCCGTATAGGCCATTATAGGGAGTACTCCCCTGGGCCACAGACACCGTTAGTAGTAAATAAGTGTCCGCCTTATAAAGTTTCAAACAAAATGAAGAAAGAACGATGAAGACCAACTCTATCTGTCCGTTAGCCTCTATAAGCGTTCAGATAGTGCGGATGACGCAAAAGAGAAGTGAGCAGGAAAAAAGCTACCGTGGTGGCAAAGTTCTATTTCAGTCAAGTCACAGGTCTGGTTCTTCAAACGTAAGCAAAAGAAGCTTAACGACCGAGGCGAAAAAAGGAAATGCTCCCCCGTCCGTTTCCATTTATGCTTGGACCCTTCTCTGCTTCGGTCAGTTTAAGTTGCTAGTCTGAGATAAATAATTTTAAGGCACTAAAACAGGACACTAACCAGCCTGGGGTTGTCCTTGAGGTACTGGACAACAGTTCGGCGTAACTCATCATGGGAGATTTTAATTCCTTTGATGTGCTCAAGCTGTTCTGACAGTGCAAAAAACATGCAGTTTCCATCCCCTTGATTGTCAGAAATCACAAAACCTTTCTCCAAAGCAATCCTCTTTAAATTCAACGACAGCTCAGTTTTGCTGGCCTCTCTACGCGCTTCCAGCTTGATTTTTTGAAGTGCAAGGAAAACCAGTTCACCTGCAAATGATAAAGAGGAAAAATCCAAAATGCGAAAGGTTATTTCACGTCAGTTTAATATAGCGTTTTCACATGACGTCATGTAAAACGCCACGTGAGTGAAAACGTTCTATGGGAGATAGAACACGGGTCCAAAGAAAAACCAACTGACCATTTTAAATTACGGTGGTTTCAACAGAACATAATGAGAATGACTCAAATCCCACGGCTATTTCTTTAAAACCAGCTAGCGATGATCAAATTTGGAAGACGTTTGCGATATCCAGTAAAATGACGTCAATAGTATAGGATATCGCCAGAAAAGGGGACGGCAACTGAGAGGCCCTGGAAAAAAGTTGAAGACAGAAACTTAACATCGATCGAGGTAGGCATGTTTTTCAAGTATGAACTATATTGAATAGATAATAAAACAATAATTGGATTGGGATTTCAAATGATGGGCAAAATTATGCAGATCTCGTAGGGTGTTATCCATATCGGCCAGCATCCTCCACGATCTACACAGTTTTTCAGATCATACTCAGCCTCATCCTAAAATTGCTCATTTAAATTATCGTTACTTTACTTAGGGTGAGAATTTGATTTCTTACCATAAACCATCTTCCACATCGTGACAACAAGGGATTTGCACTGTCTCTCCCAACTGAATCTCTCTTCATAACTTCTTCGAAGTCTTTGGATTTCCTCAAGCCGCTGTGCCCTAGATTTTTGTTGGATAGCTGCTATTGCCTTTGCCCATTCCTTGGGGTCATCCGAATCAATCACAAATGACATACCCATTGGAAGACAACGCAGTGCTTCTCCAAATCCGGAGTTTCCACTTACTAGAATGGGGAGACCGGCTGACATGGCTTCCAGTGCTGTCAAGCCAAATCCCTCAGTCCTTGAAGGCATGATGGCCACATCAACTTCACAAAATAACTCTTTTAATCTTTGCTTGTCTTTCGCGAATGACCTGACAAACAACTGGTTTCTTGAAATGCCCGTCTGGCATAAGATTTCCGCGACTTCATCCTGCTTTCCATCAGGTGCACCAACAAAGATCAGACGGTAAGAACTGTCCTTCAATTCAACTATTGCTTGAGCGGCAATGTCGTATCCTTTGAGACTGAAGTCTTCAAAATCACCACGGCCAAAGGTTAACACCTTGAACTTCGCACTTGCTCGCGTAGTAGCATGCTCAACATCTGAAAACTCTTTAAAGGTGCCTGGCATCAGCTGGAATACATCTTGATGAGATGAACTCAAGTAGGACGAGAATGCTTCTCTCAACTTGGGCCCAACTGCCACAACGAGATCTGCAAGTTGGCACAGCTCAACTTCAACTCTGTTCTTTCCTTCTCCCTTGGTAATTGCGCCAGGATAGTTCTTATACATTGCTAGCTCTTCAGGTTCGGTGTGCACTACCTGAACCCACTTGCAACAATGAGACTCCTGGATGATTTGAGCTTGTTTCCCAAGCTTTGCACCATGACCAATCACGACCTGAATGTCAAGGTTTCTTGGTGGAAAGCTCAACCAATCAAGAGGATCACTAAAGCCAGGGCGACGATGTGCTTCCATAATGGAAATGTTGTGACCCTTGGCAGCTCTCTTGTCATCTTCACCGCACTCAAATTGAGGTACAATAATAGTGACTTCTACGTTTGGGAGTTTTGCCAAATGTATGGCAAGCGTTCTGTTGATTGTTGACAAGCCACCCTTAGATGACCCCCACTCATCAGCCAGGAGGGAAACTTTTAAGATTGAAGGCTGTGCATGACTTTGTGTTTTACCAGAAAAGGGTGAATGTAATTCCTGAAAGGAAACCAACATTGCATATTTCGAAATAGCACTTTTATATAGGGTGACGCCTAGAAAACGTTTGAATCAACATTTGTAGAACCTGATTCTATCAAATAAAAGATGAGGTCAACTTAAGAATACCCTGCATAACAGCTGCTTTATGAGCCAAGCGAGGCGAACGCGGCATTTTGCGCGAAACGAGGGGAGGAGGAAAATAAAGCGCCTGTTATCAGTCAATTGTTTTGGCTTTTCAGCCCACCTACACCCACAGATATTGTCTGACGCCGGTGATGTCAAAAGGACCAATCAAAACACGATCCATTACTCAACAATTGTCACCTTTCTGGCTACCAGAAACACCGATAACAGCATAAAACACAGGAAATAACAGCGAAGGCAAAATCACCTTCAATAATGTATGACTCAGTGCGGCAGAAGATTTGCTCGGTCAAAGTTTAGTTATGTCCAAACACAGCGGCTAGAAAGGAAAGAGGGAAAACGTGTTGTTCAAAAACATTCCAAGGTCACGAGCTTATGAGTCGTGTTTGGCCTGTCAACACTTAATTTAAAAAAGTTAGTAAATCAGGCTTTTGCCTTACCTAGTCGGACGGAATCCACGAACATTTTTCCTCTTAAGCAATAAATTTAAACATTTCTTTTGTTTTTCTATTAGTTCTGGAACACTTGGAAATAAGGGCTTCTCAAACAGCATCGTCAAAAGAACACAATTGCTTGACGGTTATTTTGTTCCAAACAAACATGCCAGAACAACGCGTCATCAAATAACCAATTGGAACGCAACGTTCATGTAGTCAACGTGGGAAGAGCCAGAACAATGGACTGGTAAACAGGCGCTTTATTTTTTCCTCCCCTCGTCCCGTGCTTCGCACTCGTTTGGCTATTCTTGCAAAATGCCGCGTTCGCCTCGCTTAGCTCATAAAGCGCCTGTTATGCAAGCTAACTTAAGTAGCAAAACAAAACCACGTTGAGTGAAAAAAAAGGGCGCACACCGCAATAAGACCTTCAGGCCAATAGATACAATCGTGATACGTGAACCTCCCTATTTTCCATTTCTCTTCCACTGGGGAGAGCGTTGACGTAGAACAAATGAAGTCACACTACATCGGACATTATTCTATAAAAGATTATCTTCAATCTTATCAGATAGAGATTAAAGCCTCATCATATGGTGCCATATAATTTTAACATAATTACCCTTCGAGGTTATATTACTATTCAGTGAATTTTATGCCACTAGTGTTGCTAGAGATTGTATTTCATTAGTACCTGACTTGTTGACTGTGAGAACCATTTTTCCAGTCCCTCAACTGTTAATACTTTATTTGAAGGCTTCTTTTTGCAAATAAGTGGGTCACCTTGTCTTATCTCAAGGAGATGACGACAGTCAACATGTGAACATGCCAGCTGATTATGACCTGTACACTTTTCCAGCGGACAATATGGGCAGGCGACGCAAATCTGGTACTGCAGTCCACGTAGATACAGCAGGTCCTGTGACAAAGATTGTAGTGCTGCTCCCACAAACTCACGCACCTGAATTGCAACTTCACTTTCTTCATCCCCAGAGACGTGCTGAACTTGGGATCTTTGCATGATAAAAAACTTTACGTACTGTTTCTTACAGAAAAGAACTAAATCATGGACAGTTCGTCTCCCAATGACGAACCATGCTCCATTTCGGTACAGGGTAGGGGGCTGACTTGGACCGCTCTCAGAACACCAGCTAACAAGTCGAGAAACAAGCCGTGTGAACAAGCCATGGGGGACAAAACCAGTAACAAAGAAGACATATAGAGGACAGGGGTCTGAGCGTGAGGGTACCATGGCACAAAGGGAATCAGGTGGCACTTTGAGTTGAGATGGTACAAAATACTTTTCATCAGTTTTAGGGGGTGAGAACTTTGCAATTAAACCGAATTGCTCCATCAGGTCTAGAATATCATCTCTGACAAAGTCCTTCAGAAGAAATTTGGAAAACACATGCTCAACGAGTTCCATGCTGAGGACACCGCTTTCTCTCAGTTTCTCCCAGTGCTTGGAAACCTTTGGGTCCTGAGAGGTAATAAATTGAGGAGTGATTACAGAGTGTTTACAAATGAATCCGGGAAGCCGAGAACTAATTGCGGACGACCAGAGGAAGCCACAGTGCTAATCTCCATGTTGCTATTACGCATGCGCGGCACGTGCGCAGTCAGCATTCGTAGGGACTTCCTCTTAGAATGAATGGAATGCATAGAACGCAATCTGATCACGCGCGTTTTGACCTATCACGAGAAACTTACGCAAAGCACAGCGTTGGGGAAAGAACACTTTTCCCCTTGATTAATCTCTCCCGTAGAGAAAGCCTTGCCTCATTCTGTGTTTTTCTCGGGGAAGTTATTTTATAAAAGCAGTAGTAAAGTTTTTTCCTATGTTTGCGTAGCCTGATATAAACACGAGAGGCGTTGGGAAAATTCGAGACAGTTATGAAACCCTTGACTTCGTTACGGGTTTGCATAGGTGTCTCGAATGCTCCCAACCCCTGTCGTGTTTACATCAGGCCATGCAAACAAGGAAAACATTTTCTGTTGTTAAATTAATATAAACACCAATGAATAACAAACCACTTCACTTAAATATATATTTTTTTGCTTCGAAAGGTGCGGTTTATTATGTAGCCATAGCAACAGTGATCTTTTCACATATGAAGACATCATGTTTTCGTATCAAAGTTCACCTGGTATTTCACTGGTGTTTATTCAATAAACGTTTTTCTCACCATTTTATCAAAATGTGGAATAGTGATGAGCTGCCTGAACAGATCTATCAGCCACTTGGCACTCAGAATGACTGTGCTGCAGTGCTTGATAATTATCCCCATGTCATGATAAAAATTCACCATGGTGGTGAACTCTTCCTCGTCATTAATAAAGCACATATCTTTGGCATAGGTTTGAAGTTCCGTTATATTTAAATGATAAACGTCCTTGGATTGCAAAGCATCGATGACCTTCTCAAAGTTGAGCCACCTAGTTTATAAAAAAGGAATGCAAGTAATAGTGTATTCATGTCACTAAGAAAAGCACCTGCTTTGACTATTTGTGCAAAAGCATGCACACATTCCAAAACAGGAGGGTAAACTTCACATCATTGACTCATCGCCAAGATAGTCCTACATTAAGAGGTCACTGTTTAGTACACCGCACAGTCAATTCTGTATTAAAGGAGCAGTGTCTCAGTCACCAAAGGTAATAGTAACTTCTTTGACCCTTTCGCTCCTGGGAATTTCTCCGAAAATGCCGTTTGAAGCTAGTCAAGCCGTTTCCAGTCACTTTCTGACTATAAAGAACCAAAACTACCCCAAATGCTGTTTATAGGTTGAGAGCTTTGCGGCCTTCTATTCAAGATGCAAAATATCAGCTTCTTAAACTCGGGCATGTGCAGAAAGCAAAATTTCGAGATTAAAAAGTGACCAACAGTTTCAAACCAGTCTCAAAACCCTAAAAAAAAAAACGTTACAACTGAAGGCAGAATTAACCCATTGGGTCTGAAACAAAGGCCTCAAATCCCAAATTCTTCCACCAGAAATTCTCATTCAAAAGACTAGAAGTGTCGTTTATTATTTTGTATCTTTGTATCATTACCACTCCAGGCGCGGATCCACACCGGTTTTCACCGTTTTACGGAAATCGGTCAGATTTATAAAAGGTATATTTTAACAAAAAAGAAATTTTCAAGTTGACAAATGAGCGATGAAATAATCCGCCGATTTGTAAGGCTTCATTCGAGGAGGATGGATCTGGCCAATATCCTGTCTAAATGACTCAGTAACTCAAAGGGGGGGCATGCCCCGAACCCGCCTACAAGCTAGCGCCTTCTGTGCTCATTTAGAAAATCGGTCAGTATTTATGCGCTTGCACTCTACCTCAGAGTAAAGGCTCAATAGTATTTTGTAAGCTTGAATGTTGTTAGACAAGAAAACCGTATTTAAAAATTTGGCTTAATCCTGGGTTAAACTTAACCATTGTGCGAGAAACCGGGCCCTGGTAAATAACCACTTACCTCACAGGTATACTCTCCCCCATGTATGGCTCCTGTTTTAGCACTTCCATGATTCTGTCCTGTAGAGCTTGAATCTGATCAATGTGTTTATCTTGTCTGAAAACCTTTTTGATCTTTCTTTGAAGTGATCTTGCAGTGTTGTCAATGCTGAAGATAGGCCGCACCACATGTCCTTCATAGTCCTTACCAGCAATTGCCCTCTGTATTTCTGATTTCATTGTTGCAATGTCTTCAAATGGTTTGTCTGCGTGGGTGCCTACAATGATCACTGGTGGCCGAAGATGAGGCAGCTTTCCTTCTGCATCGTCACAAGTCTCTCCTCTCATCTGTGTGATGCTATGCACTGTGGACAGCCAAGATAGCAGATTCTCCAGGTTCGTTTCCCCATTTGGGTTTTCCAACATAAAATCATGATTTCCTTGTCTCACGCAGGGTTGGGCAATGTCATGCAGTGACTTGCTGAGGTTGCACACCAAGATATATATCGCACGTGATGTTAAAAATAGAGGATGAGATGCGTAATAGAGCTGCTGACCAGCAAAATCCCACAGTTCAATACTGCTAACAGATTTTTCACTACCACTTTTTCCACCTTCCATATACTTTATCAACTCAACAGCTTGCTCTGTGATCTCATCTGGAGGTGAATTAGAATCAGCCATTAATTCTCGATCAGATAATGATGATGTAAGCTCACTAAAACCAACTGTTTTTGAATCATCAACCTGAAACAGAGTGCCAGGTAAAAAGAACAGATATTAGCTGTTGATGGTGAGTTCTGAAAGAGAATTCAGTCCAATCAGTAAATGAGAAAAAAACCCTTTTTTAGTTCAAACATCGAGGCATGCACATTGGGGAATTGGAAAGCTTGACTATTAAAACACCAAAAACACTGAAACTGAATTAATAACAGGTTAAATGATGACAGCTCATTGAATGGCACCAGCTCAATTTATATCAAGCAGGTTACAATTCAACATATCTGTAAATATTTTGTGTTTGCTTTATATGCCTAAGGTATCCTACTTGTACATGTAAAGGTCAAAATAAAAGTAAAATAAAACTCTTGTTTGCTCTTTATCATGGCTAAGGTTGTTTCACAATACACTGTAATTTTATCTCTGATTTTCAAAGCTCACAATAATTTAAACCAATTTGCTTTTCCCTGGGTGGTTCGAAAAATCAGGATCCCAACGTATTACACATAGCCAGGGAAATGCTAGAGTCGTTTATAATGGTAATAGGATTGAATGGAGTCCAATTCAGTCTGTCATCATACGAGCGAATAACAAAATAAGATGACTGCAGGCAGAAGTCCGATCTGTTTAATCAGGAATATGATCACAGACCGAATTGGACGGCACAAAGTTCTGTTACCAATTACATTTAAACGTACTATATTTATTCGATTAAATGCCGCAGCGTTTATTAACTTTTTAGCGTTTCCGATGCGGCGTTTATTCGAGGGCGACGTTTATTTCGAAATCACTTTTTTAAAATCACTGACAACAGTTACTGTAAATCGTTTGTAAATATTGTGTAATTGAAAGATTCCAATGTCTCAGTCTTATTTTGCTGCGATAGAATCGTAAATGTCTGGATGGTGTAAATTGCCAAGTTGTACCAAGTTTTTTCTTATTATCCTCGAGTAAACGCCGCATGCTTCTTGATGAGGTGCAGCGTTTATTCCTGGGTGGCATTTATTGGTAGTTTTGCTTCCATCTGCGCCGTTTAATCGAGGGCGGCGTTTATTTGAGGGTGGTGTTTAATCTAATAAATGCGGTAACTTAACAAAATTTGTGATAAAACTGAAAAAGTGTTATTATTTCAATTGAAAGAGGACAGTACTACAAGACCTTCTTCGAAAATAATTTGCATTTGGAACAAAAGGGGATTTTTTTAAAAAATTGAGTCTAAATTTCATTGGCACACCTGTTCCACTAACCAAGAACTTGACAGGATCATACGAGACGCCATAATTAAGGTTTTGAGCGATTTTCGTATGACCTTCAAATGAAAACGCGTGAACAAAACAGAAACAAAAAACGAACGGAAATAGAGCGATTTCATTGGTTTATCGAACGGATACAAACGCGCGTGGCTTTTGGCTGGTTAAGCGAACGCTCGGCTGAAAAAACTCAATGCCCGAAGAACTTTCTAGAAATCAATCGATACTTCGCTTTGACGTCATACTGCAACACGATTGGCAAATCGAACAATGCCTTCTCCATATGAGGGTTTTCTTTGAGGGAAAACAAAGAGTACGTTTGATCTTTTCATCCATTGGCTGATGAAACAAATAGCGAACACTGACCGAAACCATTTTTCAAGGTCATACGAAAATCACTCTAACTCAGACAATTGAAAACAGGATTTTAAGCATGCTTTTCCCTTTCTTAGGGTGACCAGTGTTGTTGCATCTAACTGTAGATGCATCGTACCGACATGCTTTACCTTTCAAGAGCTGTTTCAGTTTGTGAATTGGAAGAAATATGTATCTAAAGTCACATGTTCCTTAGGCCCGGTTCAGACGCCGAACTTTTTGTTATTCAAGCAAGATCAAGCAGGTTCTTATAAGTGGGTTACAGTTAAATTTATTATGATCAACAATTTAACTAAGGAGTGAATAATAATAATAATGATAATAATAATAATAATAATAATAATAATAATAATAATAATAATAATAATAATAATAATGACGAATATTTATACAGCAGAACCCTTCAGTGTAAGAGCACTGTTATCAAAGGGGTCCTGTCATAATAACATAATATAAGGATAAAAACTAAAATAAGATAAGAATGACTACGCAACTAACTAACTACACTATACAAAAAATTGATCTAAAGACTCCCTAAATAGTACCCTACAGCTAATTTGCTTGATTTTTAAAGGTAAAGAATTAAAAGCTGAAGCGCCTAAAAAGTAAAAACTTTTCCGAGCAAAGTCAAGTTTCACTTTCGGCAAAGCAATGGTGGTCCCGCTGTTCCTCGTATTAAAATCGTGGATTAAAAGATTAAAATAATCTTTGAAAGGACTACAAACATTGCCTTTTAGGCAATCAAAAACAAATAAACAAGCCTTTTTCTTTAAAAAATTTTCAGTTGAGGATAGACGGAGTTCATAGTTTAGACATTTTGAGTTTTGCAGAATAATCCTGTGGCTTCGTTGTTCCAGGTTTCTTATTTGGCACCTTCGTGTCTCTGACCAACCAAGCGTAATTTGACCGCAATAAGCAAATATGGGCATTATCATTGTTCTGTAGATTCGTTCAGCGCTTAAGGTGTCAGTGTTAGAACGGATTCGTCGTGATAAATTCACTCTTCCTGCAACTTTGAGATTGTAAAAATTTAAGTAAAACAAGAACAAACTGTACCAAACTGCATATAAATTCGGTAATCAGTTTGTTAGGGTTACAGTAATAAAAAAAATTGTGAATAAATACTGTATTTTTAAGGCCCAAACCCAAGTTCATTTAGTTTTCAGCTGGTAATCAACAATATATTATCTTAGGTTTTTGATCGCGGGTGTTTACTGTATTACATGTTGAAATACACCATAAGGTTATAACCAGCTTCATAAAGTTAGTGAGATGTGATATTAGTATTATTAATAAAATGTGAGGAGTTAAATGTAGATTTGCAAACCTGGTTCACAAATAATCCACGACTGTCCTTTTTGCCATCACTATCACCATGCTGGTTTTCTTTCCTGTGATCATCATTTTCAAGTTCACGTTTTTCTTTAAGTTCCTCCTCTTCTTCAACCCAATCATGGCTGGCTGGAATACACAGCTTTTCCACCACCATCTGTGCCACATCTTTGGAACATCCCAAAAACCCTTGTTTGCTCTCATCAGTGGCTTGCCAATTCTTACCTTCGTTCACACCCACTTGAAAGATTGACAGATCAACTTCAATTCCTTCAGTACTTTGTTCATTTGGATTGAATGGTAGACCAATGAGACAATTTTTCAAACTGGTTTTCCCTGCTCGATCCTGACCAAGAAGCAACACTCGAGCGCGATAAACATTGACGGCTCCATTTCTAAGAGCACGTTGATAAACAAACTGGGCTCTTTCTCCTCGTGCCTCTATTTCTGTAGGAACTTAAAGGAATGCAATGTACTGTCTTAAAGGTTGTGTCTACCAAAACATTGCAATCATTATGTTAGCAGTCACACACTATGCATGTTAGATACATGTATCAAATCAGTAAAATCCCCTTAGCTTGCTTGAATCTCTGCAAAGCACAGTCGGTACAGTATGTGACTGGCCTTAGAGGTCATGGCTTGAAAACATTTTGCCATTCATGTGATATTACAGTATTGTCATACTGCAGCTGTACACTAATTTTGGGTGTCAAACAAAAAATTCCACAATTATTTAGTTTTTCAACACTATACTGTTACAAAAACTGCCATTGACATCACAAACTTCGCTCTCTTCTGTGCTTATTAGTTGGGATTGATTAATGAGGGGTACTACAATTAAAGGAGACATACTCCACACTTTAAATTCCACAGAGGTTGACATCTCTGCAATCTGCATCATCAGGAGATAGCTCAATTGTCATGGCTTAAAATTTGTATATCAGACTAGGTAAAAATCATAAGGGAAGAAGCATTTAAAACAAGAACTTCAGGTGATTCCAAAAGAAAAATGTAATACTTTGCCTGACTCAAACCTGACTCATCACTCAAAGTTCATTCGTGACGATATGAGCAAACTAAGTACGTACGCATGTACTGGAGTTGTACTGTATATGTTGTAGTTAATTTCTTATTTTAGGTAATTATTGTTTTTCTTTTGTTTTTAGGTATGGTAATAATATGCTGAAGAAGTTGAAACAAAAGAAAAATAAAATTTACCTGAGATAAAAAATTAACTACAACACATATAATTCTAGTGTCCATTAACATTTTACCCTTGAACCTGTCATTGAAGTTTTAATTATTGTTAAGTCTCAATACTTTTCTCCTTTAACAAATTTGAAAGACAACAATTCAAATTAAAGCTCAGAGTTGTTCAATAATGCACATAAACCTAATACCAGGGGGGTGGGGGTGGGGTTTACTCCCTATAATGGCCTATATGGGGACTGAGGCTCCGCCCAAAAGGGGTACCTTTTTCAGGCTTCAGGTATATGAAAGGGTTAGGGATTTTACTCATTGAAGTATACCAAAGGGGAGTGAAATCTGTCATTTGGGTCTGTGAAAGGGCTCAAAGTGCTAAATGGTTTCAAAAAGTCGCGAAAACATTCCATTTCTGTGATTGATTCCTATTTAAACGACAGTGCAGCAGCAGTTAAAAGAGATGCAAAGTTCTAAACAAGGTATGTGAAAGGGGTACCATTTGTCAATAGAAGGTATACGAAAGGGGTACCTTTTTCATGAAAAATGGTATAAAAAAGGGTAAGGGACTGGTCCTCCATCAGGGCGGAGCCTCCCTGTGTAAAAATTTGTTGAGTACCCTCCCTCCCCCCGACCTATTGAGCTTCATATTTTGGTATCATTATTAAAATAATACCTCTGCTCACCTGCAATGTCAGTTTTTACAAATGTTCCTTGTTTTTTTAACTTCAGAATGCATCTTATTGCTCCAGGTAAGTGCGCAAGTTTGTTACCACTCAAGTACAGCATTTGAAGCTTGTTCAACTTCTGTAAACTGCTTGGTAAATCTGCCAACTGGTTGTTACTCACACTCAGGCTCCTCAGCTCCTTCAAGTCACCAATCTCAGAAGGTAGTTCCCTTAGCTTGTTTTTATCCAAGTAAAGCCCTTCAAGCTTGTTCAGCTTCTGTATACTGGTAGGTAAGCAAACCAACTGATTGTTACTCACATTCAGCTCCCTCAGCTCCTTCAGGGCACCAATCACAGATAGTGTTGTTAGTTTGTTGCCAAACAAGTCCAGCTTCTCAAGCTTGTTTAGCTTCTTTATACTGGTAGGCAAACCAACCAACTGGTTGTTACTCAAAAACAGCACCCTTAGTTCCTTTAGGTCACCAATGTCAGCAGGTAGTTCGGTCAGCTTATTACCGCGCAAGTAAAGTTCTTCAAGATGTTTTAGCTTCTGTATACTGGGTGGTACACCAGCTAATTGGTTGTAACTCACACTCAGCCACCACAGCTCTTTCAGGTGGCCAATCTCGGAACACAGATCTCTCAGTTTGTTACCACACAAGTTCAGCTTTTCAAGCTTGTTCAGCTTTTGCATGCTGCTAGGTAAACCAACCAACTGATTGTGTTTCACAGACAGCTCCCTCAGCTCCTTCAAGTCACCAATCTCAGCAGGTAGTTTGGTTAATTGGTTATGCTTTAAATCAAGCTTTGTAAGATTTTTCAGCTTGTTAATACTTGTTGGTAGTTTGATCAGGTTATTTTTATCCAGCCTAAGTTTCTCCAATTTACTCAGTTCAGTAACTGCATCAGGAACACTGGATAGTCCTCTGCCATTCAGATCCAAAATTGCGACTCCACCTTCATATTTAATATAAGCTTTCAGATTTGTACTAGAATAATGCTCCATGTTTAAAATTTTTGAGACAGTCTTGCTTTTAATAATGACCTAAAACTAAAATGAACAAAAACAGCTATTAGCAAAATTAAACAGAGTATATTCAGGCAAAATAATCTCTGTTCTAAAAAGGTTGAATTCCTTTAAGCCAGCTATGTGGCACTGACAAAATCTGGAAGATGTTTGCTATTATTTTATGACTGGAGACGTCAATCACAAAATAGCAGAAAATAGCAGCAGTTTTGGCAGTGTTTTGAAATTGTGGTGAGATTTTCTTCCAATTTGGCAACCAAATAGTAATTGGTGTTAGTGCGTTTCACCCGTTTAATGGAAAGCCGGAAGTGATGTTTCCCCGTCAAAGGTCACATTTTTATCCACAGTTCAAAATATGAGTCATTTCATAATTATTTCCATTCATACTGCAGACTGTTCTACATGTAGCCCTTTGTTACACTTGCTCCTACATTTACACGTATGTAGTTGCATGACCTCACCAAAAGACAAATAAAAAATATTTTTGAAACAGCAAATGGGTGTGAGAATGCTTTGGTGGAAGGAGAAGACCTTGTTTGCCTGCACCTTACAGTACGGTGTGACCGGGAAAACAGTAAACACTTGAAATAATCTCAGGAATGTTTATTGTGTTATGACCAATCACTGCAAAGATCAGGGTGTGTGAACTGGCCACACAACCACAAACTAATTATTTAGGTTCTTGCTTGCAGCTTAGTTTTCTCACACCTGATTCGTTTTTTTCTTGCAACAAAATAACATTCCAGGTATGTTCATGGTTTTCCCGATTTGACTGTAACAAGCAGCAAGCCGTGGTACAAAATTAATGGTCCGACTCAGTAAATCGACACCATCCCCTGATGATCAGACCTGCAGTGTGCGGTCGAAACAACCCGATAAATATCAAAGATACTATTGTGAGACAAACAATAAACCAAACCCTTTAAATACACATTACCCAGGATGATTGATATCGTTCATGACAAGCAGCAGCAAATAGAAAGTCAACTTAAGAAGGTAATTGACAATTGACAAAAACAAGAGTCAAGAGAACATTTGGAGGAAAGACTTTGTGAAATAAAAAATTTTACACTTGAACAAGGGATAAATGTGGATAAATATAAGTCTTATGCACATGTCATCAGCTTGCCCTGGGGGTAGACCCCTGGGCCAACCAGGGGGATTGTAAAATGGGTAGAGCAAAGTTGAGGATTTCCCCCAGGGGTGGGGGAATTTAATAAGACAAAGTCCCCTGGGTCAAGTGCTTCTCAACGAAAAATCCCCCTGATAAACCTCCTATAACTGGGATTCACTTGATGGAGGGGGCGTTTTTATTATATTTGGGGATGAAATTTTACTCATTTCTGCTAGGCTTGGAAAAGCAATATAATATCTTTACTGAACAAAAATCACGACAATGAAAGAACAACTGAAGACAGATTCACTGAGGGTAGGAGAGACTGATAGTTTTTCCATAGACTACTTAAGATAACTTAAAGACTTAAGTGTTTCATGAGAATCTTTTTGAGATTCGATGTGGCCGTATTGTAGGTAGTAACAAATGGTAAAATCTCTTTTCATTGTTTTGTTTTGTTACGAAGAGCATCGTCTCCGTCCGTGAACTTAACTTCAGTCATTATTTCTTGAACGAGCTTACAGGGTAGCCTCGTTCAAGATCTTGTTTGCTTTGTTCAAAGTTTTCTCTAGTTATAATTAGTTCTTAAAAGACGTAATGTTTCTCCTTTTATAAAACCCTTTTTGCGATATAAATCCCTGTGGTTACCATCCGCAATTTTACAAACTTTGCAATTCCCCAACCCTTCGAACTAAAACAATGTCGTGAATTTTTCCCTCCCCAGGGGCAGAGAATCCAATTTATCCCCCTGTATTCCCACCCCTGGGGCATTATGTGTTGTACAAAAGGAAAGAAAATAAACTACACAGCTTATAAAAAGGAAACTACGATTGGCTTCAATGGTTTAACAACTCTTTAATGTAATGCTAATTCCTAGTCTTAAAATTTCAACCCCCTCACATTCCGTACATTTTCAAAATCGACTCACAAAATTAAGTTTGTACTCCACACCTAAATCCCCACCCCTCCCTGGGGCGTAATGAACGATCGATCTCTTTGAGCCGCAAGCGTGTCAATGATGCTCTATGAACTTCTACTAATAGGCAGACCACGGCAGCGGTCACGGCAATGTAAAAATATTTTTGCTTTGTACAATGAACAGGAAAGAACTTTTAAAACTACAAAAACTTGCCTCGTAGCTATGGCGGTGATGCTATTTTAGGATTTGTACCAGTTTAGGGATTTTCCACGTCACCAATGGCACTTTTCGTCCACATTCCCCCTTGTTTGTTACTAGTGAACAGCTCTTGATACACTTTTTCCGAGGTTTTCCCTCGTTCAATTCAAAAAGAGTCGTACGCGCTGAAGTGACGAAAGCCAAGACGGAAACTGAAGTAGCTTTACAATCTTAGGCTCATTCTCGTCCCCAGAGCCACTCGGCTTAATTTGTAACCGACCACGTGACCAAGAAACGGCGGGCTCTGGGGACGAGAATGTCGGGGGCTAAACATTTAAATGGCGCACACCCCCTTGTCATTTTACGTTAGCCAAGTGATTTAGGTATCCCTGCTAAGCGTACCGTCCCGTTTCCTTGATCGATTTTAGGAATATTTAGCAGGAACGGCGGCGACGGCACTGATAACGTCAAAAAGGTAATTGGTTTAATTAGTAATGGTAACAGGACTGAGTGGAGTCCAATTCGGTCTGTAATCATACGAGTGATTAACAAAATCGGACGACCGCGTAGCGGGAGTCCGATTTGTTTAATCACGAGTATGATTACAGACCGAATTGGACGACACGAAGTTCTGTTACCAATTAATCATAACTTTAACAAAATTTGTGACATAATAGGTTATTTTTTAAATCAAAACAGAAGAAATCCGAAATTTTGTTTCGCTAGCAGTGAAAAAAAAAAGCCATTTAAGCGCGCGCGTGATGGCGCGTACTGTCCAAGTACTTTGGCATGACGCGTACTGTCCAATTAAGGCTAAAATCAGGGCAGTTGATAGCCAATCAGAGTTGTCAATTTTGTTATAGTTATGATTATAGGCAAAACAACAATTTTGCACGCCCAGCACGCTTTTGAGAACATTTCCTTAACGTCCCTGCACGATAGCCTCAAGGCACAAATTGCTCTCTTGTTGCTCGGTAACTTTTGCCATTTGCAGCAACTTTAAATTTTGGGGGCAACTTAATTAACTAGTTGGAAATTATGGGAACTATTAAAAGAAAATTTCAGTCCTTTAAGGTGATGTTTTTAATACACGAGACGATTCTCAAAGACGATTTTTAGCGCAACACATTTACGTTGTTGCGACATTGTTTTCCGATTGTTTCGAATGATTACAACATTATTCCAACATTGCAACGCTGTGTTGCGCTAAAAATCATCGTTATGAATCGTCCCGTGTAACATTCACCTCCTCAGTTAACATTTACGGTAACAACGTGTGCATTTACACCTATGCCCAGCCCCCTCAAGTAAAATACGACGTGCGGTTTGACGTAGCCTCCTTCGCCTGCGGGGGAGGCTAGGTTTGACGTAAATGGTTCGCAAATAAGTCCAAGTTTCTCAAATTTGAGGGCAGTCGGTGCGGCTGTACCGACAGCCTGCGGACAACTGTGTGAATTCTCCTGCCTAGGGACAAGGCAGAAATAATTAAAAAGACCATGAAACTAGAAGAAAGAGCTGCCTCACCGTCCATAGCCTGCGTAGCAGGCTCTTGGAAGTAGTAAGCGCAAGAAAAAACGGGACGCGGGAGAGAGACACGCGAGGGGAGAGGGAGCACTTGCCTAAGAGGCCTCTCGCGCGCCCGGTCTTTCTTGAGCCCAAGCACTTCCCAAGCTCTTCCAAGCGCCTGTTACCCAGGCTACCTCAACAAAACTCACGGGTGAGTTGTGTGCCTCGGTCACAGTAATTTGGGCTGGTATCCCCTGATAGGCTCGGTAGGGATACCCAGAACACTGATCCTGCTGCTTCTGAAAATCGTTTTGGATGGTCTCGCCCAGGTTTATAAAAGCCTATACAGTACAGCGATGTGCCGCTGGACAGGGTGTGGTTTTTGACTTCCCGTCTTAAATAAGGTATATAATTGTGTGTGAGTCTGTCAACAGGTTATTTCCTGCACGATTGATTTGACTTGCCAGATAAACAAGGTATGTATTTTAGGAATTTTTTGCCCTAAACAGGGTCAGGGTTTTAAGCCCTCAGCGACTTACCTATACCCAAATATTGGTCGAGTACCCACTCAGGGGTTCCTCTTTTTAGTGACTACGGTGATAGCTGGTGATCGCCCCCGATACTGGCTGCCTTAATTTTTCCTCCTTTAAACTCGGATCCAAAACGAAGACAACCCTTTAGGGCTCCTTCCAAGGCCCAGAATAGACAGAATAAGCTATGTCAGTTTATAAACTGGGGCCAAATTGCAGCCACAGTAATAACTGCAAGAGTAATGAACAGAGAACACAAATGTCATGCTGGCAACGTACTAGGAGGAGCACAAGAAAAGTAAAAGAAAGAGTTTACCTAATTCTAAATGAAATTTCCTTTCTTTCCAGAACCGACTGGTTTGCTTGCTATCCAGATAATGAAGGTGTTTTTAAAATATTAAAAGGGAGCACGACCATAGCGACAAGCAACTCTGATTAAGTGGTGCAGGAATTGAACTCTCAGTTGTAGACCTGGATTAGCCTGCGTGTAAGCTCTCCGGGGCACTCTGGTGGCGGGGCGGGAACAGGAAGGAGGGCTTGCAACTACAGGTACGTCCACAGGGCGCAGAGGAGTTATTTGTGAGTTATTGTTAAATGTTACGGTTGATACCACGCATCATCTGTGTTTTTATACTGTAAAATCGAGCAAACCGTCATTTGATCAACTTATAAACCTGGTAATATATGTGTGTATATACAGGTGTTCATACTATATTGGATAGCTTTTCATGTCAACATGAAAAACTCGCCGTTATAGTGTCGACACAGCCCAAAAATATTTTACCAGTCTCACATATTACATGTAGCTGTAAAGCTGAATACCTTAACACTTGAATAAATTACACTATTCTTAGTATTTTTATTATTTATTATTGTTATTACAGAAAGGCTAATTACTTTTTAACGAAACACCAACCACTAGCCGGATGACTGACGAACAGACCAACTATAACCGGACGGAAGGACAACCCAACTGATCGATTTACGTGACTAACTTATTCACAGAATGACTCTAATAAATGATCATGACTGACGGAATGAGTGACTAACTGGCTGACTGGCTGACTGGCTGACTGGCTGACTGGCTGACTGACTGACTGACTAGGTAAGGTAAGGCTAGTAAGGTAACAACTTCATTTAACGAGGGTAACACATGACAGTAAAAACTGATGAACTAGTGGCTCTCAGTCGTAATTAAAATATTTAGAACTAATAAAAAAAAACGACGAATTAAAATGTAAAAATACTACAAGATAAGAAAAAGTGATCTGTACATTAGAATAAAAAGATAAAAAGACATTATACATTAGACAGATGATTGAATGACTACTTGGCTGATGGAATGACGAACTGGCTAACTGAATGACTAACCTGACTGAATGGCTTTCTGACTAACTGACTGGATAAGTGAATGATTTACTAACTGGCTGAGCGACTGGATGACCAAGTGACTGACTAAAAAAATGACTTACTGACTGACTTACTAACTGACTGATTGAAATACTTACTGACTGAATGACTTGCTGACTAACTGACTAAATGACTGACTGACATACTAACTAATCGAATGACTTACTGCCTAGATGACTGACTGACTTACTAACTAACTAATCAAATGACTTACTGGCTAACTGACTAATTGACTGGATGACTGAATGACTTACTAGCTAACTGACTGACTAACTAATCAAATGACTTACTGGCCAACTGACTAGTTGACTGACTGACTGACTGACTGACTGACTGACTTACTAACTGACTGACTGACTGACTTACTAACTGACTGACTGACTGACTAATTGGATGACTTACAGGCTAACTGACTAATTGTTTGGATGACTAACTGACTGGATGAGTGGCTGACTGACTGACTAACTAAACGAATGACTAACTGACTAAGTGATTAAAAAAATGGATGACTGACTGCATGACTTACTGGAAGATTGAATGACCCGCCTGACTAAATTTTTAACTAACTGACTGACTGAAAGACAATGAACTGAAAAACTGTGGGACTGACTGGAGGACTAACTGAATGACAGATAAACTGTTATAACAGCTAAATGACAGATGGACTTAAGAACTGAGTAACTGAATAAGTGACTGAGGAACTTACCAAAAAGTATCTGAAACGGTCAGTACTTAAGAACTAACATAGAACTTGACTAAACAGTTTACTACTTTTGCTATCACCTAGTTACAGAGCTAAGGGTGCTTTCCAAAAAGTCAGAGCTGGCTGGGTGGACCATCAGCAGGGCTCGAAGTTGCCACCAGTGCGATCCCCAATGCGACCAGCTTTAATTCATTGGCGACTAAATTTTCACGCCTACTCGCCAACCTGGCCCCTAAGACGTTCTTCTTTGGGAAAACGTACACAAATGATAATCTGTTACCGTTTACAAAACTAACGGATAGTTAACGGTTTTTCTAACGCTCTAACCTTTTGCCCAAACTCTTTTAATTAACGGTTTGTTTAAACGTTTTGACGATTCGTCTAAACGCTTTAACGATTTCTTCCAACACTCTAACGGATTGTTCTTATGATCTAACAGTTAGTCCGTCTAACGTTTGACTTTTACTTGAAAGAGGATTGTGAAAATCAAAAGTGATGAATTCAACGCAAGTCTTATCGACTTTCGGGGAAATCGATTGTAATTCTCAACAGGTCGTTCCGTGTTTCTCCGGGAATGACTTTAAGCGCCTCGATTTAAAACAGTGTCTTTACGTCAAGCATGTATCTCGATTTGGGACTCGATAGCAGATTCGTCTGATAAAAGCTTACGCTAATCGAGAACGAACGGCGCTTATTGCTCGAGCTTTTTGTAAACAACTTTATGCAAATTTCTGTTGAGTGTGACGACCCAAATAAAAGCTCTGTCGTATTTTATTGACTTCAAGTACCGTTGAACTCATGCTGTTTGTCTAACAGACTTCTCGCGAAATCTACTTCTTTGCCCGCAAACTGATCAGCGACGTTTCCTCTTTCTGGAGACTTTCGATAACGTGCTAGACAACCGCGAAATAGAACAAGTTTCACCGCCCATTTCTGAACATGCAAATACATGGGATGCAAAACAAATTTTGCAGATTTTGTTCTTTAATAACCCAAATAAGTTTTTAGTGATTCCTAAAGTTTGTTTATCTAAATGTGTATTCCATTGCTTGAATACCTGTTGGAGGAGATTTACGCTTGAGTACGGGTTCATTTTCCCGAACAACGGCTGGTAATCGAGCCTCGAGCGAAAACCGTTCGAAAGCCGGGTTCAAAGGAAGTCTAAAGCATTCTTTTTCTCTTAAAGCTAAGTGGAAGATGTTAAGTTTATTGTATTTCAGTAGTTCTTAAATATAATTTTTGGCAACTAGAAGACTTGTTCTGGCGACCAAAATGAAAAATTGGGGGCCAGCTGGCCCCAACATTTTTTTCTGAAAGTAGAGCACTGCCATGGCCGAACCAGTCGTTTTGACACTGAAATAGGCTTTTCCCAAGAGTTTTTTTTTTTTTGAAAAACCATCTCTCTCGTGCATACAAGCTATTTATGGTTTCATTGACTGATTGGGCTGAAAAGTTTTAATAAAAAGTGAAATTCTCACTACAACGGGAATGGTCTGGCCAGTCAAATCTGACAAATGCAAAGCGCCCTAAGTAACCTAAGTACTAGCTAAACAGAATCACTTACAATGAACTTGACATATAAGTTAACTAACTATGCGACAAATTAATTACCTAAATTCGTACTTGAATTTATCACATAGCTTAAAACAATGGCTTACGGTAATAAAAAAACTGCGAGGATCACATCCACATTAATTTGTAACAACACCCCAACCTACTATATATGCACAGAAATGAGCAATGGACACCCTTACTGACTTAAGATGTTGTAATGTTATTTTCATTCAGAGTTGCTTCTGAAGATGTACGTTGTAGTACGTATACGAAACGTCACGTTCAAGAAGGATGTATGTTTTTCCAGAAATGTGGTTTTCCACATGATTCCATGGCGATTTCCGTATAGTGCTATCCTAATAATTCACACACACACACATACACACACACACACACCCATCTACAATTCAGTTATAATGAAAGTCAATCGCATCTTTAAAGTAAACAAACATGTTCACCCACACTTCATAACCGTTGGCTACTGCTAGTAATAAATTGATAAATGTTTAAAACAAGGTTGTGATGTACAACAATTTCTGTCCAAATATCAGGTTATTCCTTCATAACATGGTTACAGAAGTAATGCACCTAGCTATCAATGTTTATCTGGATGGACAGGGGGAAAGCCTGAGGCACATCTTGGGGATTTAACATAAAGGAGCGATCTAGGGCAGCCTGTGGTGGACACTTTTGATTATCGCCAATTGCTGGGGGAGGGGGGGAGGGACATTGAATTTTCTCTAACCAGAGATGCTATGTTGGAATGGAAGCTGAGAAAGACCTGGTTAGCACTCAAGTTGCATAAGCAAGGGGGAAGGGGGGGTGATATCCAAAGATGGCAGCCATAGTTCCAACAAGGATTTGTGCGTAACTTATTAACATTCTCAGGGTTTTTTCCTACTCGTGAATCCATCCATTCCGACGTGTTGTCCTGCTCTTGTTGAGTTGGGAAGATTAACTCTTATTCACATATGACTGTTTTGCTTGAGTTTGAAAGAAAAGGAATTTGCATGTTGACTGCTAAAAAATTGTTTTAAATTGGTAGGTGGAATACATTCCCAACAGGATGCATGAAAATGTGCTAACTGAACTCAGAAATAAAATTCTGAAATTCTTTTGACCAACTATCAAGTCCCTGGGGTACGGCATTTGACCCTAAAATTGCTTTCAGTTCAAATCCCCAGCTTATATGGTCTATATGCCTTTTCTCTCCTGCCTCCAGCTTTACAGTAGGGAGTTTAAGATACGGAGACTACGGACTACGAACTACGGCTGGACGAGCGTTGTCCTTTGTTCGTAGCACTGGGTTGAGTCGTGCAAATATAGAACGTTAAGATTGCACTACAGACAGTAGACTACGACAGAAGAGACGGAGAGGGAAACAACACGCAAAGATTTTCTTGTTTTCATCACAGTTCACAAAAATGCAAGTCAGTTTTGCCTGTGATCTTATCTTTAGAACAATGAACAAATTCTTCCATACTTGAAGGAAGCAATTACGTCGGGTGAAATTGGTAAACAAAGTTTTGGTTACACAGGTTTTATTTTTTCGCTCATGAATACTTATGTCAATTATTAAAGATATAGACAGAAATAGTAATAGCTCATTTATTAGATTTAGAAGATGGACTTCTCCGACTACTGATCTGTTGTAGTTTGAAGTACTGAAAGGCCGAGTTTCGATTGTCTCGAGCATGTGCAGTAGCATATTTATCCGTAGCCGTAGTCCGTAGTCGCCGTAACTTAAACTCCCTATTGAGAGGTGAATACATAACGATATTCCGCCTATTGATTAGCATTTTTTAGGCTTCACAGTCACTGATTTATCATCCCAAAGTTTTTAAGCAGGAAAGTTATGAGAAATGCTGCAACCGAATAAAGTCACGCAACACATTTTAAGACCGCATAACTTGATTTTTTCTGGTATCGTTTGGTCTTATGTTGTCTCCAAAACAATCAAGACGTTTCACCAATTTCCAGCTACAAATAATAGGAGACATTTGATTTTGACAAAAGTTTGCATTTAGCTGCATTTGCTATCGACACGTTTCAATAGGCGCGATTCCATAATGTATCAAACCCACATTGACCTAGGCATTTGGTTTTTAAATTGCCTCACCACATTTACTAACACCTTTGATTGAAGTTTATCCCTTTTATCGAAGTTCGTAAACGAAAATGAACTTAAAATAGTCCTCAAACAACCGTCAAGACTCAAATCTGAGATAACTGTTCAATGACAGCTTCATTGTTATTCAGCGGACGAACCGTTTACGCTCGCTACTCAGAGTAGCATGGTTCTGTGTTCTAGAATCTCGTAAACGAACTAGGTTCACACGCCTGTTATGGGTAACGTCTGAAGCAACATTTATACTTATTTTGATCGTAATGAAATATGCCGAACTTCCGGGCCGACTGTAAAAGAATGCAAATTTGGTGACTCTATTTTTTCAATAACAGGCAGCACCTGTAAGTGTGCAAAGAAAGTAGTCATGCAATTGTCAACATCAAACTTACCTTTACAGAGACACGGCTGTTGATCTGTAAAAGAGAGCTTCTGAATGTCCTGGACTATATTTATCGTGAATTAATCACACTCTCTTCACGCCTTTACAAACTAGTGGTTTATTATCAAGTCTGCGTTCTGATTCGTTGAGCTACAACTAGGCTACCGTAAAATTCCGAAAATAAGCCCCTCCAAATATAAGCCCCCCAAACCACTGACGCAAAAAAACCCTCCGTTAAATCGCCCCCCCAAATATAAGCCCCCCCCCCCCGGGGGGCTTGTACTTGGAAAATTGCCCTCAAATATACAAAATAATAAATAATAATAATCATCTTTATTGAGGAAACTTTTTCATAAAAGATATGGTTTTCAAAAAGGACCTCAAAACTAGATATATATTATAAAAACAAAAAAAGCTATAAAATTACAAAGGGATTAAAAAGATACAAAAAATGCATAAAAAATTAAAATAAGTATAAGTAAAAATTAAACGTAAGTAGCTATATTAAAAACTTAAAAACAGTACGTTTAAAACTATTTACATTCCTTGAGTCTTTGATCGTCTGACTGAGGGAGTTAAAATCGGAAACGGCATGATATTGTGTTCTTTGCTTCCCCTAGTTTCTTTTGACACGTGGTAATCTAAAATTGCCTTTGTTACGTGTATTATGCCTATGAAGTACGTCTTGTCTAATCAAGTCCATATCGTGATTAATTAGGCCATTGATGCATTTGTATACGTGTACACACCTTCTTTGAAATCGCCTTTTCTCTAGAGGCAGCCACTTGAGAACGGCTAATGCCTCAGTGGAGGATGAGTACAATGGTCTATTTAAAATAACTTCAGCGGCCTTATTTTGCAAAACTTGCAAACTAGACATAAGGGTAATATTATGTTCATCGCCCCATACTAGATCAGCATATTCAAAAAGGGGCATAACAAGACTTTTATAGAAAAGTAGACGCGTCCTGAAAGGCAATAAATGCTTTTAAAGCAAAAACGGTAAATTTACTTCGAACTATAAGGCTAACCCAATCGATTTGTAAACGCAAATTTCCCTCCGTAGATAAGCCCCTCCAAAAGTAAGCCCCTCAAAAAGGGTCATTGAAAAATATAAGCCCCGGGGCTTATTTTCGGAATTTTACGGTATATGTTGTTGTAGCCCACTAGTAGCGAAAAGCGCTTGCTTTGAAAACCAAAAACAATGGCGACTGAATCGTGTTTTGCTAGCTAAAGTTGTTTTGTCTCAATATTTTTGACCAACTAGTTGGATTGTACTAAAATAATTATTCCTCTCGCCCCCCTTTTTATCTGAGTCAGAGCCCATTCGGGCTCGAGGAATAATTGTTAATTATTCTTTTACAAAATTGTTCCCAGGGTCTCTCTCCCGAGTGCCAAGCCACATTTACACTTACGGTAGTCCGTCGACTAAGGCACATGACTAAGGCGAACAAAAATTAGCCTTCCTCAGGGCCAGAGCCACACTGAAAGGAAGACTAATTTTGTTAGTACGGGGGCTAAAATAAAAATAAAAATGAAACTGAAAGATTCTTACAAATAAAGGTTTGAAAATTAAAAACAACAAATGATGATTGGTGTCGGCCACAAGGGTGGTTATATCATATATTATGAAGCTTTGTCTCATTTATTCCATGACGAAACATTGTTTTTCCTTTGCTTTCTTCCAGTAGGCTGACTAAGTCATGTTTGCAGCGTATTGAGCTCAAGAGGAATGAGACGAAAACGGTTGATTGAATGTCCAGGTTATTGGAATCGGAAGCACTAAAACTTGGAATCCGGAATCCGAAAACGGAAACGGAAACAGAAACGGAAACGGAATACGGAATACGGAATCAAATATCAATGATAGAAAATTAAAGGATTTCACATTGCATAATTTGGTACAATCCAAAGAGAATTTGTTCTAGTTCCGTAGTGTGGGTTATTGCACTGCAAGGCCGATGAAAGTAACTTTTACGAGTAATTTTTATTCACGAGTTTATGGGTTGAATAATACAGTTAAATATTACCTTTTTAGCTAAATGTCAAGAATAGTAGTAGTTGGCCCCAGACCACACCACGTGATCGTCCCGAAACTGAATACTCAACACATGACCGACCCGTGACGTGACCACAGTTCGGGTGTTTTAGCAATAAGTTCAACTTTTTCGCCAAGCTGAATACTGATGGAGTACTGGTGTACCTTTAATTGAGTTTACGTTGACGTCCGTATTTTTGTTGAAGAGGCTTATTAAACATGGCGCATTATTTTGATGTAATCAGTTGGGGAATCAAGCAAATGCGTGCACAATTCTCTCTTCTCTTTGGACTCGACAATGCCATGGTTCTCTTGAGTAAGTTGTCTTGATAAATAAAACTGAACACTGTTCAAGACAACCCAGAAAGGACACTCAGGAAAAACTTGACGGCTACGCCTTTCAGTTATATAAACAACGCCTCCGTCGATTTAAACGAAGTCTGTCTCCATATAACTTACCTTTTTCATAAGGAACTAGTTTTTGTCAGTGACGTTTTTCTCCTTTTTATTTGCTGTCCCATGAGAGTTTGCATTCATTGCCGGAAGTGGTATCAAGAGTATTTTCACCGGAATCGACTCCTGTAGTGATTCAGCAGTCTCCTCTTCTCAGCTAATTTATTCATTTGTGTCCTTTTTTAATCTGTTTATTTATTTTATTGTCATTGCTAATATATATATTTTTCAAATCGATCGCTTGGAACCTTCTTTCACGGATTCCGCATTCCGCATTCCGTATTCTGTTTCCGTTTCCGGATTCCATATTTTAGTGCTGTCGTATTGGAATGCAGTGATAAGGGAGTGGAATCGTTGAAGTTGCCATCTCTACGTCGCGTCACATAGCCAAATAAAATTATCAGTGTCGCGTATCATTTCTTATCACGTGTATTTGTATTTGAAAAACTTAACATCATATAAACTGTGATTTTTAATATCCTGTTAGTGTAAAAAAAATCTAGGAAATGATTTGTATATTTTCACAAAACAACAACAGCAACAACAAAAATGAAGATTTCCGTACCCGAATAAAAGTATTCATACTTATCGCGATAGAAAAAAAATATGATGCAGTAAACCGAAAATTTCCCTCCGCTCCCTCCCCCCTCCCCACCACACTCATCACTTTTTGAATGGTCCATCCCTAAGACAAGTCAAATCTCCAAAAATGGAAAGGTGACGCGAGCGGTGCAGACACTAGGAGGGCTCTTCATCCCATTCCTTTCTGCACGTCGCCCATTCGGCTTTTGCATCTTCCTATACTTCTAAGCACGACCTTTCGCGAAAACAGTCGATTCATTTTTAATATAAAAAGGGAAGGGGGTGTCAGTATTCACTGAATCAAGCTCTCCTTGAACGCCTGCTTACATCTTTAACCTTTCTGAAAAAGTCTCTGCGCTCTCAGTCCTAAATTTAAATAGAAACATTGCCTTTGAAGTCTCTTTTTTATGGCAATCGATGCAACGAAAAAGATGTGCCAGATTATGTCTGCTCAGAGAGACCACTCAAAATTCAGAGCCAGCGAGGTAACTTAATTTTGGCGAGTGGTCGCTTAATAACCTAACCGAAAAATTAACTACCCAACTTTAAAACGATACTAACTTACTGAGCCGAATGATTTCAACCAGACTCAATCCATCACAATCTACATGTAAATTACTTGATTTATCTCAATACAAAGCTTTTAAAAAGTACATCAGTAAAGAATGACAAGGAACACTGAAATCAAATTTAGATTCTACTGAATATGGTTCAATTAAACAGTTATTTTAACGGTTCAAAAAGTTAATATTCACAATGAGTTAATAAGAAGCAACCTTATGCAAAACCGACTCCTAACGAAAAGAATTCTGTTGAGTTATAAATATGGCCGCTTTCCATTTGTCAGAATTGGCCGGCCGGATCATAGCCCGACCAGTCATTTGAAAATGAAATACGCTTGTTCCAAGAGTTTTTGCTGAAAAACGTTCTCCTTCGTGCATACTATTTAGGATTTCACTGATCTAGCTCGAGAGTTTTGATTAAAAGGAAACTGATTATCATTACGACGGAAAAGGTCTGGCCGGTCAATTCTGACAAATGGAAAGCGCCCATATTCATAGAAATCAGTGGCGGATCCAAGGTAGCCGCCGCCCCCCCCCCCCCCCCCCCCCCCTCCATTATTATTAGACCAAACTGAGGTCTGAAGAGCAGGAAAAAAATGACCACCCCCACCCCCTCCACTTATCTGGATCCGTTCTGGATCCGCCACTGGAAATGATCCTTTACCAACACAACTAAAGCTTGATATATACAGCGACCGAAAACAAATACCCTAAGAAAGAAAATTGTACTTTAGAAATCTTTTACCTCAAACTGAATATTTTCAGAGACTGTAGATAAGGAACCTCTAAAGCAAGGGTTGTCCTTAATAACTAAATGCCATTGATAATGCTGGAATAAACTCCGACTTGCATATAATTCTCAACGGTGAGGCCGTGTTTACATACACGCCGCAAACATCACCAGCAACATGCGCATACACAGTAATCAGGTGATCATTAGTACAGCCATTTTGTTAGGATGTTTACAACAACAGGGTAACCAAACTGCCTCTGCGAATGTTACTTGTGTTCATGTTTGCGGCGTATGTGTGAACCTAGGAATTCAGGCACATACTAAGACAGAATTTTTTTCTAGAATGCTTAAGGCGACAGCAGGTAATGTGGTCCTCAACAAACAAATCATATTAGAACAGAACAGAGTGAATTAAATAATCATATACATTTTCACATTACCTAAGGGGACTGTGTATGAATTTTTTCACAAAGAAGATTTCCCTTACGAGTTAACCATATTTAAATGTCTTTATATACCGTCACAATAACGTTGACGAATTGCAGACATGTGAAAAACAAGGAAGTGTTCAATATAAATGGACAATGAAGTTTCTTGCTAACAACACAGTAAATAAGGGGGCAACTCAGAACTCTGGCAACTGAAAGGTGTAATTGCACTCCTCTGCGCTCTGTGGTACGCCTCTGGAATTTGAAGATCTGCATCGAAAACGTCGATGCGAAATGGTGACTGGCGCAGATGACATCAGTTATGATGTCACTACCTTTGGCACATATTTTTCTATGTTTTTTTTTTTTACATTCGCATTCGTTTACGCTTCGCACTGATTGGCAGAAATCTGACACCTCAGAAATATTTTTCGACAAATGTGCCCAATATTTCGGTATGACTTGGATCTAGTCTCCTTCGCAGCCGTTATTAGGGTCGTCACTCGTCACTCGTCACTAGTGGGGAGGAGCGTTGCGTGACGAGTGACGACCCTAATAACGGCTGCGAAGGAGACTAACTTGGATCTGGCGTTAAAAAAAGTGACTTAAAAAGTGATGTAACGTCCACCATCAAAGAAAACACAACGTCACATGAAGCTGCATGAGAACGAAAAGGACTGAACCTCACTACTTCCGGTGCTAAGTTTTCCGCTATGACACTGCGAGGTTGGTTACACTGATATCAGACAGGTTTCTGTGACACAGTTTGGTGCAGTGTAAACAGGTATTCATACTATACTGGATAGCTTTTCATGTCAACATGAAAAACTCTCTGTTATAGTGTCGACACGGCCAAAAAAAATTTTTACCAGTCTCACATATTAGCTGTAAAGCTGAATACCTTGACACTTAAATAAAGTTTTTATTATCATTTTAACTATCTTTATTATTGTTTTTACATAAGGGCTAATTACGTATTTAATGAAACACTAACTTACTAACCGGATGACTGACGAACAGACTAACTAACCGGATGGAAGGACAACCCAACTGATCGATTTATGACTGACTAAATGACTGACGGAATGGATGACCAACTGACTGATTGAAGGACTGACTGACTACTTGAACGTCTAACCTGACTGAATGACTTACTGATAAACTGAGGACAACTGACGGACTGACTGATCGAATGACTTACTGGCTAACTTTGTCGTTGACTGGATGATTGACTGATTTACTAACTAACTGACTGACTGACGAGCTAATCGAATGACTTACTGGCTAACTGACTAATTGTTTGGATGACTGACTGACTTACTAACTAACTCACTGACTGACTAACTAATCAAATGACTTACTGGCTAATTATAACTGACTAATTTTTTTGGATGACTGATTGACTGACTGACTGACTAACTAATCAAACTAATCAGATGTCTTACTGGCTAACTGATTACTTGTTTGGATGACTGACTGACTTACTAACTGACTGACTGACTAACTAATCGAATGACGTACTGGCTAATTCTTTGGATGACTGACTGATTTACAGTTACTAACTAACTGACTAACTAATCAAACGACTTACTGGCTAATCGACTAATAATTGGATGACTGACTGACTTATTAACTAACTGACTAATTGTTTAAATGACTGACTGACTTACCAAATAATTGAAAAACTTACTGACTATCTACTTGACTAACTAATTGACTTATTGACTAATCGAATAACGTACTGACTAACAAATTAAAAGAATGGCTGACTAACTGACTTACTGGAAGACTGAATGACCTGCCGGACAAAATTTTTAACTAACTGACTGACTGAAAGACAATGAACTGAAAAACTGTGGGACTGACTGGAGGACTAACTGAATGACAGATAAATTGTTATAACAGCTGAATGACAGTTCACAGCCCCCTATTTTTCCGTGAAACCGTTGAGATATAGCAAGTCTTACCATTAATGGCGGCCATCTTAATTTTCAAATGTACCGAGGGAACGGACGTCGGGGATTATAGCTCTAGGGGGAGGGGGGCGAGAAAAATAGAAAAATATTTTTCTCGCTTCCTCCCAAACCGCTTCCCGTCCCCTAAGTAGTTTTGACACTCATGCAAGATGGCAGCCCGTAACGCAAAGCAATCGATCTCGACGATCTTACGGGAAAATAGGGGACTGTGAACAGTCTAAATGACTGATGGACTCAAGAACTGAGTAACTAAAAACTGGCTGAGGAACTTACTGAAAAGTATCTGAAACAGTACTTAAGAACTAACGAAGAACTTTACTAAGCAGGTTACTACTTTTCTCATCACCTAGTTACAGAACTAAGGGCGGTTTCCAAAAGTCAGAACTGCCGGCCGGCTGGACCATGGCCAGACCAGTCATTTTGACAGTGAAAAAGGATTTTTCGAAGATTTTTGCGGAAAAACCATCTCTTTCGTGGATACTAACTATTTAGGATTAGCGGACTGATTTGGCTGGAAAGTTTTAATAAAAAATGAAATTCTCATTACAACGGGAATGGTCAGTCAGTCAAATCTGACAAGTGAAAAGCGCCCTAAGTAAACTAAGTAGCTAAATTAACTTAAACAGACAGAATCACTTAGAATGAACTTGACATATAAGTTAACTAACTATACAGAAAATTAATTACCTAAATTCGTACCTGAATTTATCACCTGGTTTAAAACAATCGCTTACAGTAATCAAAAAACTGCGAGGATCACATCCACATTAATTTGTAAAAACCTTCCAACCTACTAAGCACAGAAATGGGCAACTGACAGCCTTACTGAACTACTTAGGGTGTTGTTGTTATTTTAATTCAGAGTTGCTTCTGAAGATGTATGTTGTAGCATACGAAACGTCAGGTTCAAGAAGGATATAATTTTTTCTAGCAATGCGGTTTTCCACATGTTTGTTACCGCCGTTCGCTTGTTATTTCTTACACGAGGTGTAGTCTGCTTTTATGAACGTGAAGCTCGTGCGCGTGTCCCAGCACAAGCGTGTTACTGCAGATCATTACGTCATAGTGACGCGGCGGACTGTTGGTCATGTCTATGCATGTTTCAAAGCGGTTTGCAGTACCATGCAGAATCACGTGATCATCCGATGTACCGTATTATCTGTCACGAAGCTTGTGAGGTTGGCATCCGAAGACGAAAATCCATTAACAAAATGGAAGAGCTCTGCCCCATCAGGCTGAAACACAAGGAATAACTATGTTACTAAAAAAGTAACCGTTCATATTTAATTCTTTTTCTCTCTCATGAGGCGCAAATCTAAGGTGGTACTTATACCAGCATTAATTTAAACACACTTTTTTAATCACAGCTAGATTTTTTTCCTACAAACCACTCGCCTGTTCCAGGCGTTCAGATTGTAAGGACAGCACAGAGAGATGTGAAAAGGAAAAACAGCAAGGGGTTGGGGTAGGGGGTTCCCTCCTCTCTCCTTCTCCCTCTCTTTCTCCTTATTTTTTTCCGCTCTCTCACTTCGCGCAGCACTCCAATATCTGAACACCTGAAACAGGCTAACCACTCACCTGGAACAGGCTAATCACTCGCTGTCACTGCTTACATTAAGGTCACATGACCTAACAATGAAACTGTTTATCGCCAAAAATCTGTTAGCTTAAGCAACGGCAACGGCAGCGAAAACGTCAGTTAAAAAGTGAACTCGTGCTTTTTCAAACTTCATTAATCTTATCCCATTTCATTTAATTTGTCAAATGTTGGGGAATTTTTCAGGAGTTAATTCTAAAGGACTGTATCTAAGATCAGAAAAAGAAAAAGAAAATTGTATTCTTGTGTTCATGTCCTCCATAAAACGTGAAACCAGACGGTTTCACGTTGTAGTCGTGCAACAACGGCAAAGAAATGTACAAAAACTCAAAGCGTGATGCACGTGCAAAGTTGTTGTTTTGCTAATCTAAACTTATTATTTTTTTGTCGTTCTTGTTGCCGTCCCCGTCGTCGTTGCTTAAGCTCCCTAATATTGCAAACTCTATGACGTCAGCGGCCAACAGAACACTTTTACTCGCGACATTTTCCGCGTCCTTGTTTTAATATTGGATCTTATTAAAGCCGAGTTCTATCTTTGATTGCGCCCCAGGAAACACAAGAGATCAGTTTACGCAATAACGACGGCGTCACCAATGAAAACATCACTGAAAACAGACAAAAAACAAGTTGTGCTGTGAAAACAATTCTTTCACGACCAAGTTTTTCACGCCTTGAATAACCAGTGTCAAGAACTGAGATCAAGGCAAATTAGTATTAACATACTTCACTAACCAGCAGAGTCGTTGTCTTCAAAATATTTCATGACGCTGCCTTCCTCAGGTCTTTTTGTGGGTGAGTTGCTTTGATGAGGCCATATATTTTGAAAGCGGAATAAACACTGTTTTTTGATCCTCCATCGTCTGAAACCACAAAGTCTCTTTACAAAGACGATTCAAATTCATTTAGTGCTCAGTTTTGCTGGTCTGTTCAGTTTTTTCCAGTTCCTTCTGTCGAAGTCGGAAAATAGTATGAAACTCCTCTGTAAAAGAAAGTACAACAAGAGTGTGTAAGTTTGATTGTACAACTAATGGCACATAATAGTATGGTTTAACAAAATGAAAAGCCAAGTCAGAGAAACCACTGCAGTCTCTTCCATTTTTCTTTTACCAGGCACCACTCCCCCCCCCCCCCCCCCCCAAATTATGATGGGTTCGCAGCAAAGGGAAGACGAGACCCAAAGAGGGATGCGCGGAAAGGGAAAAAAAGCCCTGGCGAATAGACACGGACTCTTCTACCCTTAAAGAGTTTGATTTGCCCAATCAACAACCTTCTACGGTCATGCAGTTTTTCCTCCTTATTCCACCCCTCCCCCCCCTCCGCCTTCTTCCGCGATCGTCTTTTCAAATCTCCTCTTCTCAGCCTGAAACTAAGGTTAGCGGCTCCCAAGTTTTCGCTGGACTGAGGAATTTTTCCGCTTTTTAAAGGAGAAAGAAAAAAAAGTACCTTGTGATTATCTCTCTCTCCTCTCTATAAACTGTGGAAAAGACAATAAGGTTCACTCGTTGATATAGCCATGATATTAGACATAGGGAATACCGGTTACAGTGCGCGCGAACAATTTACGCACACTGCATGTAAACCAGAAAGATCTGGGCCGTTTCGATGAGCATAATACAGCGCAATTTTCGGGTCTAATGTGGCTCCCCTATCAAGGTCAATTCAGTCCAATTAGCTAGGGCTTGAATAGGCTTTTGATTGAGCTCTCTTGGCTTAAATTGTGCTCAAATGGCTCAGTGGAGGCTGAATTAGACTTTACCCTGCAGGGCTAAATTGGTACTTTGGGGCTGAAACAGACTTTTTTAATTTTCAATGTACGACTTGAAAATGAGTTGGTTCAGTCATATCAGAAAACCAACAGGCAGGCTTTGTGACTGTGTGAAATTTTCGATACAGATAAAAACTTTACGGATAGAAACCGACCCTTATGGGACGACTGAGGCGGGAAAGCTGAAGACATGAACAAGGCGGACAAAAAGGGCCAAGAAACCCATCCAATCAAACTCTTATTGGATTGGATGATTTCTTATTTACATGAGAAACATATTTTATTGGCTAAGACCTCTTATCACAGTTTAAGAAATGGCTTTTAAGTGAGCATGTGAGAAGTACATACGAAAAATAAAGCTATTTATTTCACTTGCGATCAAACTATCTTGCTCGCTTTCGCTAAATAAAAATTTTAGTAATAGACCACATAACACGAAATGAGAGTGGATGAAACGTTCAACTCGATGAAATTCCAGGTCAAGGCATCCAAGAGCATGAACCATTGCAACCTTTTAACAGGTCTCTTTAAACGTTTCAATATCCGGCTGCAGTAGTTCTATAATGCAAAGAAAATGGTAAAATACCTTTTTAACTGACAACAAAACTCTAGGGCTAAATCTTTACGTTTTACATCGCACAGTGCTTTATGCAAAACACGGTAAGTTGCATCTGAGGCGTCCCTTTCTTTCCAAGCCATCAGCAAATTGTATGCTTTTTCAGAAAGTTTATCATTGCTTTTGTCGTGTTCTGTTATTTGTGCTTGATCGAACTGTAGCCGACGACCAATCTTTTTCCACTTGTCACTGATTTTTTCTGACAGACCCTCCAGTTCATCCGGTGTTGGACTGCCCTCTTTGATTTCTGTGAAAGGAAAAATTCTATTTAAAATTCGCGACGGAGATGACTGAAAATAATCGATGGAGATACCCAGGGATGGATCCTCCATCTTCAGACCAACGAAATAAAGTATGCACATGAATGAGACATCCAGAGCAAATTTAATGAATGGTTAAACGAAGGGGGGGGGGGGGGGGGGGGTACAAATTTATAAAAGAAGAGATTCGTTAGCCTGCGTAGCTAGCGGTATTTTTTTTCCTGTGGTTGGAAAAGTAAGAGATTCAGCCGCCTGAAAGCTGTACGGAGGACGAAAAAGAAAACTATGCAGGGGGTGGGGGGGGGGGGGTGGGGGGAGGGGGAAAGGCATGGTCAGGGTTTGAATCCCGGCAAGCCTGTTTTTTTTTCTAGCCTTTCTTTTCCCAACTATTTAAGTTGCGTATTCAATTATAATGACCTTCTTGGAAGGTCAGTTATTTCTTCACCCCGCAGTTCAACAGAAGTCATTGTTGTTTTTTTCTTATCAAACCTACTGCTTTTTGACGTTCTACATTTGCTCTTTATCAGACAGTACATGGTAATGATTGGCTGTACACAGAAGCAGTGGATGTGTGTGTGTGTGTGTGTGTGTTTTTTTTTTGGTAGCGCTATGGCTGTTAGGATTCGTGCATTTCAAGCCTCTTTCACAGTTGGTGAAATTTTCATGAGATGAACCAAACTTAGTGAGTAAAGTTCATGAAAAGTTTGACGTCTGGCTCAGTTAAGTTCGTCTGAATGAGTTTGGATCGTTCAACATGCACGTTCTATCCGTCTGCGTCAGACGACAGAGGTTTTTGAAGCTAAGACACGCCGACCTTATAAACACTGGTTATTGAGGATGGACAATGCCTTCTCGAAATGAAATTTAAGGAAATAAGTGGAAATAAAGAACAAAAACTTACCAGGTTCTTGCACATGCTCCATCGAACCGTGACGTGCCTGAAAAGGCATGAAAGGTAGAAAATTTTAGCGTACATGCACCTGGATATTAGGGGGAATTTCTAAAAAAGGAACAAAGTTTAGCAGGAGCTGTTTACAAGTGACTTGGAAAATACCTAGACTGGCACAAATCCTGGAACATTCACGCGGTAGGAGGCAAGTGCTGAGATGGCACGATTTCAAGATTTACAACGACCACTACAATTTGAGTAACTATTTCATTGCTTGGATAGGCTAATATTCTACAGACTTAAACACTTTCAAAAGGAGTGCATTAGAGCTCTAAGTAAATAGAAGTGCTAGCCTACTCCTAGGATAAGCCTCAACCTACCACTATTTTCTTCTTTTTCTAAGGCATTTTTCATATCATTTATCGTATGTTAGTATCTACAGTATTTACATTATTTTGTAGGATTATGTTTTTTAATAGTTTTCTAGTTATTATGGCAGATGTAGAGCTGCCCCATCTGGATACACCGCAATAAATCATCATCATCATCATCACTATCGTCATCGTCATCGCCATCTCCACTCTATAGAAGGCTAATGTCTATAAAATGTTTTAGGGCCTCTTTACATGGAGGTGGGAGACCCCAGATAGGTGAGGTAACATGTGGTGGGTCACCCCACCTTTCATGTAAACGTGATCAAACTAAATGAGAGATTATATGGACAGGCGGGTTACCCCACCAAAGCCGGCTACCTCAACTACGTGGGGTCCCCCACCTCCATGTAAATAGGCCTTTAGCCGATACTAGTAATACAAACCGCGCGTGGAATGTTCTGGATGGGCAAGTGAAATTTACACAATAGACTCGTTCTTCCTGTAGGTGTCAAGGTGTTATGGAACTCTACTTCTGCTAGGTCTTCGTCTTTAACGACACGAACTCGCAATTCAGTCTTGAACTCAAGATTGTCTTCTAATAACCTGTTCAAATGTAAAACAAAAATATCCATGCTGTAATAACGGTTCCTTTATAGTAAGCTTAATAACAAAAAGGCAAAGGCCTGACCTATTCAATTTGCATTTTCTCTGCTTGGATGAATTAGGAATCAACTAGACAGGTAAAAAACATTCCGCAAACATTTTTACTCCCTACTGGCGTCCAGTTGCTTGCAATGTGAGGCCGGTTTTTAATACTTCGTTGAGATTTGAGAGATGTCTTCATTACGGGTAATATTGCACCAGCGCGTGCATCAGCAATAAGTTACACGTGGTATTAAAAAAGAAAATCTTCAAAGAACTTGCTGCCGGAGTCAAAAGGATGCTTAACCACCGAGTCGCATGATCATTCCTGCAATTACAAAACGGTTCTACTTGGGGATGGGGGGGAGAGGAGGGTAAAATTTGTGTAGGCGCTCCTCGTTCTTGAATTGGTATGTGATGTATTTATAAAAAAAAAGCTTACCTGAGGTAAACATCCACGTCCTCATCATCGAACGGACATATTCCTCCTGATACAAAAACAAATGCTTTGTCCTCTCCTGGTATCATATCTTGCTTCGAACTGCCATCAGCATATATCACGTCTCTATTTTCAAGATCCTGTATCACCGCATGTGTAAGGTGTGTATGACAACATATAAGGCGCAAAATGTCTGGAATATCCGGACGAAAGTAAGCGAAGAAACTTGCTGGTCTGCGCGGCTTCCTTATCAATCGGGTCATGAAACTAATAATTCCAAGTCTTTCAACACTGGAGTTTTCTCGACGCCAGTCGAGAAGATAGGAATATCTGGTTAGTGGAAGAACCAAAAATTAAAGAGTGAGAGCCAGATTGAAGGGAGTTGCTATGAGCCTTGAAATGGCACAGATAAAATTTGAGCAGAGTCCTACGTAAAGGGAAACTAGTAAGAGCTCATCTTAACGTGTTGATTGAAAAAAAAAAGCCAGTAAGCACTTCCTTCCTGTGACGTCAACCTCTTTTCCACAACTACAATGAGAAGACTTGAAGAATATTGTTTGAGTTTTAATTTTGTGCGAACCACCTGGTTAATATTTATCCTGAGTAGGATAGAGCATGAGAAATAACGTTTTAAAAGAAAAACTGTCATTTTTGGTAACTTCCTGGATGCATTTTACGGAAAACCTAAACACCCACTCCTTATTAAACTGAGCTTCCAAACAAACCCCAAAACCTAAACCTAAAACTGTCCAATATGTCGCATGGGGAATTTAAATTCTGAGGTTACTATTTTTCGAAAATGGGAATCTAAAAAAGCCTTTGTTTAATCCATGTTGCAACATGGTCCATCGCATACCAGTTTACAGGTTTAAATCACGCAAACCGAGCCTGTACACAGACCATCGATTTTTTCTTTGTAGATTGTCAAGCTCACATATAGAAATAAACACCACAGGCAAATTTATTGTGTTCAAGCGCAAGGGGTTTGGGTTGGAGGTGGGGAAAGGAGAAAACAGGCGTGCGCTGTCGAAGAGAAAACGTCTGTGGACAGGCGAACTCAAACTTGATCCAACAGCATCCAACACTATAAAACACATCTAACATGCTGCGTCCAACAATGTTGAATGACGTTAAGCTAACACTTACCATTGTTGAATCTGTTAAACAGTTGCTTTTAAAAACGTCCATCTATTCTAAATAACTACATGATCTTTTTAGCGTCTTTACCCAGAAAATCGTTGGACCTGGATCCTAACAAAACTCCCGTCAAACTGTGCAGGTTTCACCAGATCAGTGAGTTCAGTCCATTCCTTTCTTTCTTCCTCGCAATTCAGGAACAACACTCTCACATGGCATTTGGTGGGATCTGGATTAAAGTCTTCCCGGTCTCGAAGAGAAGCTGGTAGCTGAATGATTACAGGCCTAAAGAACTGGACGACCTCAAAGCATTTAATTCGCAGAATAGGTCCAAGAAATACACCTTCCTCTTCAAATTCTTTATTTGGAACTTCTTGCACCTGTACCATTTAAAAGAGTAATTATCAGCAGTTGATTTCATGTATTCTTTAGGCTTTAAAAAAGACGTGAATTCCCCATAAGATAAATAAAAAGCTAACGTCATTTAAGTAACAAAAAGATCTCTACAAATATTCAGTAAACGATTTTTCAGTCAAGCCCTCTAAACTTGTCATTATTAGATCGTCATTTTTAAAAGAACCGTATCACTTTAATAAGCCTTTATGATGATACTTTCTTTATAAATGGACCTTTTGAATCCCATGCACCAACCTTTAACTCCAGGGTAAACGGTGACTCGGGTGCAACAGCATTCTCGGGGATTGTAACCGTCACGCCTGGATAATCAGGATGAATGAATAAACCGCCAGTAGATGTGATGGTGTAAGGCGGAGAAGATTTGAGACGGCAAACCACTGCATATGTTGAGCACTCATTTATGTCAGCTTGAGCAACGGGGAATAAAAGGTCTGGTATATCCTTGTGAGAAGGGCGCTCATCTTCGATGTCTGTTACCGACAAAAAATACAAGTAAAATGTAACTATCATAATAATTATGCTCTTTTTTTTTACTTCCTTTGCCATCTAAAAAAGACTGACGTTATAGAAATCAAGACTGGAAACAAGATTCAGATCGAGTGCGCAATCGCAACTGCAACACTTGATATGAACACTATCTCAAAAAAAGAAAACAAGATGTACACCGCCTCTTGCTTAAGGAAACAGGATCTGCCAAACGGTTATCTATAGTTGCTATGAATCTACTACATACAGAACTTTTCTTTACCTTGGCGACAGCGTAGGTTCTTGGTTCCACTCACGTCTTCCCATTCATTGGTCTCCTTGTTGATCTGCCGTTTTATCACCACTTCGTAGCCCAGTAGGTCCGGTGCACTGTGAGAAAGCGACAATGTCACCATGGCACTGAATTTCAGGCGTTGACCATCGTGGGAAGATAGTTCAATAACATTGCTGACAAGGGCCTCGTGTTCCTGTAGTGGGGGTGAGCAGACACTGGATTTCCATCTGTAGACCGCTATTGACGTAGGCTCATACACAGCATTTGGATGGAATATAAGATGGACACCCCCTAGTTTGAGGGCCCAGCGGGTACCTTCACTGGTCACTATTTTTCTGCAATGAGCCAAAATTTTAATAGTGGGTTGTTTTCAAAACACAGATTTCACTAGTTCAATGTTCAAGTAAAATCTACAATAAATGGAGAATATAATAAGTAAAGCTTTTTGGGGGGATGGGGACAGAGACTGGACAATAATGTTTTTTTTTTTTTTTCACGCAGTGCAGGGGTCAATGCTAGTCTTCTTCTTTATGACGATTTCAAGACAAAAAAAATCGTCGTACTAGAATATAAATATAACATAATGTTAACTATATTATTTAACAGCAACTCTTAGCTGCTTTTATCCTCCAAAATTAGGATACCCTACCATTAGCGTTGAGCAAAGAAACTAAACAAAGTCTGTAGTTGTCGGATTTCAAACAATATTCTATTGAAAAAACAGAACCTTTAATAAATTTTGACTGCGACATTCAGTCGGATGCTCGTCTACGATGTATAATTATGCTTACTGTTACGGAGAGCGAAACACTTTTCCAAGGGGTATTCGATGCATGTGACTAATCAGATAATCGTTTTAAATAAAAAATTAAGCATTGTGAAAAGAACGTAATTGTAATCCTAATGGGTCTCGCACACGCTGGAAATTCAAAACGCCAGGTAAAATATAGACTTTTTGCCCTTTACGCAAAACTAATGTTGTAGATATAGAGTGCACACGATGCACTCAACCCGTGCAAAAAATAAACGACATTAAAAACATTACGCCCCGTCCACATGTATCCAAGCCTGAGAGAGCGAAAGCCTTTTTCGGTTCTTTGAAAAAAGCATCTTTTTTCGTGCAATTAGTCTTCTGGCTACAGATATAACTCATATCAGAATTAAACACTCGCTCAAACGCGACTTCTTAAAAAACGCTCTCCAGAGAGGAAAGGTCGTAGGGGAAGGATGAAGAAGGAAAACTATCGAAAACGAGACGTCACGGTATATGATCTCGCGCGGAACGAGGTAAAATGTTCCAACTTGTTATTGCTATAGGGCTTCTTTTATCACCAGTTTCAAAATCGAAGCGTTAAACGACTCAGCAGAGGTCGACAAGCAACGCCTTGGAGGTACCTTTTACACAAATGTACTTTGTACGTAACTTTTTGAAGGCATGGATCTACTCCCCTATCGTCAAAGGTTACAGCGTCTCAGATTAGCAATTTTACCGGAATGCAGAAGGCGTGGTAACTTAATTGAGACCTTCAAAGCCATGAACGGCTTGGTAGATTATGGCCAAAATATGTTCAGGAAAAATTCAGCATACCAAACGCGCAACCTTCAAGTCATTTCGCATCATTCCTTAATCTCAGCGCATGACTTCTTTAGTAACAGAGTTATCAAATATTGTAACCAGCTACCATAAGCAGTCTGATGTTTAGCAAGTATCAACGCCTCTAAGGCCGGTCTCAATCGTTTTAAATCATCGAAACCTGATTCAAATGGTTTCTGGAAACTATCGAAACAAATCTTTAATGGCATTAGCGACAAAAGTGATCACGTGAATTATTTATTAGCTAATCACGATGTTGCGATGCCGCAAAATGACTTGTTTTAATTTTTTTTCCTTTTTTATATATACTGTACATATATATACCTTAAGTAGTCTTAGGTTTTTGCAATATTTATTGCGCTCAATTTTATAAGTGATTGTCAATAATTTTGTAAATACTTTTTTATCATTTGAGATATCCTGAGGTGATGTAATAAAGTTATCAAATCTTATCTATTCACTGCCGTTGCCGTCATCGGAGGCTCCACTGAATTTTATTCAAACGGTACTTACCTTGTAATGACACTTCTGCTTTCGCCGACATAAGTATTGTCTTCAACTTTAGTTTCATCCTGAGGCTCTACTACAACCTCTTTTCTAGCGGCATTCACAGGTAACACTGTCTCAACCACTTCTTCTTCTTTGTCAGCTTTCGAAAGCATTCCAGTTTCAGCAGTTTGTTCGAACGACGGCTTTTCCCATTTTCCTTGCGGAACATAAGATGCAATGATAAGATAAATTAGGATAAACCTAAATATGTTCGTATACAGCATACCAAAAAGCTTCAGTTTTTATGCCGACACAAAAAACTGTTCTGTTTTATGAAAATCGGAATTCGACATCAATGGAACAAATAGCCTGCGTGCCGGAAGACGTGTCCTATTTCCTTTGTTGTACGGGGAAAAGTAAGGCAGCCTTCACACTTGGTGCCAAAGTACGGTACTCGCTGGGCACTAATGTGAACACACCCTTTTTTCAAGCATACCCACGCTAGAATTCGGACACGGTACCGGTGCCCGAGTACAAGGTCGAGACCTTGTACTCGGGCATGAAAGTGGGTACCGGGCCCCAGTTCGCACACCGTTTTTGTTAGTTCTGTGGCCATCCAAGGCTTTGAAATCGTTGCAAAGCGCATGCTTTTAAAAAATGGCGTCTGACAGGGAGAAATGGAGTAACTATGTACACAGTTGCATATCAGGTACTTACGGCGTGAACGGAACACCATTTTGGGCTGGTAACCATGCAGTGGATCCCGAGAGGTATGGGCAGCCCCTGAGAAATGAAACAGAACGTTCGCATATCACGCACTTCGTTAGCTAACTAAAATCTCATAACCAACGCAAGTACTGTGGAATATTGACTTATTGAATGATATAAACCATTTTGCAGTTCGAGGAGAACGTTATCAGTGGAATGATAACAGCCGCCGAGATCTGCATAAATAACTCTTCACATGACACTCAGTCTTATTCAATGATGACTTTTTAGTCATTCAAAATATTTTTAAGACGGAATCCACCAGGACATTGAGTAATTTTGATTTTCAGTGGACAAAAATCTTGTACCAGAATAATTTAAAGCATACTAAATGCATTCTTTCTTACATTTTCAAGGGCTAAAGATGTAATAAATCATCTGAAGTAACACCAAAAAAAAAAATTTCTTATCGGAGCCCGAGAAAACGAATGTATAATTTTACAAAATTACATCTTACACATGAAATTTTCAAAATTTCACCTGTGTAATCACAATTCTTGTGAAATTTGACATTCGTTATCTCGGACCTCCTTGAGAAATTTTCTTTAGCGTTACTACAGATGATTTATGACATATTTAGCCCGTGAAAAATGTGAAAAAGAATGCAAAATTCTATAAATGATTCTGGTACAATGTTTTTGTCCACTGAAAATTAAAATTACTCAATTTCATGATGGATTCCGTCTTAAATTCATAACAATCTTACCTCCCCGTAGTCTCCTTCGCAGCCATTAGTGGGAAGGAGCGTTGGGTGACAACCCTAATAACGGCTGCGGAGACTAACCTCCCCATAGACTTATCCACTTAACCCGCCTGGACAGGATGCAAGAAACTTTTCATGCGCGGTTTTGCGGTTTCTGTCAAGTCTTTCTAGTGACCCTTCGGCAAAAGACGTGTTCCCGCACGGGGGGAAACCCCTCCTGTACCCAGGGAACCTAGCTCTTTATTCACGAGTGAACTAAAAAAATGGATTTAACAGCTATCCGAAGACGAACTAGCTGAATTTCTGACTAAAACTGAACGGAAGAAATTCAAGATTACGCAAAACATATTGCTCAATGGATGTTTCTACGTTTTGAGGAGTATCAGCAAGAAAACATCTGTTAATATCCTGAAACCGTGCCAAGAAATGGACCTAAGCTTAGAAGAAAGTCTGGGAGGAGGAAAAATTTGCTAAGAACTTAGATATATTTTAAATGAATAATATTAACAATTACTGAATTCGGCTTCCATATGAGGTGAAGAATAATGCACATCTCGGAGGCTGTTATCCACCTAAAATCCTCCTCGATCTGCATAATATTTTCACACAATGCTCAACCTCATTCAATAATTAATAAATAGTCCATTCGAAGCAGTTTCTTCAGCTGGAAAACATATTAGATCTTGCTAAGTTAATTATCGGGGACAGTTATTTTCGTAAGTTAACCGCTAACCACACGAGGCCTGTTTTTGAAAACCAGCAATCGTTATTCTACTCGATAACTGACAAATTAAAAGCTCTATTAATAGGCTCTTAATTAATATCACTCCAATGACATTAAAAGAAATTTAACGGCGAAAACATCTGTAAAAAAGTACTATTTCTTCTCAAGTATCCATTTCATTTGCGTGCCATGCAAAAACGTGTCGGGTAAAATATTTACATTCTGTCACAACGTTGATCAAAAAAACACTTGTTCAGAAATGTCTTTTTTATTCATTGATGATGCTCAGCGCAGGGTTTTGTTAGCAGTGAAATAAATGCTACAGTAAGTAGTTTCATCTGAAACTAACTACACAAAGTATGAAGGAAGGTTTCGTTTGGCCATTTCCAATTTACTGAACAAAACACAATACTAATTTTCAAGGAGTGTCCCAAAAAATCATATATCAGCCCAAATTTTCCCCCACTGCTGCTCAGCGCAGTGAGTAGTTTCAGTATGAAGGAAAGTTTCGTTCGGCCATTTCCAGTTCTGTTCAAGCCAAAGACAAAAAAATAATGGCAACACTTAAATTGAAATATTTTACAAGTACCATTCTCAAAAACTGATTATTAGTGACAATTTCATAGAAAATTATCCCCACACCCACCTGTAATAACCGAACTGGTCACTCCCTTTTTCTTGATCATCTCTGGAACATGTATTGCATCAGAAGATAAAGGATTACCACTCACATCCAGCCCCCTCAGCATCTTTAAGTCACCAATCTCAGAAGGAAGTTCTGTAAGTCTGTTACCATACATGTACAGCCCCTCAGGCTGGTTCAACTTCTGTATACTGGTAGGTAAACTAACCAACTGGTTGTAACTCACATTTACCCATCTCAGCTCCTTTAATTCACCAATCTCAGAAGGAAGTTCTGTAAGTTTGTTACCGTTCAAGTGCAGCTCCTCAAGCTGGTTCAGCTTCTGTATACTGGTGGGTAAACTAACCAACTGGTTGTTACTCACATCCAGCGTCCTCAACTCCTTTAAGTCACCAATCTCAGAAGAAAGTTCTGTAAGTTTGTTACCAGACAAGTGCAGCACCTCAAGCTGGTTCAGCTTCTGTATACTAGTAGGTAAACTAACCAACTGGTTGTTACTCACATCCAGCGTCCTCAACTCCTTTAAGTCACCAATCTCAGAAGAAAGTTCTGTAAGTTTGTTACCAGACAAGTGCAGCTCCTTAAGCTGGTTCAGCTTCTGTATACTGGTAGGTAAACTAACCAACTGGTTGTTACTCACATCCAGCCTCCACAGCTCCTTTAAGTCACCAATCTCAGAAGAAAGTTCTGTAAGTTTGTTACCAGACAAGTGAAGCACCTCAAGCTGGTTCAGCTTCTGTATACTAGTAGGTAAACTAACCAACTGGTTGTTACTCACATCCAACGTCCTCAACTCCTTTAAGTCACCAATCTCAGAAGGCAGTTCTGTAAGTTTGTTACCAGACAAGTGCAGCTCCTTAAGCTGGTTCAGCTTCTGTATACTGGTAGGTAAACTAACCAACTGGTTGTTACTCACATCCAGCGTCCTCAACTCCTTTAAGTCACCAATCTCAGAAGGCAGTTCTGTAAGTCTGTTACCAGACAAGTCCAGCACCTTAAGCTGGTTCAGCTTCTGTATACTGGTAGGTAAACTGACCAACTGGTTGTTACTCACATCCAGCCTCCACAGCTCCTTTAAGTCACCAATCTCAGAAGGCAGTTCTGTAAGTTTGTTTCCAGACAAGTACAACTCCTTAAGCTGGTTCAGAGTCTGTATACTAGTAGGTAAACTAACCAACTGGTTGTTACTCACATCCAGCGTCCTCAACTCCTTTAAGTCACCAATCTCAGAAGAAAGTTCTGTAAGTTTGTTACCAGACAAGTCCAGCACCTTAAGCTGGTTCAGCTTCTGTATACTGGTAGGTAAACTGACCAACTGGTTGTTACTCACATCCAGCCTCCACAGCTCCTTTAAGTCACCAATCTCAGAAGGCAGTTCTGTAAGTCTGTTACCAGACAAGTCCAGCACCTTAAGCTGGTTCAGCTTCTGTATACTGGTAGGTAAACTGACCAACTGGTTGTTACTCACATCCAGCCTCCACAGCTCCTTTAAGTCACCAATCTCAGAAGGCAGTTCTGTAAGTCTGTTATCATACAACTCCAGCCACTTAAGCTGGTTCAGTTTCTGTATACTGGTAGGTAAACTAACCAACTGGTTGTTACTCACATCCAGCGTCCTCAACTCCTTTAAGTCACCAATCTCAGCAGGAAGTTCTGTAAGTCTGTTTCTAGACAAGAGCAGCTGCTCAAGCTGGCTCAGCTTCTGTATACTGGTAGGTAAACTAACCAACTGGTTGTTACTCACAACCAGCCCCCTCAGCTCCTTTAAGTCACCAATCTCAGCAGGAAGTTCTGTAAGTTTGTTACCAGCCAAGTGCAGCAGCTCAAGCTGGCTCAGCTTCTGTATACTGTTAGGTAAACTAACCAACTGGTTGTTACTCACAACCAGCTGCCTCAGCTCCTTTAAGTCACCAATCTCAGAAGGAAGTTCGGTAAGTTTGTTAAAATTCAAATGCAGCCTGATAAGATTTTTCAGCTTGTTAATACTTGTTGGTAATTCAGTCAGGTTATTGTAATCCAGCCTAAGTTCCTGCACTTCAGTCAGTTCAGTGACTGCATCAGGTACCCTGGAGAGTCCTTTTTGTCTTAGATCCAAACTTACTACTCCACGCCAAACTTCAACATAGGCTTTTAATTTTGCACTCGAATAATCCTCCATGTTTCAAATTATTAAATAAAAGTATCCTTGTCCTTTCTTTGTAATCTAAAATGAAAATAATAAAAATAGTAATTAGCAAACAAACGTTATTTATTGATCACCCCTGACAGTATCTTAGGTGAACTTTAAAGAACAAAAAGAAAAAAAAATCTTAAGTTTCAGAAAGTGTGTATACATGTAAATTAAACATCTTTGCAAGACAACGTTATTCATCATTATTAATTATTTTACACAAAATATTTCTGCATTTCTGATTGGCTCGAATCCCCTGGCCAACTCCTCAAAACCAGCTGGCATTGACCAAGGGCCTATCTGCCCTAGCAAAAAAGTTGTCTTAGTCAAATTTTCTGTCATCACCAATGCTTTACAAATGCGGATGGTTTGTCCCCAGATGGAAGAAATCTTCAAAGGCAACAAAATCACCTAAAAAAATGAGAACATGACTTTTTCTCATCAATCATTTGTTGTAAAGCCATTTACTTCTTTCCATTAAGTTGACAGATGCGACGGGCTGTTAAGTAAATAGTTTTCAGTTTGAATCAATTTTTCAAAAACAAAATTGTCACCATACAGTTTTCAGTTTAGATGTTTCAACGTTTCAAATTCCAAGTTTGTCTGCTAGTGCAGAAAGGTCCCAAATTTCACAACATGATGGTACCAATAATATCAATTGTACAGCAGAGTGAGACCATTAATTATTAACATTAAGGACAAGGTTTGGCAAACAGTTTTTGTTACTGACATCCTCCAAGCCTGCCTGAGGCAGATGTCTGCTACTTCCTTTGTTGCATGCGAAAAGGTGGAAAAGAGACTGAAACCTTTCTGCATGCAACAAAGGAAATAGGAGATGTGAACCCAGGCTACCTTGGTTGGCTATGGTGGGTAAAATTCAGCCGGATAAAAGACAACATACCAATTATCTATATCTCATCTTTTAGGCATTTCCTAGTTAAGAATAAACTTTTTATTGAAAGCTTTCATTATAAGGTTAAATAATATATAATTTTCTGCTTATCTTTTCTTAAAACGTTTGTTATTAATCTACCAAACATTTAGATGTGTGATGGGTTATTTATAACCTAATACTTTCCTTTTAAAAATAAACCTTTTTTTATTTATCTACTTAAAGTCTCCTTCACATTGTACAAGTTTCTGTTTCTCTTTTTTTAAAAGACATTCTGTTTACTGGGTAACATCTATACCTGCAGGAGGTTACAGCTAAGTTAACATCAACTTGCAAGAGGTATTTACCTCATTAACTTTAGGCAAATCAAACACGACATCTTTGAATGATTATCTTGTGAATTAATAAGAATAAATACAGCTGTCACCTCTTGAGCTTCCAAGGTTTTATATGATTCACTATATATTTTAATTTACTTTTATTTCTGCCCCAAAACATTTATTTCTGGTTGCCTGGGACAGGAATAATTTAAAACGTGAAAGCTTCCTTAAAGAGAGTATTACCTTTTCTACAGAAATCTTTTGGAGCCTAGTTGAACGAAGAAATTTTGTACTTGCTGTCAATTCCACGAATTATTCATTTCACTTTTTTTGGAAATTATCTATATATAGCCTTACAGTGTTACTAATGTTAAATCGGGTCCACTTCAGACAAAGTTGACCAATCAGATTCATACAGGAAAATAACAATACATTTTAAGAAGGTTGGTTATGGGCCAAGCAGCAGCTCATAAAGACAATAAGTTAATACACAAAGCACAGAATTTAATTTTGATATAGCAAAATGTTTCGCCAGACAATGTTTTCCTAAAACGTTGCATACAACAGTCCAGGAGACATATTTCTTTGACAAAAGCTGCTGTTTTGTCTGCACCTTTCTTCGCTCCTATTGCCATGCATTGCAATAACATGCCACTGTAAGTCAAAAATACAACTATCGTTTATCTTTTTTGCCTCCATCACAGTACACGGTAACAGACCTCTCATGAAACACATGCTTTCTTCAGCAGGTTCAAAAGGTCATGTCTCTGACTAGGTTGTAATTGGCTGATTTTAATCCATGTATTGTTTATTTCGTTTTGTGGTAATGGTAATTAATATATTTGACAAACGACGTTTTTCGAATGTATTGATATTTTCCTGTAATCAGATTGGTCAACCTTGTTGACAACCGAGGTGGAGGATCAGTGATTTGCATCATTTAACGTAATTACATGTAGTAGGTACCTAGATTAGCAAGTGCATTTAAGTTTTCCTAGCTTTACCGTTGAGCAAAATAGGGTATTATCAGTAGGGTAATAAAAAAATTTTAAAAAAGTTCTCTGTCCGGATGGGAGAAAGCCGGGCACATCTGGTGGATTTGACATAAACAAGTCAGCCTGCTGTGGTGACCTGAACTTTTGAGGACCAGGGATTTGGAATGGAAGATGAGAAACACCTGGTTACCACAGTCTCCAGTTGCATAAGCAGGGGGGGGGGGGATAACCAAAGATGGCAGCCATAGTTCCCATGGGGATCTGTGGGTATATCTTATTAAACACATGTGCAAGGAGGAAGGAGAGATGAACATGTACATGATATGAAAATTACAAGCAACAAGGTAATTGTTGCTTGAGCTCATTCTCAGGGTTCTAAATTTTCCGACTCATGAATCCATTCCAGCCTCGTCTCGTTCTTGTTGTGTCAGGAAGTTTAACTCTTATTGACTCTTTTGCTTGAGTTTGAAAGCAAGGAAATTTGCACGCTAACAGATAAAAATTTGTTTACCTAATTTATAAGTGGAAAACATTCCCAGCAGGATGTAAGAAAATGTGCTGACAGACTGAACTCAGAAAGGAAATTCTGAAAGACATTGGCATCCGAGCTGACTGGTAAGATATTACTTTGACTAGGTAGTTAGGGGAAGGGGTAAAGAATTAGTTTTCTTTTGAACGTCTACAATGTCCCTGGTGTAGGGCGTTTGATGCAAAAAAATGCTTTTAGTTCAAATTCTCAGCCTATGCCTGGTCTCCCTCTCCTCCAGCTTAAAAATGAGAGGTGAATAATACCACTGCACCCACCTGTGCATTCAGTTTTTAAATCGCTTCACATTTACTAACACCTTTGACTGAAATTTATAACGCTTAAAAGGTTTCTGTAAAATACTCTGAAGAAAACTCTGTCTTCGGGCAAGTCTCTTATTAGTACTTATTTAATGTTTTTTTTGGATGGGATGGACCAGAAAGGGGGTGGGGTGGGGGTGGGCACTTATTTGAGTTTGAGTATGAGGGGGAGGGAAGCGGGGTGGGGGTGGGCACTTATTCGAGGCTGGGCATTCATTAAATTTTTCCGCCTTTAGGATGGGCGCTTATTCGAGGAGGGCGCTAATTCAAGGTTGGGTGCTTATTCGAATAAATATGGTATATCTCTAGCTTTAGGCAAATCAAAGATGAATTATCTTTTACCAAGAGAAGAATAAAATAATACAGCTGTCACCTTCCTTGCACTTCCAAGGTTTTATATAATTCACGATTTTTACTTTTATTTCATCCCCAAAACATTTATTTCTGGTTGCCTGGGACAGGTTATAATTCAAAATGTGAAAGCTTCCTAGAGAGTTACCTTTAATTTCTACAGAAATCTTTTGGAGTCTTGAATAATCAAATTTCGTACAATTCTGTCAAATTTTCCACAAATTATTCATTTCACTTTTTTGGAAACTATCCACATAGCTAGCCTTACATTCTGACTACTGTAACTGGGGCCACTTAGATAAAGCTGACCAATCGGATTACAGGAAAATAACAATACATTTCAAGAAAGTTGGTTGTGGGCCAATCAGCAGCTTGTAAAAAAACAGTAAGTTACTTGAAGTAAAACATTACAATTGATAGCGAACGTTTTTCAGGAAAGCAAAATGTTGCACCAGACAATGTTTTCCAATTCAAAACTTTGCATACAACACCAAGGAGACATATTTCTTTGACACAAGCTGTTATTTTGTCATCTACCAGCAATAGGCCATTTGCACTAAGAGGTCATGTGACATCATTTTTATGAAAATAAAAGTTATATGATTTTGCCTTCATAAAAACATTTAAGTGGGTCATATCTTAAACAAAATAATAGTGACTTAGTTTTCAAACCCACACCATTTTCTCAAAATGAATAAGTTCTAGCTGGTCACGTGACCAAAATGTGATTTTTAAACCTGTGAATTACCTCTTTCTGAACAGAAATTTTGTACTTATAAACTTCTTGGAAATTGGTATTGTTTTCAGCACATTTGAGCATAGCTATCAAATGTTTAACAATTAATATACAAGCAAAAAGTAGTTTTGGCTGTCACTCTTGCCCTCCAACATGGTGGCCAATACAAATCATACTACTTTGTCGCAAAATCAAAGTGCCATAAAATATCTCCCTTAAATGCGTTTCCTCTCAAATTTCAGTTGTAAGATAATTTTCAGGCACTCCTCAATTTTTGGCATCAGCAAGATTCCAACTCGTTGTTTCAATTAAGGAAGCATTGGTCACGTGAGCTCTTAGTGAAAGTGGCCTATTTCTTCACTACTAATTACCACGCTTTGCAATAACAGGCCACTGCATGTCTAAAATACAACTGTAATATCGTTTATGTTTTTTGCCTCCGTCTAACACACTCTAATGTACCTCTGGCATGGGGAAACACGTGCTTTCTTCAGCAGGTTCAAAAGGTCACATCTGTAGGTTGTAATTGGTTGATTTGGATCCATGTTGTTAATTTGGTTTCATGGTAATTATGATTGACAACTAACTTTCTCGGATTGTATTACTATTCCCCTGTAATACAATCTGACTCGTCAACATATTTGTCTAGGTGGCCCCAGTTATGGTAGTCACACGGTGTAAGTTTCTGACAAGTTGAAATCAAAGTTTACCACCATTTTCAGACAACAACTGGGGAGTATCCAGTTAATGAGTAAACTGCTAATCAACATCCAGTCCCATCAGGCATTCATCGTGAATTATTTTTATAATTCAACTCGATCAACTCTATGAAGATGACCTCCTGTAGGTCAATGTTATTTTGTCGAGACCGACATGATGTGCCAGCCAGCCAGTCAGCCCAAGATTGCCTCCAAACTATGAAATCATACGGCATCCAAAATGATAACTACAGGACATTGTAACCCTCTGAGAAAAAACAAGTGGAAAAGTATGCATTCCTTTCGTCGAATGCAACAGTTAACCACTGGGTAGAATGTCCCAGGTGGAGTATCAGTGATTTGCTCCATTTAAGGTAATTAGTACTAGCTAAGTAATCATAGATTAGTCATGAGTGCATGCATTCAAGTTTCCTTAGATTTACTGTTGAGCATTATTTTGAAATAGGGTAAAGGTCATGAAATTTGAAAAAAAAAATATATATATTTTTTCCACTGAATTATACATGTTCTCTGTGTAGAGGACTTAATCTTAATCTTAATCACCCTCAAGTATGTTATTTATACTGTATTCAATTTCTATGTTCATGATTCCATGGCGATTTCCTGTGTTAAGTGTTATGTTAATAATTCACACACACATCTACCATTCAGTTATAATGAAAGTGGTTCTAGTAATAAATTACTGATAAATGTTTAAAGCAAGAGTGTGATTTACAAGAATTACTGTCCAAATATGGTTATTCCTTCATAACATAGTTACAGAAGTAATGCACCTAAGCTATCAATGTTTATCTGGATGGGGGAAAGCCAGACACATCTGGGGGATTTAACATAAAGAAAGTCAGCCTGTGGTGGCGACTTTTGACTATCGCCAATTGCTGGGATTGGATCGACATTGAATTTTCTCTGACCAGGGATACCATTTTAGAATGGGTCGAAGCTGAGAAAGACTACTCCAGTTGCATAAACCAAGGGAGTTGAGAACCAAATTAAATTAAATTAAATTAAATTGCTTTTTTACCCACGAAGCACTTAAGAGTTCTTATGGACTCGTTTTAAACGTGTCCGTGCGTTCCAGATCGAATTGGAATTTGAAAGTGTTGGGTTTTGAGGAGAGGGGAAAACCGGAGTACCCGGAGAAAAACCTCTCGGAACAAGGGAGAGAACCAACAACAAACTCAACCCACATATGGCGTCGACGCCGGGATTTGAACCCGGGCCACATTGGTGGGAGGCGAGTGCTCTCACCACTGCGCCACCCTTGCCCCCCAAAGATGGCAGCCATATAGTTCCCATAAGTATCTGTGGGTATCTTATTAAACACATGTGCAAGGAGGTGGAGAGATAAATGTGATGAAAATTAAAAGTGACAATAAGGTATCTATTGTTCAAGCTCATTCTCAGGGTTCTTTTTTACTTGTGAATCCATCCATTCCGACCTCGATCTTCTCTCGCTCTTGTTGTTTTGGGAAGTTTACAATTCTTATTCACATATGACTGTTTTGCTTGAGTTTCAAAGCAATTATTACATTACACATTAACAGATAAAAATTTGTTTAACTTTGTAAGTGGAAAACATTCCCAGCAGGATGCAAGAAAATGTGCTGACGGACTGAGCTCAGAGTGGAAATTTGGAAAAACATTGGCATCCATGCAGACTGCAGGAAATATATATGTATCGAATGAAATTTATATGCCTTGTATCAAAGTCCTAATAAATGAAAATGAACTTCAATTTGTCCTCTAACTTGAGCAATTTTACAACTGTCAAATCTGAGATAATTGTTCAAAGAAAGCTATAATTACCATGCCTCGGTAAATTCCAAGCACACCTATTCCAAACACTCTCCTCCATATAATAAATATATATATATATATTCGTTTTTTGAGTAGAATAACAATAAAACGAGGATTACTCGTGAAACCTGAACTTCTGTGAAGTTATATGTATATATATATATATACCCAACACCTTTTTTTGTATCCATCTAAAAAATTGCTTCCCACCATCATGATCAGTTCGCACATGGAGGAAAACCAATCACAGGGCTCAAAGTTAGCGACTAACTGGTCGCATATGCGACTAGTTTTTTGGTTGTGTGCCTAAAAATTCATGTGTAATAATATTGCACCTGTGTGCTGTAAAACCCAAAGCACAGTGCGACTGACTTACTTCCGACTTTACTTACAAACTTGAACTAGAAAGACGGTGTATGTTTAATTGGTCTTTTCTCCCAATCGATTCTACGAACTCGAATATTCTTTTTCGTTTCGATGTTTTACTCCATCCCAGACTCTTCTGTTTTGTAATAAACACCACTGACACATGCAAATATATGCTACGAACGAAACACATACTTTCCGCGCTATGGACGATCATTATAACGTCAATCAAAACAAAAACAGTGCAGATCGATTAAGAGCCTTTTTTTCCAGGTAAGAAAGTTTTTTAAGTCATATTCCAGTTACATGTAAGTCATTGCGCATTTAACAAATTCATTAAAGATTAATTTTCATTCTCATTCTACACACTCATTGTTGTCAGTTTTGAATTGTTTTTCAAGTGTAAGTTTTCTTTAGTCACAACTGTACTGTCAAAAAGGGAAATTAGTATTAAAAATCACAACGGTATTACTGCGTAGCAAATCGGCTGTGTTTTATCAATCACAGGACTGAAGTAAAGGTGACAAACTGAAGATGACAAATAAACGTGGCACTGTTAAGCTTTTTACTTTTTCTTTTGAATTAGATGCGCCCAACATTATAAGCTGTGCTCCTAAAATTTTCAGCTGTGTGCCTAAAATTTCGGCACTGCGCATAAACATTTACATCTGGTAGCACAAGTGCTCCAAAACTCAAATTTAAACTTAGAGCCCTGAATCAAAGCATCATTTGAAGAGTTTAAAGGAAAAGACACTTTTTTTGTAAGCGAATGGTTGAGACAGAAGGCCTAGAAAAACATTCTGATCAGATTATTACAGATTTCCTATACATAATAGAAGTTCCGATTCCAAGAGGGCTAATTCCACGACTATTTACAAATATAAAGGATAAAAATATTAATGCTAATACTAACGAACTATGATGCAGTTGACTGACTAAATGATAAATATGATAAGGAGAGCAACAAAATGACAGTGTAGCGGGTGCTGCAGTGTAATATGCTTCAGGTTGCTAGGCAACCTAGTTTGATGTCTTTCTTGAATTTACTAAGATATGTCTTTGCCTTTGAGGTCAGAGTCTAGTGAAAGAGCGCTGGCCACTGGTTGTTCTTTACTTGGGGATGTTTAGGTTATTACAAGACCTGGTTTTTTCTTGGTGTGGATATCTGATCGCTTAAGAAAATTACAGGCAAGGTAATCACATGCAAGCTCATTAATGCACTTGAATGTCATTTATAGAGCATTTTTACTCACGTGGCCAACATCTGTGCAAATTTATCGGAACAATTAAAAGAGAGCGTTTGCATAAGAAAAGAGTTCAACTCCCACAGGACTGGTTTGGGCCACCAACATGCCCGCCGTTTCATTATTTAGGACACCAATATGGCCGCCGTTAAGTCATGTGAAACAGTCTATAGAGTCCCTTTTGAATAAAACAAATATGGCATTTGCAGCTTATTTACTGGAAAATGGACTTTAGGTGGCTGGGACATTTGCACACTTTTTTAAGCCACACCATGGGGTTTTTGTATGAACTGCCTGGCCAAAAAAAATACATGACAAATTCCCGGGATGGGGGATGAGCATGCTTAGAGTTGACTGAGTCGTTATTAAGCTGACCAACCGTTTGCAATGACAAGTGCGCTAGCGTGCTAACTACTCACAGCAGCATGGTTCTGCGTTCTAAAATCTTGAAAACGCACTTAGGTACACACTCTTTTAGACTGAGACTTCTGCAGCGACATTAAACTAAAGATTATTTTTGATCGTAATGAAACGTGGCGAACTTCCGGGCTTACTAAAGAATCCTTTTTTAGTAGTGACTCTATTTAACAGGCAGCGCGTGTGGTGTGAAAAGAACGTATTCAGTATCAAACTTACCTTTACAGAGACACGTCTACTGATCTGAAGAAGAAACCTTTCGAATATCCTCTTGTTTATGGCAAAAATACACACCCTACTTTGCTCTCCGGATCCTCTGCTGGCTGCTGGCTCAGCTCCAGACATTCTTCTAACAAGCTTGTTCCCAGGGTCCCTCTCCCGAGTGTTAAGCCTGCCGGGAGCTGCCGGGAGAGAAGACCGGCGGGGATACCCAGCGTAACCCTCCCCGTAGACTCCCGATCCCCATACCAAATCACTATTGATATCTCATATTACGTTAGTGTTTTGGGTATCCCCTGGTAAAGGTATCCATCCGGGCGATACCTAGATCACTAGTGATCTGGGTATCCCCCGTGACATTGCAAAATTCCTGCAAAATTGTTTGTTTGTTTGTTTTTTCCGCCCTGTGTGCTGAAAAGCTTTCCCCTTTCGAATAGGTAAGCCCAAGATATCTAATTTATCAAAGACATTAGTAGCCTGGAAGTAGTGCGCGAAAGAGATAACGGGCGCGCGCGAGCTGAGGGAGACACGCGAGGGGTGAACACCGTTTTTTCTTGTGCCCACTACATGTTCCAAGCGCCTGCTACGCAGGCTAAGGCATTAGAAGGTTTCCCTATGCGACTGTTTCTTTTTTTGTAAACACTATTTTACAGGCAAATTCGCTGAGTATTACCGTAGTTTCTGTATCCCTGTAAATGAACCGTCTTTTGAATATGAATAAATCAGAAACCAAAACTTGTTTTCTCGACTTTTTCACAGCCATAAAATACATCTTTCAGCCCTTTTGATTTTTTTTACAGACTGAAGTGACAGATTTCCTTACCCTTTCATATACTTCAACGAGTAAAATCCTACCCTTTCATGCATAATACCTGATGCCTAAAAAAAAAAACCTTTTCGGGTGGAGCCTCCCCCGGCACATATGCCATTATAGGTAGTACCCCACCCTCACCGCCTAGTCGTCATAGCAGATCTCCCGTAAGACAGAGTGAGATCTGGGTACGAGATCAAATACCCCTATATTCTCTACCAAAGCAGGAGCCGATTACTTGACCAAAGATAACCTACGAATACAGCCATCTCTCCTCGCCCCTCGCTACTAGGGACGTTTCGAAAAGTCCGAGTGACAAGTCCGGCTGCAAAGTAGGCTATCAGCCGCCCCCTACCCTTAACAAAAATCGGGGAGAGCGATTCTCCCGCTTTCTCACTTTCCTTGATTGATTTTAGGGAGGCAGTTTAGCGGGAACGGCGGTGACGGCACTGATAACATCAAAAAAGTAATTGGTTTAGGGATGGACCAGTAGAAAAGTGAAGGGACGGGTGGGGCAAAAGCAAAAAAAAACATTTTCCCCGGGAAATTATTAATAACAAAATAATATTCCTTAGGACTCTGGCCGAAAAATATATATGCCCTCGGGGAAAAAAAACGATTTCCACCTTAATTACATGTACAAAACAAAAATCTTGCACTCTTAAAATAACCACCATCCCCACCCCCCCCCCCCTTTCCCCCAATAATTTAACCGGCTCCAGGAACTTGGTTCACTCTTACATCTGACATTTTAAGCGAGCTGGAATAAACGCGACAAAGTTGGAAAGAAAGCGAATTCATTTTTAAAAAAGACGTTTTCGCTGCCGTCGCTGTTGTCGTTGCTAAATTTGAGCTCTCTTTGTTTTGAGGGGAGCCGGTGCGGCTGTACCGACAGGCTGCAGACAACTGTGTGAAGTTTCCCTGCCTAGGGACAAGGCAGAAATAATGTCTTCTTGAAAAGACCATGAAATTAGAAAAAAGAGCTACCTCAACTATACTCAGTTTGTGAGTGGTATGCCATGGTCACAGGGATTTGGGCCGGTATCCCCTGGTGGACCTGGTAGGCCCGGTAGTGATACCCAGAACATGACTGATCCTGCTTCTGAAAATCGTTTTGGCTGGTTCTTCACCCGGGTTGCATGGCACTCCCTTATATGGCCTATACACTACGGGGATGTGCCGCTGGACAGGATATGGTTTATCACCTCTCTGTCCCAAAGGGTATATGATTTCGTGAGAGTTTGGCAACAGGGTATTTCCTGCACGATTGATTTGATTTGCTGAATGAATTTTGTTTGTTCTCCAAGTACACAAAAGTAATGACTATGACGTACCGTGCTCTCTTGCAATTGCCAATAAATGGCTTTAAAACAAGACTGCATGTCCTTTGTCCTAAACAGGCTAATAAAACTGAGGGTGTTGTCCTAAACAGGGTTTGTATTTTAGGAAGTTTTGTCCTAAACAGGGTCAGCGTCAAACCCTCAGTGGCTCACCTATACCCTAATATTGGTCGAGTACCCACCCACGGGTTTGTCGTTGAAGTAACTACGGTGATGGCCCCCGATACTGCCTTAATTTTTCGTCCTTTAAACTAGGTTCCCGGCAAAACGGAAACAACCCTTTAGGTCTGTAAGTCTCCGGCCAAAGCCCAGAATAAGCTGAGTCAGTTTAAACTGGGGCTAAATTACAACCACAGTAATAACTGAAAGAGTACTGAACAGAGAACACAAAGGTCATGCTGGCAAAGTACTAACAGGGGGACAAGAAAATTAAAAGAAAGAGTTTACCTAACTCTATTGACAATTTCCTTTCTTTTCAAGGCCGACTGGTTTGCTTGCTGTCCAGCTACTGAGTTATTTTTATAATAATTATTAAATAGCAAGAAGACCATAGCGACAAACAACTCTAATTGAGTGGTGCAGGAATTGAACTCTCAGTTGAAGACCTGGATCAGTAAATTAACAACATTAGTGCAAGATATAGAGACGGCAAATCAACAAATAAGTAAACAAAAGAGTAAAACAAAAAATATATTTCAACAAATTTGCCCGACATTTTGGTTTGGAAAACAAACCTTCTTCTTGGCCTAAAAGAAAAAGAAAAATGAAACTCAAAGATCTTTATTATAAATAAAGGTTTGAGAATTTAAAACAACAATGGCCTTTTCCCGGCGTTCAGATAGTAGAGCGCGGAAGAAAAATTCACGAAGAAAAAAAAAACAGTTGGACTGAATTGTAAAATAAAGTGTTGAAAGGCTAAGGGGACCAGGCTCCGCAGTGGGGGAATTAGCTTGAATTAGCTTTTTTAATATAAACAACATCGGAGGTTTTCCCTCTTTTAACTGACCAAATCTAATTTCTGCCGCTCTGAGTCTAACATTAAGAGGGTCAGTCCTGCATACTGAGCAATTTTTTCCTGCGGTTTGTTTCTGTAAGGATTTGATTCCAAATGCAGTTAAGTACTGATTTTGACCTCTGTTTAAGCATTTTAAATCTTTTTTTGCGGCTAAATAACCTTTCAAACAAGATTTTTCTTTGCCTTTCTGGGCTTCCATAAATTAATGATCTCACACCTTCCTTCCATATTGCCGTAGACTGCAAAACAGTCCATATTTTTGCGTATTCAAGTACGCGCTAGCGGTCAAACAAAAGGTCTGGAACGAGGCTGCGGCTCGCGCGCTCGTAAGACTCTTACACGCCACCGATTTACTGATTTTGAGAAAAAAAAAACCGACTGTTTTTCAGTCTAACACTGCCGTGGCTACGTCCATGCCTTCCTCCTGCCCCCACCTATGGTTGTTGCTGCTGTTATTCCAAATCGCTTGAGTTTGGTATTTCACTTGGCTACGAGAGGCGCAACGATGATGATCCTGGAAATTGACACGCCAACGTTTCCTTTGATTATATACGTTCATTATTCGTGGAAGGAGTTTAAAAGTCAAGATGTCTCAAAGCCCATTGGAAGAATCGCGCAAACGTCCTGGCCATGGCGAACGAGATTCAAGCACATTTTCTTTTCTTATCACGAAAAGATTCCACATAGAGCAAATGCTCGATTACATTGTTGTTAGTAGCTTCGATGTCCGCGTTATTCGATAACAGATGTCTCTCTCCCTCCATATCGCATTCTTCATCAATGTCACCAGTGCTCGAGTGTTAACAGAAGGTGTAATAATCGACCAATAAGAGGGTCCGGGGCATACTCTCCCTTGGGACTTGGGAAATTTTGTAGATTTTAACTCCCCAAAGTCCCCTTTTCTGGGTTTCTGAGTCATTCAGACAGGATATTGGCCAGATTTCAGCTTGGAAAGTTTTATTTTTATTAAAATATATTTATTTATAAAAAATCTGACCGAGTTTCGTAAAACGGTGGAAACCGGTGTGGATCCGCACCTGGTCTCCTCAGAGAGACCACTCAAAATTCAGAGCCAGGGAAGTAACTTAATTTTGGCAAATGGTCGCTTAATAAACTACCCGAAAAATTTACTACCCAACTTTAAAACGATTCTAACTCACTGAGGCAAATGTTTTAAACCAGACTTCTTTCATCACAATCTATACTACTAGATTTATCTCAATAAAAAGCTTTTAAAAATATATAAAGAATGACAAGGAACACACTTACGCAAATTCAGATTCTACCAATATGGTTCTATAAAACAGCTAACAAATTCTACTTAAATATTTCACCTGAAACTGAATATTTCAGAGACTATAGATCAGGAATCGCTAAGGCAAGGCTTGTCCTCAGGGGCACCCAACGGCAATTTTCGGGAAAATATCTGTTCGGAAGACGATTTGAGATCTAGAATTTTCGGAGCATTTGTTGTAAAATTTCTTGCTTGCCTGCCTCTCCTAGGATTTTCGAAGATCTACAAAATGGTATAATTACCCATTTTTAACGGATTTTGACCCTAAAAAAGGCCACCTAGCATTTTCGGGAGCCTTTTCCTGGCTGAAATTTTCGAGAAGGTAAGTTTTATCCCTATAATTTTCGGATCACTAGACTTTCAGCTAGGAAATCCCAACAGATGAAAAGTTTTTAGGGGATCAAAATATGCCTATATCTACCGTTTGAATACTAAAATACGTTCAACAATGCTATGTTAAGTGGTTTTGAACTATATCCTCGTTGGGTGCCCCTGTTGTCCTTAATAACTAAACGCTATTGAAAATGCTGGAATAAGTAACTCCTGACTTGTATACAGTTCTAAACGGTAAGGCCCAGTTTATACACACGCCGCAAACATCATCACCAGCAACATACGTACACACAGTATCCAGGTGATCATTAGTACTCGCATTTTGTTAGGGTGTTTATAACAACAAAGGGTGACCAAACTGCCTCTGTGAATGTTATTTGTGTTCATCTCCGCGACGTATGTGTAAACAAGACGCCTAAAGTCGTTTCCGTGGGATGCGTTGGTCTATGGAAGAATAATGGTGTTCTATATGAATTTGGAAAAATTAGGGAAACCGGAAAGATGTGTCATGTTATGAGCATCGATGAGTAGATGACTGAATTTATAGTAGCCTGCGTAGCAGACTAGTATTTCTCCCCAATCCACATCCCCATTTTGCTTCCTCCCTATCCCCTACCCCTTTCGACACCTGCTACGCAAGCTAAATTTATAGTTGTCAGTGTTCGCAAGGATGGAGTTGATCTTGTTTTGATCTATCACTATGTAGTTTTTTTCATAGCACGATTTGGATAAGAAAAAGAAGTTATTTTGCATCAAAACAAGGTTTACCCGTGTAACTTAAATTGGAATCTTAACGGAAACACAGGTAACTTTTTCAAAGAGAAATAAACATTGTAGTTTTAGGTTAATGGAACAAAACAAAACAAAACATCCGCTTGCTTTATCCAGGGTCGAACCCAGGTTACAAAGTTCGATAAAGTTCCAATGTTTTAATCCAAGATGAAAGTTTAATATTCCAAGATGCTCTTGACACGGTTAAAATTTAATTGCAATGTGTTTCCAACGTCTCAAAGTTAACATAGTTCCAATGATTATCCCTGATTCCAAGGTATAATAAGTTTACTAAGGTCCACTCCTGATCCGTGTCCCATCCAGAAGTCCAATCCATGTCGAAAGCGAGTCGTCGATCGACGAGGACAATATTTTCGCGATTTCACCGCCAATCGTCAAGGGTACGAGTTGAAATTTACGCGATTTAACCTCCCATCGTCAACGTGTTGTCGATAAGAAAAGAAAAAAACTCTAGCTGTGCTCGGCAAAAACTGGCGAACCCCGAATCCGGGCCCCGAATAGAAAAATCTATCGGAAATCATGGCCCGCAACCAGACGCTACTAAACGATGTATAAGCGCTATATAAATTCCATTATTATTATAACCTTATGAAAAAGCTAGACCTAAACAAACAAGAATCATGAAGGAAAGAAATAATTTCGTTTAGGTCGCCTTTCGTGACTTGTCAGTATCCCGAAGGATTTCGCTGGTTAACAAGCCATCCTAAAGCACGAGTGGGAAAACTCTAGCGCGACAAATTTGGCAACGAACGTTCTGATTTCAACGTTCTTCAGACGAAGCAAATCGATTAAAAATCGATACAGATTTTGTACAATCTGATTGGTCGGCTTGGAAGAAGAGCTAATCGATAAAGATTTTAGGCAATCCTATTGGCTGGCTTTGCAAAGTTGGGTACAACCGAACCGGATTTTTACCGTGGGAGTGCCACAGGCATCCCACGGAATTAGGGATTGAGAAATTTTGCTAGAATAGGGAGCTTCAGCAACAACGACGGCAACGGCAACGGCAGCGTAAACGTCACTGAAAATTGAATTTCGCTGTTCCAAACTTCATCCCTCTTATTTTATTTCAGGCAACTTATCAAGCGCTGAAATATACAATGTTGGTTTGCTTTCAGGAATTGCATTTAGACTTAGAATAGCCATGTTTTTAGCTATTTTTTTCGCCTAGTTCTTACTCTTGAAACGAGTGAAATGTCCGCCATTTTTTCAAGTTCACAACCAAAACAACTCAACCTCGTCCCCAGGTCTTCTCGGTTACCTGCGAAAAACGCTGCATTTTTGACGTCATTTCCTCGTTAAAGTCAAAATTCTTCCAAATTTGGTCATCAGTAACTGGTTATGGTGAATTAAACGTGTGCCTTTAGCCAATCAGAATCGGGGAAATATTTTGAATAAATAATAATCATATTTAAACGTCTATTTATTCCGCCACAATAGCATTGATGAACTGCAAACAAGTGACTAAAAGGACGCGTTCAGTTTATATGGAGAGAGAAGTTTCTTGCCAACAACACAGCAAAAAGGTGGCAAATGAAGGGTGTAGTGGCTTGATTCAAATGACATGAATTTGGTTAAGTTGAGTTTGGAAATTAAACGTTACAGAGTAATTAGACAACTTAGCATCCTTCATGTGGAGTAAGACTAACATAGTGAAGCTCATGCACGTGACCCAGCACAAGCCGGTTGCTACCAGTGACATCATACTCTGGGCAGATCATTATGTCATCGTGACGCGGCAGACTGCTGATCACCTGGATGCAAGTTTCAAAGTACTTTGCAGCACCACGGAGAACCACGTGATCACCCCATGTACCATCTGCCTCCATGTTTTTGAGGTAAGCGTTCCAAGATGAATATCCATCAACAAAGTGGAAGAGATCTGTCCCATCCGGCTGCAAGAGAAAAAATGCTGTAGTTACTAGAAAAACGACAAAGTGTATTTCTAGACGGTTCTTATTCAGAAAACTACGCAGTCAGCTCTCTCAACCACAGACTCCGGGGGGGTACTCCACAATTTTATCCGGGGAGGTTCCGCCCCGAGGTCCAACCCCTTAACCTTTTATATACCATTTTTGACAGAGAAGGTACCCCTTTCGTGTACCTTGTACATTGACGAATGTTACCCCTTTGACATACCTACTGTAGTTTAGATCTTTGCATCCCTTTTAAAAGGGATGCAAAGTTGAAACTGCTGTAAATGCACCATCTTTTTTTATGAATCAATCACTAAACCAGGAAGTTTTCTTGTCTCTTTTACATCCATAAAATGCGTTTGTTAGCCCTTTTTAGTCCTTTTACAGACCCAAATGACAGATTTCCCTACCCTTTTATATACTTCAACCAATAAAGTCCCTACCCTTTCATAAACCTGAAGCCTGAAAAAGGTACCCCTTTTGTGCGGAGCCTCCCCGTATAGGCCACAATAGGAAGTACTCCCCTGGATCACAGACACCGTTAGTAGTCGTACTCTAAAATAAGTGTACGCCTTATAAAGTTTCAAACAAAATAAATAAAGAATGATGATGTCCAACTCTATATGTCCGTTAGCCTCTTCAAGCGTTTAGATAATGTGGATGACGTAAAAGAGAAGTGAGCAGGAAAAAAGCTACCGTATAAAGCTTAATATAGCGTTTTCACATGACGTCACGGCGGCCATATTGTTGTTCCAAAAAAAGAAACGGCGGCCATGTTGGTGTTCCTAACCAATCCTGTGGGAGTTGAACTCTTTTCTTATATAAACGCTTTCTTTTTTCCAATAAATTGGCGTAGATGCTCGCCATGTGAGTGAAAACGCTCTATGGGAGATAGGACACGGGTCCAAAGAAAAACCAACTGACCATTTTAAATTACGGTGGTTTCAACAGAAGAAAATGAGAATGACTCAAATCCCACGGCTATTTCTTCAAAACCAGCTAGCGCTGATCAAAATTTGGAAAACGTTTGCGATATCCAGTTAAATGACGTCAATAGTATAGGATATCGCCAGAAAAAGGGACGGCAACTGAGAAGCCCTGGGGATGAACTTGAAGAAAGAAACTTAACATCGACCGAGGTATGCATGTTTTTAAAGTATGAATTATTTCAAATGAATAATGAAACAATTATTGGATTCGGCTTTCGAATGATCTGCAAAATTATGCAGATCTCGTAGGGTGTTATCCGCATCGGCCGGCATCCTCCACGATCTACAACATTTTTCAGATCATACTCAGCCTCATCCTAAATTTGCTCATTTAAATTATCGTTACTTTTAATTTACTTTGGGTAAGAATTTGATTTTTTACCATAAACCATCTTCCACATCGTGTCAACAAGGGATTTGCACTGTCTCTCCCAACTGAATCTCTCTTCATAACTTCTTCGAAGTCTTTGGATTTCCTCAAGCCGCTGTGCCCTAGATTTTTGATGGATAGCTGCAATTCCCTTTGCCCATTCCTTGGGGTCATTCGAATCAATCACAAATGACATACCCATTGGAAGACAACGCAGTGCTTCTCCAAATCCAGAGTTTCCACTTACCAGAATGGGAAGACCGGCTGACATGGCTTCCAGTGCTGTCAAGCCAAATCCCTCAGTTCTTGAAGGCATGATGGCCACATCAGCTTCACAAAACAACTCTTTTAATCTTTGCTTGTCTTTCAAGAATGATCTGACAAACAACTGGTTTCTTGGAATGCCCGTCTGGCATAAGATTTCCGCGACTTTATCCTGCTTTCCATCAGGTGGACCAACAAAGATCAGACGGTAGGAACTGTCCTTCAATTCAACTATTGCTTGAGCGGCAATGTCGTATCCTTTGAGACTGAAGTCTTCAAAATCACCACGGCCAAAGGTTAACACCTTGAACTTCGCACTCGCTCGCGTAGTAGCATGCTCAACATCTGAAAACTCTTTAAAGGTGCCTGGCATCAGCTGGAAGACATCTTGATGAGATGAACGCAAGTAGGACGAGAATGCTTCTGTCAACTTGGGCCCAACTGCCACAACGAGATCTGCAAGTTGACACAGCTCAACTTCAGCTCTATTCTTTCCTTCTCCCTTGGTAATTGCGCCAGGATAGTTCTTATACATTGCTAGTTCTTCGGGTTCGGTGTGCACTACCTGAACCCACTTGCAACAATGAGACTCTTGGATGATTTGAGCTTGTTTACCCAGCTTTGCACCATGACCAATCACGACTTGAATGTCAAGGTCTCTTGGTGGAAAGCTCAACCAATCAAGAGGATCACTAAAGCCAGGGCGACGATGTACTTCCATAATGGAAATGTTATGAGCCTTGGCGGCTCTCTTGTCATCTTCACCGCACTCAAATTGAGGTACAATGATAGTGACTTCTACATTTGGGAGTTTTGCCAAATGTATGGCAAGCGTTCTGTTGATTGTTGACAAGCCACCCTTAGATGACCCCCACTCATCAGCCAGGAGGGAAACTTTTAAGATTAAAGGCTGTGCATGACGTTGTGTTATACCAGAAAAGCCTGTCTGCAATTCCTGAAAGCAAACCAACATTGCATATTTCAAAATAGCACTTTTATATAGGGTGCCGTCTAGAACGAGTTTGAGCCAACATTTGTAAAACCTGATTCCATCAAATTAAAGATGATGTCAACTTAAGTAGCAAAACAAAACCATGTTGAGCGGAAAAAAGGCGCTCACCGCAATATATACGGTATACGCGTTAATTAAAGATGTTCAACGTACCTGAATATGGCAAGAATTGAATGTGTATGAGTCACCTCACCGTAAAACTAACGTAAACGTGAACACAAACCTTAACTTTAAGCTCTAATCCTCACCCTAACCCCAACTCAAACCCTAACCCTACCTCATACCGAGTTTGTTGTTGGTTCTCTCCATAACCAGTTGAGTTTGTTGCTGGTTCTCTCCCTTACTCCGAGAGGTTTTCTCCGGTATTCCGGTTTTCCTCTGTCCTTAAAAATCAACACTTCCTAATTGCAATTCGATCAGGAACGCACGGAAACGTCTCAACGAGTTCTTGTGAACTCCTAAGAGCTCCGTGGGTAAACAAATTACAATTACAATAACTCACTGACTCATAAGACTGACAAAACAAGGTTTCTTGATGTCGAATATGGCATATTCTGGTGCTTTAACATCGAAACGCACTTGCTCGTCTTTGCTCAATTATGAGGGCACTCGGATTCCTTTGCCCCAGTTCCTAATTCTTCGAGACATTCAGGCCTTTAGTAAATGAAGAGAGAACCTGTGAGGGATATTACGGGAATTTTCCAAAAAAGGGAAAAGTTTAGCAGGAGCTCTTTACAAGTAAGAAAAACGGATAAACCGAGACAAAGAGTGTTCATGCCTAAACTGGAAAAAAAAGTCTTCACAACTGTTGTCATCGTGTCATCACCACGTTAGACTCGCAGTTTTAAAAAGGTTTTCGGTCTTCAGAAACTTTTAGGACAAACTTTATGTAAGTAATATAAAAAAAGAAGAGAAGAAGCAGAAACGAAAAGTAGCTTTTGTGACTTGGAAAATGCCTTGACCGGCACAAATCCTCCAACAATCACGCGATAGGAGGCAAGTGTCACTTGAAATGGCAAGATTTCAAGATTTACAACGACCACTACAATTTGAGTAAACTTTTTCATTTCTTGGATAGGCTAATATTCTACAAGGCTTTCAAAAAGGAGTGCACTAGAGCTCTAAGTAGCAGTGCTAGCCTGCGCCTAGGTTGAGTCTCAATCTACCACTATTTCCTTCGTTTTCTAAAGCATTTTTCATATTATTTATCTATTTCGGTATCTACGGTTTTTACATTATTTTATAGCCTTATGTTTTTTAATAGTTTTCTAGTTATTATGGCAGATGTAGAGCTGCCCTCTGGATGCACTGCAATTAATCATCATCATCACCATCGTCATTGTCATTGCCACTCTATGGAAGGCTAATGTCTGTAAGATGTTTTAGGGCCTGTTTACATGGAGGTGGGGGACCCCAGATAGGTGAGGTCACTCCACCTATCATGTAAACGTGATCAAACTAAATGAGAGATTATATGGACAGGCGGGTTACCCCACCTACCTGGGATTCCCCACCTCCATGTAAATAGGCCTTAAGCCGATAGTAGTAATACTAACCGCGCGTGGAGTTTTCTGGATGGGCAAGTGAAATTTACACAATAGACTTGTTCTTCCTGTAGGTGTCAAGGTGTTATGGAACTCTACTTCTGCTAGGTCTTCGTCTTTAACGACACGAACTCGCAATTCAGTCTTGAACTCAAGATTGTCTTCTTCTAATAACCTGTTCAAATGTAAAACAAAAATATCCATGCTGTAATGACGGTTCCTTTACGGTAAGCTTAATAAAAAAAAAAGGCAAAAGGCCTTACTTATTCAATTTGCATTTTTTTCCTTTCCAAGCTTCCATGCTTTGATATGGAAATCATTTTTCTTTCTCATGCAAATAAAACTCATTTTCACAAGAAAGGTTGTGCACCTAGCCTCATTTTGAAAGTGAGAGTTTTTGGAACTCGGA
>OZ038001.1:21631105-21666105 GCA_964035705.1 Porites rus | reverse complement strand
TTTTTTCAATAAGTGTAGCATATCTAAGTCAATTCTCTCTTTTTGGGTAAAATGTTCAAGCTTGTTATCCATAGGCCTTCTTTTATCACCAGTTTTGAAAATCGACGCGTTAAAAAGGACTCGGAACAGCTGGAGATCCATGATAGCCGATCTATTACTAGTAGATGGCAAATGATGATGATGAAAAACGACTCAGCAGAGGTTGACCAACGCGTCAGAGGTACCTTTACACTAATGTACTTTGTCCGTAACTTTTAGCTACTTTTCGCTTCCGTTGCCGTCATTGGAGGTTCCAATGAATTTTATTCAAACAGTACTTACTCTGTAATGACAATTCTGCTTTCGCCGACATATGCATTGCCTTCAACTTCGGTTTCATCCTCAGGCTCTTCTACAACCTCTTCTTTAGAGGCTTTCACAGGTAACACTGTCTCAACCACTTCTTTACATTCGCCAGCTTTCGAAAGCATTCCAGTTTCAGACATACTCATTACTCCTTGCGGAACATAAGATGCAATGATAAGATAAATTAGGATAAACCTGAATATGTCTGTATGTCTACGTATACAGCATCCCAGAAAGCTTTGTATGCCCACACAAAAAACTGTTCTGTTTTATTAAAAGCGGAAATCGGTGAATTCGACATTAATGGAACAAACAGCCTGCGTGCAGACGTGTCCTCTTTCCTTTGTTACCCGCGGAAAAGTAAGGAAGCCTTCACACTTGGTGCCCGAGTACGGTACTCGCTGGACACTAATGTGAACACACTCTTTTCTCAAGCATACCCACGCTAGAATTTGGGCACGGTGCCGGTGCCCGGGTACCAGGTCGAGACCTTGTACCCAGGCACAAAAGTGGGCAACGGGGCCCTGTGTGCAACGTTTTTGTTAGTTCTGTGGCCATCCACGGCTTTGTAATCGTTGCAAAGCTCATGTTTTTAAATGGTGTCTGACGGGGGGAAATGGAGTAACTATGTACACAGTTGCATATCGCGTACTTACGGCGTACACGCGACACCATTTTGGGCTGGTATCCATGCAGTGGATCCCGGGCAGTATGGACAGGCCCTGAGAAATCAAACAGAACGTTCGCATATCACCTTGAATTACTTTTGCTTGATCCGATTACTTTTGGTTTTTCGGTTTTAAATGGTAGCAAGCGAAATAAATGGAAGCTTTTCACTGAACATCGGCAAAGACTTGTTCTCACTAACGACTTAAATAACTGGGTCCCAGGGGGGTACTTCGGATGTCAAGTGACGGGGATGATCGAAGGGCCTTTTTTTGGGTTTGAAATTTTCGATTCCGGTATTACTTGGGTTAGGAAAATTTTGATTTACGTGGGGTCTTTTTTTGCGTATTCAAAACATTCTGCATAATGTTATTAATGAAACAGAAGATGTTCTTGGGTGTTTCGAATGTTGTTAGCGAGAAGGCTTTCACTGCTATTCGGCATAGGTTTTTTTTTGGGGGGGGGGAAGGTTAAATTTTGTGCAGGGATTTTTAGGGTCTTGTTAGAAACTGTATGGAGTTTTTTCGGCGGGGGGGGGGGGGGGTGGGGAGGGTTGATTTTTGTCCACATTCGAGCATCCCCGTAACTTGAAATCCGGAGTAGCCCGTCCCCCCCCCCCTGACAACTGGGTGCCACAGAAGGAGTTGTTAGATTCAAAATAACTCAGCTTGCATCTGCTCACGTAAGGCAGTAAACCTAACTACAGTGGTAATTAGACATTTGTACGTTACGTCAGCCTAAAATTAGAAGCGGCTTTCATATGATGTGAAGAATTATGCAGATCTCGGAGGCTATTATCTACCTAAAATCCTCGTCGATCTGCAAAATTCTTCACATCATACTCACCCTCATTCAATAATCAGGGGCACCCAATGACTGTTTTCCGTAAAATATCTGTTTGGGGAAGCAAAAAATGCCTTAAATTTTCTATAGCTTAAGGAAGGGAAGGCTTAAAATTGCTAGATGACCACTCCATTCATTTACAATTTTCGAAGCGGCTTATCGAATAAATTTCCTACGATTTTCTAAAGTTTAATTTCGCGCATTTCACTCCCCTGGTTAAGCAATTTTTCGTAGAAAAACGAAACCTAAAATTTTCGGATTCGAAAATGTGATGGAGAGAAATTCTTACTTTCGTAAAACTTTAAATTGCACCTTAAATTGTCGGGAAAATAATACTGAAGCCCTTGTAATTTCGAAAAGACTTAAGTTGCCCTAGGATGACCGAACTAGCCTGCGTAGCACGCTTCGAAAAAGGTTGGGGATAGGGAGGAATGGAAAAAGGGAAGGGGGATTGAGCAGAGTTGGTAAGGGGCTCCCTTCCCTTTTCCCCGCTTTCGCGCTTTTCTCCCTCCCCCTCCCCTTTCTGCGCCTGCCACGCAGGCTAGACCGAACAGATTCAAATTCTGTAGCGCCGATTGCAATGCATAAAAGTACTCTGAATAGCCTAGAAAGTGTTTTCACTGTATGTGGAAGGACTGACCGTCGTTGGGTGCCCCTGAGTAATTGCTAAATGGTCAACTCGAAGTAGTCTCTTTTGCTGGAAAACATATTAGATCCTGCTAAGTTATCTGGGGACAGTTATTTGCGTAAATTAACCGCTAACCACACGAGGCCTGTTTTGAACTGCAATAATCGTCATTCTACTCGATAACTGACTGTTGAAGCACAAACTGTTAATGGGCTCTCACATAATATCGCCCAAATGACATTAAAAAAAAGATACACTGTTTTGTAACTGGTAACCGGGTTAGTAAGCGGGTTACCCGTTACCCGGTGTGCGACAAACGCAGACTGCAGACTTGCAGACTTAGCAGGTAATCGAGGTAAACATTGTTGTGAAATGCTCTAACAGATTCCCAATCCCTAAACTAGACTTAAAGTTCCACAACAATGTTTACCTCGATTACCTGCCAGTCTGCAATTCTGTAGTCTACGTTTGTCGCACACCGCACTTTAACGGCGAAAAACAGTTGCACAAAAGAACTAATTTTTTCTCAAGCCTACATTTTAATTAGCCTGAATTTCAGACGATTTAATACTTTAGTTTTCTCTCTGTTGCTGAAAGGACAAAACGACTCGAAGTAATCCTCTGAAATTTGCTTGCATGCATGCAAAAAGCTATCGGGTAAAATACTGATTACATTCTGTTACAACTTTTGTTCATAAATAAATGTCTTCTTTGGCCTTGTAAAAAGACATTTTCCCTTCCTCTTGTAAATGACAATGAACAGAGGTCATCAGTGGGCGGGGGAGGGGCGTGTAGAAAAACTGATAACGTTTTTGTTGCGAGAAAGGATGGCATGTTCATATGAAGTAAAAAGAATTTTAACTACACGTATTTGTTTCAAAAATTCGGCCCAAACTTTTCTCCACTGATGCTCAGCGCAGGTTTTTGATAGCAGTCAAGCAAATGCCACAGTGAGTAGTTTCATCTGAAACTATTAACAACTGACTACACAAAGTATGAAGGAAGGTTTCGTTTGGCTATTTTCAATTTTGCGCGAGCCTTATTAAAAACAAAGACAAAAATAATGGCACTTCATAAATGTAAATATTTTCCATTTATAAATAATACTAAGTACCATTCTAAAAACTGTGTCTTATTGATGACAATTTCATTGAAAATTATTCCCACACCCACCTGTAATAACCGAAGTGGTCATTCCCTTTTTCTTCATCTCTAGAACATGTATTGCATCCATAGATAAAGGGTTACCACTCACATCCAGCCTCCTCAGCTCCTTTAAGTCACCAATCTCAGATGGCAGTTCTGTAAGTCTGTTATCATACAAGTGCAGCTTCTCAAGCTGGTGCAGCTTCTGTATACTGGTAGGTAAACTAACCAACTGGTTGTTACTCACACCCAGCCTCCTCAGCCCCTTTAAGTCACCAATCTCAGAAGGCAGTTCTGTAAGTTTGTTACCAGACAAGTACAGAGTCTCAAGCTGGTTCAGCTTCTGTATACTGGTAGGTAAACTAACCAACTGGTTGTTACTCACACCCAGCCTCCTCAACTCCTTTAAGTCATCAATCTCAGAAGGAAGTTCTGTAAGTTTGTTACCAGACAAGTACAGACTCTCCAGCTGGTTCAGCTTTTGTATACTGGTAGGTAAACTAACCAACTGGTTGTTACTCACACCCAGCCTCTTTAGCTCCTTTAAGTCACCAATCTCAGAAGGAAGTTCTGTAAGTTTGTTACCAGACAAGTACAGAGTCTCAAGCTGGTTCAGCTTCTGTATACTAGTAGGTAAACTAACCAACTGGTTGTTACTCACACCCAGCCTCCTCAGCTCCTTTAAGTCACCAATCTCAGAAGGCAGTTCTGTAAGTTTGTTATCATCCAAGTACAGCCTCTCAAGCTGGTTCAGCTTCTGTATACTGGTAGGTAAACTAACCAACTGGTTGCCACTTACATCCAGCCTCCACAGCTCCTTTAAGTCACCAATCTCAGAGGGCAGTTCTGTAAGTTTGTTACCATACAAGTGCAGCCCGTTAAGCTGGTCCAGCTTCTGTATACTGGTAGGTAAACTAACCAACTGGTTGTTACACACATCCAGCCACCTCAGCTCCTTTAAGTCACCAATCTCAGAAGGAAGTTCTGTAAGTTTGTTACCATTCAAATTGAGCCTGATAAGATTTTTCAGCTTGTTAATACTTGTTGGTAATTCAGTCAGGTTATTGTAATTCAGCCTAAATTCCTCCACTTCAGTCAGTTCAGTGACTGCATCAGGTACCCTGGAGAGTCCTTTTCTACTTAAATCCAAACTTGCTACTCCACCTCCACCTTTAACATAAGGTTTTAATTTTGCACTGGAATGATCCTCCATGTTTCAAATTACTAAATGAAGGCAGCCTTGCCCTTTCTTTGTAATCTAAAATGAAAATAATAAAAATAGTAATTAGCAAATAAATGTTATAATTATTGATCACCCCTGACAGCCGTGCATCTTAAATCAGGGGCACCCAACTGTAGGTAGGTACGAATTGTAAAAGGAACAAAGTCCAACATCTTCACGTGCAAATTGAGTTTATTTTTATAATTCTGTTTACTGGATTACTGTGTGATAACTCGAATTCCCTCACGCACGAGCCACGAAAGGGGCAAAGTCCGACACTTTTACGTGCAAACTGTGTGATTCTACTTCTCATGCTGGCTTTTCACAGTAATAATAGTAACTTGAACGTATGAAGACATCTGTAGTTTTGTAATTAGTGCCTAAGCAAACTGGGCTCTTTTCTTTTAAGAAGCAAAAACTCATAACACTCTTAGAATTAAGTGGTCAGAGTTAAAGACTGTTTCATTAAAGTAGAATCGCACATGATAACCTCGTGAATAGTGATGATGCAACCATCTACAGCAATGATGAAAATCTTAGCTATTAGGTATTCGACGACCTTCATTATTTTACGAAACCATGAAGAAACCTTGACTTCGAGTCTTCCCTCTAAGCAACGTTTGGTGAGTTGATATTGATAGTACTTTAACAATTTGTTTATTTTGCACCAGATGTCTGAAGGAAAGACAAAGAAATGTGAATTTATCAGATCGAATCAGCTATGCGCTACGCTTCTCGTTTTCATTAATGTACAGCAATACCCAATTTCGCACAAAACATAGCCTTAATTTAGGATTAAGACAGTAGATTGCCGATACTTGTACACTGAAGCATTCAAAATAGCTCATGCACGTAAAACGTGCCTATGTTTTACTAAGTCTTTGGCCTCATCAGAAATCAGCGTCAATTTCCATCTCGCCGAATAGATTTCATCCCTAGAACCTACTTAGGGTGGCCAACAACTGCCAACAACAAAGCTCGCGATATCCAATCTTTCCGTCTCAAGCCCGGGATCAGTCTTTCACCCGCGTAGCCCCGTGTAAATGAGACGAAATACGAGAAGATATTGGAAGCAGCAGACTTTGCCAGTCGTGAGAATTGTTCCCTCATAAGGCTTAACGATGCCTCCCAGAAAACTTTGCTAAAGGGAGCCCAAAAACTCTGATTTCAAACTGACATACAGGGAGAATTATGGGAAGTTATGAGAAACTCTTTTGGGAGGAGGGGACGGGGGGGGGGGGGGTGAAAGGTTAATAGCCAGTGAAAAACTCATCAAAGTCTATCTACTGCAGCCTGCAGCTTATTCGGTATCGATTAAATAAATAAAAACTGACTATGAAAAAAAAAAAAGAAACACGCTCCACTACAAGGCTCGGTCAGAAGGTATATAAGAGGGATTTCTATAGGCATGTTTTTGTAAATCCAGTCAGATACATATATATATATATATGTTGCATAAAAAAACGGTCCTTGTAAAAAAGCGTCATTTTTATGTAAAAAAGCTGCCTTTTTACAAATTGAGCGGTTGTAAAAATACTGCTTTTTTACAAAAATATATTTTTGTAAAAAAGCTGCCTTTTTACAAGTTAACCGGTGGTGAAATTACTGCTTTTTCACGAAAATATATTTTTGTAAAAAAGCTGCTTTTTACAAATTAACCGGTTGTAAAAATGCTGCTTTTTTATGTAAAAAATCTGTCAGTTTTTTACAAAAGATATTTTTGTAAGAAAGCTACCTTTTTATTTAAAAATCCTGCTATTTTACACATATAAATTTTCGTGAAAAAAAGAGCTTCATGCTCTTCCTTTAGACCATTTGGCAAACCCATTTATCGAAGACAGGCTATTTTCTATAGCATGGTTCGAACTTTATTGAACTGTAGTTTTCGTGCGCTTCTCAAACAGTACATTATAAGATATCCGGCTGGTCACGTTCACGTTCCCGTGTCCCCTTTATTGTGGGGCTTTTAAATTCCCTTGTTAACTCGCTGACAGCGTTAAAAATTTACGTTCTTTTTATTATTTCTTCTTGTTTCCTTTGTCATTCAATTTTCCAGGACCTTCTAATTGTTGGATGCGAAGAAGGAACAGGCAGTAATTTCATTTGTTATGCTTATCGGCCGAAGTCACGCACGGCAGTAACTGCATGTTAGGCAATAATAGAATAGCTGGGTTATTCACTGTCTTATTTATAAGCAATGCCTGTCACAATGTCTTGCAGCAACCAAAGCCTTCTATTCTCTCCTTTATTGCTAATTTTGTCCAAGCCGACAACTGTTCAGAATATTGTGCTGTATTATTTATCTATTTTCCCAAGGTTATCAGCTGCAATAATCGGTTTAACTGTCAACAAAATACTTAGCTATAATGCTTTGATGCTCTTAGCAGTGGACAAATAAATTATAACTCCATTTCTAGCATAAAATCTACAGCAAGAATCAACGACAGCAACTGTTAGCCAATTTCCTGTATTATGTATGTTGCGCTAGACTTCTGTCACGGGATTCATGCTATGTTGAAATCCATGTTGATACATGCAGGAGTGTCATGTCTGCGTTACAACTTTAAGAGCGGATGTCAGTAAATATCGACCAGAGGTCTACAAAAGTGAAAAATCGAAAATTCTCAAAAAAATTCACAAAGTAGCACTAGGTAAGCTATTAACATAAATGTAATTTTTACTTCGATCCGATAATTATTTTCCACGTACGGGGGGGTTATTGGTTTCGCGGCTCTCGGACCGGGTTTTCCAGGCCCAAGACCATGTGTCGCAAAAAAATCGTTTTAAAATTCAAATCCATTGTAATGTGGACAACAAATAACTTATTCAGAAGAGTACTTAATTGCACACATTCTAAGTGGCGATTTACTCAGTTTGAACGAAAGTGTAATATTTTGGAGATTTTTCATTATTTTCAATATTTTGAACGTTTTCGTTCAATGAAAAAATAGCAAATTTCAAAGCCCAAAATCGTCGACTGGTACCTCGATTTCAGTAACGAGTCTTATACCACGTTAAAGAGCGTTATCTCTTCTTTCAAAATCTGTTTTCAAAACTACAGGCGACTTAAAACAAAATTTTTGAGGACAAAAAATACAAGTAGTACTTTTCTGAAATTTGAGCTTTCCAGACGCGGCGGGCCGATGCTAAAAACTTGGAAAAATACAGTAAGAAATCAGTTTGAGCAATAGTGGTTTCATGTTATCAGCTTTCAGAAACCAAGACGTGTTTAGACAGCGATCTGATATAAATTAATGCCGTTTGCTATCAAGAAAGGCAGATTTAAGCTGTCAACTCCTGCCAAGTGCACCAGTCACGTGAAGTTGTCAAAGGGAGGGCAAAGCACTAATATTAAAAAATCTTAAAATGCAAAACGTTTTACGTCCATGAAATCAGATTTTAGCGTACAAAACAATGTTGTGAATGTCTGTTGTTCGTACCTTAGCATGGTGTTTCCATATATTGGAAATGTCAAGTATCCACACGGAAGAACATACCAAACAACAACGTTTCAAATCCAAGCGCCGAAAGATCGTAAACGGCAAAGATTGCGTTACATTTCACAGAACGACCGCTTACCACTGTTGTCACTCCTTTTTTCGCTGGAAGCTACGAGGAGTTTTCATTCCGTCATGAGTGATTCTTGATCAGCGTTTCCTTGAAAGTACGACCCCGGACAGGTGGTAACTGAGGACGCTTCGCCAAGACTCCTGTTGTTCAGTTTCAGGCTTTAGCAGGTGCGTAGACAGGATTTTTCCGGAGGTACGCCCAACTATTTCTTCATCTTTTTCCCCCCCTCTCCACCCCCCACCCCCAACCCCCCACCCCAAATCTCAACATTTTTTTTAAGGTGCCTTTATTAAAGGTGGGGTTAACGGTTGTAAGCAAAAGCATTTTTGCTGTTTATGAAATGACACAACCTCTAAAATTCTTTAATTCTGTCGGCTTGTTATGTTCATTGACGTCAACTGTTTATCATTAATTCAGCTATTAAAAATCAAGCTTGTAGTACCTCCGAGTTAAGTTTACAAATGACTCTTTTTACCCCTTTTTGTCACATTATTTTTGACCGACAAAAGCACCACACGTTGACGTAATTGTGCCCTAATTCGTCTACTCCGAAGACAGGTCGTGGAGAAAACAACGCGTTCACGCTTTACATCATCAAGCTTGCTATATAAATAAATCATCCAAGATTCGGTTCTCCAATTAATGTCGTCGCTTCTCTGGAAACCGATTTTTTTGAGTTATGTTTATTTCATTCTATTTTTTTCCTCAACGTTTTCGGGTACGCACGTACAAACCGTGCGTACAAGTAGCTACTCCGCTGTTTAGTCTCCTTAGCCCTGAACGTTCCTCTCTTGCGGTTTTCGCGGGAGTTCAGGATGTGGTCCACCCAGTATTTCACGTCTCCTTTAAATGAGAGGCAGCACTTCTTGTTTACCGTTTCGTTATCAGACAGCGCTTAGGCTCTTAGCCTTTCATTTTATTTTGATCAAATTTTTATCATTTAGTTACTCAGTATACGTTCGATCCTGTCCTTGTGAACTTATAATTTTATACTTTAAGGGAGCTTAATTCCTATATTAACTTTTTCTTCGTTTAGTGTCGTCCAAAAGACTCTGTTTTTTGGCATTTTTTAAAAAAGCAAGAAAAAGAAAAGTCAAGGTCTATTTTTTTTGGACTTAGATTAATTCTTTCAATCTAGAAAATTAGCATAACATCATTTCGAGGCATAAAACGTTCGGTGGTGTATCCTCTTTGCTTTTTACCCTTTTTGGGCCTTTTTTTTTTATGAAATTGACTATCAAATTTTCCGCCATATTGAGTTTGTGTCGATTTGGTGACCATGTCTTGTTGTTTTCAGTCTCCAGGGCAATGATGCTGGTGTTTCAGGCCTCCCGTTCTCAGATTTCTTGTGATTTTTTTTTCACCCCACCGACCGACCCACCCAAAACCAGGAAACCTATCCGACGCTAAACGAACGAAAAGGGGATGACTTAAGCCTTATGGTTTCTTTTTGGGCTTCCTCACCACATTGCTTCTGCGTGTTTCTGTATACTTGTCTTTTGCTTTGTTTTGTTCTTTTTTGTCAGTAAAATAAACTGAAACTGTACAAAGACCCTCAATATTCCCTTGGAGGTTCTCGAACGCGCAAAAAAAAAATGAAAAACGCGATGATTTATTGACCGCAAGGGCAATGGGGTGGGGTTAGGGCTCGTTACTGCGCTCCGGTTCACTCGTACGCTGTCAAATGGTCCCGAAATACAAAATGAAAAATGACTGTGGACAGACTATTCACGTCTAGACATCAAGCATCTTTTAAGATGGGACTTATCGCCTCTCCCTGTTCATGGAGTTGAGTCAAGGTGTTGACGTTAATTTCGTGATGCCCTGCATGTTGCCAGGACATGTTTCAAAAGGGCCTTTCCAAACGTACGGAGTCCGCCGTCACCTTGTCAACCGCGCGAGAAATGATGTACTTCACAAAAACAAAGAGAAGTTATTTTCGATTTGCCCCGCCCCCTACCCCCGAAAGTCCCCGACAGGACCGCTTCAAAGTACTCCCCATGTGGTCGCGCGGGGGATAGTAACAGGTCTACCTAGTTGCATCCGTGCATCAATGACAGTTTAGCTCAATCAGAAGCCCCTTTTCCCTGGCTAGTTCAAGGTGTGTGCTCCTCCTTTAAGCTGTTGTTTTCGGTTCTTACTGAAATTTTTGATCTTGAGGAAATTCAAAACGACAGGAGCAGGTTATGGGCTTTTTTCCTAGCCCTAATCCTACATCACGGGAAATCCCTCAGGTTAGGCAAGAATTCGATAATCCTTCCATAATCATCCATTTTTTCAGCGCGTGAATTGGGTATTTTTAGCTTATTTCGAGGAAATACTTTTTGCTTCAAACCCAGGGTGGGCTTTTAAACCCATTTTTTAAGCCAAATGGTTTTTGCGAGAATCTGCTTACCCGAACTTTTCGCATAAAAAACGACAAATACCCGAAAAAAAGTTGGTGGTGGTGGCATATTTCCGATAAATTCAGCTCAATGTCTAGTGAAGAAGAGTTCAGATCCGTGCCGCGCGCCTCTCGAGGCGAGGCAAGCTTTCAGTCGAAATGCGAGCCCAAAAACAGGTGGTAAGCGGTCAATCTGTGAAAAGTAACGCAATCTCGTCGTTTGAGAGCAGTCGAAGATGCTCTTGCCGATGCTGTCCTTGATGTTTTTTATTTCCAGTATCTAGGAAACCTATGCTAAGGTATGAAACATACACTCGTAGGCATTGTTCTGTCCGCTAAAGTCTAATTCCTGAACGCAGAAACGTTGTGCTGTTTGAAGTTTATTATTGTGCTTTGCCCTTTGACAACCTTACGTCACTCGTGCGTTTGGTAGCAGAAGATGGCTAAACTCTGCTTTTCTTGCTGGAAAACGGCTTTAAATTTTATCAGATCGCTCGATAAACACGTGTTGGTTTCTGATAGCTGATAACGTTAAATCACTGTTGCTCAAACTGATTTCTTATTGCATTTTTCTGAGTTTTTAGCATCGACCCGCTGAGTCTGGAAAGCTCAAATTTCAGAAAAGTACTACTAGTATTTTTTGGCCTCAAACATTTTCTTTTAAGTTGCCCGTAGTTGTGAAAACAGATTTTGAAAGAAGAGATAACGCTCCTTAACGTGGTATAAGACTCGTTACTGAAATCGAGGTACCAGTCGACGATTTTGGGCTTTGAAATTTGCCATTTTTTCATTGAACGAAAACGTTCAAAATATTGAAAATAATGAAAAATCTCCAAAATATTACACTTTCGTTCAAACTGAGTAAATCGCCACTTAGAATGTGTGCAATTAAGTACTCTTCTGAATAAGTTATTTGTTGTCCACATTACAATGGATTTGAATTTTAAAACGATTTTTTTGCGACACATGGTCTTGGGCCTGGAAAACCCGGTCCGAGAGCCGCGAAACCAATAACCCCCCCCCCCCCCCCCCGAACGTGGAAAATAATTATCGGATCGAAGTAAAAATTACATTTGTGTTAATAGCTTACCTAGTGCTACTTTGTGAATTTTTTTGAGAATTTTCGATTTTTCACTTTTGTAGACCTCTGGTCGATATTTACTGACATCCGCTCTTAAGCTTTCAACATGATGTAGGAACATGTTCAGTCGGCTAATCAAGCAAAAGGAAACGCTAGCCTATAGGACACTTAATGATGTATGATGTCCCTGGGGTAGGGCATTTGAAGCGAAAAATGCTTTTAGTTCACATCCCTAGCCTATATATAAGAAGAAGGAGAATTCAAACACCCTTGTCTCCCATACCTTAACATAACATTGAGAGATGAATACATTACTGAATTCCGCCTCTTGATCACGATTTTATACGCTTCACTTCAGACTTATCATTCTGAAGTTTCAATGCAGGAAAGTTATGAGAAATGCGGTAACTGATTATTAAAGTCACGCAATAACTTGAGTAACATAACTTGAGTTTTCTGGTATCTTTTGGTTTTCTAATGTCTAAAAAAAAAGTCAAAATGTTTCTCTAATTTCCACCTACAAATCATTTTGTCAGAAAAATTTGCATTTGCTATCGACACGTTTCAATAGGCGCGATTTCATAATGTATCAAACCCACCTTGACCTAGGCATTTAGTTTTTGAACTGCTTCACCACATTTCCTAAAACCTTTGATTGAAATTTATAAGTCTTTTATCGAAGTTCTTAAATGTAAATAAACTTAAAATCGTCCCCAAACTTGAACAATTAAACAACCGTTAAATCTGAGATAAATGTTCAAAAACAGCTTCATTGTTATTCAGCGGACGAACCGTTTACGATAGCTACTCAGAGTAGCATGGTTCTGTGTTCTAGAATCTCCAAAACGAACTAAAGTTCGCACGGCTGTTATGGGTAAAGCCTAAAGCGACAGTTATACTTATTTTCGAGTCGTAATGAAATATGCCGAACTTCCGGGCCGAGTGTAAAAGAATGCAAATTTACTGACTCTATTTAACAGGCAGCGCCTGTAAGTGTGCAAAGAACGAAGTCACTAGTCAATATCAAACATACCTTTACAGAGACACGGCTGTTGATCTGTAAAAGAGAACTTTTGAATGTCCTGGACTATTTATCGTGAAGTAAGCATACTCTCCTTTACGTCTGTACTATCGTCTGAGTCATTCTTTTACAAGCTTGTTCCCAGGATCTCTCTTCCGAATGCCAAGCCGCATTCAGACTACATGGCAAGCAGTCTCTCCTTTTTCTTAGTCCGTCGACTCACCGCTCGACGCTCTCTCTCGCGCACCTAAAATACCCTCACTAAATCTGACGAAAAAGAGAGACTGCTCGCAGTCTAAGCCGCATTTGACAAGGGTATGCAGCTGGCCTATGGAAAGCTCCGTTCGTTTTTAATTCTTGAAGCAAATGCACTAAAAATAAAACACTCAGGTAATTTGGAAACAAGACGCTGAAACTTAACTTATTAAAAGGTTTTAACATTCTCTTGGGCATATTTCGAGAATTAAAACAAAACTGAATGCAAGGATTGCCATATACGGCAAAGGGCTAATTTATTTGAGGCCAATATTTCGGCTAACAAAATAAGGGCCAGAGCTACACTGAAAGGAAGGCTAATTTTGTCAGCCGTATAATATTGGCCTCCTCAAATATACCCGGTTTTTTGAAAACCGGGAGTACTAAAACTTGTTAGCCTCTCGCACTGATTGGTAATATTATGCCCCTTCTCATTGCAAAAGTAAAATCTCACCTCAAAAAGAAGTTCTTGAAAACACGAGCTTCCATTTGATAGAAAGGCCTGTCTTGAAGGTAACAAAAGTGAACCTTTCCTCATTCATTAATCTGGAAAATAAGGCATTTTAAGGGACAATTTTAGCGTCACCGATTGCAATGCCATTTCCCCAATTCACCCCACTTTTTATTGCCTCTGGTCTCCCCAAAACAACCTTAACCAACATTGCTCAATAAAAGCAGCTTCTACAGCACCAATTTAACGGCTTGCTGACTTGGAACATTAGCAACAGAGTGGGTCATTTGCTTGCATGCAAACAGCACAAAAACCTGCATAACAGTGCGGAGACGCATCAAACTTTAAAACAACCACACCCCCGTGGAATTTAACCAGGCTACCCCGAATGCATACTAGATGATAGCCCTGTGTATGTGCAACAATATGACACCCAGCTAGACACAAACCCCTCCTGAATTTGAGGGAGACACTGAGCTTTGAAAGACAGGGATAAGCCCTGGCACAAACATTCAGCAAATCCGCGGTCCAACACAAGCATGCTCTTAAGAACAACCCCACCCCCCTGGAATTTAACCAGGCTACTTTAAATTCATATCAGATGACAGCCCTGTGTCTGTGCAACAACATGACACTAAGTTTGACGGAAGCCCCCCTCAAAAAGAAATAGCCGGCTCCCCTCGTGCATTTTTTCTGGAATTTCCACTGATATTGTCAATTTCAGGAAGTTATTTGGAGCCCATGGTTAAGAGCTGAGGATGGATAGTCCTGAAGAGGGACATTATTATTCTTACACTAAAAGCATCCTGGCTTTAAGCAAATTATGCTTTGAAAGATTGCTTGCAATATGCTGCACTTGGCTTAAGATTTCAGACCAGCTGGTCTTCCAAACGCCAGGAAAAAATCAATCAGCCCTTTGCCGTATTGCCAGCCTTGTATTCTGGAGAACCGGCAAGAAAGAACCGGTCGGTTTTATTTACGCGTTTAGGGGCGTAGCCAGCTTTCGACTAGTTGTAGGTCTGGCTCACTTTCCTTTCCACACATCCTAACAAATTTCGCGCATGACTAGTACCCACTGACCTCACTAACACTTTGAGCTCTTAAGCTTTTTAACTGACCCCAACAACCCATAATTTACTACAAGCGGTAGAGTGATCAAACCAAAAATTTGTAGGCCCGGGCCTACAGGTCTAAGGGACGGCTACTCCCCTGGCGTTGATGGACCTCTGCATTCAAAGGTTTTTACATTTCGAGATGTTATCATTTCTCTTCGGTCAACCTCCGCCTAGTCATCTAAATCCCCGATATTCTCCACCAAGAGATCTGAGGGAAAAGTGCGGCTGTCGAATACCTGCAGAGAAAAGAGTCCTCTGCCAGCAGGGAAGCTAACAGCCGCTCCCTCCCCTAAAAAAAATCGCGAATAGTAACTCGCTGTTCTCACTTGCCAGATCGATTTTAGGGCCACGACGACGGCGACGGCCCGGAGAAGGAATAAACACTACCAAGACGTTTTTCGACCTGCCGTCGCCGTCGCCAATGCTGAACTGAAGCTCCCTTTTGTTTAATGTGAACCGGTGCGGCTACGAACAACTGTGTAAATTCCCTGGCCTAGGGACAAGGTAGTAATAATGTCTTCTTTACTGCAGACTAAGAAATTAGACTCAGTGATTTGGGCAAGTACCCCCGGCAAGGATACCCAAAACACTGTTCCTGCATCTGAAAACCGTTTTGGGTGGTTCCTAGTTCCTACGGTGATCGCTCCCGATACTAACTTAATTTTTCTTCCTTTAAATTCGGTTCCAAAACGGAAACAACCCTTTTAGGGCTCTAAGTCTCCGGCCAAAGCCCAGAATAAGCTGTGTCAGTTTATAAACTGAGACCAAATTGCAGCGACAAAAATAACTGAAAGAGTACTGAACAGAGAAAACAAACGTCATGCTGGCAACGTAATAGGCCGAGGACAAGAAAATTAAAAAAAAGAGTTTACCTTATTCTCTCCCTACGTAGTGGAAGCCAGGACAGTTTTGGATTCTGGATTCCACGCTGTGAATTCCTGATTCCAGGTACTGGATTCCAGTACAACTTGGATTCTAGATTCCAATCCTTAGTGGGATTTCGGATTCCTTGAGCTGTATTCCGGGTTCCCAAACCGAGGATTCCGGATTCCAAAAGCAAAATTTTCCCGGATTCCGGATTCCACAAGCAAAAATTTTCCAGATTACGGAATTCGGATTCTCTTAGATGGGGCAATAATTGTTAATAATTTCAAGTCCCGACTGGTTTGCTTGCTATCCAGATAATGTAAGTGTTTTTAAAGTATTAAATAGCAGCACGAGGTCATAGGGACAAACATCCCTGACTGAGTGCGGCAGGAATTGAACACCCAGTTGTAGACCTGGATTAGCCTGCGAGTTAAGCTCCCCGGGGCGCTCTGGCGGCGGGGCGGGAAAAGGAAGGAGGGCTTGCAACAACAGGTGCGTCTCTGGAATTTGAATATCAGCTGCGAAAACGTCGATGCGAAATGCTGATTGGGGCAGATGACATTAGTAACGACGTCACTACCCTTGGCACGTATTTTAAAAGCGACATAAAAAGTGATGTAACGTCCACTATTTAAGAAAACACGACGTGAAATGAGAACAAAAAGGACTGAACCTCACTACTTCCGGTGCTAAGTTTCCCGCTCTAACACTGCGAGGTTGGTTACACTGATATCGGACAGGTTTCTGTGCCACAGTTTAGTGCAGTGTAAACAGGTGTTCATACTATACTGGATAGCTTTTCATGTCAACATGAAAAACTCGCCGTTATAGTGTTGACATGGCCATGAAAATATTTTACCAGTGTCACATATTAGAAGTAAAGCTGAAGAGGCAGTCTCCCTAAAAGCGGTCCACTCGATTTCGCGACAAAAAATACTTTTCCTTTATTTTTTGTTGGTGAAGAGGCTTTAGTAGGTGTATACTAAAATCGCTATTTTTGTTTTCAAATTCTTATTCTTAGCTCTGCTACAAGCCAAAAACGAATTGAGTCCGTCCCGGCTTCTCAGAGAGTGTTTCGAAGACTAAAATTGATGGATTTTGAAAAGCCCGTTGCAAACAAACGAATGCCCGCACCAAAAATCTGTTCGATTCAGTTTTTTTAGTTAACCTTCGATAGTTCACAGGCTAAATAAAAGTATCTTTGATCAAAACATGTTCAAGTTACAGTGGTTCAAAGAATACCTATTTTGCAGGCTTAATCTAAACCCTGAAAGTAAGGAAGATTTGAGGGAAAATATCTCAAAAGTTTCGGCCTAAATCTGGTTTAAAAATCATATCAAAGTAAAGTTTTAAGCTTATTTTTTTGGTTTATAGGCTCAGACTTGCGGGTATCTTCTGGGATTGCAACCAACAGTAGATTATAATCTGCCATTTTGCGTATTAGCATAATTACAGGCCGTGTCAGATGTCATGATTGTACAGGTTAAAAGTTCCATGAAATTGCCTCTTTTGACACTTGAATTCGTCTCCGGCCTCTAAAAGAAAGTAATTAAGCTTCTTTAAGTACTTTTGAATCGAAAGAGATATACTAACAGGGATGGTCATGCATGTTACTGATTACCACGATCAACTGGCGGGCGCCGTCGTCTTGTAACTACCTGCACTGAACAGTAAACAATGTTTTTAATAGAATTCTCTACATCAGAAGTTGATCCAAGCTCTCTGAGTAATGAAAATAAATATCACTACCCCGGGATACAAAACATGTACAAGAAAGGCAACGTAGAATTTTAAGTTCTTTCCGCAATTTCAGAGTGAATTTCACCGCAGTGCATAAAGGTCCATAATTATTGTAATAATCAGGCTGTTTAAAAACGTTTGACGCACATCAAAAACAATTAGTCATTTACCGTTTTATCTGTTCTCGGTAAATAAGAGGCTTACCTTTGCTTTAGATTCTTGATGGAAGAAGTCTATCCAGGCAGCTGAAGTTATGCAGTTTCGTTTCAAAATCAAATCGTAGCGTGATAGTGTCACGTAATGTTATGGTCACGTGGCTACGTAACCCGTCGGCGGCCAAAATCTTTGTGATAAACGAAGTTTCTGTTTCTGTCCAGAAAAAGAGCCCTAATTGAATGAGTTTTTCCTCCTTAAATTGCACAAAATGCGTATCCCTCCAAGGAATTAGTATTGGTAATGAATCATTTTCTACGGCATGGTACCACTGGCCTTGTTAATCCTCGCCTAGGGTTTTTTTTTTTTATTTTTTTTATTTTATTTTATTTTTTTATCGCGCGACCGGATGAGGAGGGGCAGGCAACCTCTCCCCTCAACTCTCGGTCAATCGAAAGTTCAAATCGATCGCACAGCAAAATACGCCTTGCAGGGTATATTAATCCCTTCCTTTAAAACGTTTTCAAAAATCACGTTAGCATGCGAACGAGATGTAAGGTTGGCTTTAAGTGCATTTTTTGAACCCTCTGTTATCCGTTCATTTCAAACCAGTTTCTTGTTATGACTATTTTGGCCCCTTATATGGTACATTTCTAACATTCACGTACAGTATAAAGGATTAGAGAGGTGACCTACCAACCCTTTTGCCCCAACCTGCCAGGTCGCTGATAGTAATTATTGCACATGAGAATTCATTTCTCGGGCTTGACAAAGCATATTTTTTAGAGCAAAATTTGATTCCTGTTTTTCAAGTTTGTTGCTTAAAGAAGTGAAATCGCATGTGCAACAATTGAGATTAGGAACCTGGTGGGGTGTCCTGTGCTACCTGGTCTCTAATCTCTTATGCTGTCAACTTAGAATGTCCTATATGAGAGGCCAAAATATTACGACAAAAACATTTCCAAAGAACGGATGTAATAGTCTTTAAAAATGTACCTACGGGGAGTCTTGTAGTTTCCATGTAGAATATTTTAATGTGACGTCTTGTTGACATCCGGGTTACGTGATTTTGACGTTCTAAAGGAGAGAGGTCTGGCCAGGGGTTTTGGGTTTTCAGGTATCTGGGCTCAATTTTGTTCAGGTTTACGGAATTTTAGTGCCGCGATAAGGATATAAATTATCTTTTTTTTCTAAATTTTTGATATTAAGACACAATTTTTTAGTCTGCGAAAACATCCGTTTCTCCTCGCTCTTCGCCGTTCGGGATGTTTCGCGCGGAGGAACGTCTGCGACTCAGCGACAGAAATTCCATACTGATGACGCAAATCAATGTTCTCATAATAAATTCAGTAGTCATGGGGTTCCAGATATAAATTTATCTATTTTTACGTGTCTTCTAGTGGATTTTGGTAAAGTATTGCGCTCATCTGCCAACGAGCTCCAACAAAACTCAAATGCTTCTTCTAGAGAAGACTGTATTCCACAAATATTGACTGTTTTGTTAGAGATTCTTCGCGTTTACATTTGAACTCTGTGGCCTTTTGTCTTGAACTTGTCTTGAACTCTGTGGCCTTTTGTCTTTTCTCTCATTCGTAAACAATAGCTAAAACAATGTAACTACTCAATTGACCAATCAGCTCTTCTGACCGGATTCAGGACAGATTTTACGTCATCAGTATGGAATTTCTGTCGCTGAGTCGCAGACGTTCCTCCCCGCGAAACGTCCCCAGCGGCGAAGAGCGAGGAGAAACGCATGTTTTCGCAGGCTAACAATTTTTATGCAAATATACGTTGTCACACTGATCGAAATGTGCTGCCAAAAGTTCGCATGGGCTGGCAAAAGAGGGAATCTGCCCGATTAGACTTGCATGACCGAATTGCAGTGAACCGAAAGTTATACAGTTTATCTGGTGTGTTGTTTCTCAGCAAACTGTCTCATAATTCCGATTTCTTTTAAATTGCATCAATATTGCTTGATGAAGCGTGTATGAAGTACTGTTCTTCCAGTTCAAGTGGCTTTCAGTGTGTCAAAATATCGAAGAATATATTCCAGTACTTGTTATAGGATCTGATGGGCCACCTAAGCCCAAGAAAAATTAAGAAGAGCCACTGTCAATTTCCATCTACGTCCCAAACTTTTTCTTGATGAGTTAATGCTAAAAAGTGTAAAGAGCAACGGTTGTGTTTCATAAAGCGACCCTCAGCTACCCCCTTAACGAATTGATCAACAAGTACTCAAAACAGTTCGTTGGCACAAGGTTCGAAGCAAGGGGGGGGGGGGGGAGGTGTCTCCCAGGAAATTGGTGCAGTGGTCCTTGCGGCTATCTGCGTCGCTGTCTTACGTTCCGTCCTAGAGTACAATGCTGCGTGGCTTGATATAACGCCCTTCCTGCCCATCTGCCTAGTACAATAGAGTGGATCCAAATGCGAGCTTTAAGGATAATATACCTTCGGAAGCTTTACAATTTGCTAGAGTCGTTAGAGTTGAGAACAGGCGCAGTGGGCTCTGTATGAGCACTATAAACAAAGGCAGGACCTTGTCAACCTGTGATTAAAGATCATTTATCTATTTATTTCATTTGTTTATTTAATATTTAATATTCACAGTATTCTTCAGTCGATTTAACAACATCTTTTACTTAAATTGTTCTCTCAGAACACATAGCCTGAGTAGCAGGCGCTTGGAAGTAGTGGGCGCAAGAAAGAACGGGCGCGCGAGAGAGAGACACGCGGAGACACCCGTTCTGTCTTGCGTCCACTACTTCCAAGGGCCTGCTACGCAGGCTAAGAACACTAGAAATGGCGTTTCTGGGGGAGCATGCGCCTTACCCCGCCCGTAGCGGCTCGCTCCTTGTCCTTGGACGCTAATACTAGATTCTGGGATAAATAAAAAAGGTTGGACGGTCTGTCTCAGTCCTGAAATACCTTATTTAGCTATATAGTATTCTTTTTCAAGGTAATTTCAGGCATTCGGTATCAAACGTTTTACACATCTTTAGCTATATTAGAATCTTATGAGGTATATTGGTATCCCACTGTCCCCAACCCTCACCCCCTCTATGCGGGCCGGGCCTGAAAATATGGACGGGCGGATTCCATGCCGTGAAAATAATGATTCATTACCAATACAAATTCCTTGGTGTGATACGCAGTTTGTGCAATTTAAGGAGGAAAAACTCATTCAATTAGGGCTTTTTTTATCGGGAGAGAAACAGAAATTTCGTTTATCACAAAGATTTTGGCCGCCGACGGGTTACGTAGCCACGTGACCATAACATTACGTGACACTATTCACGCTATGATTTGATTTTGAAAATTAACGAAACTGCATAACTTCAGCTGCCTGGATAGACTTCTTCCATCAAGAATCTAATGTAAAGGTAAGCCTCTTATTTACCGAGAACAGATAAAACGGTAAATGACTAATTGTTTTTGATGTGCGTCAAACGTTTTTAAACAGCCTGATTATTACAATAATTTATGGACCTTTATGCACCGCGGTGAAATTCACTCTGAAATTGCGGAAAGAACTTAAAATTCTACGTTGCCTTTCTTGTACATGTTTTGTATCCCGGGGTAGTGATATTTATTTTCATTACTCAGAGAGCTTGGATCAACTTCTGATGTAGAGAATTCTATTAAAAACATTGTTTACTGTTCAGTGCAGGTAGTTACAAGACGACGGCGCCCGCCAGTTGATCGTGGTAATCAGTAACATGCATGAACATCCCTGTTAGTATATCTCTTTCGATTCAAAAGTACTTAAAGAAGCTTAATTACTTTCTTTTAGAGGCCGGAGACGAATTCAAGTGTCAAAAGAGGCAATTTCATGGAACTTTTAACCTGTACAATCATGACATCTGACACGGCTTGTAATTATGCAAATAAGCAAAATGGCAGATTATAATCTACTGTTGGTTGCAATCCCAGAAGATACCCGCAAGTCTGATCCTATAAACCCAAAAAATAAGCTTAAAACTTTACTTTGACATGATTTTTAAACCAGATTTAGGCCGAAACTTTTGAGATATTTTCCCTCAAATCTTCCTTACTTTCAGGGTTTAGATTAAGCCTGCAAAATAGGTATTCTTTGAACCACTGTAACTTGAACATGTTTTGATCAAAGATACTTTTATTTAGCCTGTGAACTATCGAAGGTTAACTAAAAAAACTGAATCGAACAGACTTTTGGTGCGGGCTTTCGGTTGTTTGCAACGCGCTTTTCAAAATCCATCAATTTTAGTCTTCGAAACACTCTCTGAGAAGCCGAGACGGACTCAATTCGTTTTTGGCTTGTAGCAGAGCTAAGAATAAGAATTTGAAAACAAAAATAGCGATTTTAGTATACACCTACTAAAGCCTCTTCACCGACAAAAAATAAAGGAAAAGTATTTTTTGTCGCGAAATCGAGTGGACCGCTTTTAGGGAGACTGCCTCTGAATACCTTGACACTTGAATAAAGTTTTTATTATCATTTACACTATTTTTATTATTGTTATTACATGAGGGCTGATTACTCATTTAATGAAACACCAACTTACTAACCGGATGGCTGACGAACAGACTAACTAACCGGATGGAAGGACAACCCAACTGATCGATTTATGACTAACTAAATGACTAAACGACTGAATAACTAAATGACAGACGGAATGGATGACCAACTGACTGACTGACTGATTGAAGGACTGACTGACTACTTGAACGTCTAACCTGACTGAATGACTTACTGATTAACTGAGGACAGCTGACGGACTGACTGACTAGTCGAATGACTTACTGGCTAACTTTGTAGTTGACTGGATGATTGACTGATTTACTAACTAACTGACTGACTGACTGACGAGCTAATCGAATGACTTACTGGCTAACTGACTAATTGTTTGGATGACTGACTGACTGACTAACTAATCAAACTGATCAAATGTCTTACTGGCTAACTGATTAATTGTTTGGATGACTCACTGACTTACTATCTAATCAAATGTCTTAGTGGCTAACTGACTAATTGTTTGGATGACTGACTGCCCGGCTGACTAACTAAAGAAACTAATCAAATGTCTTACTGGCTAACTGATTAATTGTTTGGATGACTAACCGACTTACTAACTAACTGACTGACTGGCTAACTGACTAATTGTTTGGATGACTGACCAACTTAGCAAATAATTGAATGACTTACTGAATACTTGACTAACCAAATGACTGAGTGACTAACTAATCGAATAACGTACTGACTAACTGATTAAAAGAATGGATGACTAACTGACTTACTGGAAGATTGAATGACCCGCCCGACTAAATTTCTAACTGACTGACTGACAGACAATGAACTGAAAAACTGTGGGACTGGCTGGAGGACTAACCGAATGACAGATAAACTGTTATAACAGCTGAATGACTGACAGGCTCAAGAACTGAGTAACTGAAAACTGACTGAGGAACTTACTGAAAAGTATCTGAAACAGAACTTAAGAACTACTGAACAAAGAACTTACCTAAGCAGGTTACTACTTTTGTGATCACCTAGTTACAGAACTAAGGGCGGTTTCCAAAAGTCAGAAGTGGCCGGCTGGACCATGGCTAGACCAGTCACTGTGACAATGAAATAAGCTTGCTGAAAAACCATCTCTTTCGTGGATACTAGCTATTTAGGATTTGACTGATCAGACTGGAATGTTTTAAGTAAAAAGTGAAATTCTCATTATAACGGAAATGGTCTGCCAGTCAAATCTGACAAATGGAAAGCGCCCTAAGTAAACTAAGTAGCGAAATTAACTTAAGCAGACAGAATCACTTAGAATGAACTTGACATACAACTTAACTAACTATGCGACAAATTAATTACCTAATTTCGTACCTCAATTTATCACCTAGTTTAATACAATCGCTTACGGAGGATCACATCCGCATTAATTTGTAAAACCACTCCAACCAACTAAGAACAGAAATGGGCAACTGACAGCCTTACTGATCTTCTTAAGGTGGTGTTGTTATTTTAATTAAGAGTTTCAGTTGAAGATGTATGTTGTAGCTTACGAAACGTCAAGTTAAAGGATGAAGGTTTTTCCAGCAATGCGGTTTTCCACATGTTTGTAACCGCAGTTTGCTTGTTATTTCTTACACGAGGTGTAATTGCTGTCATTAGCGAGAAGCTCGTGCGCGTGTCCCAGCGCAAGCCTGTTACTGCAGTTTATTACGTCATAGTGACGTGGCGCACTGTTGATCATGTGGATGCATGTTTCAAAGCGGTTTGCAGCACCATGCAGAATCACGTGATCACCTCATTTATCATCTGTCACAAAGCTTGTGAGGTTGGCATTCCAAGATGAAAATTTATCATCAAAATGGATGATCTCTGCCCCATCAGGCTGAAACACAAAAAATAACTATGTTGCTAAAAAAAACCAACCGTTCTTATATAATTCTTTTGTTCTCTCATGAGGCGCAAATCTAAAAGTGGTGCTTATTACGGGCAGTAATTTAAACACTTTTATAATTATGGCTTGATTTTTTTTCCTGCAAATTACTTGCTAGCCTGTTGAAGGCGTTCAGATTGCGGGGACGGCGCAGAAAGATGTGAGCAGGAAAAAGGATTCCCTCCTCTCCCTCTCTTCCTCCTTCCTGATTTTTTCCCGCCTTCTCACTTCGCGCCGCACTCCACTACCTGAACACCTGGAACAGGCTAACCACTCACCTGGAACAGGCTAACCACTCGCTGTCATTACTAACATTGAGGTCACATGACCCAACAATGAAACTGTTTACCGCCAAAGGTCTGTTAACTTAAGCAACGGTAACGGCAGCAAAACGTCAGTTGAAAAGTGGATTCGCACTTTTTCAAACTTTATTTATCTTATCCTACCTCACCGAATTTGTCAAATGCTAAAGGACTGTATCTAAGATCAGAAAAAGAAAAACAAAATTGCTGTCTTGTGTTCACGTCCTAAACGTGAAACCAGACGGTTTCACGTTGTAGTCGTCCAACAACGGCAACGAAATGTACATAAAACCGTGATGCATCTGTAAAGTTGTTGCTTTGCTAATCTAAACCTATTGCTTTTTTGCTGTTTTCGTTGCCGTCCCCGTCGTCGTTGCTTAAGCTCCCTAATGTTGCAAACTCTATGACGTCAGCGGCCAGCAGAACACTTTTACTCGCGACATTGACCGCGTCCTTGTTTAAATATTGGATCTTATTAAGTCTGAGTTCTAACTTTGAATCCGTCCCAGGAAACACGAGAGATCAGTTTACGCAATAACGACGGCTTCACCGACGAAAACATCTCTGAAAACAAAGAAAAAAAACAGGTTGTGCCGGAAAACAATTCTTTCACGACCAAGGTTTTAAAACCTTGAATAACCAGTGTCAAGAACTGAGATCAAGGCAAGAACAAGATTCCCTCAGAGATTAGAAAACTGCCTAGTTTAAATGTTTTTAAAACTTCAATTCATGGGAAAGATTTTTCTAATACACCATGACCCATTGTAACTCTTATTATTCATAATGTAAGTTTTTGTATTTTTAACATTATAGTCAATAGTTCCTTGGTCTTTTAGTCTTAGTATTTTAGTCTAGTTTTAAACACGATTCCTAGGAAGACCATGTAAAATGATACGATTTCGTGTATAAATAAAGATTGATGATGATGATGATGATGAAATTAATATTAACATACTTCACTAACCAGCAGAGTCGTTGTCAGCTTGATTCAGTATCATCTAATCAACATCATTTCAAGTCACGCAGTTTTTCTTCCTTCTCTCCCCCTCTCCCCCGATCGTCTTTTCAAATCCCCTCTCCCCAACCTGAGACTAAGGTTAGCGGGCTTAGTCGCTCACTCCTCGCTGAATGATTTTTTCCCCTAAAAGAAATTGAGAAAAAGTACCTCATGATCCTCTCTCTATCCCCTCCAAATTTTGGAAAAGACAATAAAATTTACTAGTTGATGTAGTCAAGATATTAGACAGAGAGAATACCGTATTAAGAGTGCGCACGCACAATTTACACACACTGTAAACCAGAAAGATCTGTTTTAGCCGTCAAAATGGGGCCAGCTGGGGCCGTTTCGGTGAGCAAAATACAGTTCTGTTTTTGGGTCTAATGTGGCACTTAATCAGGGTAAATACAGTCCGATTACCTAGGGCTGATTTGGAACGAAGGGCTGAAATGAATTCCAGCTAGGGCTGGAATAGGCTTTTGATGGGGCAGTTTTGTCTTAAACTGTGCTCAAATGGTTCTAGGAGAGGCTGAATCAGGCTTTGGCCTGCAGGGCTAAATTGGCACTTTGGGGCTGAAACGGATCTTTTAAATTTTCAATGCACGAGTTGGAAATGAGTTGGTTCAGTCATATCAGAAAACCAACAAGCAAGCTTTGTCACCGAGTGAAATTTCTGATACGGATCAAAACTTCGAAAATAATATCTCTTTCAAAACAAACCGACTTCTACGTAGCGACTGAGGCGGGAAAGCTGAAGACATGAACAAGGCGGACAAAAAGTGCCAAGAAACCCGTCCAATCAACCTCTAACTGGATTGGCTGATTTCTTATTTACATGAGAAACATATCTTATTGGCTAAAACTTCTCATCACTGTTTAAGAAGTAGCTTTTAAGTGAGCATGTGAGAAGTACATACGAAAAATAACGCTATTTGGGATCAAACTTGGGATCAAATTATCTTTTTCGCTTTCGCTAGAATTTTAGTAATAGACCACATAACACGAAATGAGAGTGAATGAAACGTTCAACTCATGAAATTCCAGGTCAAAGCATCCGAGAGCATGAACCATTGCAAACCTTTAACAGGTCTCCTTTAACTTTTCAATATCCGACCGCAGTAGTTCTATAATGCAAAGAAAATGGTAAAATACCTTTTTCACTGACAACAAAACTCTTGGGCTAAATCTTTACGTTTTACGTCGGACAGTGCTTTATGCAAAACACGGTAAGTTGCAGCTGAGGCGTCCCTTCTTTTCCAAGCCATCAGTAAATTGTATGCTTTTTCAGAAAGTGTAACATTGTTTGCGTCATGTTCTGCTATTTGTGCGTCATCGAACTGTAGCCGACGACCAAGCTTTTTCCACTTGTGACTGATTTTTTCAGACAGACCTTCCAGTTCGTCGGGTATTGGACTGCCATCTTTGATTTCTGTCAAAAGAAACGATCGAGATGCTAAGCGATCGATCCCTCCATGGCCATCTTCAGACAGACAAAGAGAGAATAATGAGACAAAGGGAGAATCTTAGGGTATTGGTCGGGATATGTGTATTTCAATTAAGTTATTTTTAGAGGTTCTAATTAAACGGAAGTCTAATTCCTCGGACGTCCGCAGATTGTAGTCGATTATTTGAAATGTCATCAATTCCATGCGTTAACTGCCTCAAAGCAAAAAATGCAGAATATTTAAATGGCTACTGTTTAACTCTCTCCTGACAACACTGAATAAACTTTTTCGACCCTCTCCAGAAACCAACATTCGATTTATTCAAGCGTGTAATTGGTCTAACGGAATTCGCCACTTTGAGGTTGCGCGGGAGACCGGGTCGAGATGGTTGTCAAGTGCATTGTGGGACTGTTTTAAGGCACGCATTTTCAACATGGCGGCAAATTTGTCAAAACAGTCCTACAATGCACTTTGACGACCAACTCGACCCGGTCTCCCACACAACCTCAAAGTGGCGAATACAGTATGCACACAAATGAGACATTTAGAGCAAACAAAGAGCGATACAGACACTCCCGAATAAAAGAACGACGTTACGACTGCTGCTCTTGTTCATACGGTGGTATTTATTGATTGTGCGGGATTATTAGTAAGCTAGCGCCATCGAATGGCTGTTAGTGAATGGTGGTTTCACGGTTGGTGGACTTCGATGTCTCACCTGCACAGACTTCACAGACCGTCTAAACCGAAAATTGACTGGCAAGCTTCTAAAGACCCTCTAAAGTCTTGAGAGCAGCGAATAAATTTGAGATATCCCTTGCATTAAAGGTTACAAGTTCTGATAATGCCGGAGTCACAAGCCAGCCTTACAGACACAGTTTATTGAGGATCATTGGGCAATATCTTATAAAAGCTAAACTGAATAAAATTTGAGGAAAAGAAGTGGAAACACTGAAAACTTACCAGGCTGTCGCCCAAGCTCCCTCAAATTCTGATCTGCCTGAAGAGGCATAAAAGGTAGAAAATTATAATTATTAAATAGCATACAAACGCCTTGATTGCGAATCGGGGTCAGGAAGACTCGTTATCACGAGGAACTAAGAGGTTTTACAGACCTGAGGAGTGCTTCTTATTGGATGGAAATTTGCTTCAACCGATCAGAAGCACTACCCAGATCTGGGTAGAAACACGTCATCTCTCATCAATATGGCGTACACCATCAGTACAGTCGTTTCTCAGACGTCATTTCGCGCGGAAACCAGAGGTGACGTCGCGAAATGTCGGCTGTTTTCTCAAAATACCCACTGGAAATGTTAATATTTTAAATATTAATTAAGAGGAAGGTCTTGATTGTCTTTAAATGACATGATTTTAATTTTAATATCTGCAACAATTTGAGTAAACTTTTTCATTGCTTGGACAGGCAAAAATTCTACAAGAAACAACTTACAACTACAGTGTATCTTGAGCAATCTGCTCATTCACTTTAAAGTTGCAATACGAAGGGTTTTGGCCGCGGTTTGAAAAATCATGGAATCTCCAGATAAATGCTCTTCTAGTCTACACTATATGCTTTCATGAAACTGTTCGCGATAAACGGTGTTTGGCAAACTGAAAATGACTTAGAACGTGGTACTGGTGGATTTTGTTACTCCGTTAAATATCTGACCCATAATTTTTCAGCTGATAGGAGATTTGAACAGTTGAAATGCTCAAGTATAAAATGATTAGTTATACTTACCGCGCGGGGCATTTTGCGGGAGGGCAAAGTTAAGTGAAATCTACACAACAGACCCCTTCTGTCTGTGTGTGTCAAGGTGTTTCGAAATTCTACTTGTGCTAGGTCTTCGTCATCAACAAGACGGACTCGCACTTCAGTCTTGAACGGAATATCGTCTTCTAATAACCTGTTTAAATGTAAGAAAGAAACATGCATAATGTAGTGCCGCGTAATCCTTGTAAACTTGACAAGAGGTCCTGACTAGAAGCGCTTACCACTAGACATAACTGTCCAGTCACCGGAGAGAATTCGACTATTAATCACGACTGTTCAGATCGGTCTGTTCTTAAAAAGTACGCATAGTGACGGAGGTTCCGCCATTTTGTACTGATCGACCAAAACAACTCAAACTCTTATCAGGGTTTCTCGGTTGCTGTCCATTTTTTGTGAATTTACGCTGTAATATTAACGTCATCTTCTGGATATCGTAAACATCTTCCAAATTTGGTCAACGCTAGCTGGTTGTCAAGAATTAGCCGCGGGATTTGAGCCAAGCATTAAGTAATGAATGAGCTTACCTGAGATAAATGCTATTTACGTCCTCCTCATCAAATGGGCGTATTCCTCCTGACAAAGACACAAATGCTTTGTCCTCCCCTGGTATCATATCTTTCATCGAACTGCCATCAGCAAACTGCGTTACGTCTCTGTTTTCAAGGTCTTGTATCACCTCTTGTTTAAGATGAGCAGAGCAACAAATAAGGAACAAAATGTTTGGAATATCTGGACGAAAGTAAGCGACGAAACTTGCTGCTCTTGGCTGCGATCTAGTGAAGCGGGTAAGATAACTTAAGATCCCCAGTCCATACGCTCTGGAGTTTTCTTCACGCCGCTCGAAAAGAAACGAATATCTAGAATCAAAAAATCGAAAAATGTAAACCAGGGTGGATGGATTTGCTGCGAGCTTAAAATGGGAAAGGTCGAATCTTGGATTATTCTACGTAAATCGCTGAGCCCAAGAAAAAGTTTCCAGTAGATCGAAAAGGAAAAACGTTCTTTCGTGCTTTTTGAGTTGACATTTTTTGCTAACCACCTGAAAGGGAGGCAGCGTGGTAGCTAAAATCGCCTCGCATGGGTTTTGTTTAGAAATTTGACTCAGAGATGCTTTGAAAGAAGTACTGGCATTTTTGTTAATTACTTGGACGCATTTCAGGAACCTAAAGGTGCGTTTAGGCCGACCCACCAACTGGATCCAACGAAGATGGATGATGTTAAGCAGTGCCACTAGTTCGCATCATCGAACTTCGTTCATTAGGCCCTTGCGCAGAAAGAGTGAATTCTGAGCTAATTATTTACAAGAAATGTGAAGCGCAAGTGAAGAGGTATTGCTTACTAAACAATAATCAGGGTTTGGAAAGGTATTTTCGGGATCCGGGATTTGACCAAAATGGTTCGCGAGATTCTGAAAACGCAAAATATCTTGAAGGGAAAAGGGATTTGACTGCTACTCAGGAAGCGGGATTCATCAAAATTTGGGCGCGGGATGCGGGATTGTTTAGCCGTCTGTCGGGAATTCGGGAAATCGTACGTTCTAGCAGTGAATGCGAAACAGCTTGCGAGCGTTCAGTGGTGTGTCCTATCAAAGCAAACTATAAATGCTTTCAAGAAATCAACAGAGCAGACAGAAGTCCCACTGTTTCAACCGGATGCCAAGAGAGTGCACTTGGTTCTAGCATACCATTAATTATTCAAGCTTTTTACATTTATTGTAAATCTTAGGAAGAAATTATTTGATTAGTTAAAACTTAAGATATGGCGAACAATAAATGATCGCAGCTCTTGAATCAGACAGTCTTAGTTTGGTCAGTCCTCTATTCTTGCAGTCACAGACGACGACTCCAGTCGTTCAAAGGCCCAAAGAAAAGTGAGCAGGAAAAAGAAGCGAGGGAGTCAGGACTGGGAAAAAGAGAGGGAAGAAACCCTCCCCTCTCCCTCTTCGCTTCTTCCTCTCCTGTTTTCCCTCCGCTTCATCATACTAAGGTATAATTCAAAATATCAATCGAAAGGGCCAATCTACGTCTTACACTTATTCTCTTTTGTAGCAATTAGACTTTTTGAACTTGTGTATCTTCGAGAAAAAAAAAAGGGATTCGGGAAAGCGATGAAAAAAGTGCGGGATGCCAGGCTGATTTTCGTGGGAATGCGGGGTCAGCACCCCTTCCCTCCCCTCCCCTCCCCTCCAGACCATGAATGATCAAAACAAAGTCTAATTGAGCGTTCGCCCATTCAACATTGAGGCCATCGCACACCTGAACAAAAGAAATGTCTGACGATGTTGAATGTCAAGTTTGAACGTTCAAACCAGATCTAGCAACATCAGCACCGTTCAACATGGTGTTCAAACAGCTCCAAAAATGTTGCATCCAGTAACGTTCAATGAAGTTTGATAAACATTTTGGATTAAAAAGGTTCAACTGTCCATCTATCTGGTAAATACTAAAGATACTAATGATTTTTCTAAGCTTCTTTACCCAGAAAATCGTTGGACTTGGATCCTAACAAACTTTGCATCAAACTGTGTCTGTTCTACCAGATCAGTGAGTTCAGTCCATTCCATTTTTTCCTCCTCGCAGTTCAGGAACAACACCCTCACATGGCATTTAGTGGGATCTGGATTAAAGTCTTGCCGGTCTCGAAGAGAAACTGGCAGCTGAATGATTACAGGTCTAAAGAACTGGACAACCTCAAAGCATTTAATTCGCAGAACAGGTCCAAGAAATACACCTTCCTCTTTAAATTCTTCATTTGGAACTTCTTGCACCTGTACCATTTAAAAGAGTATTCATCAGCAGTTAATTTGATGTATTCTTTTAGGCCTTAAAATTGCTTGACGTAGGTTCCCCATAAGTTTAAAAAAAAAGCGTAATTCAAGTAAGGGAGTGGGCATTAACTATCGGGGGGGGGGGGGGGGGCGGTATTATTTCAGAAGGAAGGGCCCAAAAATTTTAGCCCCTCTCAGCCCAAAAAACCTGCCCCCTCCAAAAATGCGTGCCCAAAAAATTGTAACCCTCCCCTAATAACATTTTGAGTATTCGAATGTTGCATCGCGAGAATCCAGCTTAACTTTGAGACAATTATTTCATTGGAATAAAAAAGTGTTACAAGGTATTTTCGGGGGGAAGAAGCGGAATCAATTGAATCTTGATATTCATGATTCCTGTCGTTTTTTACCTCAATGATTCATGATTTTCTTCCAGATTCATGATTCCCGAAGACTATTCATTTAATGATGTTCTCATTGGCTACCTAAGGTACGGTAAAACGGACAACAAAAAGCGCGCAATTTGTTTTGGAACATGGCTGCAAAATGAGTTGAATGGTGATGTTGCTCGTTTTACCACCCACGAAAACAAACCTTACAACCTAATTTCTTGCAAGACAGGGTCCAATATGGGTGGTAAAACGCGCAACATCGCTATTCAACTTGGTTTACAGCAATGTTGCAAAAAAAGTTGCTGTTGCCCGTCTTACTGCAGCTTTAATCTTGTTTTGTATAGTTTCTTTGGTGTTCAAACTTCTGTTTTTCATCCAGAATTATGTAGATTTTGAACCACTGTTTCTCGGTATCATCATTCATTTTGTCCAGGTATGGATTTTCTTGTAACTGAACATTAAGCACTAGTGTCACTGGAGAAACAAGTGTACTGTCAGCCACGAATGTACGAATTATATAGGGAGGTTGGGGGTCATGCTCTCCCGAAAGAAAAAAATTGAAAATTTGATTCTCGGAAACGACATATCCTGCATTCCCTGGATCGAACGCAATTAATTCATACATCTATTTTGTTACGCTTTCAGTTCTCAGTCTCGTTATTCATAATTCCCGTGCGCTGTTTTCAAAGCCATTTCAAAGTCAAGCAAATTGCAAGCTATTCACGTGAAGTCACTCCTCATCTCCAGTCAATCAGAGTGCTTTTTAACCGTGCGATTCAGCTTTGAGTATGCAATTCTGTTTATATTACTTGCACGGCCATCGTATTTCAAGCAGTGCTTAATATTTCAGTAACACAAAACCCACTTAATAGTACGCGCACATCGCCCAAAGGCGCCCAGAAAATTATAACCCTCCTCTAAATGCGAGCTCAGAAAACTTTAGACCCCCCAAATTTACTAGCCCTCCCCCCGCCCCAATAGTTAATGACCACTCCCTAACAAAAAGATCTCTCCAATATTAGATCACCATGTTTATGAAACCGTTGCACTTTAAAAAGTCTTGGGGCTGATTTTATTTGCTTGCATATCAATGCTGTCTTTATGTAATAAAAAATGGACCTTTTTAGTCACACCAACCGTTAACTCCAGGGTAAACGGTGACTCGAGTGCAACAGCATTCTCGAGGATTGTAACCGTCACGCCTGGATAATCAGGATGACTGAATAAACCGCCGGTAGATGTGATGGTGTACGTTGGAGAAGGTTTGAGACGGCAAACCACTGCATATGTTGAGCACTCATACATATCAGCCTGAGCAACGGGAAAGAAAAGGTCTGGTATATCCTTGTGAGAAGGGCGCTCATCCTCGATATCTGTTACCGACAAAAAATACAAGTAAAATGTAACTATCATATCCTCTTTTTTTACTTCCTTTGCCATCTAAAAAAGACTGACGTTATAGAAATCAAGACTGCAAAAACAACAAACCTCAGATCGAAAGCGCAAGCACCACTGCAACACTTAATAACACTATCTTAAAACAAAAAACAAACCAAACCCTTCAACAATACGGATGACGTACACCGCCTCCTGCTTAGGGAAACAGGATCTGCCAAATGGTTATCTATAGTTGTCATGAGTCTTCTACATAGAGAACATTTCTATACCTTGGCGACAGCGTAAGTCCTTGGTTCCACTCACGTCTTCCCATTCATTGGTCTTCCTGTTGATCTGCCGAATTATCACCACTTCGTAGCCCCGTAGGTCCGGTGCACTGTGAGAAAGCGACAAAGTCACCATGGTATTGAATTGCAGGCGTTGCCCATCGTGGGAGGATAGTTCAATAACATTGCTGACAATGGCCTCGTGTTCCTGTAGTGGGGGTGAGCAGACACTGGATTTCCATCTGTAGACCACTATTGACGTAGGCTCAGACACAGCATTTGGATGGAATATAAGATGGACAGCCCCTAGTTTGAGGGCCCAGTGGCTACCTTCACTCGACACTATTTCTCTGCAATGAGCCAAAATTTTAATAGTCGGTTGTTTTCAAAACGTAGCTAAAAGTAAAAAGTAAGTAAAATAAGTAAAATCTACAATAAATGAAGAACATGATTTGTAAAGCTTTTTTTTTTTGGGGGGGGGGGGGGGGTGGGATAGGGGATAGAGAGTGGACAATAATGGTTTTGCTCCTCGCAGTGCAGGGGTCAATGCTAGGGATCTTCTTTATGACGAGTTCAAGTCAAAGAAAATCGTCGTACTAGAATATAAATATAATATAATGTTAACTATATTATTCAACATCAACTCTTAGCTGTTTTTATCCTCTAAAATTAGGATACCCTACCCTTAGCGTTTAGCAAAGAAACTAAACAAAGTCTGTCGTTGTCGAATTTCAAACAATTCTCTACTGAAAAAAACATTTAGTAAGTTTTGACTGCAACGTTCAGATGCATGTCGGATGCTTGTCCGCGATGTATAATTATGCTCACTGTTACGGTGAGCGAACCACTTTACATAGGGGGTCTTTAAGGTGATTAGTCAGATCATCTTTTAAAGAAAAAAAATAAGCATACTGAAAAGAACGTAATTGTACTCCTAACAAGTTTCGCACATGCTGAAAATTCGTGAACGAAGAATTAAAGCGCCGGATAAAATATAGACTTTTTGCCCTTTACGCAAAACTTATGTTGTAGATGTAGAGTGCACATGGTGCACTCAACCCGTGCAAAAAATAAAAGACATTAAAAACATTAGGCCCAGTCCACACGTATCTAAGCCTGCGAGAGCAGACGCCTTTTTCGGCTCTTTGAAAAAAGCATCTATTTTCGTGGAATTAGTCTGCCGGCTACAGATATAACTCGTATCAGAATTAAACACGCACTAAACCCCAACTTTTTAAATAACGCTCTTCAGAGAGGAAAGGTGATTTACCCGATCACTGGTGTGGAAGGATGAAAAAGGAAAACTATCGAAAACAAGACGTCCCGGTATCTTTTCTCCCGCGGAACAAGAATGTTTCCCTGCCACTTTCCTTTTTGTAACAAGTGTAGCATATCTACGTTAATTTCTCTCCTTTTGGGTAAAATGTTCACGCTTGTTATTTTATGATTACGAGTTTATCGGTAGGGTTTCTTCTATCACCAGTTTCGAAACTCGAAGCGATTAAACGACACACCGGAGGAAACAACGCCTCGGAGGTACCTTTACACAAATGAAATTTGTAATAACTTTTCACTGCCGTTGCCACCATCGGAGGTTCCACTGAATTTTTATTCAAACAGTACTTACCTTTTGATGACACTTCTGCTTTCGTTGACATAAGTATTGTCAACTTCAGTTTCATCTTCAGGCTCTACAACACCCTCTTTTTCAGTGGCTTTCACAGGTAACACTGTCTCAACCACTTCTTTATCTT
>OZ038001.1:21466105-21628605 GCA_964035705.1 Porites rus | reverse complement strand
TTCGGCTTCCATATGAGGTGAAGAATAATGCAGATCTCGGAGGCTGTTATCCACCTAAAATCCTCCTCGATCTGCATAATATTTTCACACAATACTCAACCTCATTCAATAATTGATAAATAGTCCATTCGAAGCAGTTTCTTCAGCTGGAAAACATTTTAGATCTTGCTAAGTTAATTATCTGGGGACAGTTATTTTCGTAAGTTAACCGCTAACCACACGAGGCCTGTTTTTGAAAACCAGAAATCGTTATTCTACTCGATAACTGACTATTAAAAGCTCTATTAATAGGCTCTTACTTAACATCACCCCAATGAAACTAAAAGAAAGTTGACGGCGAAAACAGCTGTAAAAAAGTACTATTTTTTCTCAAGTATCCATTTTAATTTGCTTGCCATACAAAAACGTGTCGGGTAAAATATTTACATTCTGTCACAACGTTGATAAAAAAACACTTGTTCAGGAATGTCTTTTTAGCATTGATGATGCTCAGTGCGGGGTTTTGTTAGCAGTGAAATAAATGCCACAGTAAGTAGTTTCATCTGAAACTAACTAACTACACAAAGTATGAAGGAAGGTTTGGTTTGGCCATTTCCAATTTACTGAACAAAACACAATACTAATTTTCAAGGAGTGTCCCAAAAAATCAAATATCAGCCCAAATTTTCCCCTACTAATGCTTAGCGCAGTGAGTAGTTTCAGTTTGAAGGAAAGTTTCGTTTGGCCATTTCCAATTTTGTTCGAGCCAAAGACAAAAAAATAATGGCACCACTTAAACTGAAATATTTACATCTATAAGTAATAAAAGTACCATTCCTAAAAACTGATTATTGATGACAATTTCATTGAAAATTATCCCCACACCCACCTGTAATAACCGAACTGGTCATTCCCTTTTTCATGATCATCTCTGGAACATGTATTTCATCAGAACATAAAGGATTACCACGCACACCTAGCGTCCTAAGTTTCTTTAAGACACCAATCTCAGAAGGCAGTTCTGTAAGTCTATTATCATACAAGTACAGCTCCTCAAGGTGGTTCAGCTTCTGTATACTGGTAGGTAAACTAACCAACTGGTTGTTACTCACATCCAGCTTCCTCAGCTCCTTTAAGTCACCAATCTCAGAAGGCAGCTCTATAAGTTTGTTACGAGACAAGTGCAGCTCCTCAAGCTGGTTCAGCTTCTGTATGCTGGAAGGTAAACTAAACAACTTGTTGCATCTCACATCCAGCCTCCTCAGCTCCTTTAAGCCACCAATCTCCGAAGGCAGTTCTTTAAGTCTGTTACCATACAACTGCAGCTCCACAAGCTGGTTCAGCTTCTGTATACTGGTAGGTAAACTAACCAACTGGTTGTATCTCACATCCAGCCTCCTCAGCTCTTTTAAGTCACCAATCTCATAAGGCAGTTCTGTAAGTTTGTTACCAGACAAGTGCAGCTCCCCAAGCTGGTTCAGCTTCTGTATACTAATAGGTAAACTAACCAACTGGTTGAAACTCATATCCAGATCCCTCAGCTTCTTTAAGTCACCAATCTCAGAAGGCAGTTCTGTGAGTCTGTTTCTATGTAATTAAGTAGAGTCCGACAAGATTTTTCAGCTTGTTAATACTTGTTGGTAATTCAGTCAGGTCATTATTGTTCAGTTTGAATTCCTCCACTTCAGTCAGTTCAGTGACTGCATCAGGTAACCTGGAGAGTCCTTTTCTACTTAGATCCAAAATAACTACTCCACCTTCATCTTTTACATAGCGTTTTAATTCTGCACTGGAATAATCCTCCATGATTCAAAATATTAAATAAAAGTATCCTTGTCCTTTCTTGTAATCTAACATCAAAATAATAAAAATAGTAATTAGCAAATTAACATTATTATTGGTCACCCTTGACAGTGTATCTTAAATAGGTGAACTTTAAAGAACAAAAAAGAAAAGAAATCTTAAGATTCAAAAAGTACATAAACATGTAAATTTAACGTCTTTGCAAGACAACATTATCAATCATATTATTTTACTCAAATATTTCTCCATTTGTGATTGGCTGGAGTCCCCCGCCCAACTCTTCACAACCAGCTGGCATCGACCAAGGGCCTATCTGCACTGGCGAGAAAGCTGTCTTAGACAAATTTTCTGTCATCACCAATGCTTTACAGATGCAGATGGTTTGTCACAATTTTACAAATTTTGCCCCAGAAGGGACAATTTTTGTCCTGGGTTAATTACTGGACAAAATCACCTAAAAAAATGAAAACATGACTCTTTCCTATCAATCATTTGTTGTAAAGGTCATCATTCTTTCCATTAAGTTGACAAATGCAAAGGGCTGTTGACAGTAAATAGTTTTCAGTGCGAATCAATTTTTCAAAAACAAAATTGTCACCATGCAAGTTTGAGTTTAGATGTTTTAAAGGTAATTCTAAGTTCGTCTGCTTATAGTGCGGAAAGGTCCCAAATTTCACAACATTGGTACCTGCAATGATGTCAATATTATTGTACAGCAGAGTGAGACCATCAATTAACATTAAGGACAAGGTTTGGCAAACAGTTTTTGTTAGTGACATCCTCCAAGCCTGCATGCATGCAGATGTCTGCTCCTTCCTTTGTTGCATGCGAAAAGGAGGAAAAAGGAAACTTTTCTGCATGCAACAAAGAAAATAAGAGATGTGTGCACCCAGGTAACATTGAAGTGGCCTGCATGGTGGGAAAAATTCAGCAGATAAAACAAAACTGCATAACAACTATCTATTCATCCTTCAGGCATTTCCCAGTTAAGAAAAAAACTTTTTATTGAAAGCTTTCATTAAACGGTTATATCATATAATTTTCTGAGTATCCTTTCTTGAAATGTTTGTTATATTAATCTACTCACCAAGATGTGTGATACATGCACGTAGGTAATTTACCTGAATTAGCTACATGTAATAGACCTATTCAGCTAACTAAATGTTGTATCCAATTCAAACCCTTTGGGAATAAAACGTTTTGTTTCAGGAATTTCCATATCATTTAAATGTGAATGCCACATTATAATGCAAATACAATACACAAAGAATCTTATCCCCGGGAGATTTGAATTGGGTACAACTGTCATGGATTGAGTTAGCTGAATAGGTCTATATACTTTCGTTTTAAAAATAAACCTTTTGTTTATTTATCTACTTAAAGCCTCCTTTACATTGTACAAGTTTCTGTTTCTCTTTTTTTAAAATAAGACATTCCCTTTACTGGGTAACATCTACATGTACACCTGCAGGAGGTTACAGCTAAGTTAACATCAACTTGCAAGAGGTATTTATATCTCATTAACTATTTAGGCAAATCAAACACAACATCTTTGAATTATCTTGTAAATTAATAAGAATAAACACAGCTGTCACCTCTTGAGCTTCCAAGGTTTTATATGATTCACTATATATTTTAATTTACTTTTATTTCTGCCCCAAAACATTTATTTCTGGTTGCCTGGGACAGGAATAATTTAAAATGTGAAAGCTTCCTAGAGAGTATTACCTTTTCTACAGAAATCTTTTGGAGCCTTGAGTGAAGAAATTTTGTACTTGCTGTCAAATTATTCCCCGAATTATTCATTTCACTTTTTTTGGAAATTATCTACATATAGCCTTACAGTACTATACTGTAATCAGGGTCACTTCAGACAAAGTTGACCAATCAGATTACAGGAAAATAACAATAAATTCCAAGAAGGTTGGTTGCGGGCCAATCAGCAGCTCATAAAAACAATAAGTTAATCAAAGCACAGAGTTTAATTTTGATTGCAAAATGTTTCACCAGACAATGTTTTCCTATTTAAAACATTGCATACAACAGTCCAGGAGACAAATTTCTTTGACAAAAGCTGTTGTTTTGTCTGCATCTCACCGCAATTTCTTCGCTACTATTGCCATGCATTGCAATAACATGCCACTGCAAGTCAAAAATACAACTATCGTTTATGTTTTTTGCCTCCATCACACACTGTAACAGACCTCTCAGGAAACAGTCATGCTTTCTTCAGCAGCTTCAAAAGGTCACGTCTCTGACTAGGTTATAATTAATTGGCTGATTTTAATCCATGTTGTTTATTTCGTTTCGTGATAACAGTAATTATAATTTAACAACTAACTTTTTTGAATGCATTGATATTTCCCCGTATCCGGTTGGTCAACCTTGTTGACAACCAAGGTGGAGGATCAGTGATTTGCATCATTTAACATAATTACATGTAGTTCTGTAGGTATTCAAGTAATCATAGATTAGCGAGTGCATTTAAGTTTTCTTAGCTTTACCATTGAGCAAAATAGGGTATTATCAGTAGGGTCATAAAAAAAATTTTAAAAAATAAACATTCTTTCTATGTTCTCTGTCAGGATGGGGGAAAGCCGGGCACATCTGGCGGATTTGACATAAACAACTCAGCCTGCTGTGGTGAACTGCACTTTTGATTATTGCCAGTTGCTGGTGTGAGAACCAGGGATTTGGAATGGAAGATGAGAAACACCTGGTTACTACAGTCTCCAGTTGCACAAGCCAGGGGGGGCGGTGATAACTAATAACTAATATGTTTACTTTTAAAAGTGGAAAACATTCCCAGCATGATGCAAGAAAATTTGCTGACAGACTGAACTCAGAAAGGAAATTCTGAAAGACATTGGCATCCGAGCAGACTGGAAAGATATTACTTTGACCATGTAGTTAGGGGGAGGGGTAAAGAATTAGTTTTCTTTTGACCATCTACAATGTCCCCAGGATAGGGTGTATTGATGCCAAAAAATGCTTTTAGTTCAAATCTTCAGCCTATGCCTGGTCTTCCTCTCCTCCAGCTTAAAAATGAGAGGTGAATAATACCACTGCACCCATCTGTGCATTCAGTTTTTAAATCGCTTCACATTTACTAACACCTTTGACTGAAATTTATAATGCCTATATATAAGGTTTCTGTAAAACACTCTGAAGAAAACTCAGTCTTCGGGCAAGTCTCTTATTAGTACTTATTTAATGCTTTTTGGGTGGGAGGGAATAAATACAGTATATCTCTAGCTTTAAGCAAATCAAACATGACATCTTTGAATTATCTTTTAACTAGTGAAGAATAAAATAATACAGCTGTCCCTTCCTTGCACTTCCAAGGTTTTATATGATTCACTATTTTTACTTTTATTTCTGCCCCAAAACATTTATTTCTAGTTGCCTGGGACAGGAATAATTCAAACTGTGAAAGCTTCCTAGAGAGTTACCTTTAATTTCTACAGAAATCTTTTGGAGTCTTGAATAGTCAAATTTTCTACTATCTGTCAAATTTTCCACAAATTATTCATTTCACTTTTTTGGAAATTATCCACATAGCCTTACATTCTGACTACTGTAACTGGGGCCGCTTAGATAAAGATGACCAATCGGATTACAGGAAAATAACAATACATTTCAAGAAAGTTGGTTGTGGGCCAATCAGCAGCTCGTAAAAAAACAATAAGTTACTTGAAGTAAAACATTAAAATTGACAGCAAATGTTTTTCAGGAAAGCAAAATGTTTCACCAAACAATGTTTTCCTATTCAAAACTTTGCATACAACACCAAGGAGACATATTTCTTTGACACAAGCTGTTATTTTGTCATCTACCAGCAATAGGCCATTTGCACTAAGAGGTCATGTGACACCATTTTTATGAAAATGAAAGTTATACATGATTTTGCCTTCATAAAACCATTTAAGTGGGTCATATCTTAAACAAAATAATAGTGATTTAGTTTTCAAACCCACACCATTTTCTTAAAATGATTAAGTTCTTAGCTGGTCACGTGACCAAAATGTGATTTTTAAACCTGTGAATTACCTCTTTCTGAACAGAAATTTTGCACTTATAAACTTCAAGGAAATTGTTGAAAAGATGTGGTATTGTTTTCAGCACATCTGAGCATAGCTATCAAACGTTTAACAATTAATACACAAGCAAAAAGTGGTTTTGGCTACCATGTTGGAGGGCAAGAGTATGCCCTCCAACATGGTGGCCAATACAAATCATACTACTTTGTCGAAAAATCAAAGTGCCATAAAATATCTCCCTTAAATGCGTTTCCTCTCAAATTTCGGGTGTAAGATCATTTTCAGGCACTCCGTCAATTGGCATCAGCAAGAAGATTCCAACTCATTGTTTAAATTAAGGAAGCATTGGTCACGTGACCTCCTAGTGCAAGTGGCCTATTTCTTCGCTACTAATTACCATGCTTTGCAATAACAGGCCACTGCAAGTCTAAAATACAACTGTAATATCATTTATGTTTTTTGCCTCTGTCACTCACTCTAACTTACCTCTGGCATGGGGAAACACATGCTAATTTCTTCAGCAGGTTCAAAAGAGGCAGGTACAAAAGTCGGACCGGATCAACTCGGACTGCCAGTCCGGGTCGGATCAACTCGGATCGACTCGGATCGAATAAAAAAATTAAAATAAAATAAAATTGGACTCGGACCAACTTGGATCATAAAAAAAAAAACAACTTGGATTATAAAAAGAAAAATAAAATCAGTCAGTATCACTTAACTTTCACCCGCCATTTTGTTTTTTTCTCACAAACTCGTGGTTGCGTAAATTAATTTTATTTTTATTTTTATTAATTTTAATGATACATTAGTGACCAGCACACATACACTTCAAGTGAACATTTTCAACTTGGAAGGAGGACAAATCATGCTCACCTGGGGCAACGAAAATTTTCGTACCCCGGGCTAGCCTGAGTATCAGGCCTTCCTAAGGGGCGAAGGGAGAGGAGATTTTTCGCTTCCATCTTGCCCCTTTTCCCCAGAAACGCCTGATACTCAGGCTAACCCTGGGCGAGAATTGAACTCACGACCCTCCGAATACTACATGTTTATTGGATGTTCCCACCACTGAACCGGAGGGTCGCAAGTTCGATTCTTGCCTGGGGCATGGAAATTTTGTTTGTCCCGGGCAAGCATGGTTTCTCCTCCTTCCAAGTTGAAAATGTTCACTGGAAATGTATGTGTGCTGCTCATTAGTGTATCATTAAAATTAATAAAAATAAAAATAAAATTAATTTACGCAACCACGAGTTCGTGAGAAAAAAACAAAATGGCGGGTGAAAGTTAAGTGATACCGACTGATTTTATTTTTCTTTTTATAATCCAAGTTGTTTTTTTTATGATCCGAGTTGATCCGACCCGGACTGGCAGTCCGAGTTGATCCGGTCCAACTTTTGTACCTGCCTGGTTCAAAAGGTCACATCTGTAGGTTGTAATTGGTTGATTTTGATCCATGTTGTTAATTTTGTTTCATGGAAATTATGATTGACAACTAACTTTCGCGGATTGTATTATTATTTTCCTGTAATCCGATTGGTCAACATATTTGTATAGGTGGCCCCAGTTATAGTAGTCGCACTGTAAGTTTCTGACAAGTTGAAATCAAAGTTTACCACCATTTTCACACAACAACTCGAGAGAACCCCGGTTAATGAGTAAACTGCTCACCAACAACAAGTCCCATCAGGCATTCATCGTGAATTATTTTTATAATTCAACTCGATCAACTCTATGAAGATGACCTCCTGTAGGTCAATGTTATTTTGTCGTGACCGACATGATGTGCCAGCCAGCCAGTCACCGTAAGATTGCCTCCAAACTATGAAATCATACCGCACCCAAAATTATAACTACAGGACATTGTAATCCTGTGAGAAAAAACAAGTTGAAAAGTATGCACCCCCTTCGTTGAATGCAGTTAACCACTGGGTAGAATGTCCCAGGTGGAGTATCAGTGATTTGCTCCATTTAAGGTAATTAGTACTTGTCTAGCTAATTAAGTAATCATAGATTGGTGAGTGCATTCAAGTTTCCTTAGATTTACTGTTGAGCATTATTTTGAAATAGGGTAAAGGTCATGAAATTTGAAAAAAAAAACATTCTTTCTATTGAATTATACATGTTCTCTGTGTAGATGACTTCATATTTTTAAATGTCTTAATCACCCTCAAGTATGTTATTTATACAATTCAATTTCCATGTTCATGATTCCATGGCGATTTCCTGTGTAGTGCTTCAGTTATAATGAAAGTGGTTCTAGTAATAAATTACTGATAAATGTTTAAAGCAAGAGTGTGATTTACAAGAATTACTGTCCAAATATCAGGTTATTCCTTCATAACATGGTTACAGAAGTAATGCACCTAGCTATCAATGTTTATCTGGATGGGGGAAAGCCAGACACATCTGGGAGATTTAACATAAAGGAAGTCAGCCTGTGGTGCAGACTTTTGACTATCGCCAATTGCTGGGATCAGATCAACATTGAATTTTCTCTGACCAGCGATACCATTTTAGAATGGAAGCTGAGAAAGACTATACTCCATGTTGCATAAACCAAGGGAGTTGAGAACCAAAGATGGCAGCCATTATAATAGTTCCCATAAGGATCTGTGGGTATCTTATTAAACACAATGTGATGAAAATTGCAAGTGACAAGGTATCTACTGTTCAAATCTCATTCTCAGGGTTCTTTCTTACTCGTGAATCCATACATTCCAACCTCGATCTTCTCTCGCTCTTGTTGTGTTGGGAAGTCTATAACTCTTATTCACATATGACTGCATGTTTTGCTTGAAATTGAAAGCAACAATTACATTCCACATTAACAGATAAAAATTTGTTTAACTTTGTAAGTGGAAAACATTCCTAGCAGGATGCAAGAAAATGTGCTGATTGACTGAACTCAGAGTGGAAATTTGGAAAAAAATTGGCATCCATGCAGACTGAAGAAATATAATATTATGTATTGAATGAAATTTATATGCCTTGTATCGAAGTCGTAATAAATGAAAATGAACTCCAATTTGTCCTCTAACTTGAGCAATTTTACAACCATCAAATCTGAGATAATTGTTCAAAGAAAGCTACCTCGTGCCTATCCCCCCTCCCCCCCTGGGCATTAAATTTTGTCTGGCATTTGTAATCTTGTTGGTCTGGCAGTGGGGAATTTGTCAGAAAACCTCTGTCCAGGGGTAGGCCATTTGTGTCAATTCTTCTAGAATTGGTTAACATTATTCCTTTTTCAATATTTCACTTAAAAAATATGCCCCTTTACATTGCTTTAGATATTTCCATAAAGAATATTTTTAATACAGATGCTTTAAAAAGATGCATGTGGTTTTTGCTCCGTCACCACCCTATATATATACCCCACACCTTTTTTTTGTATCCATCTAAAAAATTGCTTCCCGCCATCATGATCAGTTTGTACATGGAGGAAAACCAATCAAAGAATCATTTGAAGAGTTTAGAGACACTTTCTTTGTAAGCGAATGGTTGGCTGCCTGGCCGAAAAAACTGACAAATGCCCGGGATGGGGGATGAGCATGCTTAGAATTAATTGACTGAGTCGTTATGACCAACCGTTTGCAATGACAAGTGCGCTAGCGTGCTAACTACTCAGAGCAGCATGGTTCTGCGTTCTAAAATCTTGAAAACGCACTTAGGTACACACTCTTTTAGAATGAGACTTCTGCAGCGACATTAAACTAAAGATTATTTTGATCGTATGAAACGTGCCGAACTTCCGGGCTTACTAAAGAATGCTTTTTTAGTAGTGACTCTATTTAACAGGCAGCGCGTGTGGTGTGAAAAGAACGTATTCAGTATCAAACTTACCTTTACAAAGACACGTCTGCTGATCTACAGAAGAAACCTTTTGAATATCCTCTTGTTTATGGCAAAAATCACACTCTCCTTTCCACTCCGGATCCTCTGCTGGCTGCTGGCTCAGCTCCAGACATTCTTTTAACAAGCTTGTTCCCAGGGTCCCTCTCCCGAGTGCTAAGCCTGCCGGGACCTGCCGGGACGCGGAAGACCGGCGGGGATACCCAGCGTAACCCTCCCCGTAGACTCCCGATCCCCGTACCAAATCACTATTGATATCTCATATTACGTTAGTGTTTTGGGTATCCCCTGGTAAAGGTATCCATCCGGGCGATACCTAGATCACTAGTGATCTGGGTATCCCCCGTGACATTGCAAAATTCCTGCAAAATTGTTTGTTTGTTTGTTTTTTCCGCTCTGTGTGCTGAAAAGCTTTCCCCTTTCGAATAGGTAAGACCAAGATATCTAATTTATCAAAGACATTAGTAGCCTGGAAGTAGTGCGCGAAAGAGATAACGGGCGCGCGCGAGGGAGACACGCGAGGGGTGAACACCGTTTTTTCTTGTGCCCGCTACTTCCAAGCGCCTGCTACGCAGGCTATGGCATTAGAAGCAAGAGACTATAAAGCGGACAGAGAGGGCATCCCTCATATACACCCTATTCCATAGGTAATTCGTCTCGAGTTATTTTTAACACCACAGATCTCAAGGGAGATTAGACAACAGCCAATCACATAGCGCGAATGTCTTCCGCGTGGATGACCCACGCTGAGAGCCACGCGTCCTTCACGAAATGACGCAGAACAAAATGGGGAAGACGCGGAGAGCGATTTTGCTATTCCTTTTGTCGACGAAAACGACTACAGCGAGATTTCTGCGAAAGCTTTGTCAGCGAAACCGAAATTAAAAAAGAATCGCCCTTCCTCTCTTGTATAGAGCTAACAGTAGAGCAGGGAAATCCTTAACAGACCTTAACACACTGAATATTCTCTCAGAATCATTTATAATTTACAGTTTGAAGAGAGCAATTTCTGATTTGATGTTTATTTTTTTCAGTCTTTATAGCGATTATTCCTACCCACTTACTTTGTCAATTGTAGGCGAACCCTCCTAAAGCTGAATTTCAAGGGACCATATTCAAGCTCAGAAAGAGAAATAAAATTTCGTCGCTGCTTATTTACGTCCTCCATAAAACGCGAAATTAGGCATTTTCACGTCGTAGTCGTGCAAAAACGGGAAAGAAATGAACAAAAAGTGTGTTGCACGTGCGAAGTTGTTGTTTTGCTAATTAAACCTATTGTTTTTTTTGACGTTCTAGTTGTCGTCCGCGTCGTTGGATCTTAAACTCCCTAAATTGAACAAACGACCGGTTTTTTAAAGAACTGAAGTTACGACCACTTTGAGTTAAACTGATTTCACGGGTTGTCAAAGAGTCCAGCGATTCCTTTTTCCCAGGTGAGCGCCGACTCATTTCGCTTCAATATTCAGGAATGCTCTCGATCTTTTTACGCTTTCATTGCCTCTCGCCCGACATGTTTTGCACGGTGTTTGGTCATGCGAAACCTCCACGAAACATCCACGCCTCGTGCGAGGTAACTTTATCCCGATTCTAAAAATAACTCGAGACGAATTACCTATGGAATAGGATGTATATGGGGGATGCCCTCTCTGTCCCCTTTATAGTCTCTTGATTAGAAGGTTTCCCTATGCGACTGTTTTTATTTTGTAAACACTATTTTACAGGTAAATTCACTGAGTATTACCGTAGTTTCTGTATCCCTGTAAATGCACCGTCTTTTGAATATGAATAAATCAGAAACCAGAACTTGTTTTCTCGACTTTTTCACAGCCATAAAATACATCTTTCAGCCCTTTTGATTTTTTTACAGTTTGAAGTGACAGATTTCCTTACCCTTTCATATACTTCAACGAGTAAAATCCTACCCTTTCATGCATAATACCTGATGCCTAAAAAAAAAAACCTTTTCGGGTGGAGCTTCCCTCGGCGCATATGCCATTATAGGTAGTACCCCACCCCCACTGGGGCTGTGTTGCCGCCTAGTCGTCATAACATCTCTCGTAAGACAGAGTGAGATCTGGGTACGAGATCAAATACCCCTATATTCTCTACCAAAGCAGGAGCCGATTACTTGACCAAAGATAACCTACGAATACAGCCATCTCTCCTCGCCCCTCGCCACTAGGGACGTTTCGAAAAGTCCCAGTGACAAGTCCGGCTGCAAAGTAGGCTATCAGCCGCCCCCTACCCTTAACAAAAATCGGGGAGAGCGATTCTCTCGCTTTGTCACTTTCCTTGATTGATTTTAGGGAGGCAGTTTAGCGGGAAGGGCGGCGACGGCACTGATAACATCAAAAAAGTAATTGGTTTAGGGATGGACCAGTAGAAAAGTGAAGGGACGGGTGGGGCAAAAGCAATATAAAACCTTTTTCCCCGGGAAATTATTAATAACAAAATAATATTCCTAAGGACTCTGGCCGAAAAATATATATGCCCTCGGGAAAAAAAAAAAGATTTCCACCTTAATTACATGTACAGAACAAAAATCTTGCACTCTTAAAATAACCACCACCTCCCCCCCCCCCCCTCCCCTTCCCTCAATAATTTAACCGGCTCCAGGAACTTGGTTCACTCTTACATTTGACATTTTAAGCGAGCTGGAATAAACGCAACAAAGTTGGAAAGAAAGCGAATTCATTTTTAAAAAAGACGTTTTCGCTGACGTCGCTGTTGTCGTTGCTAAATTTGAGCTCTCTTTGTTTTGAGGGGAGCCGGTGCGGCTGTACCGACAGGCTGCGGACAACTGTGTGAAGTTTCCCTGCCTAGACAAGGCAGAAATAATGTCTTCTTGAAAAGACCATGAAATTAGAAAAAAGAGCTACCTCAACAAAACTCACTTTCTGAGTTGTGTGCCACGATCACAGTGATTAAGGCCGGTATCCCCTAGTAGGCCCGGTAGGGATACCCAGAACACTGATCCTCCTGCTTCTGAAAATCGTTTTGGCTGGTTCCTTACCCGGGTTGCATGGCACTCCCTTATATAGCCTATACACTACGAGGATGTGCCGCTGAACAGGGTATGGTTTATCACCTCTCTGTCCCAGAGGGTATATGATTTCGTGAGAGTTTAGCAACAGGGTATTTCCTGCACGATTGATTTGATTTGCTGAATGAATTTTGTTTGTTCTCCAAGTACACAAAAGTAATGACTGTGACGTACCGTGCTCTCTTGCAATTGCCAATAAATGGCTTTAAAACAAGACTGCATGTCCTTTGTCCTAAACAGGCTAATAAAACTGAGGGTGTTGTCCTAAACAGGGTTTGTATTTTAGGAAGTTTTGTCCTAAACAGGGTCAGCGTCAAACCCTCAGTGGCTCACCTATACCCTAATATTGGTCGAGTACCCACCCACGGGTTTGTCGTTGAAGTAACTACGGTGATCGCCCCCGATACTGCCTTAATTTTTCGTCCTTTAAACTAGGTTCCCGGCAAAACGGAAACAACCCTTTAGGTCTGTAAGTCTCCGGCCAAAGCCCAGAATAAGCTGAGTCAGTTTAAACTGGGGCTAAATTACAACCACAGTAATAACTGAAAGAGTACTGAACAGAGAACACAAACGTCATGCTGGCAAAGTACTAAGAGGGGGACAAGAAAATTAAAAGAAAGAGTTTACCTAATTCTATTGACAATTTCCTTTCTTTTCAAGGCCGACTGGTTTAATTTTTTTTGCTTGCTGTCCAGCTACTGAGTTGTTTTTATGATAATTATTAAATAGCAAGACGACCATAGCGACAAACAACTCTGATTGAGTGGTGCAGGAATTGAACTCTCAGTTGAAGACCTGGATCAGTAAATTAACAACATTAGTGCAAGATATAGAGACGGCAAACGGATCCTTACGGCAAAGCGACAAAAAGTAAACAAAAGAGTAAAACAAAAAATACATTTCAACAAATTTGCCCGATATTTTGGTTTGGAAAACAAACCTTCTTCTTGGTCCAAAAGAAAAAGAAAAATGAAACTCCAAGATCTTTATTACAAATAAAGGTTTGAAAATTTAAAACAACAATGGCCTGTTCCAGGCGTTCAGATAGTAGAGCGCGGAAGAAAAATTCACGAAGAAAAAAAAACGAGCGGAGACTAGAGGGGGAAAGGGGGAGAGAACGCCTGTAAACATTCCCTTACAGAGCTCTTTCCGCCCTTAATTGACCGTAACTGTATCATGAACTACAGTTGGACTGAATTGTAAAATAAAGTGTTGAAAGGCTTAGGGGACCAGGCTCCGCAGTGGGGGAATTAGCTTGAATTAGCTTTTTTAATATAAACAACATCGGAGGTTTTCCCTCTTTTAACTGACCAAATCTAATTTCTGCCGCTCTGAGTCTAACATTAAGAGGGTCAGTTCAACATACTGAGCAATTTTTTCCTGCGGTTTGTTTCTGTAAGGATTTGATCCCAAATGCAGTTAAGTACTGATTTTGACCTCTGCTTAAGCATTTTAAATCTTTTTTTTACGGCTAAATAACCTTTCAAACAAGATTTTTCTTTGCCTTTCTGGGCTTCCATAAATTAATGATCTCACACCTTCCTTCCATATAACCGTAGACTGCAAAACAGTCCATATTTTTGCGTATTCAAGTACGCGCTAGCGGTCAAACAAAAGGTCTGAAACGAGGCTGCGGCTCACGCGCTTCGCGCTCGTAAGACTCTTACACGCCACCGATTTACTGATTTTGAGAAAAAAAAAAACCGACTGTTTTTCAGTCTAACATTGCCTTGGCTACGTCCATGCCTTCCTCCTGCCCCACCTATGGTTGTTGCTGCTGTTATTCCAAATCGCTTGAGCTTGGTATTTCACTTGGCTACGAGAGGCCCCACGATGATGATCCTGGAAATTGACACGCCAACGTTTCCTTTGAGTATATACGTTTATTATTCGTGGAAAGAGTTTAAAAGTCAAGATCTCCCAGAGCCCATTGGAAGAATCGCGCAAACGTCCTGGCCACGGCGAACGAGATTCAAGCAAATTTTCTTTTCTTATCACGAAAAGATTCCACATAGAGGAAATGCTCGATTACATTGTTGTTAGTAGCTTCGATGTCCGCGTTATTCGATAGAGCGGTTTTCACTTGACTGTCGAAAGGGATTGGTTTTGGTTTTGGTTTTGGTTTTACTACGCCCTTTGGTTGGCTAATGTATTTACTTTGGTTTTGGTTTTACGACAGTCAAGTGAAAACCGCTCTAACAGATGTCTCTCTCCCTCCATATCGCATTCTTCATCAATGTCACCAGTGCTCGAGTGTTAACAGAAGGTGTAATAATCGACCAATGAGAGGGTCCGGGGCATACTCTCCCTTGGGACTTGGGAAATTTTGTAGATTTTAACTCCCCAAAGTCCCCTTTTCTGGGTTTCTGAGTCATTCAGACAGGATATTGGCCAGATTTCAGCTTGGAAAGTTTTATTTTTATTAAAATATATTTATTTATAAAAAATCTGACCGAGTTTCGTAAAACGGTGGAAACCGGTGTGGATCCGCACCTGGTCTCCTCAGAGAGACCACTCAAAATTCAGAGCCAGGGAAGTAACTTAATTTTGGCAAATGGTCGCTTAATAAACTACCCGAAAAATTTACTACCCAACTTTAAAACGATTCTAACTCACTGAGGCAAATGTTTTAAACTAGACTTCTTTCATCGCAATCTATACTACTACATTTATGTCAATAAAAAGCTTTTAAAAATACATAAAGAATGACAAGGAACACACTTACGCAAATTCAGATTCTACCAATATGGTTCTATAAAACAGCTATTTTAACGGTTCAAAAAGGTTAATATTCATAAATTAATAAGAAGCAACCTCGTACAAAACCGATTCCTTACTTAAAAATTATATTGAGATACACATATATTCAATGAGACTGGTAAGGGACATCTTGAGATAGGAATGATCCTTTACTAACAAAACTAAAGCTTCATATATGCAGCGACAAAAAAAAAAAAAAACCAATACCCTAAGAAAGAAATTATGCTTCAGGAACAAATTCTACTTAAATATTTCACCTGAAACTGAATATTTCAGAGACTATAGATCAGGAACCGCTAAGGCAAGGCTTGTCCTTAATATCCAAACGCTATTGAAAATGGTGGAATAAGTAACTTCTGACTTGTATACAGTTCTAAACGGTAAGGCCCAGTTTATACACACGCCGCAAACATCATCACCAGCAACATACGTACACACAGTATCCAGGTGATCATTAGTACTCGCATTTTGTTAGGGTGTTTATAACAACAAAGGGTGACCAAACTGCCTCTGTGAATGTTACTTGTGTTCATCTCAGCGACGTATGTGTAAATTAGGGATTGAGAAATTTTGCTAGAATAGGGAGCTTCAGCAACAACGACGGCAACGGCAACGGCAACGGCAGCGAAAACGTCACTGAAAATTGAATTTCGCTGTTCCAAACTTCATCCCTCTTATTTTATTTCAGGCAACTTATCAAGCGCTGAAATATACAATGTTGGTTTGCTTTCAGGAATTGCATTTAGACTTAGAATAGCCATGTTTTTAGCTATTTTTTCGCCTAGTTCTTACTCTTGAAACGAGTGAAATGTCCGCCATTTTTTCAAGTTCACAACCAAAACAACTCAACCTCGTCCCCAGGTCTTCTCGGTTACCTGCGAAAAACGCTGCATTTTTGACGTCATTTCCTCGTTAAAGTCAAAATTCTTCCAAATTTGGTCATCAGTAACTGGTTATGGTGAATTAAACGTGTGCCTTTAGTCAATCAGAATCGGGGAAATATTTTGAATGAATAATAATCATATTTAAACGTCTATTTATTCCGCCACAATAGCATTGATGAACTGCAAACAAGTGACTAAAAGGACGCGTTCAGTTTATATAGGGAGAGAAGTTTCTTGCCAACAACACAGCAAAAAGGTGGCAAATGAAAGGTGTAGTGGCTTGATTCAAATGACATGAATTTGGTTAAGTCGAGTTTGGAAATTAAACGTTACAGAGTAATTAGACAACTTAGCATCCTTCATGTGGAGTAAGACTAACATAGTGAAGCTCATGCACGTGACCCAGCACAAGCCGATTGCTACCAGCAACATCATACTCTGGGCAGATCATTATGTCATCGTGACGCGGCAGACTGCTGATCACCTGGATGCAAGTTTCAAAGTACTTTGCAGCACCACGGACAACCACGTGATCACCCCATGTACCATCTGCCACCATGTTTTTGAGGTAAGCGTTCCAAGATGAATATCCATCAACAAAGTGGAAGAGATCTGTCCCATCCGGCTGTAAGAGAACAAATGCTGTAGTTACTAGAAAAACGACAAAGTGCATTTCTAGACGGTTCTTATTCAGGAAACTACGCAGTCAGCTCTCTCCACCACGGACTCCGGGGGGTACTCAACAATTTTATTCGGGGAGGCTCCGCCCCGAGGTCCAACCCCTTAACCTTTTATATACCACTTTTAACAGAAAAGGTTCACCTTTCGTATACCTCGTATATTGACAAATGTTACCCCTTTCACATACCTTGTTTAGAACTTTGCATCCCTTTTAAAAGGAATGCAAAGTTAAAACTGCTGTAAATGCACCATCTTTTTTTATGAATCAATCACTAAACCAGGAAGTTTTCTTGTCTCTTTTACATCCATAAAAATGCGTCTGTTAGCCCTTTTTAGTCCCTTTACAGACTGAAATGACAGATTTCCCTACCCTTTTATATACTTCAACCAATAAAGTCCCTACCCTTTCATGAACCTGAACTGGCTGAAAAAGATACCCTTTTGTGCGGAGCCTCCTCGTATAGGCCATAAAAGGGAGTACTCCCCTGGGCCACAGACACCGTTAATAGTCGTACTCTAAAATAAGTGTACGCCTTACAAAGTTTCAAACAAAATAAATAAAGAACGATGAGGACCAACTCTATATGTCCGTTAGCCTCTTCAAGCGTTTAGATAGTGTGGATGACGCAAAAGAGAAGTGAGCAGGAAAAAGCCACCGTGGTGACAAAAATCTATTTCAGTCAAGTCGCAGGTCTGTTTCTTTAAACGTACGCAAAAGAAGCTTAACGGCCGGGATGAAAAAAGGAAATGTTCCCCAGTCCGTTTCCATTTATGCTTGGACTTCCGTTATTTGATTTATATTGAAAAGAAACTCTCTTTATTTTCTTCCTTCTCCGCTTCGGTCAGCCTAAGTTGCTAGTATTAACTCTTTTCTTATATAAACCCTTTTTTTCCCAATAAATTGGCGTAGATGTTCGCCATGTGAGTGAAAACGCTCTATGGGAGATAGTACACCGGTCCAAACAAAAACCAACTGACCATTTTAAATAATTATTACGGTGGTTTCAACAGAACAAAATGAGAATGACTCAAATCCCACGGCTATTTCTTCAAAACCAGCTAGCGCTGATCAAAATTTGGAAAACGTTTGTGATATCCAGTAAAATAACGACAATAGTATAGGATATCGCAAGAAAAAGGGACGGCAACTGAGAAGTCCTGGGGACGAAGTTGAAGAAAGAAACCTTAACATCGACCGAGGTATGCATGTTTTTAAAGTATGAATTATTTCAAATAAATAATAAAACAATTGTTGGATTCGGCTTTCGAATGATCTGCAAAATTATGCAGATCTAGTAGGGTGTTATCCGCCTCGGCCAACACCTTCCACGATCTACAGAATTCTTCAAATCATACTCAGCCTCATCCTATAATTGCTCATTTAAATTATCGTTACTTAACTTTGAGTACATACTTGATTTCTTACTATAAACCATCTTCCACATCGTGTCAACAAGGGATTTGCACTGTCGCTCCCAACTGAATCTCTCTTCATAACTTCTTCGTAGTCTTTGGATTTCCTCAAGCCGCTGTGCCCTAGATTTTTGATGGATAGCTGCTATTGCCTTTGCCCATTCCTTGGGGTCATCCGAATCAATCACAAATGATTTACCCACTGGAAGATCACGCAGTGCTTCTCCAAACCCAGAGTTTCCACTGACCAGAATGGGAAGACCGGCTGACATGGCTTCCAGTGCTGTCAAGCCAAATCCCTCAGTTCTTGAAGGCATGATGGCCACATCAACTTCAAAAAACAACTCCTTTAATCTTTGCTTGTCTTTCAAGAATGATCTGACCAACAACTGGTTTCTTGGAATGCCCGTCTTCCATAACATTTTCGCGACTTTATCCTGCTTTCCATCAGCTGCACCGACAAAGATCAGACGGTAAGAACTGTCCTTCAATTCAACTATTGCTTGAGCGGCAATGTCGTATCCTTTGAGACTGAAGTCTTCAGAATCACCACGGCCAAAGATTAACACCTTGAACTTCGCACTCGCTCGCGTAGTATCATGCTCAACATCTGAAAACTCTTTAAAGGTGCCTGGCATCAGCTGGAAGACATCATGATGAGATGAACGCAAGTAGGACGAGAATGCTCCTGTCAACTTGGGCCCAACTGCCACAACGAGATCTGCAAGTTTACACAGCTCAACTTCAGCTCTATTCTTTCCTTCTCCCTTGGTAATTGCGCCAGGATAGTTCTTATACATTGCTAGCTCTTCAGGTTCGGTGTGCACTACCTGCACCCACTTGCAACAATGAGACTCCTGGATGATTTGAGCTTGTTTACCCAGCTTTGCACCATGACCAATCACGACCTGAATGTCAAGGTTTCTTGGTGGAAAGCTCAACCAATCAAGAGGATCACTAAAGCCAGGGCGACGACGTACTTCCATGATGGAAATGTTATGAACCTTGGCAGCTCTCTTGTCATCTTCACCGCACTCAAATTGAGGTACAATAATAGTGACTTCTACGTTTGGTTGTTTTGCCAAATGTATGGCAAGCGTTCTGTTGATTGTTGACAAGCCACCCTTAGATGACCCCCACTCATCAGCCAGGAGGGAAACTTTTAAGATTGAAGGCTGTGCATGACGTTGTGTTATACCAGAAAAGGCTGAATGCAATTCCTGAAAGCAAACCAACATTGTATATTTGAAAATAGCACTTTTAGTGAGGGTGGCGACAAGAAAGAGTTTGAACCAACATTTGTAAAACCTGATTCCATCAAATTAAAGATGATGTCAATTTAACTAGCAAAACAAAACCATATTGAGTGGACAAAAGGCGCACACCGCAATACATACGGTATACGCACTAATTACAGACGTTCAAGGTACCTGAATATGGCGAGAATTGAATGTGTATGAGTCACCTTACCGTAAAACTAACGTAAACGCGAACACAAACATTAACTTTAAACTCTAATCTTCACCCTAACCCCAACTCAAACCCTAACCCTAACTCATAACGAGTTTGTTGCTGGTTCTCTCCCTTACTCCGAGAGGGTTTTCTCCGGGACTCCGGTTTTCCTCTGTCCTTAAAAACCAACACTTCCAAATTCCAATACGATCAGGAACGCACGGAAACGTTTCAACGAGTTCTTGTGAACTCCTAGGAACTCCGTGGGTAAACAAATTACAGTTACAATAACTCACTGACTCATAAGACTAACAAAACAAGCTTTCTTGATCTCGAATATGGTATATTCTGGTGCTTTAACAACGAAACGCACTTGCTCGTCTTTGCTTAATTACGACGGCATTCGGATTCCTTTGCTCCAATTCCTAATTCTTCGAGACATTCAGGCATTTCGTGAACGAAGAGAGAACCTGTGAAGGATATTACGGGAATTTTCCAAAAAAGGAAAACGTTTAGCCGGAGCTCTTTACAAGTAAGAAAAACGGATAAACCGAGACAAAGAGTGTTCTCGACGATTTGAAAATGCCTAAACTGGAAAAAAAAAGTCTTCACAACTGTTGCCATCGTGTCATCACTACGAGAGACTCGCAGTTTTAAAAAGGTTTTCGACATTCAAAAACTTTTAGGACAAACTTTATGTAAGTAATATAAAAAAAGAAAAGAATAAGCAGAGACCAAAAGTAGCTTTTGTGACTTGGAAAATGCCTTGACTGGCACAAATCCTCCAACAATCACGCGATAGGAGGCAAGTGTCACTTGAAATGGCAAGATTTCAAGATTTACAACAACCACTACAATTTGAGTAAACTTTTTCATTGCTTGGATAGGCTAATATTCTACAAGGCTTTCAAAACGGAGTGCACTAGAGCTATAAGTAGCAGTGCCAGCCTGCGCCTAGGTTGAGCCTCAATCTACCAGTATTTCCTTCGTTTTCTAAAGCATTTTTCATATTATTTATCGTATTTTGGTATCTACGGTATTTACATTATTTTATAGGCTTATGTTTGTTAATGGTTTTCTAGTTATTATAGCAGATGTAGAGCTGCCCTCTGGATATACTCCAATAAATCATCATCATCACCATCGTCATTGTCACTGCCACTGTACGGAAGGCTAATGTCTATAAAATGTTTTAGGGCCTGTTTACATGGAGGTGGGGGGCCCAAGATAGGTGAGGTAACATGTGCTGGGTCACCCCACCTATCATGTAAACGTGATCAAACTAAATGACAGATTATATGGACAAGCGGGTTACCCGACCAAAGCGGGTTACCTCAACTACGTGGGGTCCCCCACCTCCATGTACTACTACTGCTGCTGCTGCTGCTGCTGCTACTACTACCACTACTACTAATAATAATCAGTTTATTAAACCCTTTGGTAGTCTAAATTACAAGGGAGGTCAAGAATACGCAGAACTCATGATTACACATGGAAAGAAGGCAAAAACAATTAAATCCTATTGTAACTGTGGGTAACAAAATTACTAAGGCGGTCCGTTCTGACAAGGCGGAATTCAGAACGGGAAAAACCCGACCTCAACCCGTACCCATGAGCGACATTCGTGGGCTGCGGCAGCAGGTGTGAAAGGAACCCGGACTCCTTGATGTTAGATATAAAACGCCTGCAAGCCTCATCACAGCGCGACAACAGTGTAGGCAAGCCACAGCGCACGAGTGCCGACTCATAAGAGCAGTCTGGAAAAATGATTCCTAGTGCAGACTTCTGCACGCTTTCCACCAATTGAACCAGACAGTTGGGTAACGCTGCCCACACCGAAGATGCATATTCTAAAATGGGCCCCACAAGGCTACAATAAACCTGAATGAGATCAGCTGGTGGGAGGCCTGATTTCAATAAGACACGCAAAACGTAGAGAAGCTTGCGTGCTCTCTTCACAATATAGTCACAGTGAATAGACCACAATAAATTGTGCGACAGATGGACACCGAGCAACTTATAAGATGACACCTGCTCTATAACACTGCCCGACATCTGTAAGGGAGGTAGGTCGGAGGGCTTATACTGTAATCTAGAAATCTAGAAATCTGTGCGTAACTCTTTACATTTGGATGGATTTAGCTTCATACCATGACTACTAGCATAAGAACAAATATCCCTAGCTACAAAGGGCAGCATGCTGGTTGAACACCTAGGAATAATCTCTAAGACTGAGAGATCGTCCACATACTTAACTCTAGTTTTCCAGTCCTTCACTAGGTTGTTGACAAGGATTGCAAACAACAGGGGGGCTAGTCTTGTCCCCTGAGGGATACCGCCCCTTGGAATAACGCTGTTGGACAGGGCACTACCGATTTTGACTTGTTGCAACCTAAATAGGCCTTTAGCCGATAGTAGTAATACTAACCGCACGTGGAATGTTCTGGATGCGCAAGTGAAATTTACACAACAGACTTGCTCTTCCTGTAGGTGTCGAGCTGTTATGGAACTCTACTTCTGCTGGTTCTTTGTCTTCAACGACACGAACTCGCAATTCTGCCCTGAACTCAAGATTGTCTTCAAATAACCTGTTCAAATGTAAAACAAAAATACCCATGCTGTATTGCAATAACGGTTTTCTTACAGTAAGCTTAATGAATAAAAAAAGACAAAGGCCTAACTTAATCAATTTGCATTTTTTTCCTTCCTTTGCTGGGCGCTAAATCAACTAGACATGTCCAAAACATGCCAGCGCAAACATTATTACGGGCATCCAGTTGCTTGTAGCACGAGGGTTACTCCGTTGAGTTGCGGATTCGGCGAAGCTTGAAGGTTGGGAGGCGCTTCTCATTCTTGAATTGTTATGCGATTTATAAAAAAATAAGCTTACCTGAGGTAAACATTCACGTCCTCATCATCGAATCGACGTATTCCTCCTGATACAAAAACAAATGCTTTGTCCTCTCCTGGTATCATATCTTGCATTGAGCTGCCATCAACATATGTTATGTCTCTTTCTTGAAGATCTTGTATCACCGCTTGTGTGAGGTGAATATGACAACAAATGAGGCGCAGAATGTCTGGAATATCCGGACTAAAGTAAGAAACGAAACTTGCTGGTCTGGGCGGCTTCCTTATAAGTCGGGTAATGTAACTAATAATTCTTTCAACACTGAAGTTTTCTTGACACCAGTCGAGAAAAAAGAAATATCTGGAAGAACCAAAAATTAGAGTGAGAACCAGGTTGAAGGGAGTTGCTAGGAGTCTTGAAATGGCACAGATAAAATTTGAACAGAGTGCTACGTAATCGCCGCCCGATTCAACTACAAAAAGGAGTGCAAGGACATTTGAAAAGGGAAACCAGAAAGAGCTGATGTCAAGGTGTTAAAAAAAAGCCAGTTTGCACTTTGTTCATGAGCCATCAACCGTTTTTCCACAACTAGAATGAGAAGACTTGAGGAATATTTTTTTGACTTTTAATTTTGTGCAAACCACCTGAGTAATGCAGGATAGAGCATGAGAAATAAAATCAAGAAGTTTCAAAAGAAAAACTGTCATTTTTGGTAACTTCCTGGATGTATTTCGCCTAAACACCAACTCCTTATTAACTTAACACTGCTGGATCCAACGAAGTTGGATAACATTGAGCTTTCAAACAAACCCAAAAACCTACTCCTAAAACTGCCCAATATGTCGCATGGGGAGTTTATATTCTGCGCTTATTATTTTTCGCAAATGGGAAACACTAATAAAAAGCCTTTGTTTAATCCAAGGTCCACCGCATACCAGTTTAAACTCACTCAAACCTAGCCTGTACACAGACCCTCTATTTCCTCTTTGTAGATCGTCGAGCGCGTGTATCGAAATAAAAACCGCAGGGGATTTATTGTGTGCAGGCGTAAGGGGTTGTGGGTGGAGGCGGGGAAAGGAGGCAACAGGCGCGCGCTGTCGAATTCTCGAAAAAATAAAAAGAGAATACGTCTGTGGACAGGCTAAGTCAAACTTGATCCAACAGCATCCAACACCATAAAAAGATCCGTTAAAGCGTGGCTTAACCATGTACCTATTCTAAATAACTAAATGATTTCTTAAGCTTCTTTACCTAGAAAATCGTTGGACCTGGATCCTACCAAAACTCCCGTCAAACTGTACAGGTTTTACCAGATCAGTGACTTCAACCCATTCCTTTTTTTCCTCCTCGCAATTCAGGAACAACACTCTCACACGGCATTTAGTGGGATCTGGTTTGAAGTCCTGTCGGTCTCGAAGAGAAACTGGTAGCTGAATAGTAACATGTCTAAAGAACTGGATAACCCCAAAGCATTTAATTCGCAGAATAGGTCCAAGAAATACATCTTCCCCTTTAAATTCTTCATTTGGAACTTCTTGCACCTGTACCATTTAAAAGAGTAATCATCAGCAGTTAATTTCATGTATTCTTTAGGCCTTAAAATTGACGTGGGTTCCCCAAAAGTTAAAAAGAAGTAATTCAAGTAACAAAAGGATCTCTCAAAATATTCAGTAAACGATTTTCCAGTCAAGTTCGCTAGACTGGTCATTATTTGATTGTCATTTTTAAGAAACCGTATCACTTTAAAAAGCCGTGGGGTTGATTTTATTTACCCGCATATCAAGACTGTCTTTATATAATGCACCTATCAATGTAATGCGCCGGGGTGGGGCGGGGGGCAGGGCATGGGGTGGGGATTTGACTTTTTTCAAAAATTTGCAATATAATTCCCTGCCCACGGGCAAATCATTCCAGTCAAATGCAACCAAATTTCCCCACCTCAGGCTGCACATCGCTGTCAATCCCAAGGCAGAACCCAAGAAAGGCACAATAAAAATATCTCCAAGTAAATCTCTGCAATCTTTTATAAACGTTGCTGCATCACCAAAGACACATGTTCCTGTTACAGCTGCAATTATACGTTTTAATCATAATCCGTGTTACACTGCGTAGAATACATAAACCTTTAGGAGAAAGTCCACATTTTGTAAGTTTAAATATACCGTTTTTAGTAAAGGGTACGAAGAAAGTCAGTTTTATAAGTTTACAGTGATTGCAGCGAATGAGCCGTACACTAATCAATTGTATTTGCAAAAATCGACTTGGTTTCTCTTTACTTCCGTTTACTTTGATACCACAGTATTTTAAGAGGTTCAATTGACCAAAAACACGCTAAAACAAACGAAATTTGAAGACAAAACAGTGAAATCCACTCAGCCTTCGCTTGTTCTCATTGGCCTCCATGACTTCCTGATCTTTTCAAACCGTACGGCGCATGCGTGAAGCTGTGAACGGTTTGAACCCAAGAGTCATTTCAAAAGTAGGTTGAGTTTGATCGTCCGGGTGAACGTAGTCCTGAAGAAGACTGTTGTTGTTGATATGGGCTGACGTTTCGACAACCTGTGCGGTAGTCAGTTGATGGTATTATACTCTGGTCTGGTCTAGTAATCGGTCGGTATGTGTTGGTTTTCTGTAAATCGTCGTTCCTAGTCTGACGACCACAAACTAGTGTCTTTTGACGTGAAATCACATCTCCACATCGGGCGAAGAAAGATTCAAATATCCCCTCCCCTGGAGAACAAGATCAGTCAAATGCCCTACCCCAGGGCCAACATAGACAATCAAATCCCCACCCCATGCCCTGCCTCCCCCCCCGGCTTTACATTGAAAGGTGCATAAGAAAAAATGGACCTTTTTAATCACACCGACCTTTAACTCCAGGGTAGACGGTGACTCGGGTGCAACAGCATTCTCAGGGATTGTAACCGTCACGTCCGGATAATCAGGATGACTGAATAAACCGCCAGTAGATGTGATGGTGTAAGTCGGAGAAGATTTGAGACGGCAAACCACTGCATATGTTGAGCACTCAGTTATATCAGCTTGAGCAACGGGAAAGAAAAGGTCTGGTATATCCTTGTGAGACGGGCGCTCAGCTTCGATATCTGTTACCGATAAAAATACAAGTAAAATGTAACTATCATACGCACTTTCATTGACCTCCTTTGCCATCTAAAAAAGACTGACGTTATAGAAATCAAGACTGGAATCAAGCTTTAGATCGAGAGCGCAAGCAATCTTAAAAAGAAACATAACAAACCCTTCAGAAATACGGAGACGTACACCGCATCCTGCTTACAGAAACAGGATCTGCCAAACGGTTATCTGTAGTTGCCATAAATCTACTACAGTGTACATAGAGATAAATTCTATACCTTGGAGACAGCGTAAGTTCTTGGTTCCGCTCACGTCTTCCCATTCATTGGTCTCCTTGTTGATCTGCCGTTTTATCACCACTTCGTAGCCCCGTAGTTCCGGTGCGCTGTGAGAAAGCGACAAAGTCACCATGGTATTGAATTGCAGGCGTTGGCCATCGTGGGAAGATAGTTCAATAACATTGCTGACAATGGCCTCGTGTTCCTGCAGCGGGGGTGAGCAGACACTGGATTTCCATCTGTAGACCACTATTGACGTAGGCTCAGACACAGCATTTGGATGGAATATAAGATGGACACCCCCTAGTTTGAGGGCCCAGCGGGTACCTTCACTGGTCACTATTTCTCTGCAATGAGCCAAAATTTTAATAGTCGGTTGCTATCAAAACATAGCTAAAAGTAAAAAGTAAGTAAAATAAGTAAAATCTACAATCAATGAAGAACATAATTTATAAAGGTTATTTTTTTCGGGGGGGGGGGGATAGGGGACAGAGACCGCACAATAACGGTTTTGTTCCATGCAGTACAGGCGTCAATTATAGTCTTCTTCTTTATGACGAGTTCAAGGCAAAGAAAATCGTCGTACTAGAATATAAATATAATATAATGTTAACCATATTATTCAACATCAACTTTTAGCTGCTCTTATCCTCCAAAATTAGGATACCCTACCCTTAAAGCGTTTAGTAAAGAAACTAAACAAAGTCTGTCGTTGTCGAATTTCAAACAATTCTTTACTGAAAAAAAAACATTTAGTAAGTTTTGACTGCAACATTCAGTGGGATGCTTGTCCGCGATGTTTAATTATGCTCACTGTTACGGTGAGCGAAACACTTTACAAAGGGGTTTTTTAATGTGACTAGTCAGATCACCTTTTAAAGAAAAAAATAAGCATACTGAAAAGGACGTAATTGTCGGGGGGGCGGGGGGATGGTGTTTCCAAGAAAATCTGTGGCAAAGTCCGCCTGCCAGTATGACGTCACGTCTCGCGTCAGTGACTTTCAAAATGGCGAGCAAGTGTTCATCGAAGAGACAGATAAAAATTTCGATTTTATCACGGAAATACTGTTCCGATTTCTTGGATTTGGAGATTTTAAGGTTTCTATTGTCATGGAAAACTAGACTTAAGTACTTTTTTGGAATGAAATGTCCAGTGAAGTAATGAATTTTAAAGATTCCTTTCTATCGTCGAGCAAATTTTACGCGCAATTAACCGACCGGTCACACTTTTGAGGGCCAGTGCACAGAAAGATTGAGGAGTTTAGACACAGTAATACGAGGTTCATCAAAGGATGTATTATACTTTACATTGTTCGTATTTTCAGCTCTTCAGAGCTAGTGGAACCCCATGGCCATACCATTACTCTCAAAGTTCTCTTAGCTCTAGCGTTGAAAGAGAAAGCTAAATGACAGGTATTTGTCAGAGACTGTGAGCACTGAATCTTGTTGCTTTACCGCCTTTTAATACTGTATTAGGCATACACCTGTAATTCTGTAATTAAATCCCGAAAACGAATAAAAGGTTTCGTTTAATTATTTTTTGGGGGCAAACCCAGTGGAGATTTTAGAGAAATAATATTGATCATTGAGATCATATACAGACGGCAAGTTTAACTTTCGTCAGTGGGTCACTGGTGGGTGTTGGGTGTAAATTAGTAGAGTTTGTGGTGTACTGCCTGTTATTTGTCATGATGTCAACTAACACTGAAAAAAATTCAGCTGTTTCAGAGGAGGGACATGTCTTGACAGGGCTTATGTTTTTTATCTGGTGGTAAGCTTGGCCAGTATGCAGATCATGAGCTTTTGAAATCCCTTTTACCAAATAAATTCCGGACTTAAGCTTAAAATATCATTGATCCAAGTGCATGACCGGCAGGGTCAGCAGTAAGAATAAAGAAAAAAAGGTCAAAAGGAAGTATAGTGTTAAAAAAGAGACCAAACAGGGAAAAAAAAAACGGTAAAAAGAAACAGAAAACAGCGTCGCCAGGAGTCGAACCCGGTTTATCTGCACGTGCAAGCAACTCCTTGACCACTGCACCACAGTGACACCCATGTTTTGAAAAATTAATTTCGTCATATCAAAACAATTTTTCTCTGCCATAGACGCTGTTTGAAGCTATTGGAGCTGTATTTATCATGAATTCAAATATACATATGAGGAAAATTAGCTTAAGCGCGTATTTCATAGCTATTTCGCATTATTTCGGGTTCAACGGGCCGACTCGATGTAGATAGTCGATCGAACTAGCTTTACTGAATTTGGTGGAGAATTAGGAGATCAACAGATGCCCACACTCGAAAGGAATGATATGAAGTTAGGCCCACTTAATTAGCAAAGGAATAGATGAAATACAAACATGCGTGATCTGTGAATGGAACCTCCTATTCTGGATATTAGACCTTGCCTAGTTTAGAGGAAAAAAAGATTTAAGTTTTGATGACCTTGCCGGTTCCGTGAAATAGATGGCGATCCCGCAACACGGCCCGCAAAACAAATTAACAAAATTATACAATCACGGACACAAAATATCAAAACGGTTTACACAAGCAGATTATAGCTAACCTGAGATCAGGCGTTATTATTTTTTTTGCTTCTTTGACTCGAGAGGGGAAAAAATAAAAAAATCCGAAAACAGATTACAGAGATAAAGGGAGAGGGCATGATCGCAGGCTAGATTATAGCAACACCAAAGCTCACACACATTCGATCAAATAAGCGATATATAGCGACATTTGCTAGCTTCTTAGCTTTCCCTCGACCTCGCTCGTCCAAATAACTGTCGTATCCCTTGCTAATTTGCACAAGCGACCCGAGCCTCTTGCCCGTTACTATGTGACGTCATACTGGCAGGCGGAGTGGGTCAAGAAACTTAGGTGGAAAACAAGAGAGTTACCTTCCCCCCCTGGTAATTGTACTCCTAACAAGTTTCGCACATGCTGAAAATTCGTGAACGAAGAATTAAAGCACCGAATAAAATATAGACTTTTTGCCCTTTACGCAAAACTTATGTAGTAGATGTAGAGTATACATGGTGCCCTCAACCCGTGCAAAAAATAAAAGACAATAAAAACATTAGGCCCAGTCCACACGTATCTAAGCCTGCGAGAGCAGACGCCTTTTTCGGCTCTTTGAAAAAGCATCTTTTTTCGTGGAATTCGTCTTCCGGCTACAGATATAACTCGTATCAGAATTAAACACGCGCTAAAATGCAACTTTTTAAATAACGCTCTTCAGAGAGGAAAGGTGATTTCCCCGATCACTGGTGTGGAAGAATGAAAAAAAAAAACAAGACGTCCCGGTATCTGATCTCGAGCGGAACAAGAATGTTTCCCTGCCACTTTCCTTTTTTAACAAGTGTAGCATATCTACGTTAATCTCTCTCCTTTTGAGTAAAATGTTCAAGCTTGTTATTTTATGATTACGAGTTTATCGGTAGGACTTCTCCTATCACCAGTTTCGAAAATCGAAGCGGTTAAACGACACACCAGAGGTCGAAAAACAACGCCTCGGAGGTACCTTTACACAAATGAAATTTGTAATGACTTTTCACTGCCGTTGCCGGCCACTGAATTTTTATTCAAACGGTACTTACCTTTTGATGACACTTCTGCTTTCGTTGACATAACTATTGTCTTCAACTTCAGTTTCATCTTCAGGCTCTACAACACCCTCTTTTTCAGTGGCTTTTACAGGTAACACTGTCTCGACCACTTCTTCCTCTTCGTCAGCATACGAAAGCATAAGGATTCTCTCTGAGAAATGAAACAGAACGTTCGCATATCACCTTAAAGGGTACAAATTTTCCTTGATCGGATTACTTTGGATTTTTCGCTGTCGATACCTTTTAAAGATTTCAAATGTTATCAAGCGAAGAAATGGAAGCTTTGAAAAACTTTACTGAACATCGGCAAGCCGAAGACTTTTTCTCACTAGCGGCTTAAATAACTGGGTCCAGAGGGGGGGGGGGGGGGGGGGCACACCGGATTTCAAGTGACGGGGATGATCGAAGGATCTTTTTGGGTTTGAAATTGTCGATTCCGGTATTTTTTCGCTTAGGAAAATTTTGATTTACGTGGGGATTTTTTGCGTACTCAAAACATTCTGAAGTTGTCATTCTGCATAATGTTGTTGATGAAACAGAAGATGTTCTTGGGCGTCTCGAGTGTGTCTTGTTTTTTTTTGGGTTTTGTTAGAAACCCCATGGATTTTTTTCAGGGGGGGGGGAGGTTTGATTTTTGTCCACATTCGAGCATCCCCGTGACTTGAAATCCGGAGTACCCCCTCCCCCTGAGAACAGGGTGCCACAGAAGAAGTTGTTAGATTCAAAATAACTCAGCTTGCATCTGCTCACGTAAGGCAGTAAACCTAACTACAGTGGTAATCAGACATTTGTACGTTACGTGAGCCCAAAATTAGAAGCGGCTTTCATATGATGTGAAGAATTATGCAGATCTCGGAGGCTGTTATCCACCTAAAATCCTCGTCGATCTGCAAAATTCTTCACATCTTACTCACCCTCATTCAATAATCAGGGGCACCCAATGACTATTTTAGGTAAAATATTTGTTTGGAGAAGCAAAAATTACCTACAATTTTCTATAGCTTGTGGAAGGCTAAAAATTTCTAGATGACCACTCCATTCACTTACAATTTTCGAAGCGGCTTATACGTAATAAATTCCCTAAGATTTTGTAAAGTTCAGCTTTCCGCATTTCACTCCCCAGGTTAAGGTATTTTTCGTAGAGAAAGGGATCGAAACGAAAATTTTAGGATTCGAAAATATAATAGAGAGAGGAATTAGACAAATTCTTACTTTGGTAAAACTTTAAATTGCATCTGAAATAATACTGAAGCCCTCGAATTTCGAAAAGACTTAAGTTGCCCTAAGATGACCGAACAGATTCAAATTCTGTAGCGCCGATTGGAATGGATTTGTAAAGATCAAAGAGTACTCTGGATAGCCTAGAAAGTGTGTTCAATGTATGTAGGAGGAAACCGTTGTTGGGTGCCACTCAGTAATTGCTAAGTAGCCCATTCGAAGCAGTCTCTTTTGCTGGGAAACATATTAGATCATGCTAAGTTATCTGGGGACAGTTATATGCGTAAATCAACCGCTAACCACACGAGACCTGTTTTTGGAAACCAATAATCGTTATTCTACTCGATAACTGACTGTAAAACTTAAATAGTACAAACTACTAAAAGGCTCTCACTTAACATCGCCCCAGTGACATTAAAAGAAAATTAACGGCGAAAAGCAGCTGTAAAAAAGTACTATTTTTCTCAAGTACACATTTCAATTTGCTTACAATGCAAAAAGGTGTCGGGTAAAATATTTACATCCTGTTACAGCTTTGATCGAAAAAACCTATGTTCAGAAATTAGAGAAATGTCTTTCCCTTCCTCTTGTAAACTGGGCAATAAACAGAGGTCATCAGTAGACGGAGGGGGGAGGGAGGGGGGGGATGTAGGAAAACTGATAACGTTTTTGTTGAGAAAAAGAATGGCATTTTCTTATTAAGTAAAAATTATTTTTACATCATGTATTTATTTCAAATATTTACTGAACGAAACTAATTTTCAAGGAGTGTCCCAAAAAATTAAATTTCGGACGAAACTTTTCCTCACTAATGTTCAGCGAGGGGAGTAGTTTCAGTATAAAGGAAAGTTTAATTTGGCCGTTTCCAATTTTGCTCGTGAGCCTTATTAAAAACAAAAAACAATGGCACTACTGAAATATTTCGCATCTATAAATAATAAAAGTACCATTCTAATAACTTAACGACAATTTCATTTTTAATAAACATACCGGTCATTCCTTTTATTGTCGTCTCAAGAAAATGTTTTGCATCAGAAGTTAAAGGATTACCCCTCACTTCCAGCCTCCTCAGCTCCTTTAAGTCACTAATCTCAGATGGCAGTTCTGTAAGTTCGTTAAAACACAAGTCCAGGTCCTTAAGCTGGTTCAGCTTCTGTATACTGGTAGGTAAACTAACCAACTGGTTTTCCCTCACATACAGCCTCCTCAACTCCTTCAAGTCAGTAATCTCAGATGGCAGTTCTGTAAGTTTGTTACCACACAAGTCTAGCTTCTCAAGCTGGTTCAGCTTCTGTATACTGGTAGGTAAACTAACCAACTGGTTCCTACTCACATCCAGCCTCCTCAGCTCCTTTAAGTCACTAATCTCAGATGGCAGTTCTTTAAGTTTGTTACCACACAAGTCTAGCTTCTCAAGCTGGTTCAGCTTCTGTATACTGGTAGGTAAACTAACCAACTGGTTCCTACTCACATCCAGCCTCCTCAGCTCCTTTAAGTCACTAATCTCAGATGGCAGTTCTGTAAGTTCGTTACCAGCCAAGTCCAGGTCCTCAAGCTGGTTCAGCTTCTGTATACTGGTAAGTAAACTAACCAACTGGTTGTTTCTCACATCCAGCCTCCTCAGCTCCTTTAAGTCAGTAATCTCAAATGGCAGTTCTGTAAGATTGTTACCAGACAAGTCCAGGTGTTCAAGCTGGTTCAGCTTCTGTATACTGGTAGGTAAACTAACCAACTGGTTGTAACTCACATTTAGCATCCTCAGATCCTTTAAGTCAGTAATCTCAGATGGCAGTTCTGTAAGTTTGTTACCAGACAAGTGCAGGTCCTCAAGTTGGTTCAGCTTCTGTATACTGGTAGGTAAACTAACCAACGGGTTGCAACTCACATTTAGCATCCTCAGCTCCTTTAAGTCAGTAATCTCAGATGGCAGTTCTGTAAGTTCGTTTACAGACAAGTCCAGCTCCTCAAGCTGGTTCAGCTTCTGTACACTGGTAGATAAACTAACCAACTGGATAAAACTCACATACAGCCTCTTCAGCTCCTTTAAGTCAGTAATCTCAGATGGCAGTTCTGTAAATTTGTTTCCAGACAAGTTCAGCTCCTCAAGCTGGTTCAGCTTCTGTATACTGGTAGGTAAACTAACCAACTGGTTGTTTCTCACATCCAGCCTCCTCAGCTCCTTTAAGTCAGTAATCTCAAATGGCAGTTCTGTAAGATTGTTACCAGACAAGTCCAGGTGCTCAAGCTGGTTCAGCTTCTGTATACTGGTAGGTAAACTAACCAACTGGTTCCTACTCACATCCAGCCTCCTCAGCTCCTTTAAGTCAGTAATCTCAGATGGCAGTTTTGTAAGATTGTTACCAGACAAGTGCAGGTCCTCAAGTTGGTTCAGCTTCTGTATACTGGTAGGTAAACTAACCAACTGGTTCCTACTCACATCCAGCCTCCTCAGCTCCTTTAAGTCAGTAATCTCAGATGGCAGTTTTGTAAGATTGTTACCAGACAAGTGCAGGTCCTCAAGTTGGTTCAGCTTCTGTATACTGGTAGGTAAACTAACCAACTGGTTGTTTCTCACATCCAGCCTTCTCAACTCCTTTAAGTCAACAATCTCAGTAGGCAGTACTGTGAGTCTGTTACCAAACAAATGGATTCTGACAAGATTTTTCAGCTTGTTAATACTTGTTGGTAATTCAGTCAGGTTATTGTTGTTCAGTTTGAGTTCCTCCACTTCAGTCAGTTCAGTGACTGCATCAGGTACCCTGGAGAGTCCTTTTCCGCTTAGATCCAAACTTACTACTCTACCTCTAACTTCAACATAGGCTTTTAATTTTGCACTCGAATAATCCTCCATGTTTCAAATTATTAAATAAAAGTATTCTTGTCCTTTCTTTGTAATCTAAAAGGAAAATAATAAAAATAGTAATTAGCAAATAAACGTTATTATTGATCGCCCCTGACAGTGTATTTTAAATTGGTGAACTTTAAAGAACAAAAAGGAAAATAAATCTTAACGTTCAGAGAGTGCGTATACATGTAAATTTAACGTCTTTGCAACATTATTCGTCATTATTAATAATATTTTACTCAAAATATTTCCCCGTTTCGGAATGGCTCGAGTCCCCCGCCCAACTCTTCACAACCAGGTGGCAATAATTTGACCAAGGGCCTATCTGCACTAGCGAAATACCTGTTTAGACAAATTTTCTGTCACTTCACCAATACTTTACAAATGTGGATGATTTGTCACTATTCTACAAATTTTGCCCCAGACGGGACAATCTTTAAAGGCAACGCAGACAAAATCACCTAAAAAAATGAAAACATTTGACTTTTTCTTGTCAATCATTTGTTGTAAAGCCAATCTTCTTTCCATTAAGTTGACAGATGTAACGGGCTGTTAAAAGTAAATAGTTTTCAGTGCGAATTGACCAATTTTTCAAAACCAAAATTGTCACCATACAATTTTCAGCTTAGATGTTTCAAAGACAATTCTAAGTTTGTCTGTTAGTGTGGAAAGGTTGAATTTTGTAGAGCAGAGTGAGACCATCAATTAACATTAAGGACATTTAAGAATTGGCAAACAGTTTTTGTAGTGACATCCTCCAAGCCTGCTGAAGCTCTTTATTGATAATTCCATAAGACGGCAACTTATTAAGAAGGCACGAGTGACTAACAGTGTCAAATGCTTTTGATAGATCGATAAAAACAGCACCCAGGATGTTTCCATTGTCAACTTCTTTCCTGATTATGTCCAAGGGTTTATATGATTCACTATTTTTACTTTTATTTCTGCCCCAAAACATTTATTTCTAGTTGCCTGGGACAGCAATAATTCAAACTGTGAAAGCTTCCTAGAGAGTTACCTTTAATTTCTACAGAAATCTTTTGGAGTCTTGAATAATCAAATTTTCTACTATCTGTCAAATTTTCCACAAATTATTCATTTCACTTTTTTGGAAATTATCCACATAGCCTTACATTCTGACTACTGTAACTGGGGCCGCTTAGATAAAGTTGACCAATCGGATTACAGGAAAATAACAATACATTTCAAGAAAGTTGGTTGTGGGCCCATCAGCAGCTCGTAAAAAAACAATAAGTTACTTGAAGTAAAACATTAAAATTGACAGCAAATGTTTTTCAGGAAAGCAAAATGTTTCACCAAACAATGTTTTCCTATTCAAAACTTTGCATACAACACCAAGGAGACATATTTCTTTGACACAAGCTGTTATTTTGTCATCTACCAGCAATAGGCCATTTGCACTAAGAGGTCATGTGACATCATTTTTATGAAAATGAAAGTTATACATGATTTTGCATTCATAAAACCATTTAAGTGGGTCATATCTTAAACAAAATAATAGTGATTTAGTTTTCAAACCCACACCATTTTCTTAAAATGATTAAGTTTGTAGCTGGTCACGTGACCAAAATGTGATTTTTAAACCTGTGAATTACCTCTTTCTGAACAGAAATTTTGCACTTATAAACTTCAAGGAAATTGTTGAAAAGATGTGGTATTGTTTTCAGCACATCTGAGCATAGCTATCAAACATTTAACAATTAATACACAAGCAAAAAGTGGTTTTGGCTGCCATGTTGGAGGGCAAGAGTATGCCCTCCAACATGGTGGCCAATACAAATCATACTACTTTGTCGAAAAATCAAAGTGCCATAAAATATCTCCCTTAAACGCGTTTCCTCTCAAATTTCGGGTGTAAGATCATTTTCAGGCACTCCGTCAATTGGCATCAGCAAGAAGATTCCAACTCATTGTTTAAATTAAGGAAGCATTGGTCACGTGACCTCTTAGTGCAAGTGGCCTATTTCTTTGCTACTAATTACCATGCTTTGCAATAACAGGCCACTGCAAGTCTAAAATACAACTGTAATATCATTTATGTTTTTTGCCTCTGTCACTCACTCTAACTTACCTCTGGCATGGGGAAACACATGCTAATTTCTTCAGCAGGTTCAAAAGAGGCAGGTACAAAAGTCGGACCGGATCAACTCGGACTGCCAGTCCGGGTCGGATCAACTCGGATCGATTCGGATCGAATAAAAAAATTAAAATAAAATAAAATTGGACTCAGACCAACTCGGATCATAAAAAAAAAACTACTTGGATTATAAAAAGAAAAATAAAATCAGTCAGTATCACTTAACTTTCACCCACCATTTTGTTTTTTTCTCACGAACTCGTGGTTGCGTAAATTAATTTTATTTTTATTTTTATTAATTTTAATGATGCATTAGTGACCAGCACACATACACTTCCAGTGAACATTTTCAACTTGGAAGGAGGAGAAATCATGCTCGCCTGGGGCAATGAAAATTTTCGTACCCCGGGCTAGCCTGAGTATCAGGCCTTCCTAAGGGGCGAAGGGAGAGGAGATTTCTCGCTTCCATCTTGCCCCTTTTCCCCAGAAACGCCTGATACTCAGGCTAACCCTGGGCGAGAATTGAACTCACGACCCTCCGAATACTACATGTTTATTGGATGTTCCCACCACTGAACCTGAGGGTCGCAAGTTCGATTCTTGCCTGGGGCATGGAAATTTTGTTTGTCCCGGGCGAGCATGGTTTCTCCTCCTTCCAAGTTGAAAATGTTCACTGGAAATGTATGTGTGCTGCTCATTAGTGTATCATTAAAATTAATAAAAATAAAAATAAAATTAATTTACGCAACCACGAGTTCGTGAGAAAAAAAACAAAATGGCGGGTGAAAGTTAAGTGATACCGACTGATTTTATTTTTCTTTTTATAATCCAAGTTGTTTTTTTTATGATCCGAGTTGATCCGGTCCAACTTTTGTACCTGCCTGGTTCAAAAGGTTACAGTTGTAGGTTGTAATTGGTTGATTTTGATCCACGTTGTTAATTTTGTTTCATGGAAATTATGATTGACAACTAACTTTCGCGGATTGTATTATTATTTTCCTGTAATCCGATTGGTCAACATATTTGTATAGGTGGCCCCAGTTATAGTAGTCCCACTGTAAGTTTCTGACAAGTTGAAATCAAAGTTTACCACCATTTTCACACAACAACTCGAGAGTACCCAGTTAATGAGTAAACTGCTCACCAACAACAAGTCCCATCAGGCATTCATCGTGAATTATTTTTATAATTCAACTCGATCAACTCTATGAAGATGACCTCCTGTAGGTCAATGTTATTTTGTCGTGACCGACATGATGTGCCAGCCAGCCATGCAGTCACCGTAAGATTGCCTCCAAACTATGAAATCATACAGCACCCAAAATGATAACTACAGGACATTGTAATCCTGTGAGAAAAAACAAGTTGAAAAGTATGCATCCCCTTCGCTGAATGCAACAGTTAACCACTGGGTAGAATGTCCCAGGTGGAGTATCAGTGATTTGCTCCATTTAAGGTAATTAGTACTTGTCTAGCTAATTAAGTAATCATAGATTAGTGAGTGCATTCAAGTTTCCTTAGATTTACTGTTGAGCATTATTTTGAAATAGGGTAAAGGTCATGAAATTTGAAAAAAAAAAACATTCTTTCTATTGAATTATACATGTTCTCTGTGTAGATGACTTCATATTTTTAAATGTCTTAATCACCCTCAAGTATGTTATTTATACTGTGTAGTGCTTCAGTTATAATGAAAGTGGTTCTAGTAATAAATTACTGATAAATGTTTAAAGCAAGAGTGTGATTTACAAGAATTACTGTCCAAATATCAGGTTATTCCTTCATAACATGGTTACAAAAGTAATGCACCTAGCTATCAATGTTTATCTGGATGGGGGAAAGCCAGACACATCTGGGAGATTTAACATAAAGGAAGTCAGCCTGTGGTGCAGACTTTTGACTATCGCCAATTGCTGGGATCAGATCAACATTGAATTTTCTCTGACCAGCGATACCATTTTAGAATGGAAGCTGAGAAAGACTATACTCCAGTTGCATAAACCAAGGGAGTTGAGAACCAAAGATGGCAGCCATATAGTTCCCATAAGGATCTGTGGGTATCTTATTAAACACAATGTGATGAAAATTGCAAGTGACAAGGTATCTATTGTTCAAGCTCATTCTCAGGGTTCTTTCTTACTCGTGAATCCATCCATTCCAACCTCGATCTTCTCTCGCTCTTGTTGTGTTGGGAAGTCTATAACTCTTATTCACATATGACTGCATGTTTTGCTTGAAATTGAAAGCAACAATTACATTCCACATTAACAGATAAAAATTTGTTTAACTTTGTAAGTGGAAAACATTCCCAGCAGGATGCAAGAAAATGTGCTGATTGGCTGAACTCAGAGTGGAAATTTGGAAAAAAATTGGCATCCATGCAGACTGAAGAAATATAATATTATGTATTGAATGAAATTTATATGCCTTGTATCGAAGTCCTAATAAATGAAAATGAACTTCAATTTGTCCTGTAACTTGAGCAATTTTACAACCGTCAAATCTGAGATAATTGTTCAAAGAAAGCTACCTCATGCCTATCCGCCCTCCCCCCCTGGGCATTAAATTTTGTCCGGCATTTGTAATCTTGTTAGTCTGGCAGTGGGGAATTTGTCAGAAAACCTCTGTCCAGGGGTAGGCCATTTGTGTCAATTCTTCTAGAATTGGTTAACATTATTCCTTTTTCAATATTTCACTTAAAAAATATGCCCCTTTACATTGCTTTAGATATTTCCATAAAGAATATTTTTAATACAGATGCTTTAAAAAGATGCATGTGGTTTTTGCTCCGTCACCACCCTATATATATACCCCACACCTTTTTTTTGTATCCATCTAAAAAATTGCTTCCCGCCATCATGATCAGTTTGTACATGGAGGAAAACCAATCAAAGAATCATTTGAAGAGTTTAGAGACACTTTCTTTGTAAGCGAATGGTTGAGACAGAAGGCCTAGAAAAACATTCTGATCAGATTATTACAGATTTCCTATTATATACATAATAGAATTTTCAATCCCAAGAGGGCTAATTCAACGACTATTTACAAATATAAAGGATAAAAATATTAATGCTAATACTAACGAATGATGATGTGATTGACTAACTATTATGATCAATATAATAAGGAAAGCAACATAATGACAGTGTAGCGGGTGCTGCAGTGTAATATGCCTCAGGTTGCTAGGCAAGCTAGTTTGATGTCTTTCTTGAATTTACTAAGATATGTCTTTGCCTTTGAGGTCAGAGTCTAGTGAAAGAGCGTTGGCCACTGGTTGTTCTGTACTTGGGGATGTTAGGTTATTGCAAGACCTAGTGTTTTGAGTGTGGGTATCTCATCACTGAAGAAAATTACAGGCAAGGTAATCAGGTGCAAGCCCATTAATGAACTTGAATGTCATTATAGAGCGTTTTTACTCACATGGCCAATATCTGTGCAAATTTATCGGTACAATTAAAACAAAGCATTTGCATAAGAAAAGAGTTCAACTCCCGCAGGACTGGTTTGGGACACCAACATGCCCGCCGTTTCATTGTTTTGGGACACCAATATGGCCGCCGTGACGTCATGTGAAACAGCCTATAGAGTCCCTTTTGAATAAAATAAATGTGGCATTTGCAGCTTGTTTACTAGAAAATGGACTTTAGGTGGGTGGGACATTTGCACACTTTTAAGCCACACCATGGGGTTTTTGTATGAACTGCCTGGCGAAAAAAACTGACAAATGCCCGGGATGGGGGATGAGCATGCTTAGAATTAATTGACTGAGCAGGGTTGTCATTAAGAGCCGGGGACCGGGAATTTTCCCCGGCTACTAAGAGAGTGGCCCCTGGCTACTTTTATTGGAAAATAGAAGAAAAATAGAACCAAAAGAAATCCCTAGCCGTTTGATTCCCCGCCTACTTGTTGTATTTACCCGGCAACTTGAAATCTTAGTGACAACCCTGACTGAGTCGTTGTGACCAACCGTTTGCAATGACAAGTGCGCTAGCGTGCTAACTACTCAGAGCAGCATGGTTCTGCGTTCTAAAATCTTGAAAACGCACTTAGGTACACACTCTTTTAGACTGAGACTTCTGCAGCGACATTAAACTAAAGATTATTTTGATCGTATGAAACGTGCCGAACTTCCGGGCTTACTAAAGAATACTTTTTTAGTAGTGACTCTATTTAACAGGCAGCGCGTGTGGTGTGAAAAGAACGTATTCAGTATCAAACTTACCTTTACAGAGACACGTCCGCTACAGAAGAAACCTTTTGAATATCCTCTTCAGGGTCGTCATTAAGAGCCGGGGGCCGGGGATTTTCCCCGGCTACTAAGAGACTGGTCCCCGGCTACTTTTATTAGAAAATAGAAGAAAAATAGAACCAAAAGAAATCCCTAGCCGTTTGATTCCCCGCCTACTTGATGTATTTACCCGGCAACTTGAAATCTTAGTGACAACCCTGCCTCTTGTTTGTGGCAAAAATCACACGCTCCTTTGCTCTCCGGATCCTCTGCTGGCTGCTGGGTCAGCACATTCTTAACACTATGAAAAGTGCCCCACCCCATGAAAAGTTCTTATTAAATTTCAAATATGCTACTAGTCTGACACATGCGCAGTGGGCACCATGTGATTCAGCGGGGTCGATTTTGGAAACTAAATTTTATCCTTCGTGGCTGTTTTATTCGGGCATTTTGCTTCGTCTTTAGGAAAATCAAAGTCAGAGTCCTTGGAGGAGTTGAGTTGAGGTACAAAGAAGTCAAGTTTTCATTTTTTTCCGGTTTTTTCCGGTTAAAATCTTTGCTTCGAGGGCATTTTCCAGTCAATAACGAAGCTCAAGAGAGCCTTTATTGTTGTGTGCACACGCGTGAACAAACTCAAAATCGCCTTTGAAAAGTGGGTATTCAAGGACTGCTTGGACACATGGCCGCCCCGCAGGGTGAAGAAGACTTTCATAAAGAGAGAATCAAGTTATTTTGTCGAAGATGTGGAAATCCTTTTGATCAAAATTCAAATGACAGACACAATCCTCAACCTGCTGCTAAATTTGCAAAGGAAATTCTTGAGATTGACAACCTGGATATTGCTTCGGACAATTCATTCATTCATCCACCATTTTTGTGCCGTCGCTGTGTTGCGAAAATACAAAGGTTTAAAAAAAGTAAGAACAAAAATCATCCAAAGTTTCCCGGTGATCAAAATAAATATTGCTTTTTTAAAACACATAATGAATATCTTGAAGTTGTCTCCCATAAAACGCACGAACAGTGCCCTTCTGGGACAAATAACTGCTCATGCCTATAGTTCAAAATGTGTTTCTTCTTGGAAACTTTTCGATTATCAGACATGTACTCGTGCAGCGGTATAAATTCATAGTCCTCTATATCAATACGCGAAGAACTGATATCGGCGTGTCGGAAATGCGAACCAAACTACGCATACGCATTTGTTTGGCCGAGCAAAAAAAGTCCTGGATCTAGCAGTCCGAAATTTTATAAAGATCGTGGGCGGAAATTTCATAGTGTTCTTCTGACAAGCTTGTTCCCAGGGTCCCTCTCCCGAGTGCTAAGCCTGCCGGGAGCTGCCGGGAGAGAAGACCGGCGGGGATACTCAGCGTAAGCCTCCCCGTAGACTCCCGATCCCCGTACCAAATCACTATTGATATCTCATATTACGTTAGTGTTTTGGGTATCCCCTGGTAAAGGTATCCATCCGGGCGCTACCTAGATCACTAGTGATCTGGGTATCCCCCGTGACATTGCAAAATTCCTGCAAAATTGTTTGTTTGTTTGTTTTTTCCGCCCTGTGTGCTGAAAAGCTTTCCCCTTTCGAATAGGTAAGCCCAAGATATCTAATTTATCAAAGGCATTCGTAGCCTGGAAGTAGTGCGCGAAAGAGATAGCGGGCGCGCGCGAGCTGAGGGAGACACGCGAGGGGTGAACACCGTTTTTTCTTGTGCCCACTACTTCCAAGCGGCTACGCAGGCTAAGGCATTAGAAGGTTTCCCTATGCGACTGTTTTTTTTTTGTAAACACTATTTTACAGGTAAATTCACTGAGTATTACCGTAGTTTCTGTATCCCTGTAAATGCACCGTCTTTTGAATATGAATAAATCAGAAACCAGAACTTGTTTTCTCGACTTTTTCACAGCCATAAAATACATCTTTCAGCCCTTTTGATTTTTTTTACAGACTGAAGTGACAGATTTCCTTACCCTTTCATATACTTCAACGAGTAAAATCCTACCCTTTCATGCATAATACCTGATGCCTAAAAAAAAAAAAAAAAAAACCTTTTCGGGTGGAGCCTCCCCCGGCGCATATGCCATTATAGGCAGTACCCCACCCCCACTGGGGCTGTGTTGCCGCCTAGTCGTCATACCAGATCTCCCGTAAGACAGAGTGAGATCTGGGTACGAGATCAAATACCCCTATATTCTCTACCAAAGCAGGAGCCGATTACTTGACCAAAGATAACCTACGAATACAGCCATCTGTCCTCGCCCCTCGCTACTAGGGACGTTTCGAAAAGTCCGAGTGACAAGTCCGGCTACAAAGTAGGCTATCAGCCGCCCCCTACCCTTAAAAAAAAATCGGGTAGAGCGATTCTCTGGCTTTCTCACTTTCCTTGATTGATTTTAGGGAGGCAGTTTAGCGGGAACGGCGGCGACGGCACTGATAACATCAAAAAAGTAATTGGTTTAGGGATGGACCAGTAGAAAAGTGAAGGGACGGGTGGGGCAAAAGCAAAAAAAACCCATTTTCCCCGGGAAATTATTAATAACAAAATAATATTCCTTAGGACTCTGGCCGAAAAATATATATGCCCTCGGGGAAAAAAAAAGATTTCCACCTTAATTACATGTACAAAACAAAAATCTTGCACTCTTAAAATAACCACCATTGCCCCCCCCCCCCCCCCCTTCCCCCAATAATTTAACCGGCTCCAGGAACTTGGTTCACAGTACATTTGACATTTTAAGCGAGCTGGAATAAACGCGACAAAGTTGGAAAGAAAGCGAATTCATTTTTAAAAAAGACGTTTTCGCTGCCGTCGCTGTTGTCGTTGCTAAATTTGAGCTCTCTTTGTTTTGAGGGGAGCCGGTGCGGCTGTACCGACAGGCTGCAGACAACTGTGTGAAGTTTCCCTGCCTAGGGACAAGGCAGAAATAATGTCTTCTTGAAAAGATCATGAAATTAGAAAAAAGAGCTACCTCAACTATACTCAGTTTGTGAGTGGTATGCCATGGTCACAGTGATTTGGGCCGGTATCCCCTGGTAGGCCCGGTAGTGATACCCAGAACATGACTGATCCTGCTTCTGAAAATCGTTTTGGCTGGTTCCTCACCCGGATTGCATGGCACTCCCTTATATGGCCTATACACTACGGGGATGTGCCGCTGGACAGGGTATGGTTTATCACCTCTCTGTCCCAAAGGGTATATGATTTCGTGAGAGTTTGTCAACAGGGTATTTCCTGCACGATTGATTTGATTTTCTAGATGAATTTTGTTTGTTCTCCAAGTACACAAAAGCAATGACTACTGACGTACCGTGCTCTCTTGTAATTGCCAATAAATGGCTTTAAAACAAGACGGCGTTCATTTTGTCCTTTATCCTAAACAAGGTAATAGAATTGATGGTGTTGTCCTAAACAGGGTATGTATTTCAGGAAGTTTTGCCCTAAACAGGGTCAGGGTCAAACCTTCAGCGGCTCACCTATACCCAAATATTGGTCGAGTACCCACTCAGGGGTTCCTCGTTTTAGTAAGTACGATGATAGTTGGTGATCGCCCCCGATACGGCCTTGATTTTTCTTCCCATAAACTTGGTTCCCGGCAAAACGGAAAAACCCTTTAGTGCTCATGCCAAAGCCCAGAATAAGCTGTGTGAGTTTATAAACTGGGGACAAATTGCAGCCACAGTAATAACTGAAAGAGTAATGAACAGATAACATAAACGTCATGTTGGCAACGTACTAGAGGAGGGCAAGAAAATTAAAAGAAAGAGTTTACCTACTCTTAATGATAATTTCCTTTCTTTTCAAGGCCCGACTGGTTTCCTTGCTATCTAGATAATGAAGGTGTTTTTAAAATATTAAATAGCAGCACGACCATAGCGACAAACAACTGATACTGAGTGGTGCAGGAATTGAACTCTCAGTTGTAGACCTGGATAAGCCTGCGAGTAAGCTCTCCGGGGCGCTCTGGCGGCGGGGCGGGAAAAGGAAGGAGGGCTTGCAACTACAGGTACGTCCACAGGGCGCAATAGGAGTTATTTGTGAGTTATTGTTAAATTTTACGAATTACGGTTGATACCACGCATCGCCTTGGTTTTTATACTGCAAAATCGAGCAAACCGTCATTTGATCAACTTATAAACCTGGTAATATAGTACGTATCCACAAGAGAGAATGATCGAATGCTCGGGAAAACCGCTGAAGGTGATGACTGCAGACGAATAACAGCGACGCACTTCGTGCCTCGCTTGGAAAGCTTCGCTTTTTATTAAAATGTGTCGCCCTTCGGGCGACGTTCCTTTCCACCGAGCATTCAGTAATATTTCACCAGGTTTGTAACACGATCGCACGACGGTTTGATAGGTCAAGTTCATAGTCGATTCTACAGTCATCAGAGGCGACTCGTGCGATCAGCTGTAAAATTTTTGCTTCGCTTGCCATCACAAATAACTCCTCTGCGCCCTGTGGTACGTCTCTGGAATTTGACTATCTGCATCGAAAAGGTCGATGCGAAATGCTGACTGGCGCAGATGACGTTAGTTATGATGTCACTACCCTTGGCACATATTTTTCTATGTTTTTTTTTTTTACATTCGCATTCGTTTACGCTTCGCACTGATTGGCGGAAATCTGACAGCTCAGAAATATTTTTCAACAAATGTGCCCAATATTTCGATCTGGCGTTAAAAAAAGCGACATAAAAGGTGATGTAACGTCCACCATCAAAGAAAACACAATGTCACATGAGAGCGAAAAGGACTGAACGTGACTACTTCCGGTGCTAAGTTTCCAGCTCTGACACCGCGAGGTTGGTTACACTGATATCGGACAGGTTTCTGTGCCACAGTTTGGTGCAGTGTAAACAGGTGTTCATACTATACTGGATAGCTTTTCATGTCAACATGAAAAACTCTCCGTTATAGTGTCGACATGGCCAAAAAAAAATTTTACCAGTCTCATATATTAGCTGTAAAGCTGAATACGTTGACACTTGAACAAAGTTTTTATTATCATTTACACTATCTTTATTATTGTTTTTACATAAGGGCTGATTACTTATTTAATGAAACACTAACTTACTAACCGGATGACTGACGAACAGACCAACTAACCGGATGGAAGGACAACCGGCCAACTGATCGATTTATGACTGACTAAATGACTAAATGACTGACGGAATGGATGACCAACTGACTGATTAATTGATTGAAGGACTGACTGACTACTTGAACTTCTAACCTGACTGAATGACTTACTGATAAACTGAGGACAACTGACGGACTGACTGATCGAATGACGTACTGGCTCACTTTGTATTTGACTGGATGATTGACTGATTAACTGACTTACTGGCTAAATGACTAATTGTTTGGTTGACTGACTGACTTACTAACTAACTCACTGACTGACTAACTAATCAAATGACTTACTGGCTAATTATAACTGACTAATTGTTTGGATGACTGATTGACTGACTGACTAACTAATCAAACTAATCAGATGTCTTACTGGGTAACTGATTCATTGTTTGGATGACTGACTGACTAACTAACTAACTGACTGACTAACTAATCGAATGACTTACTGGCTAATTGTTTGGATGACTGACTGACTTACTAACTAACTGACTGACTGGCTAACTGACTAATTGTTTAGATGACTGACTGACTTACCAAATAATTGAAAAACTTACTGACTATCTACTTGACTAACTAATTGACTTACTGACTAACTAATCGAATAACGTACTGACTAACTGATTAAAAGAATGGCTGACTAACTGACTTACTGGAAAACTGAATGACCAGCCTGACAAAATTTTTAACTAACTGACTGACTGAAAGACAATGAACTGAAAAACTGTGGGACTGACAGGAGGACTAACTGAATGACAGATAAATTATTATAACAGCTGAATGACAGTTCACAGGCCCCTATTTTTCCGTGAGATCGTTAAGATATAGCACGTCTTACCATTAATGGCGGCCATCTTAATTTTCAAATGTACCGAGGGGACGGACGTCGGGGATTATAGCTCTAGGGGGAGGGGGGCGAGAAAAATAGAAAAATATTTTTCTCGCTTCCTCCCAAACCGCCTCCTGTCCCCTAAGTAGTTTTGACACTCATGCAAGATGGCAGCCCGTAACGCAAAGCAATCGATCTCGACGATCTTATGGGAAAATAGGGGACTATGAACAGTCTAAATGACTGATGGACTCAAGAACTGAGTAACTAAAAACTGGCTGAGGAACTTACTGAAAAGTATCTGAAACAGTACTTAAGAACTAACAAAGAACTTAACTAACCAGGTTACTACTTTTCTGATCACCTAGTTACAGAACTAAGGGCGGTTTCCAAAAGTCAGAACTGCCGGCCGGCTGAACTATGGCCAGATCAGTCATTTTGACAATGAAATAGGCTTTTTCGAAGATTTTTGCGGAAAAACCATCTCTTTCGTAGATACTAGCTATTTAGGATTAGCGGACTGATTTGGTTGGAAAGTTTTAATAAAAAAATGAAATTCTCATTACAAAGGGAATGGTCAGTCAGTCAAATCTGACAAGTGAAAAGCGCCCTAAGTAAACTAAGTAGCTAAATTAACTTAAACTGTCAGAATCACTTAGAATGAATTTGACATATAAGTTAACTAACTATACAAAAAATTAATTACCTAAATTCGTACCTGAATTCATCACCTGGTTTTAAAAAAAAGCTTACGGTAATCAAAAACCTGCGAGGATCACATCCACAATAATTTGTAAAAACCCTCCAACCTACTAAGCACAGAAATGGGCAACTGACACCCTTACTGAACTACTTAAGGTGTTGTTGTTATTTTAATTCAGAGTTGCTTCTGAAGATGTATGTTGTAGCATACGAAACGTCAGGTTCAAGTTTTTCTAGCAATGTGGTTTTCCACATGTTTGTAACCGCCGTTTGCTTGTTATTTCTTACACGAGGTGTAATCTGTTTTTATGAACGTGAAGCTCGTACGCGTGTCCCAGCACAAGCCTTTTACTGCAGGTCATTACTTCATAGTGACGTGGCGGACTGTTGGTCATGTCTGTGCATGTTTCAAAGCGGTTTGCAGCACCATGGAGAATCACGTGATCATCCCTTGTATTATCTGTCACGAAGCTTGTGAGGTTGGCATCCCAAGATGAAAATCCATCATCAAAATGGAAGAGCTCTGCCCTATCAGGCTGAAACACAAGGAATAACTACGTTACTAAAAAAGTAACCGCTCTTATTTAATTCTTTTTCCCTCTCATGAGGCGCAAACCTAAAGTGGTGCTTATACCAGCATTAATTTAAACACACTTTTATAATCATAGCTAGATTTTTTTCCTTCAAACCACTCGCCTGTTCCAGGCGTTCAGATTGTAAGGACAGCGCAGAGAGATGTGAAAAGGAAAAACAGCGAGGGGGTGGGGTAGGGGGTTCCCTTCTCTCTCCCTCTCCCTCTCTTTCAGAAAAAGCCTTGAATAACTAGTGTCAAGAACTGAGATCAAGGCAAATAATCACCAAAATATTTCACTGACCAGCGAAGTCGTTGTCTCAAAAATAGTTTATGACGCTGCCTTCCTCTTCCTCGTGGGTTAGTTGCTTTGATGAGGTCATGCACATATTTTGAAAGCGGAATAAACACAGTTTTTTGATCCTCCACCGTCAGAAACCACGAAGTCTCTTTACAAAGATGATTCAAATTCATTTAGTGCTCAGTTTTGCTGGTCTGTTCAGTTTTCTTTTTCCAGTTCCTTCTACCGAAGTCGGAAAATAGTACGAAACTCCCCTGTAACAGAAAGCCACAGTACAACAAGAGTGTGTAAGTTTGATTGCACAACTAATGACACATAACAGTATGGTTTAACAAAGTGAAAAGCTAAGTCAGAGAAACCACTGTAGTCCTCTCCATTTTTCTTCCCCAGTCACCACACCCAGATTATGACGGCTTAGCAGCCAAGCAGAAGAGAGCCAAAGAGGGAAGCGAGTAAAGGAAAAAACGGCTTGACGAAAAGGCATTAGACTCTTCCACCTTTGCACAGCTTGATTCAATACCATCCAATCAACATCATTTCAAGTCACGCAGTTGTTCTTCCTTCTCTCCCCCTCTCCCCTGCCTGAGACTCAGATTAGCGGGCTTTGTCGCTCGCTCCACGCTGAATGATTTTTGCCTTTAAAACAAGATGAGAAAAAGTATCTCATGACCCTCTATTTCTCCCCTCCAAACTTTGGAAAAGACAATAAAATTTACTAGTTGATGTAGTACAGATATTAGACATCAAAAATACCGTAAGAAAAGTGCGCGCGCACAATTTACACATGCACGACTTGAAAGTAAGTTGGTTCAGTCATATCAAAAAACCAACAAGCAAGTTTCGTGACCGAGTGAAATTTCTGAAACGGATCAGAAATTCGAAAAAATATTTCTTTCAAAACAAATCGACCCTTCAGGATGGAACGACTGAGGGGGGAAAGCTAAAAACATGAATAAGACGTACAAAAAGTGACAAGAAACCCATCCAATCAACCTCTAATTGGATTGGATGATTTTTCTTTTACATGAAAAAGATATCTTATTGGCTAAAACGTATTTCTTATCATTCTTATCACAATTTAAGACCGTATGGCTTCTAGTGAGCATGTACGAGCAGTACCTATGAAAAAGAAAGTTATTTATCTAAAATTACTTGCGATCAGGCTAGTTTTTTTTGGTCTTCGCTGATGATAAGTAGATTTAGTAAAACACCACATTTCACGAAATGAGAGTAGATGAAACATTCAACTCGATGCAATTCCAGGTCAAGGAATCCAAGAGCATGAACCATTGCAACCTTTCAACAAGTCTCTTTTAACTTTTCAATATCCGGCTGCAGTAGTTCTATAATGCAAAGAAAATGGTAAAATACCTTTTTCACTGACAACAAAACTCTTGTGCTAAATCCCTACGTTCTACGTCAGACAGTGCTTTGTGCAAAACACGGTAAGTTGCAGCTGAGGCGTCCCTTCCTTTCCAAGCAATCAGCAATTTGTATGCTTTTTCAGAAAGATTATTATTGTTCTGGTCATGTTCTGTTATCTGTGCTTCATCGAACTGTAGCCGACGACCAAGGTTTTTCCACTTGTCACCGATTTTTCGTGACAGACCTTCCAGTTCATCGGGTGTTGGAACGCCATCTTTGATTTCTGTGAAAATAATCGATGAAGATACCAAGTGATGGATCCTCCATCTTCAGACCGACGGCATAAAGTATGCACATGAATGAGACATGCAGAACAAATTTAATGAATGGCTAAAAGAACGGGGGGGGGGGTACAAATTTATACAAGAAGAGGTTCGTTAGCCTGCTTAGCTAGCGGTATTTTTAAAATTTTTTATTTTTTTTTGTGGTTCGAAAAGTAAGAGATTCAGCCGCGCGAAAGCTGAACCGAGGACGAAAAAGAAAACTATGAGGCGAAGGGGGGGGGGGGGGGGGTGGGGGGGGGGTGGGGGGAGGGGGAAAGGCAGGGTCAGGGTTTAAATCCTGGCAAGCCTGTTTTTTTTAAGGCTTTCTTTTCGAAACTATTTAAGTTGCGCATTCAATTGTGATGATCTTCTCGGAAGGTCAGTTATTTCTTCACCCCGCAGTTCAACAGTAGTCATTGTTGTTTTGCTTATCATACCTACTGCTTTTCGACGTTCTACATTTGCTCTTTATCAGACAGTACATGGTAATAATTGGCTGTACACAGAAGCAGTGCATGCGGTTTTTTTTTTATAGCGCTGTGGCTGTTAGGATTCGTGCATTTCAAGCCTCTTTCACAGTTGGTGAAATTTTAATGAGATGAACCAAAGTTCATGAAAAGTTTGACGTCTGCCTCAGTTAAGTTCGCCTGAATGAGTTTGGATCGTCCAACACGTTCTGTCCGTCTGCTTCAGACCAATAAAGGAACGTCTAAAGATCGTCTCCAGGACAAACGTCGATCTTCACATGCGACGAACTAAGCTAATAAATTAAAAATTTGTATAATGCACATTTAGCCCCGTTCGAGAGGAACTTTATTACTGATCAGATTCAGTTGATTGGTTCGACGCGTCCTAAGTTCGACGTCTGACCAACTAGACGATCTTAACTTAATTTCGGTCGACCCAAATTAGAGTTTGGTTCGTCTCATGAAAAGTTCAACGTTTGGCTGGCCTAGGCCTAACACTTCGCTGACCACCTTTAGGTACGAAAATTGACTGAAAAGCTTCTCAAGACCTTCTTAAGTCACTGTTAAGTCTCGTGGCAAACGAGTAAACGTAATCTAAAATATTTGAGATATCCCGTGCATGTATTAAAGCTTACAACTTCCTTTTGATAATGCCGGAGTCACACAGAATGGAAGTGAGCTTTTGAACACTGCAATCTAAAATATTTGACGTTATCCCCACTGGTTCTTGCCTTGGGGCAGTGTGATAGTATTCTATACAGCCTAATATAACTTAATTCAACAAACTCGGTTCCGACTTAAATGTTGTCAGTTTAGCGGCTTCAGTACGCTACGCACCGAGCTCAGAACTTTCGACATGGTTGGAGAAAAATACTAACAGACACAACACTAATTTTGACATTTAGTATTCATCGGTTATACGCGACCATCTTTCGTTTAGGAAAAAAACTGAAGCTTGTGCGAGCCGTGTTTATGTTTTACACCGTGTCACTGAAATAAAGTCGGATCAGAATGAGACCCCATTGACACGATAAAATGAAAATGATCGTCTGTTATCCTTATTAACTTCTTCGTCCTCCTAGCGAGTAGCAGTGCAATTTCCTCGCTTTTGTACTTAGCTTCTACCAGTTACAGTGGTCAATGCTAGAGGAGGTAGGAAGATATGCTGTTGTAAAAACTTTCAAAAACTCATTAATAAGTCATAAAGAAAACAGACAAGAAATTATTGTTAAATGAGCATCTTTAAATCGATGAAAACACGGCTGTGTTTTTAACTTCGATTTTCTATAAAATAATAAGAAAACCAACTAGAACTACGACAGAGGTTTTTGAAGCTAAGACACGCCGACCTTATAAACACTGATTATTGAGGATGGACAATGCCTTCTCGAAATGAACTTTAAGGAAATAGGCGGAAATAAAGAAGCAAAACTTACTAGGTTCTTGCGCATGCTCCATCGAACCGTGACGTGCCTGAAAAGGGATGAAAGGTAGAAAATTTTAGCGTACATGCACTTTGATTACGAATCAGGGTCAAAAGATTCCATTACCACGAGTATCTACTAGGAGGTTTTACATAGCAAACCAACTAGTAATGCTGAGACGTAAGGTATACGCGTTAACTAAATACCTTCAAAGTACCCAGATGGCGAGAATTGAGGGTACAGTCGAACCTGTATTAAGCGGTCACCCTGTATTAAGCGGTCAGTTTTCAAGTCCCGAAAATTACTTCCCTTGATGCACTGTAATTTCGACCTCTATTAAGTGGTCACCTCTATTAAACGGTCGCGGTCACCATTTGCGAAGTCCCAACGGGACTTTTTCTATTGTCTTGACCTGTATTAGACTAAACGGTCACGGTGTCAATTACTTGTTCATACAGTTTCAAATACTGTAACACACGAGGTACAACAATTGATTTCCTTGTTTGTTCTCGCAAATCATTAAAACGCCGGAAATGAATGTTTCTATTTGAGGTCAAACGTTTGATCTGATCAGCACTGGAGAACGAATTCTTTGAACTGTGTTTCTTGCAAACAGTAATATATAGATTTAGCCAGGGCTAGCTATAATTTAAATCAAACAATAAATTCGTATTCCACAATTCAGTTAACTTTAAAGCACATAGCACATTCATGTGACTTTTGAGGGAAAAGCTAGGGAAAGGCTAAGTAATTTTAGAGAAAAATAATTTGCAAACAGCCCAAGAGTGAACAAAATCTTACATCGAGTTGATAACCTCATATGTACACCTAAAAAATAGCAATCATCTTCGATCACATTTAAGAGCCATAATGGCTCTTGATCACCGTAAGATTAATTAGGCCTGGAAAAAAAATCAGGTCGAATTTTTTTGCGTTCGACTAGTTTACTTTACAAAATCTTGCCAACAAATCTGGTTGCGTGTAAACCAACCTTTTATACCATTTATACATCACATCTGAGGTGAAACAGTACTATGAGGTACTGTTTTTATCATACAGACCGCGGACAGAATGCAGTATTTCACAATTTTGCAACACAAATTGCACTCATTCAATATTCAGGACGATCGAAGCACGCGTGGGCTTTTAGCTAAACCGTTAAAAAAATTTCCAAAATCACATATACGGCCAGCCGGTTCTCACTTTTGCAATGCGAGCTGTAGCGAATGTTTGAACGAACATACTAGAGTTAAGCTCCAACATAATAAAGAAATTATTATGTTTATTGTTTACTTCATGGTTTTATCGATGTGTAATCTTTAAAAGCGTTTGATACGCGGGGCATTTTGAGTACTCCTGCAAGCGATGTTCACTGAACGGCGGACTGAAAACAAACGGCACAGCCATTAAAATTACAAGAGAGACTACCAACAATCAATAAAAGAAATATAATTCGGCGAAAAATATACAGAGACAACATTTTTCATTCACGAAGACAAGTAGTGAAGTGTCTCTAAAAATCCTGAGCCTTCAAGCTTAAAGCTTAAGTTTATGTTTTAAGCCGGCTTCCCGGTATTTACTTTTTTCAAAGATGAACTCGAGGCAAGAAAATCGCTCAAAGCTTTCTTTTACAGCCAGAATTATAACTAAATGTTCTTCGGAACGTTTTCTTTCTATTTGCGGTGACAAAATGTCTTTTTAAGAAAAGAAAAAAAAAAGACTTTTTAAAGTTGTAACCTGATTCTTGGTCAGATCAAATTGTCTCAATTCTTACAAACGTGCATAAACTACATAGCCGCATAAACTACGCTCGACTTCATTAAATTAGATATAAAAAAGACAAACATCAGACACAATAATTACTGAGGCTTACCATTCGAGATGAAGCTCCTGAAAGGTATCAAGTAAGGCCAGTATCGCTTCAGACTTTTCAACCTTTACGCATCAAGCAAAGTGAAAAACGAAAACGATGCCATCCGAAGTCGGATTCCCGACTATGACAAGTGATGTATTAATTTCTCAACCAAAAACCAACTAGCCATGAATAACAGAAGACTCCTGATAGCAGCTGAATGTCATTTTCTGCATCCAGTGGAAAAAGACAGTTAAAGACATCACATACTGACACAAAACTCTGTCAGCTTCAGCTGTCAAAGTAAACAAGATTCAAGATGCTGCATAAATTTTCCGCATCAGCTCACCTGTCAAATTTTGACCAATCAGAGCATAAAAAATGGACGTAGAGCGTGACCAACGCGTGACCATGGTGAGCAAAGTCAAAAGCAACTGTCTTTCCTGCCTGTAATAGCTGGCTGAACTTTCGGGTCCGAGGTTAGTTTTAAATCAAAATTTTAATTGTGCGGCCCAAAAACAAAACATATTTCATATGAATGAAAAAAAAAATCAGATTTGAGCTTGCGATCATTTGAAAACTAGTAACTTGTCAGCGGATAACTTCAAAAAATACTTGACCTCGATGGGTCAACACCTGAGCCCGCGATACGGTCAATGATACTGGTCAGCGGATACCCTGTTTTGACAGCTGTCAATTGATCACAACATTGATGTCCAATGGATGTGTGCATTCTCAGTTTTCCTGTGCTCTCAAACTACAGTAGCTAGAAAGTATGAGATTGAACATTGATCGCGATCTAGCAAAACAACTGGTCAGCGGACAGCTTCCAAATAAATTACGTCACCTTGATGAGGTGACACATGAGCCCTCGATATGGCAATGTGATACTGGTCAGTGGCTATCCTGTTTTGACAGCTGTCAATTGACCATATTGTGAATGGCCAATGTGAAAGATGTGGATTTGCCAAGACACGCCTGAGACACCCCTCCCTCCCTTTTGATAGTCTTCCCTACCCTACCCGTACAATCTGTAGACGCGTACGTACGTACGTACGCTCGGTCAGTCACGTGACAACCAAAAGAAAAGAGGTTGACCATATTCTATGAGTATGGTGCTCTGTCCCACACGCGCTTCGCGCGCGAGCGAGACCCGCTATTAGGCGGTCACCCTGTATTAAGCGGTCACTTAGCCATTCCCCGAAGGTGACCGCTTAATACAGGTTCGACTGTAAAAAGTCACCTGACCCTAACCCTAACGAAAACGCAAACGCAAACAAAAACCCTAACATTAACCTCTAACCCTCAGTCGATAAGAGTTTGTACAATGTGGCGAATATTAGAGTACAAACAAGTGGATGACGTCACGGGAAACTTGTTTCCTTTTAGGCCATTGTATATTATGCTTTTGTTTCCCCACTAAAATGCTCCACCTTAATGTTCCATTTTTCCCACTAAAATTCTCGGTCTCAAACGTCACTAAAAGCTAAGGCTTGGACAGTGCTCATCTTCAGAGACTTTTTCATTGCAATTTTATACATGTTAACAGGGTTTAATTCTGAAAAAAATGAAATACAACTTAATAATCTGAAATCTGAATCTGAATCTACTAACCGCAAGTGGAACGTTCTGGATAGGCAAGTGAATTTTACACAACAGACTCTTTCTTCCTGCACGTGTCAAGGTGTTATGGAACTCTATTTCTGCTAGGTCTTCGTTTTTAACGACACGAACTCGCAATTCAGTCTTGAACTCGTCTTCTAATAACCTGTTCAAATGTAAACCAAAAATATCCATGGTGTAATAACGGTTCTCTTACAGTAAGCTTAATAAATAAAAAAGACAAACGCCTTACTTACTCAATTTTCATTTGATTTTTTTTCTTTCTCGGCTGGGATAAATTCGGAATCAACGAGATAGGTTGAAAAAAAACATGCCGCAAACATTTATACTCCCTACTGGTGTCCTACAGTTGCGTACAGCATAAGGCCGGTTACGTGAGAGACATCGTCCTTACGTGTAATAAAGAGTCTATGCAAACTTAATCGCGCTTAATTCGTCAAATGTTAGTAAATTTTTCTGGAGTTGAATTCTAAAAGACTGCATCAAAGTTCAGAAAAGAAAAAGAAAGTCGTCTTGTGTTGACGTCCTCGACAAAACGTGAAATTAAGCATTTTCGCGATGTAGTCGTGCAGCGACGGCAAAGAAATGTACAAAAAAGCGTGATGCACGTGCAAAATTGTTGTTTTGCCAATCTAAAGCTATTGCTTTTTTGCCGTTTTCGTTGCCGTCGCTGTCGTTGTTGGTTAAGCTCCCTATTGCACCAGCGAGTGCATCACCCATACGTTACACGTATGAAAATCTTCAAAGAAGTGCTGCGAACATCAAAAGGATGATTTTATGCATTTTAAAACCACCGATTCCTATGACTATTCAATTACAAAGCGGTTCTACTTGGGGATGGGGTGAGGGGCGAAATTTGTGTGGGCGCTCCACGTTCTTGAATTGGTAAATGATGTATTTATTAAAAAAAAAGCTTACCTGAGGAAAATATCATTCACGCCCTCATCATCGAATGGACATGTTCCTCCTGATACAAAAACAAATGCCTTGTCCTCTCCTGGTATCATATCTTGCATTGAGCTGCCGTCAACATATATTATGTCTCTTTTCTCAAGATCTTGTATCACCCCATTTGTAAGGTGTGTATGACAACAAATAAGGCGCAAAATTTCGGGAAAATCCAGACGAAAGTAAGCGAAGAAACTTGCTGGTCTGCGCGGCTTCCTTATCAATCGGGTCATGTAGCCAATAATTCCAGGTCTTTCAACACTGGAGTTTTCTTGACGCCAATCGAGAAGATAGGAATATCTGGAAGAACCAAAAATTAAAGAGTGTGAGCCAGATTGAAGGGAGTTGCTATGAGCCTTAAAATGGCACATATAAAATTTGAGCAGAGTGCTACGTAATCGCCGTCTGATATAACGATTCAACTTCGAAAAGGAGTGCGAGTACTTTTATAAAGGGAAACTAGTAAGAGCTTATCTTAACGTGTTGATTGAAAAAAAAAAAAAGCCAGTAAGCATTTCGTTCATGAGCCGTCAACCTCTTTTCCACAACTAGAGTGAGAAGACTTGGAGAATATTGTTTGAGTTTCAATTTTGTACAAACCACCTGAGTAATATCTATCCTGAGTGGGATACAGCATGAGAAATAAAATTTTAAAAGAAAAATTGTCATTTTTGGTAACTTCCTGGATGCATTTTACGGAATACCTAAACACCTACTCCTTATTAAAAAGAACTTGCAAACAAAATCAAAAACCTAAACCTAAAACTGTCCAATATGTCGCATGGGGAGTTTAAATCCTGAGCTTATTTTTTTCGAAAATGGGAAACTAAAAAAACCTCTGTTTAATCCATGTTGCGACATGGTCCATCGCATTCCAGTTTACAGGTTTAACTCACGCAAACCGAGCCTGTACACAGACCATCGACTTTCTCTTTGTAGATCGTCGAGCTCACATAAGGAAGTAAAAACCGCAGGGGAATTTATTGTGTTCAAGCGCAAGGAGTTTGGGGTGGAGGTGTAGAAAGGAGAAAACAGGCGCGCGCTGTCGAAGAGAAAACGTCTGTGGACAGGCGAACTCAAACTTGATCCAACAGCATCAAACACCATAAAACAGATCTAACATGCTGCGTCCAACAATGTTGGATGAAGTTGGACTAACAGTTACCATTGTTGGATCCGTTAAAGAGTGGCTTAACTGTCCATCTATTTTAAATAACTAAATCATTTTTTTTAGCGTCTTTACCCAGAAAATCTTTGGACCTGGATCCTAACAAAACTCCCGTCAAACTGTGCAGGTTTCACCAGATCGGTGAGTTCAGTCCATTCCTTTTTTTCTTCCTCGCAGTTCAGGAACAATACTCTTACATGGCATTTAGTGGGATCTGGATTAAAGTCCTTCCGGTCTCGAAGAGAAACTGGTAGCTGAATGGTTACAGGCCTAAAGAACTGGACAAGCCCAAAGCATTTAATTCGCAGAATAGGTCCAAGAAATACACCTTCCTCTTCAAATTCTTCATTAGGAACTTCTTGCACCTGTACCATTTAAAAGAGTAATCATCAGCAGTTAATTTCATGTATTCTTTAGGCTTTAAAATTGACGTGGATTCCCCATAAGTTAAATAAAAAGTTAACGTAATTTAAGTAACAAAATATTCAGTAAACGCTACAAATATTCAGTCAATATTCAGTTTTTTTAGTCACGCCCTTTTAGACTGGTCATTATTAGATCGTCATTTTATTAAAAGAAACCGTATCACTTTAAAAAGCCTTTATGATAATACTTTCTTTATAAATGGACCTTTTGAATCACACCAACCTTTAACTCCAGGGTAAACGGTGACTCGGGTGCAACAGCATTCTCGGGGATTGTAACCGTCACGCCTGGATAATCAGGATGAATGAATAAGCCGCCAGTAGATGTGATGGTGTAAGGCGGAGAAGATTTGAGACGGCAAACCACTGCATATGTTGAGCACTCATTTATGTCAGCTTGAGCAACAGGGAATAAAAGGTCTGGTATATCCTTGTAAGAAGGGCGCTCATCTTCGATATCTGCTACCGACAAAAAATAAATGTAACTATCATAATAATTACGCTCTTTTTTTTTACCTCCTTTGCCATCTAAAAAAGCTGACGTTATAGAAATCAAGACTGGAAACAAGATTCAGATCGAGAGCGCAATCGCAACGGCAACACTTGATATGAACACTATCTCAAAAAAACAAAACAAAACAAACCCTTTAGCAATACGGATGACGTACACCTTCTCCCGCTTAGGGAAACAGGATTTGCCAAACGGTTCTCTATAGTTGCCATAAGTCTACTACGTAGAGAAAATCATACCTTGGCGATAGCGTAAGTTCTTGGTTCCACTCACGTCTTCCCATTCATTGGTCTCCTGGTTGATCTGCCGTTTTATCACCACTTCGTAGCCCCGTAGTTCCGGTGCGCTGTGAGAAAGCGACAAAGTCACCATGGTATTGAATTGCAGGCGTTGGCCATCGCGGGAAGATAGTTCAATAACATTGCTGACAATGGCCTCGTGTTCCTGCAGAGGGGGTGAGCAGATACTCGATTTCCATCTGTAGACCGCTATTGACGTAGGTTCAGGCACAGCATTTGGATGGAATATAAGATGGACACCCCCTTGTTTGAGGGCCCAGCGGGTACCTTCACTGGTCACTATTTCTCTGCAATGAGCCAAAATTTTAATAGTCGGTTGTTATCAAAACATGGCTAAAAGTAAAAAGTAAGTAAAATAAGTAAAATCTACAATCAATGAAGAACATAATTTGTAAGGCTTCTTTTTTTGGGGGGGGGGGGGGGTAGGGGACAGAGACTGGACAATAATGGTTTTGTTCCATGCAGTGCAGGGGTCAATGTTAGTCGAGTTCAAGGCAAAAAAAATCGTCGTTCTAGAACATAAATATAATATACAGGTTGTCCCAAAAGTTCGTTCCTCTACTCTATAAGTCTGTAACGTAGTACGATTGGACTTGGTAAGCAAATCGTTTAAGCAAAAGTTGCGTCTTTCAATATAATTCAATATTTTATACTTGTTGTGCCATCTTTTGACTCTAATTTTCGATTTGTGTAGTTCCGCGCCAAAGGTGCGCGTGCGCGAGTATAATTCCCGCCACATATTTTTGTATTTTCTAGCCCGAATTGCTTAAACTCCTTCCTAGTTTTTTTGTGAATATCATGAAAGATAAATCCTCTTAACGCAAAAATGTTCAGCTACGTGAGAACATAAGCATGTATACTTCGATTTCCTGGCTAATCAGTTGAAGAAACAGCTAAAAAACTGGAAAAATCCTAATGATGGGTGGTAAAATGGTCATCGAAAAATGAGTTTTTGAAGACAAGAAACTTGCGGGAAGACCGAAAGTCCTGAATAAAGCAGCTAATGCAGTTTTGAAGAAGGCTAGGTACAAAAGTGGAAACTCGACGAGGTAGCTCTCACAACAGTTAGCAAGCCAAGTCTGGAGCAGGCTCATGAAAAGCGAAGGTTAGAGGCCCCCGAGAGGGCAAAAAAACCTCTTCTTAGTCCGACAAGCAACGATCAGCTCGTCTCAAATTTGTAACGAGGTAAAAAAGCCTTTTTTACTGAAGAAAGGGGCCGGGATGATTATCTTTTTTGTTTGGATGAATGCCCAAAATATAAATTTTTTTTCAGCTGCCTAATCTTAAAAAAAATATTGTTTGGATGGTCGAAGTGGCTCCTGCGCGCCAGGGTTAAAATAGATCATCTGTAGCTCTACATGCTGTATCCTACTCCATGCAGCAACGGCTACAGAATGTGATAAAAAACAAATGGGGCATGCCGGGTACTGAACTTCTGAGTAAATGTACTCGATAGAGCAATTTATAAACATCTTCTAGAAATTTCATGTAGAAAAAAAGTTTTGATCAAAAGTTATAGTGCATGAAATTAGAGGAACGAACTTTTGGGAGACCCTGTAATGTTAACTATCCTCCAAAATTACGAAACCCTACCCTTAGCGTTCAGCAAAGAAACTAAACAAAGACTGTCGTTTTCGAATTTCAAAAATATTCTCCATTGAAAAACAGAACTTTAGTAAATTTTGACTGCGACGTTCAGTCGGATGCTCGTCCGCAATGTATAATTATGTTCACTGTTACGGTGAACGAAACACTTCACAAAGGGGGTCTTTAATGTGACTAGTCAGATCATCTTTTAAAGAAAAAAAAATAAGAATACTGAAAAGAACGTAATTGTACTCCTAAAAAGTTTCGCACATGCTGAAAATTCGTGAGCGAAGAATTAAAGCGCCGGATAAAATATAGACTTTTTGCTCTTTACGCAAAACTTATGTTGTAGATGTAGAGTGCACACGGTGCACTCAACCCGTGCAAAAAAAAAAGACATTAAAAACATTAGGCCCAGTCCACACGTATCTAAGCCTGCGAGAGCAGACGCCTTTTTCGGCTCTTTGAAAAAAGCATCTTTTTTCGTGGAATTAGTCTTCCGGCTACAGATATATCTCGTATCAGCGTTAAACACGCACTAAAACGCAACTTTTTAAATAACCCTCTTCAGAGAGGAAAGGTGATTTCCCTGATCACTGGTGTGGAAGGATGAAAAAGGAAAACTATCGAAAACCAGACGTCAGGGTATTTGACCTCGCGCGGAACAAGAATGTTTCACTATCACTTTCTTTTTGTTTAACAAGCGTAGCATATCTACGTTAATTTCTCTCTTTTTGGGTAAAATGTTCAAGCTTGTTATTTTATGATTACGAGTTTATCGGTAGGGGTTCTTTTATCACCAGTTTCGAAAATCGAAGCGGTTAAACAACACACCAGAGGTCGACAAACAACGCCTCGGAGGTACCTTTACACAAATGAAATTTGCAAGTAACTTTTCACTGCCGTTGCCGCCGTCGGAGGTTCCAGTAAACTCAAACGGTACTTACCTTTTGATGACACTGCTTTCGTTGCAATAAGTATTGTCTTCAACTTCAGTTTCCTCTTCAGGCTCTACAACACCCTCTTCTTCATTGCTTTTTAAAGGTAACACTGCCTCGACCACTTCTTTATCTTTGCCAGCATTTGAAAGCATTCCAGTTTCAGCAGTTTGTTCGAACAAAGGCCTACTCTTTCCTCCTTGTGGAACATAAGATGCAATGATAAGGCCAATTACGATAAACCTGAAGATGTCTCTATGTCTACGTATACGGTATACCAAAAACCTTTTTATGCCGACACAAAAAGCTGTTCTGTTTTATTAAAAGCGGAGTTCAACATCAATGGAACAAATAGCCTGCGTGCCGGGCAGACGTGTCCTATTTCCTTTGTTGCACGCGGAATGGTGAAAAACGAAACAGAACGTTCGCGTATCACGTTGAATGATACAAATATTACTTGATCGGATTATAATTATGCTTACTATATCACAGCGAGCGAAACACTTTTCAAAGGGGGTCTTCGATGTGACTAGTCAGATCCTCTTTTAAATAAAAAAGTAAACAAACGTAATGGTAATCCTAACAAGTTTCGCACACGCTGGAAATTCAAAACGCCGGTTAAAATATAGACTTTTTGCCCTTAACGCAAAGTTTATTTTGTACATATAGAGTGCACATTAGGCCCCGTCCACTCGTACCCAAGCCTGCGAGAGCAGACACCTTTTTCGGTTCTCTGAAAAAAGCATCTTTCGTGGAATTAGTCTTTCCGTGTACAGATAAAACTCATATCAGAATATTAACACTCACTAAAATGCAACGGCTTGAAAATCGCTCCCCAGAGAGGAACATTAGGTAACACAGTCTTGACCACTTCTTCCTCTTCGCCAACATTCCAAACCATTCCAGTGTCAGCTGTTTGCTCGAACGAAGGCATACTCATTGCTCCTTGCGGAACATAAGAAGCAATGATAAGATAAATTAGGATAAACCTGAAGATGCCTGTATATCTACGGATACAGTATACAAGGAAGCTTTTTATCCCGACAAAAAAAACTATTCTGTTTTATTAAAAGAGGAATTCGACATCAATGGAACAAATAGCCTGCGTGCCGGCAGACGTGTCCTATTTCCTTTGTTGCACGCGGAAAAGTAAGGCAACCTTCACACTTGGTGCCCGGACACGGTGCCCAAGTACGGTACTCGCTGGGCACTAATGTGAACAAACCCTTTTTTCAAGCATACCCACGCTAGAATTCGGACACGGTGCCGGTGCCCGAGTACAAGGTCGAGACCTTGTACTCGGGCATGAAAGTGGGCACCGGGCCCCTGTGTGCACACCGTTTTTGTTAGTTCTGTGGCCATCCACGGTTTTGAAATCGTTGCAAAGCGTATGCTTTTAAAAAATGGCGTCTGACAGAGAGAAATGGAGTAACTAGTATGTACACAGTTGCATATCGGGTACTTACGGGGTGAAAGGAGCATCCTTTTGGGCCGGAAAACATTCAGTGCATCCCGAGAAGTATGGGCAGCCGCTGTGAAATGAAACAGAACGTTCGCATATCACGCGCTTCGTTAGCTAACTGAAATCTCATAACCAACGCAAGCACTGTGGAATATTCACTTATTATATGATGTATAGAGGATATTACATGGCCGCGCGGAGATACGAAATTTCTCTCCGAGTGTCGAAAAATATTGCGAATGAGTGAAATATTTTTTCAACACGAGAAGAGAGATTTCGTATCTCCAAGCGACCATGTAATATTCTATTTATTATATAAACACCAATGAAATGCCAAACCATTTTACTTAAAAAGTTTTTTGGTCTGAAAGGTGCCGTTTATTATGAAGCCGCAGCAGTGGTGATCAGTTTTCACATGTGAAGATATCAAGTTTTCGCGCGAAAGCTCACTTGGTATTTCATTGATGTTTAAATAATAAAAACAATTATGCAGTTCGAGGAGAATGTTATCAGTGGAATGATAACGGCCGCCGAGATCTGCATAACTCTTCACATGATACTCAGTCTTATTCAATAATGACCTTTAAGTCATTCAAAATATTTTTAAGACGGAATCCACCAGGACATTGAGTAATTTTGATTTTCAGTGGACAAAAATCTTGTACCAGAATAATTTAAAGCATATTAAATGCATTCTTTCTTACATTTTCAAGGGCTAAAGATCTAATAAATCATCTGAAGCAACACCAAAAAAAATTTCTTATCGGAGCCCGAGAAAACGAATGTCAAATTTTACAAAATTACATCTTACACATGAAATTTTCAGAATTTCACCTGAGTAATAACAATTCTTGTGAAATTCGACATTCGTTTTCCCGGACTTCCATGAGAAATTTTCTTTGGTGTTACTACAGATGATTTATTACATCTTTAGCCCTTGAAAAATGTGAAAAAGAATGCAAAATTCTTCAAACGATTCTGGTACAATGTTTTTGTCCACTGAAAATTAAAATTGCTCAATTTCCTGATGGATTCCGTCTTAAATTCTTAACAATCTTACCTCCCCGTAGTCTCCTTCGCAGCCGTTAGTGGGGAGGAGCGTTGCGTGACAACCCTAATAACGGCTGCGAAGGAGAATAACCTCCCCATAGACTTATCCACTTAACCCGCCTCGACAGGATGCAAGAGACTTTGCATGCGCGGTTTTGCGGTTTCTGTCAAGTCTTTCTAGTGACCCTTCGGCAAAAGACGTGTCCCCGTACGGGAGAAACCTCTGTACCCAGGGAACCTAGCTATTTTATTCACGAGTGAACTACAAAAATGGACTTTACAGCTATCCGAAGACAAACTGAAGTAGCTGAATTTCTGACTAAAACTGAACGGAAGAAATTCAAGATTACGCAAAGCATATTGCTTAATGGATGTTTTCTATGTTTTGCAAGAAAACATCTGTTAATATCCTGAAACCGTGCCAAGAAACAGGCCTCCGTTTAGATGAAAGTCTAAGAGGAGGAAAAATTTGCCAAGAACTTAGAGATATTTTAAATGAATAATATTTAACAATTAATGAATGAGGCTGAGTATCTTATGAAGAATTATGGAGATCGAGGAGGGTGTTATCCGTCGAGGCCGCGGATAACACCCTCCGAGATCTCCCTAATTCTTCATATGATACGAAAGCCGAATTCAATAATTGTTTTATTATTCATTCAAAATAATTCCTAGTTTAAAAACATGGCTAAAACATGCTTACCTCTATCGATCCATCGATGTTAAGTTCATCTTCGATAGTGCACGTTTAGGTTTGTCCAGCTTCGCAAATATTCTCCAAATAGCAGATATCGCCCTCCGAGTTGTCTTCTTGCTGTTTTTGCCATATTTTTAGCTATTTTTTCGCCTAGTTCTTACTCTTGAAACGAGTGAAATGTCCGCCATTTTTCAATTTCACAACCAAAACAACTCAACCTCGTCCCCAGGTCTTCTCGGTTAACGGTGCCTTAACCTGCGAAAACGCTGCATTTTTGACGTCATTTCCTCGTTAAACACAAGATTCTTCCAAATTTGGTCATCAGTAACTGGTTATGGTGAATTAAACGTACGTTTTTAGCCAATCAGAATCGGGAAAATATTTTGAATGAATAATAATAACAATTACTGAATTCGGCTTTCATATCATGTGAAGAATAATGCAGATCTCGTCGGAGGTTATCCACCTAAAATACTCCTCGATCTGCATAATATTTTCACATAATACTCAACCTCACATAATCAATTCGATGCAGTTTTTTTGCTGGAAAGCATATTAGATCTTGTTAAGTTATCTGGGGACAGTTATTTGAGTAAATTAACCGCTAACCATGCGAGACCTGTTTATGAAAACCAATAATCGTTATTATTATATACATACTGAGAAATACTCACCAAAAGTTGTGTTGTAAATTTTGATACGCAAATTAGTTCTAGCCAATCAGAGGAGTGAACTATGGTTTTCACACGTGAAAAAAAATGATGCGTCCAATCAGAATCGCGAACGATGTTTTTTCACATGTGAGAAAAATGATACGTCCAATCAGAAGCCACATAGGTGTGTGAGTTTCGCACCAAAATTCCCGCCTTTTCTTGCAGCTTGCTGAGCGCCGCTTCGAACACATTCGAGGAGAAAAGTTTTTCTCAAAGAGTTTTTTCTCGTTAAAAAAGTGAAAAACAACTCGTGTGTAAATACCATACGCCAGCACTTTCCATGAAGAATTCTCTATTTCTACTCGATAACTAACTGTAAAACTTAAAAAAATACAAATTATTAATGGGCTCTCACTTGATATCGCCCCAATTAATATGACATCCAAAGAAAGTTAATTTACGGCGAAAAATAATTCAAAAAAACACTATCTTTCCTCAAGTATATATTTTAATTTGCTTGCCATTTCAAAAAGGTGTCGGGTAGAGTATTTACAACCTGTCACAACTTCGAACGAAAAAACATTCCTTCAGAAACGTTTTCTTTAGCCTTTTCAAAAAACATTTTCCCTTCCCCTTGTAAACGGCAATAAACAGAAGTCATTATTGGGGGAGGGGGGGAGGGGGGCAGGTTGATGTTAGCAGAGTGAGTGAGTTTCGTTTGAAACTATTAACAACTAACTACACAAAGTATGAAAGAAGGTTTAGTTTGGCCATTCCCAATTTTGCTCGAGCCTTATTAAAACCTGAAGGACACAAATATATGCACTTTTTTTAAAATGAAATATTTCACATCTATAACTAACAAAAGTACCATTCTAAAAACTGTCTTATTGATGACAATTTCATTAAAAATTATTCCCACACCAACCTGTAATAACCGAACTGGTCTTTGCCTTTTTCTTCATCTCTAGAACATGTATTGCATCCATAGATAAAGGATTACCACTCACATCCAGGCTCCTCAGCTCCTTTAAGTCACCAATCTCAGATGGCAGCTCTGTAAGTTTGTTACCAGACAACTGCAGCCCCTCAAGCTGGTTCAGCTTCTGTATACTGGTAGGTAAACTAACCAACTGGTTGTTTCTCACATCCAGCCTCCTCAGCTCCTTTAAGTCACCAATCTCAGATGGCAGTTCTGTAAGTTTGTTACCAGACAAGTCCAGCCACTCATGCTGGTTCAGCTTCTGTATACTGGTAGGTAAACTAACCAACTGGTTGTTACTCACATCCAGCCTCCTCAGCTCCTTTAAGTCAACAATCTCAGAGGGCAGTTCTGTAAGTTTGTTACCAGACAAGTACAGCTCCTTAAGCTGGTTCAGCTTCTGTATACTGGTAGGTAAACTAATCAACTGGTTGTTTCTCACATCCAGCCTCCTCAGCTCCTTTAAGTCACCAATCTCAGATGGCAGCTCTGTAAGTTTGTTACCAGACAACTGCAGCCCCTCAAGCTGGTTCAGCTTCTGTATACTGGTAGGTAAACTAACCAACTGGTTGTTTCTCACATCCAGCCTCCTCAGCTCCTTTAAGTCACCAATCTCAGATGGCAGTTCTGTAAGTTTGTTACCAGACAAGTCCAGCCACTCATGCTGGTTCAGCTTCTGTATACTGGTAGGTAAACTAACCAACTGGTTGTTACTCACATCCAGCCTCCTCAGCTCCTTTAAGTCAACAATCTCAGAGGGCAGTTCTGTAAGTTTGTTACCAGACAAGTACAGCTCCTTAAGCTGGTTCAGCTTCTGTATACTGGTAGGTAAACTAACCAACTGGTTGTTTCTCACATCCAGCCTCCTCAGCTCCTTTAAGTCACCAATCTCAGATGGCAGTTCTGTAAGTCTGTTACCAGACAAGTCCAGCTCCTCAAGCTGGTTCAGCTTCTGTATACTGGTAGGTAAACTAACCAACTGGTTGTTTCTCACATCCAGCCTCCGCAGCTCCTTTAAGTCACCAACCTCAGATGGCAGTTCTGTAAGTTTGTTACCAGACAAGAGCAGCTCCTTAAGCTGGTTCAGCTTCTGTATACTGGTAGGTAAACTAACCAACTGGTTAAAAGTCACATACAGGCTCCTCAGCTCCTTTAAGGCAACAATCTCAGAAGGAAGTTCTGTAAGTTTGTTACCAGACAAGTACAGCCACTTAAGCTGGTTCAGCTTCTGTATACTGGTAGGTAAACTAACCAACTGGTTAGAACTCACATCCAGGCTCCTCAGCTCCTTTAAGTCACCAATCTCCAAAGGAAGTTCTGTAAGTATGTTACTAGACAAGTTCAGCCACTCAAGCTGATTCAGCTTCTGTATACTGGTAGGTAAACTAACCAACTGGTTAGAACTCACATCCAGGCTCCTCAGCTCCTTTAAGTCAACAATCTCAGAACGAAGTTCTGTAAGTTTGTTACCAGACAAGTACAGCCACTTAAGCTGGTTCAGCTTCTGTATACTGATAGGTAAACTAACCAACTGATTGTGACTTACATCCAGCCTCCTCAGCTCCTTCAAATCACCAATTTCAGCAGGTAGTTCTGTGAGTCTGTTGCTATACAAGTGGAGTCTGACAAGATTTTTTAGCTTGTTAATACTTGTTGGTAATTCAGTCAGGTTATTGTTATCCAGTTTGAGTTTCTCCACTTCAGTCAGTTCAGTGACTGCATCAGGTACCCTGGAGAGTCCTTTTCTACTTAGATCCAAACTAACCTCTCCACCTCTAACTTCAACATAGGCTATTAATTTTGCACTGGAGTAATCCTCCATGTTTCAAATTAATAAATAAAAGTATTGTTGTCCTTTCTTTGTAATCTAAAATGAAAATAATAAAAATAGTAATTAGCAAACAAACGTTATTTATTGATCTGACCCCTGACATTGTATCTTAGGTGAACTTTAAAGACCAAAAAGAAAAAAAATCTTAAGTTTCAGAAAGTGTGTAAACATGTAAATTAAACATCTTTGCAAGACAACGTTATTCATCATTATTAATTATTTTAGTCAAAATATATTTCTCCGTTTCTGATTGGCTTGAGTCCCCTGGCCAACTCCTCACAACCAGCTAGCATTGACCAAGGGCCTATCTGCACTAGCAAAAAAGTTGTCTTAGACAAATTTTCTGTCATCACCAATGCTTTACAAATGCGGATGGTTTGTCCCCAGATGGGAGAAATCTTCAAAGGCAACAAAAATCACCTAAAAAAATGAAACCATGACTTTTTCTCATCAATCATTTGTTGTAAAGCCATTTAATTCTTTCCATTAAGTTGACAGGTGCCACGGCCTGTTAATAGTAAATACTCTCAGTGTGAATTACAACCTTGTTCCCAGGGTTCTCTCCTACCCGCCCTACCCGGCTACTCTCTATCTCTCTCGCTCTGTAGGGCAGGTTGGAGAGAACCCTGGGAACGAGGATGTGTGAATTAATTTTTCAAAAACAAAATTGTTACCATACAATTTTCAGTTTAGATGTTTCAAAGTTTCACATTCCAAGTTTGTCTGCTAGTGCAGAAAGGTCCCAAATTTCACAACATAATGGTACCAATAATGTCAATTGTACAGCAGACTGAGACCATCAACAAAAAATATTAACATTAAGGACAAGGTTTGGCAAACAGTTTTTGTTAGTGACTTCCTCCAAGCCTGCCTGCAAATGTCTGCTATTTCCTTTGTTGCATGCAAAAAGGTGGAAAAGAGAAACCTTTCTGCATGCAACAAAAGGGAAATCGGAGATGTGAACCCAGGCTACCTTGGGTGGCCATGGTGGGTAAAATTCAGCGGATAAAAGACAACATACCAATTATCTATATTTCATCTTTTAGGCATTTCCTAGTTAAGAATAAACTTTTTTATTGAAAGCTTTCATTATAAGGTTATATCATATAATTTTCTGCTTATCTTTTCTTAAAACGTTTGTTATTATATAATCTATACCCAACAAGATGTGTGATAGGTTATTTATCACCTGTAATACTTTCCTTTTAAAAATAAACCTTTTTTATTTATCTACTTAAAGCCTCCTTTACATAATTTGTACGGTATTCTGTTTACCGCGCAACATCTACATCTATACCTGCGGGAGGTTACAGCTAAGTCAACATCAACTTGCAGGAGGTATTTATATTTCACTAACTTTACGCAAACCAAACACGACATCTTTGAATTATCTTGTAAATTAATAAGAATAAATACAGCTGTCACCTTCCTTGAGCTTCCAAGGTTTTATATGATTCGCTCTTTTTACCTTTACTCCTGACCCGAAACATTTATTTAGTTAAATAATATTTAGTTACCTCAACAGAAATCTTTTGGAGCCTTGAATAAAGAAATTTTGTACTTGCTGTCAATTCCATAAATTATTCATTTCACTTTTCTGGAAATTATCCACATAGCCTTACAGTGTTACTACTGTAATCGGGGCCACTTCAGACAAAGTTGACCAATCAGATTACAGGAAAATAACAATACATAATTCCAAGAAGGTTGGTTGTGGGCCAATCAGCAGTTCATAAAAAACAAGTTACTCAAAGCACAGAATTTAATTTTGAAGTTAATTTTTAATTTTTTTTAATTTTAATTTTTAATTTTTTAATTTTTAATTTTTAATTTTTAATTTTTTTTAAAATTTTTTTTGTTAACATTCGCAGAATTTAATTTTTAAAGTTGCAAAATGTTTCACCAGACAATATTTTCCTATTTAAAACTTTGGATACAACACAGGAGACATTAATTTCTTTGACAGAGCTGTTATTTTGTCATCTACCCACAATTTCTTTGCTACTATTGCCACACTTTGCAATAATTATGCCAGGCCACTGCAAGTCAAAAATACAACTATCATTTCTATATGTTTTTTGCCACCATCACACACTGTAACAGACCTCTCAGGAAACACATGCTTTCTTCAGCAGGTTCAAAAGGTCATGTCTCTAGGCTGTTAATTGGCTGATTTTGATCCATGTTGTTTATTTCATTTTGTGTGGTAATTATATTGGACAACTAACTTTCTCGAAAGAATTGTTATTTTCCTGTAATGCAATGGTCAACTTTGTGGAGTATCAGTGATTTGCATCATTTAAGGTAATTACATATAGTAGGTATTTAAATAATCATAGATTATAGTGAGTGCATTTAAGTTTTCTTAGCTTTACCATTGACCAAATAGGGTGAGGGTTATGACAAAAATTTAAAAAAATAAACATTCTTTCTATGTTCTCTGTCTCGATGGGGGAAAGCCATGTACATCTGGCGGATTTGAAATACATGTAAAGCAAGTCAGCCTGTGGTGAACACTTTTGATTGTTGCCAACTGCTTGGGTGGGGACTAGAGATTTGGAATGGAAGTGGAGAAAGACCTGGTTACCACTCCAGTTGCATAATATAAGCAGGGGTTGGTGATAACCAAAGATATGGCAGCCATAGTTTCCATAGGGATCTGTGGGTATCTTATTTAACACATGTGCAAGGAGGACTAGCTAGGAGGAGAGATGAACAAGATGAAAATTAAAAGCAACAAGGTATCTATTGTTCGAGACATTCTCAGGGTTCTTTCCTACTCATAAATCCATCCATTCCAACCTCTTCTCTCGCAATAATATTACATTGCACATTAACAGACAAAAACTTTGTAAGTGGAAAACATTCCCAGTAGCTAGAATGCAAGAAAATGTGTTGACAGACTGAACTCAGAGAGGAAATTCAGAAAAACATTGGCATCCCCTGATGCAGACTGGGGAAATATATATATATTAATTGAAATTTGTATGCCTTGTATCAAAGTCCTTAAATGAAAATGAACTTTAATTTGTTATAACTAACTTGAGCAATTTTACAACCGTCAAATCTGAGATAATTGTTCAAAGAAAGCTTAATTACCATGCCTCGGTAAATTCCAAGCGTGCCCATCCCCTCCCAACCCCTGGGCATTAAATTTTGTCCGGCATTTATAATCTTGTTGGTCTGGCAGTGGGGAATTTGTCAGAAAACCCCTCTCTGGGGGTAGGCCATTTTTGTCAATTCTTCTAGAAATGGAATTCCTTTATCAATATTTCACTTAAAAAATATGCCAGCTATTTACATTGCTATAGATCTTTCCATAAAGGATATTTTTAATACATATGCTTTAAAAAGATACGTGTGGTTTTTGCTCCCTCGATCACCACCCTACCCCACAGCTTTTTTTGTATCCGTCGAAAAAATTGCTTCCCGCCATCATGATCACTTCACACGTGGAGGAAAACCAATCAATGCATCATTTGAAAGGGTTTAAAGGAAAAGACACTTCCTTTGAAAGCGAATGGTTGAGACAGAAATTAGGCCTAGAAAAACTTGAAAGTTAATTATATAAACTTTGTGTTTTGTGTGATCAATGTGTGACCATTAAAACGTTGAGGGAACTGCTCCAATAATGTGATGAGAAAATGTTAAGCCTATCATTTACTATTTTAAATACCTTCGAAACTAAGAAAGGTATTATTAAAATTCTAGTTTATAGTTCTGTCATTGATATTATTCAGATGTGATTCTTTTTGGCAATAATTATACCTAGCAGCTAGAAGCAATTTTCCACGGGTGCTTTAGACATTCTGATCAGATTGTTATACAGATTTCCTATACATAAGTTCCCAAGAGGGCTTCTCAACGACTATTTACAATTAGTATTATACACACTCAGTGACCTTGGTGATTCAAGCAAAATGATTGGTTTGCTATCTCGGACTATGGCATTATATTCACCGCTCTAGGCGGTGAATATAAAGCAAAACAAAATCGCTGTCGTGAACTGGGTGTTTTGCCAAGTTTTAGAGTAAGAACTTTTTAAAAATACAAGAATATCCCAGAGTTGTTGATTTTGAAGGTATAGAAATGACCTCATGGTGTTTATAAACAGCATGATTTTATTGCGAAGTGATTTACTGTAGTTGACTTTCATACGCTCGAAGCAATGTTTTTATTGACCACTACAGAGGAAAACGAGGCCGCTTTGTCACTGTTTTCTGATCTTGGGATTTCCTCGCAAGACAAATTTTGGCTGGAAATAGAAGTTAATTTATGGAGAAAAAAGGAAAACAAATATGAAAACTGTACGTGCCAACAAGTTAACATGGCAAGGAACACAGTGCAGTCTGCAGATAAACAACACTCACCTCGATCGTAGCTGCTGTTGACAACATTTGCAAGAAGCGACAAAAAAACGTCTCATTCACGGTGAGTTGACTGAAGAAAATGAAGCTCTGTGTTTCTTCTCAGAAAGGGGAATTATTTAAACTTTCAACGTTTTCTTTTCAATCATTGATGCTAGAGCTTACAAAATAATTAAAACTATGATTTGCCATGTTTGAAAATACCGTAAAGATCCAACTGTTGTGCATCTGCTGTTTACGGCTACATGTTCACGCATGAATTCACCTGTGAATCAAACTAATCGTTTTTTTCATGGTTTCCTTTCTGATTCTGTCGAGATCACTTCGTGTGTATATACTAAAACAATTATTCCCCTCAGGCTCAGTTAATATTAATGAATAGTCCCCTCAACTTCGTCTCGGGGATTATTCAACAATATTAACTTAGCCTTCGGCAAATAATTGTTTAATATAAAGGATAAAAATATTAAACGAACTATGATGAGATTGACTGGCTAGATGATAGATATAATAAGGAAAGCAACATAATGACAGTGTGGCAGGTGCTGCAGTGTATGCCTCAGGTTGCTAGGCAACCTAGTTTGATGTCTTTCTTGAATTTTCTAAGATTGCCTTCAACCTGGTATTTTGATTGTGGATATCTGAAGAAAATTACAGGCAAGGTAATCAGGTGCAAGCCCATTATTATTAAATGCACTTGAATGTCATTTTAGAGCGTTTTTACTCACATGGCCAACATCTGTGCAAATTTATCAGAACAAAAGAAGGCATTTGCATAAGAAAAGAGTTCAACTCCCACAGGACTGGTTTAATTGGGACACCAACATGGCCACTGGTGTTTCATTGTTTGATCAGCACTCGCTAACATCCGTCAAAAGGCCCTTTAATCTTCGGTTGGATCTCGTAAATGTATGACATCATGCTCGTCTCGTGGTATATATTTACCTGTGACTCATGTATGCTTCTGCTTCGATCGTATATACTCTTGATCTGATGTTTGTTTCGAGGTCTTATATCTTGCTTTTTCAATCATCCCTTGATTGATTCAAACAAGAAGATGTCACTGTTTCCTTTTAAAGGATGTTTTGAAGTTTCAAGCCAGTCTTCTTGCTCCGTGGGGACAAGGACCTTTCAGTGGATGTTACTGAACAACACCCTTTGAATGCCCGCGCGCCCCAGATCACCAGACTAGGTGACAATTATACACTATCACTTGCCTAATATTGAATACATGTACAGTGTAGACTTGGTGTAAAAATAGCCATACTTTATATTTTCACATTTGAGGAGAAGGATCAATATTGTTATTTATTTAATAATATTTATTTATTTATTTAGGCTTATTTATTTTATGCTTTGTAATATAATTCAATTAATGTTGCAAATGAAAATGCACTTTGGTTGGAAGCCATTGATACTATGGAGCCCTCATCTATACAATATCCTCAAGTTATTTCTTGGGAAAGGTTGCCCATCAGGTCAATGGATTTGTTCAAGATTTTTTAATACTTTTCTTTTCTTAAACAGGACATTAAAATGAATGAATGTTGGAATCAATTTTTAATTGAACTTAAGTACCCCTCAGAGTTTTGACTGGGCTTGACTTGTTGTTTTGTGAAAAATGTCTTTTAAAAACTGAAAGGGGAGGGTCCAGAGAATTTGGAAATGGTATCTTCCCATTTGCATTTAGCCCTTCCCTCTCTGTCAAATTTCCTCACTCCCTGATTTCTTTGAGGTTTTGCTTGAATATTAGTTTACAATTAAGTGCACATTAAAGCCTCTTCTGCTGTAATTGTTCCTTCAACTTCTTTCGCGGTAAAGGCATGTCATTCTAGAAAGAAAGAAAACGCTCTGTCAGTCGATTAAGTAGAGCAGATGCCATTTAATTTCATGAAGCAATAACAAACATGGAAAAGTAATTATTCAACAGAAAGATTGTTGATCCTTGTTTGATCATCAATAACCGTCCCTTCCGTTTTCTATGTGCATTATTGCGTGATTTGACTGGTGGATTGATTTTTGGTGCACTCTCAATCCTCCTTAATTTTCCCTCTATATGTTAATTTGTTCTCTTTTTCAGTATCAAAGTGTTGACCAAATTACTTTGGTTTTATACTGCGTGTGAGAGGCAGTCTGTTCAGCCAAAGTGCCCCATGTGGCTGGAGAGAGGAGTATTTGCTAGCTATGATCTAACACTAACCTCTATATTTCTTTCTTTATTTATTTTAATTTACCAGCTTTTCTGGACACAGGCCTGCCCAGAAGGGATGTGCACGAACGGGACTCCGGTCCCATGCGAGGTGCCATCCCCAACTAATCCTACAACCCGTAAAGGTTGGCCACACCACCGCGGTCTACGACCCCTACTCTTTTTGAATAGTGGTGTGGGTTCTTTTACATCCCACAAGAACAAATCAGTGAAAGTGCTCTGAGACAGGACCTACAGTTTTTCATCCTTATCTGAGAAGACTAGAAAGTCTAACCATTTGCAGATGTCATTACAAAGGCAGCACTTTCTTCTCGGTTATTTAGAGACCTTGAGTGTTGGTCCGGCTGGGGTTTGAACCCATGATCTCCCGCTCAGCAGACCGGTGCTCTCCCAACTCAGCTAAACAGGCGGCAGTTATGAGTGGATGTTTGTTATATATGGATGTTTGTTACCAACAAAACATGTCTTTACTTACAATAGTTTGTAAATGCAGATTTTTAACATGGAAATTGCTGTGAATCCAGATTAGTGTCTGTTAGTAAGAGGTGCATGTAAGTGTATAGGAGGTGTCTGTTAACAGAGGTTCTGCACAGTACCTGATGGAAATTGGGATTTTTTCTCCTGCTCAAGTTCTCTGCTGCAAACTAAATGTCATGTACATTTGTTAATGCTACTATTTACAACAGTAGTTTAACAACATGTGTGATGTTCAGAAATTATACTTTAAGTTTAAAAATATTACTTTGTCAAACAGTGCAAATTATAATATTATACTCATTACTAATTTACTTTATTATTGATCAATTACAGTATTATAGTCACTGCTATTACAAATTTTGGCAATACTATGCAAAATATGCTTACCAGAGAAACTCAGCCAAAGTGATAGTTGTTTTCTTGAAATGGAATTGCCTTTGATGTAGATAACAGGAGGGGCTTCATGCACACCCCCCTTCCCCAACACCACCGCAGCCATGTTTCTTAACTCAAAATTGGTCCAGTGGAATTATGTTAAGATTTTACTGAACACCAGTTGTAGCATCCATGGCGTTACCCCCTGATGACTCAGGAAGCACCATGAAGCAGGATCGTTTTAGCCTTTGTTTGAACAACTGCCTACTTACGCTACCCAACTGTTGATTACTGAATCTATGGGCACTGTTAAGATCTCACAGAGGTTTGCTTGTGCCAACGAACAAAGCAAATGACATTTTGGGAAATTGAAGTAGGGCTATGCACTTGGCTTGGTGTGTGATGTGCCCCCACCTTCCTTCCCTTTCTCCTGAGTTTCAAAACACTGTGCCATCTTTCTAAGGCTTCCAGACTTCTAGGGCTTTATCCCTGGAGTATAAAGGCTTCCATATGAGAGGGGCGAAGATACCGAGACTTTGATCGGTACAGGTTATTATTAAGTTTTGCTTCCTTAGTAACTAAGGTGAGATTGGGTCAACGGCCCACTTTGTATATAATAATATACCTACTTCTCACCTGTGCCTCCAAAGCCTTTGCTTGCCTTGTAGTAGGAAAATTTTACAGTCTTTCAAGTCTCAAAATCATTAATTAGCTTCTGGGCTTCTTCAGCGGATGAAACAGCATATAAATTATTCCCCTGGGGGCGGGGCACTCCCTTTACAGTCCTATACGGGGAAGCTCCACCCAAAAGGGGTACTTTTTCCAGGCTTCAGGTATACGAAAGGGTAGGAATTTTACTCGCTGAGGTATTTAAAAGTGTAGGGAAATCTGTCATTTGGGTCTGTGAAATGGCCCAAAGGGCTGAACAGATGAATTTTATGACTTTATAAAGTTGGATTGATTCCTATTTAAAAGACAATACATTGGATGAAATGTTCTATTAAAAAACGAGGTATGTCAAAGGGGTACCATTGGTCAACAGAAGTTATACGAAAGGGGTACCTTTTTCGTAAAAAATGGTATATAAAAGGGTAAGGGGTTGGACCTTGGGCGGAGCCTCCCCATATAAAAATTTGTTAACTACCCACCCACCCTTCCCCCTGGGAAATTATCAGACAGCTTAGTACAAGCTTTGGCTTTCCCTTATTTGTCTTTCCTTTTCCACTAGTTTTTTTTTCTTTTGCGATGTTTTGTGTAGCTGTGTGTGGTGTGTGTTCCCTGACACTTTAATATAATCATTTATCATGATTTATTAATAACCTTAGTAAGGCTGACCTATCTTTTTAGCCCTCAATGGTTATTATGGGCACCCTGTACTCTTTCCATAGTTATATCTATTTTTCTGTATCATGTAAATCAATGTTGGGTACTGAAATAAAGTTGTTGTTCTTGTTGTTGTTGCAAGCATTCATTATTAGTCATTATTATTCGATAGAGACAGACAGTACCAAATGGATAATTTTCTATTATTCCCGCCAATATTTTGAGAAAGTTCTTAAATGGGGCAGCGGTTCATTTGAGTTTTATTTGCTTGTTTGTGTTTGAATGCCATTCCATCCGGGGCCATTCAAGGGATGTTACTCAGTAACATCCACTGAAAGGACCTTTTCGATTCACTAAGAGGCTTGATCGAGGCGAAACATTAAAACATCATTTCCAAACGGATGCAGTGGCATCTTCTTGGTTGAATCAATTGAGGAATGATCGAAAAAGCAAGACAAGACCTCGAAACAAACCGTCAGATCATCAGACAGATCAGAGTGGACGATCGAAGCAAAAGCATAGGTGAGCGTGACGCCATACGTTTAAAAAATCCGACCGAAGATAAGAAGGCCTTTCGACGGATGTTAACAAGTGCTGACCTCATTGTTTTGGGACACCAATATGGTCGCCGTGACGTCATGTGAAACAGTCTATAGAGTCCCTTTTGAATAAAATAAATATGGCATTTACAGCTTATTTACTGGAAAATGGACTTTAGGAGGGTGGGACATTTGCACACTTTTTTAAGCCACACCATGGGGTTTTTGTATGAACTGCCTGGCCAAAAAAAAATGACAAATGCCCCAGAGGGGGGATGAGCATGCTTGCAATTGACTGAGTCGTTATTCAGCTGACCAACTGTTTGCGATGACAAGTGCGCTAGCGTGCTAACCACTCAGAGCAGCATGGTTCTGCGTTCTAAAATCTTGAAAACGCACTTAGGTACACACTCTTTTAGACTGAGACTTCTGCAGCGACATTAAACTAAAGATTATTTTTGGTCGTAATGAAACGTTCCGAACTTCCGGGCTTACTAAAGAATGCTTTTTTAGTAGTGACTCTATTTAACAGGCAGCGCGTGTGGTGTGAAAAGAACGTATTTAGTATCAAACTTACCTTTACAGATACAAGTCTGTTGATCTAAAGGAGAAAGCTTTTGAATATCCTCTTGTTTATGGCAAAAATCACACCCTCTTTTGCTCTCCGGATCCTCTGCTGGCTGCTGGCTCAGCTCCAGACATTCTTCTAACAAGCTTGTTCCCAGGGTCTCTCTCCCGAATGCTAAGCCTTCCCACAGGTAGCCCAAGCTCGAAATATGAGCATCGGCGAGCATCGGCATTGTTGCGTAACATTCAAAATATAAGGATTTGAATGGGAAAAAACCTATCGTTTCCGTAACCTACGAAAATGAAATGGGTTTTTATATAAACGGTTTTCTCTCTATATCAAGGTTTGCTTTTTTTTATTGAAATCCTTTCATTTTCGTAGGTTACGGAAACGATAGGTTTTTTTCCCATACAAATCCTTATATTTTGAATGTTACGCAACAATGCCGATTCTCGCCGATGCTCATATTTCGAGCTTGGGCTACCTGTGGCCTGCCGGGAGCTGCCGCGAGGGTTACGCTGGGTATCCCCGCCGGTCTTCTCTCCCCGTACCAAATCACTAGTGATGGGCTCCTGATAGTGATATGGGTATCCCCTTCTCATATTACGTTAGTGTTTTGGGTATCGCCAGGTAAGGGTATCCACCCGGACGATACCCAGATCACTAGTGATCTGGGTATCTCCCGTGACATTGCAAAATTGTTTGTTTCTTTGTTTGCTTTTTTCCCGCTCTGTGTGCTGAAAAGCTTTCCCCAGACCCCCCCCCCCCCGGCTTTTCCCTTTCGAATAGGTAAGCCCAAGATCTTTGTACATTTCTTTGCCGTCAACTGCACGACTACCCATGAAAATGTCTAATTTCGTGTTTTGTCAAGGACGTAAACAAGCAATGACAAAATTCACTCTCTTCATGAACTTGGATATGGTTGATAGAAATTAAGCTCCAGAAGAGTTCGCTTGTATTTGACAAAGTAAGCGAGTTGGAATAATCACGATAGAAACTGAAAAAATGTGAACTCTCTTTTCCATGCGACGTTTTCGTGGTTGTCAGCCGTCGTGGTATCTTTTAAAAACTCCCTAATATTTACGCAAGACGTGACCGATGCAAGCTTGAATACCTGTTGTAAGCTCAAGCTTGTATTTTTGGAAAACTAGCGCCTTAAGCTTTCGGGAAGACAGTATTTTGAAATCAGATGGGGGTTTTATATCAAACTGAAAGTTTCCTGACTGCGTGCATTTTTTTGTGCATGAGCCAGACAATCCGTGATCGAAACAATCGGCCGTCGTGTACGAACTCACGAAAAGATCTCGGGAGAAACTGTTCGCCGATTGGGCACAATAATACAAAGCATTTTTTGTGCCCAATCAGGAGCCGGTATCCGCTTGAATTTTTGGAAATAGCTCGGTGAGAGTCGGTACCCAGGGGCTCTTTTGCCCGTACTTGAAAACTTTCGACCCGACTGAATGCCCCTGGGTCTCCGAGGATGCAGCAGGTAATGTGGTCCTTCACAAATAAATCCTAGAATAGAGTGAATTACATATATTACCTAAGGGGACTGGGTATGAATTTTTTTCATACAGAAAATTTTCCTTATGCATTAACCATATTTAAATGTCTTTTTGTACCGTCACAATAACGTTGACGAATTGCAAACATGTGAAAAAAGGAAGCGTTCAGTATAAATGGACAAAGAACTTTCTTGCTAACAACACAGCAAATAAGGGGACAACTCAGAACTCTGGCAACTGAAAGGTGTAATTGCTCAATTTAAATGACATGAATTTGGTAACGCGAGTTTGGAAATCTTACATTGCAGAGTAATTAGACATCTTAGCATCCTTCAAGTGGAATAAGACTAACATAGTGAAGCTCGTACACGTGACCCAGCACAAGCCGGTTGCTACCAGTGACATCATACTCTGGGCAGATTATAACGTCATGGTGATGCGGCAGACTGCTTATCACATGAACGCATGTTTCAAAGCAGTTTGCAGCACCATGGAGAATCACATGATCACCCCATGTACCATCTGCCATCATGGTTGTAAGGTAAGCATTCCACGATGAATATCCATCAACAAAGTGGAACAGATCCGTCCCATCCGGCTGTAAGAGAAAAATGCTGTAGTTACTAAAAAGACGACAACGCTCATTTCTAGACGGTTCTTATTCAGGAAACTATGCAGTCAGCTCTCTCCACCACAGACCCCGTGGGGGGGGGGAGGTACTCAACAATTTTATATGGGGGAGGCTCCGCCCAGAGGTCCAACCCCTTACCCTTTTATACACCATTGTTGACAGAAAAGGTTCACCTTTCGTATAACTTCTATTGACAAATGGTGCCCCTTTGACATACCTAGTTTAGAACTTTCCATCCCCTTTAAAAAAAAAGCAAAGTTGAAACTGCTGTAAATGCACCATCTTTTTTATGAATAAATCACTAAACCAGGAAGTTTTCTTGTTTCTTTTACATCCATGAAATGCGTTTGTTAGCCCTTTTTAGTCCTTTTACAGACCCAGATGACAGATTTCCTTACCCTTTTATATACTTTAACCAATAAAGCGCTTACCCTTTCATAAACCTAAAGTCTGAAAAAGGTACCCCATTTGTGCGGAGCCTCCCCGTATAGGCCATTATAGGGAGTACTCCCCTGGGCCACAGACACCGTTAGTAGTCGTACTCTAAAATACGTGTCCGCCTCATAAAGTTTCAAACAAAATAAATAAAGAACGATAAGGACCAACTCTATATGTCCATTAGCCTCTCCAAGCGTTTAATAGTGTGGATGATGCAAAAGAGAAGTTAGCAGGAAAAAAGCTGCCGTAGTGGCAAAGTGCTATATCCGTCAAGTCACAGGTCTGTTTTTTTAAACGTACGCAAAAGAAGCTTAACGGCCGAGGCGAAAAAAGGAAATGTTCCCCAGTCCGTTTCCATTTCTGCTTGGGCTTCCGTTATTTGATTTATATTGAAAAGAAACCCTCTTTATTTTCTCCCTTTTCCACTTCGTTCAGCCTAAGTTGCTAGTATGAGATAAATAGCTTGACAGCTTTAAGGCACTAAAAAAAGACACTAACCAGCCCAGGGTTGTCCTTGAGGTACTGGACAACAGTTCGGCGTAACTCTTCATGAGTGATTTTAATTCCTTTGATGTGGTCAAGTTGTTCTGAAAGTGCAAAAAACATGCAGTTTCCATCCCCTTGATTGTCAGAAATCACAAAACCTTTCTCCAAAGCAATCCTCTTTAAATTCAACGACAGCTCAGTTTTGCTGGCCTCTCTACGCGCTTCCAGTTTGATTTTTTTAAGTGCAAGGAAAACCAGTTCACCTGCAAATGATAGAGGAAAAATCCAGAATGCGAAAGGTTATTTCACGTCAGTTTAATATAGCGTTTTCACATGACGTCATGTCGGTCATACTAGTGTTCCGAAACAAAGAAACGGCGGCCATGTTTGTGTTCCAAACCAATCCTGTGGGAGTTGAACTCTTTTCTTATATAAACACTTTATTTTGTTCCAACAAATTGGCGTAGATGCTCGCCACATGAGTGAAAACGCTCTATGGGAGATAATACACTGGTCCAAAGAAAAACCAACTGACCATTTTAAATTACGGTGGTTTCAACAGAACAAAATGAGAATGACTCAGATCCCACGGCTATTTCTTTAAAACCAGCTAGCGATGATCGAATTTGGGAGACGTTTGCGATATCCAGTAAAATGACGTCAATAGTCTAGGATATCGCCAGAAAAGGGGACGGCAACTGAGAGGCCCTGGAACGAAGTTGAAGAGAGAAACTTAACATTCATCGAGGTAGGCATGTTTTTCAAGTATGAACTATATTGAATGGATAATAAAACAATAATTGGATTGGGATTTCAAATGATGGGCAGAATTATGCAGATCTCGTAGGGTGTTATCCGCATCGGCCAGCATCCTCCACAATCTACAAAATTTTTCAGATCATACTCAGCGCTCATCCTAAAACTGTTCATTTAAATTATCGTTACTTTACTTAGGGTAAGAATTTGATTTCTTACCATAAACCATCTTCCACATCGTGTCAACAAGGGATTTGCACTGTCTCTCCCAACTGAATCTCTCTTCATAACTTCTTCGAAGTCTTTGAATTTCCTCAAGCCGCTGTGCCCTAGATTTTTGATGGATAGCTGCTATTGCCTTTGCCCATTGCTTGGGGTCATCTGAATCAATCACAAATGACTCGCCCATTGGAAGACAACGCAGTGCTTCTCCAAATCCAGAGTTTCCACTGACCAGAATGGGAAGACCGGCTGACATGGCTTCCAGTGCTGTCAAGCCAAAACCCTCAGTTCTTGAAGGCATGATGGCCACATCAACTTCAAAAAACAACTCTTTTAATCTTTGCTTGTCTTTCAAGAATGATCTGACAAACAACTGGTTTCTTCGAATGCCCGTCTGGCATAACATTTCCGCGACTTCATCCTGCTTTCCATCAGGTGCACCAACAAAGATCAGACGGTAAGAACTGTCCTTCAATTCAACTATTGCTTGAGCGGCAATGTCGTATCCTTTGAGACTGAAGTCTTCAAAATCACCACGGCCAAAGGTTAACACCTTGAACTTCGCACTCGCTCGCGTAGTAGCATGCTCGACATCTGAAAACTCTTTAAAGGTGCCTGGCATCAGCTGGAAGACATCTTGATGAGATGAACTCAAGTAGGACGAGAATGCTTCTGTCAACTTCGGCCCAACTGCCACAACGAGATCTGCAAGTTGGCACAGCTCAACTTCAGCTCTGTTCTTTCCTTCTCCCTTGGTAATTGCGCCAGGATAGTTCTTATACAATGCTAGCTCTTAAGGTTCGGTGTGAACCACCTGAACCCACTTGCAACAATGAGACTCTTGGATGATTTGAGCTTGTTTACCAAGCTTTGCGCCATGACCAATCACGACCTGAATGTCAAGGTTTCTTGGTGGAAAGCTCAGCCAATCAAGAGGATCACTAAAGCCAGGGCGACGATGTGCTTCCATGATGGAAATGTTATGAGCCTTGGCAGCTCTCTTGTCATCTTCACCGCACTCAAATTGAGGTACAATAATAGTGACTTCTACGTTTGGGAGTTTTGCCAAATGTATGGCAAGCGTTCTGTTGATTGTTGACAAGCCACCCTTAGATGACCCCCACTCATTAGAAAGGAGGGAAACTTTTAAGATTGAAGGCTGTGCATGACGTTGTGTTTTACCAGAAAAGGCTGAATGCAATTCCTGAAAGAAAACCAACATTGCATATTTCAAAATAGCACTTTTATATAGGGTGCTGTCTAGAAAGCGTTTGAACCAACATTTGTAAAACCTGATTCCATCAAATTAAAGATAAGGTCAGCTTAAGTAGCAAAACAAAATCATGACGAGTGAAAAAAAAAAAAAAAAAAAAAAAAAAGGCGCACATCGCTATAAGACCTTCAGGCCAATAGATACAATCGTGATTGGCAAGGTCATACACGTTAAAGCTATAAGCCCTATAAGGCAATGTTGCTCCAAGATTGGAACATCAATGCAATACATACAAAAGATAACGTACGCCATGCACTTTGCTATGCATATGGGCATTACAATACACATTTAACAATAGAGTTGATAAGATCAATAGGTTAATGTAACGAAACTCACAGACTGGTGTTTCAATGCTGGCCATTCACAAGAGCAAACTGATTAAGAACTTGGAAAGTCAACTTTGCTGTTATCAACTTAAGTAATAGTATCAGTTCATGCTAAATTGACAATGCTTATTGACCACAACTTAAATTTATGTAATAACTCCCTCCTTTCCATTATTTTCTCTTCCACTAGGGAGAAGCCGTGTCGAAGAATAAATAAGTCACATTACACCAGACATCATCCCTAAAAAGACTACGTTCAATCCTTTCAGATAGTGATTAAAGCCTCATCGTATGGTGCCTTAATTTTAACATAATTACCCTTCGAGGTTATATTTCTCTTCAATTAATTTTATGCTACCAGTGTTGCTTAGAGATTGTATTTCATTAGTACCTCGCTTGTTGACAGTGAGAACCATTTTTCCAGGCCCTCGACTGTGAGAACTTTTTTTGAAGGTTTCTTTTTGCACAAAAGTGGGCCACCTTCTCTTATCTCAAGGAGATGACGACAGTCAACATGTGCACATGCCAGCTGATTATGACCACTGCACTTTTCTAGCTGACAGTATGGACAGGCGACGCGAATCTGATACTGCAGCCCACGTAGATAGAGCAGATCCTGTGACAAAGATTGGAGTGTTGCCTCCACAAACTCACGCACCTGAATTGCAATCTCACTTCCTTTATCCCCTGAGACCTGATCTTGGGATCTTTGCATGACAAAAAACTTGATGTACTGTTTCTTGCAGAAAAGAACTAAATCATGGACAGTTCTTGTCCCAATGAAGAACCATGCTCCATTTCGGTACAGGGTAGGGGGCTGAGTCGGACCAGCCTCAGAGCACCAACGAACAAGTCGAGAAACAAGCCGTGTAAACAAGCCATGGGGCACAAAACCAGCAACAAAGAAGACATATAGCGGACAGGGGTCAGAGTGCAAGGGTACCATGGCACAGAGGGAATCAGGTGGCACTTTAAGTTGAGATGGTACAAAATACATTTCCTCAGTTTTAACAGGTGAGAACTTTGCAATCAAGCCAAACTGCTCCATCAAGTCTAAAATGTCATCTCTGACAACGCCCTTTAGAAGAAATTTGGAAAACACATGCTCAACTAGTTCCATGCTGAGGACACCGCTTTTTCTGAGTTTCTCCCAGTGCTTGGAAACCTTAGGGTCCTGAAAGATAATAAAATGAGGAGTGATTACAGAGTCTTTAAAAAGGAATCCAGGTAGCAGAGAGCTAATTGTGGGCGACCATAGGAGCCCGCAATCACAATCTCCACGTTGCTTTTACGCGTGCGTGGCACTTAAGTACCCAGCATTCGTTAGGACTTCCACTAAGGATGGATGGAATGCACAGAACGCAATCTGAAATTCATGCGCGTTTGGACCTTTTCTTTGTCGGATCACGCCCGTTTTAACCTTCTATAACGAGAAACTTGCGCAAAACACAGCGTTTGAGCAAGAGCATTTTGACCCTCCATCGATCTCTCCAGTAGAGAAAGCCTAGTATCAGGTTGAAACTAATAGTCCTGAATATTACATGACCGCGCGGAGATACGAAATTTCTCTTCGAGTGTGAACACGAAAAGAGAAATTTCGTATCTCCAGGCGGCCATGTAATGTTCTATTTATTATATAAACACCAATAAAATACCAAACCATTCCATTTGAATATCCTTTTTTGCTGCGAAAGGCGCGATTTATTATGTAGCCATTGCAACGATGATCTCTTCACATGTGAACATAACATTTTATTTTCACGTATGAAGATATCATGTTTTCGCGTGAAAGCTCACCTGGTATTTCATTGGTGTTTATACAAGAAACGTTTTTCTTACCATTTTATTAAAATGTGGAATAGTGATCAGCTGCCTGAACAGGTCTATCAGCCACTTGGCACTCAGAATGACTGTGCTGCAGTGCTTGATAATTATCCCCATGTCATGATAAAAATTCACCATGGTTGTGAACTCTTCCTCGTCATTAACAAAGCACTTATCTTTGGCATAGGTTTGAAGTTCCGTTATATTTAAATGACAAACGTCCTTGGACTGTAAAGCATCGATGACCTTCTCAAAGTTGAGCCACCTAGTTTATAAAAAAGGAAGCACGTAATAGTATTCACGCCACTAAGAAAAGCACCTGCTTTGACTAATTGTGCAAAAGCATGCACACATTCCAAAACAGAAGGGTAAACTTCGGATCACTGACTCGACGCAAAGATAGTGTCACTGTTTAGTACACCGCACAGTCAATTCTGTATTAAAGGAGCAGTGTCTCAGTCACCAAAGTTAACAGTAACTTCTTTGACCCTTTCGCTCCTGGGAATTTCTCCGAAAATGCCGTTTGAAGCTAGTCAAGCCGTTTTCCGGTCACTTTCTGACTATAAAAAACCAAAACTACCCAAAATGCTGTTTATAGGTCGACAGCTTTGCGGCCTTCCATTCAAGACGCAAAATATCAGCTTCTTAAACTCGGGCATGTGCAGAAAGCAAAATTTCGAGATTAAAAAGTGACACAACAGTTTCAAACCAGGCTCAAAACCCTAAAAATAACATTACAAGTGAAAGCAGAATTAACCCATGAGGTCTGAAACAAAGGCCTCAAATCCCAAATTCTTCCAACGGAAATTCTCATTCAAAAAACTAGAATTGTCTTTTAATATTTTGTATCATTATTACTCTATCTCAAAGTAAAGGGTAAGCTTGAATGTTGTTAGACAAGAAAACCGTATTTAAAAATTTGGCTTAATCCTGGGTTAAACTTAACCATCGTTCGAGGAACTGGGCCTTGGTCAATAACGACTTACCTCACAGGTATACTCTCCCCCATGTATGGCTCCTGTTTTAGCACTTCCATGATTCTGTCCTGTAGAGCTTGAATGTGATCAATGTGTTTATCTTGTCTGAAAACCCTTTTGATCTTTCTTTGAAGTGATCTTGCAGTGTTGTCAATGCTAAAGATAGGCCGCACCACATGTCCTTCATAGTCCTTACCAGCAATTGCCCTCTGTATTTGTGATTTCATTGTTGCAATGTCTTCAAATGGTTTGTCTGCATGGGTGCCTACAATGATCACTGGTGGCCGAAGATGAGGAAGCTTTCCTTCCGCATCGTCACAGGTTTCTCCTCTCATCTGTGTTATGCTATGCACTGTGGACAGCCAAGATAGTAGATTCTCCAAATTTGTTTCCCCATTTGGGTTGTCCAACATGAAATTATGACTTCCTTGTCTCACACAGGGTTGGGCAGTGTCATGCAGTGATTTGCTAAGGTTGCACACCAAAATATATATCGCACGTGATGTTAAAAATACAGGATGAGATGCATAATACAGCTCTTGTCCAGCAAAATCCCACATTTCAACACTGAAAACAGATTCTTCTTTGACACCTTCACCTTCCACATACTTTATCAACTCAATAGCATGCTCCTGGATTTCATCTGGAGGTGAAGCAGTATCAATCAATAACTCACGATCAGGCTCTGCAGATGCGAGTCCAATAACACTGTCTACATTTGGATCGAGAACCTGCGAAATTGGAATCAAAAATAGAAAGGAAAAAAAAAATTTAACTGCATGCTCATTTTTCGGCAAAACCTCACATGCCCTTATAGGGAGCTAAGCAGGTAACATCTTTCATGCATTTACAATTTCATAAAATTCTATTTTCTCCCATGGCTTGCATGGCTTGCATGGCTCACAGATTGTCCGGACCCTGAGCATCAGTGTTACAACCTAATTGTATCTCTCAGTTGGTACGTATATACTGCGATTGTCCAGTTTAGGGGGGCTGCAAATTCTGACACTTGTTTTGGTTGTAATTCATGATAGAAGAACATCGTAAAGCTGATCGTTTCATGTCATTTTGTGAAATAAGAGGTATCATAATTGTGAAAAAATATTTTTGAAGACTCATATTGCATAGCCATAATCTTGGACACTCGTGTTTGGGATTTGTCGGGCACCCATCATCGATGGCTGTCCTGCTTGAATTGAAATCTTTTTTTAATATGCTCTATTAACCACATATTTTCAAACTGTATTCTCCGTGAGCTCTGACGCCAACACTTACTTTTAAATTGACACTCCTAACTTAGTTTTCCTAGTACTAAATAAGATCTGATACTGGCGAACATGAGGATTTGACTAGGCCTGGTTAACAAAGGCATCTTCTTTCTTTTCACCCGCAGGATCAGCAATATTCTGTTCCCCATTCTTGTGACCATCATTTGTACAGTTGCTGCCTTTTTTTAATTCACCTTCTTTCTCCTCCTGAACCCAATTACGACTGACTGGAACACACAGCTTTTCCACAATCATCTGTGCCACATCTTTAGAGCATCCCAGCAAACCATGTTTACTCTCATCAATAGGTTGCCAATCCTTAAATTCATCAACATCCACTTGAAATATTGAAGGATCGACTTCAATTCCTTCAGTACTTTTTTCTTTTGGATTAAATGGTACACCAATGAGAGACTTCTTCAAACTTGTTTTTCCTGCCCGATCCTGACCAATCAGCAATACTCGACCACGGTAAACATTAACAGCTCCATCTCTTAGAGCGCTTTGATAAGCAAATTGTGCTCTTTCTCCTCGTGCCTCAATTTCTGTAGGGACTTAAATGATAAAAATAATGAAAATTATAGTTTAATTCTTTCTACCCAATCATTGCTGACCTTTAATTAGCAGAATGCACAACCTCTGTAAGTTATCAGGGTAACTGCAGGAGTTGATTACGATATCCTTACAACTTTAATGACAGGGGAGGGGGCAGGAATCGAATGAAGTCTGATAAACACCATTTTTGGCTTAGTAAGTTACACTGCCTCAAAGCTTTTTGAAATTGCCCATTTTACAGTGACAGTTGGAAACGAGGCTGGAGTCTTCTTGCTTTATTATGTAGATCATGTTGTTGCTATGTAAACTAGTAATTTAATGCAAAATTTACATTATAAAAGGAAGGAGGTTTGAATCAATACAAGGTCAACCTCAGCCTCACGTTCTCTCAAAGGCTAGAACACCAAGCCCACAACTGTAAAATGGGCTATAGGTTGTAGCTTACACACAGACAATTATGCAACCTATGCCACTGTGTCATTATAACATGGAAGAGGTGTACAAAATCAAACCCTATCAACCTTCAAATAAAAGTTTGTAGTGTCTCAGAACTCAATAGCTGATCACCATAACTAAAAAAATATATATAAGATGAAATAATTAACAATTATTCCACGGGGGCGCATTGGATATGAGAATGATGGTTATAAGATAGCCAACGAGCCGTGTTAGCGCCGAGTGGGCTATAATCATCTCATATCCAGCAAGTGAAAAATGCCCACAAAATACCGAGAATGCTTCCCGCCTATATTTGTAAAAACAACCGATTTTCAGCTTGTTTTTAATTTTGACTAGGCTTGGATAAATTCTGCTCGTAAAATGGCTTATTCTGCCTGCCCCCAGTGCTTGTAAAAATCGCTTATTCTGCTCAAAGTTCTGCTTGGACACCCTTATTCTCACAAAGATAGAATGGAGCCTGGGCCTAACCCCTTAAAAAAAGATATTCACTATGCATAGCAAAAATGTAATCTTACTTTTAATGTGAGTGTGTTGTAGGTATTAAATAATCAAATTAATAACAAGGTACTTTTCATTTGTTTTTCATTTAGGTTTAAATTTTTCTTACAACTCTTATGTATATCATTAGTACCGCTGATTTTCCCTTATTCTGCTCAAATTCTGCTCGAAAATGCCTTTTTCTGCCAGCAGAATGTTCCCCCAGAAATTTCTTATTCTGCTCGAAATTCTTCTAGCAGAATTTATCATGCAAGCCTAGAGCAGATGCGTACAGCTATTTGGAGAGCATGGTATAATTAAGGTCACTTAACAGTTTTACATTAATATTAGGGCCATTTATACGAGGAAAAATAAGACACGTCTTACATAAGACGTGTCTTAAATAAGACACGAACTGTACCATTTATACGAGCATGTCTTATCTAAGACAAGAACAGCTCGTATAAATGGTTCGCGTCTTATTTCTGTTCTTGACTCTTTTTCACGTGAATGTTGCCCATAGCAACGTCAATCCAACGTGGCACGCCAAAAATTAGCGCATGCGTACTATGGGTTCGCATCCTATGTAAGACGCGAAGGTCATTTATACGAAGTTTTTCTCGTTTTAGCTAAGACGCGTCTTATCTAAGAACAGGTGTTAAGGGCTGTTCTAAAATAAGACGCGTCTTAGCTAAGCCGCGTCTTATTTTAGACTAAATGTGCCGTTTATATGGAAAGTTCGCGTCTTATTTAAGACGCGTCCTATGTAAGACGCGTCTTATTTTTCCTCATATAAATGGCCCTACTGAGTATTTGGTAGAATTACTTATTGGCTATAAGAAAAAAGCAAATTACTCTGAAATATAAGATGTTAAAAATATTTTTAAAAATTTAATAGTATTTAGTGGAAATAAGTCTGCACTCACCCATAATATCAGTGTACTTTTTTCGTTTATTCATTGATTCCAGAATAATTCTTATTGCATCAACAGTTAAAGGATTACCACTGACCTTTAGTCTATTCAGATTATAGGCCAGATCATTTAGCTCAGCTGCAGACCCTAACTCAGTTAATCTGTTACCAGCCACATTCAACCCCTCAAGCTTCTTCAGCCTCAGAATACTGCTCGGTAAACAACTCAACTGGTTATTTTTCACATTCAAAGTCCTCAACTCCTTTAGGTCACCAATCTCGGGTATTAATGTTGTTAATCTGTTATAATTTAAATTCAGCCCCCTTAGCTTGTTCAGCTTCTGTATATGGGTAGGTAAACCAACCAACTGGTTGTTGCTCACACTCAGCTCCCTTAGCTCCTTTAAGTCACCAATCTCAATGGGTAATGCTGTTAATTTGTTATCATCTATGTAGAGCCTTTCCAGACTGTTTAGCTTTAGTATACTGGTAGGTAAACCAACCAACTGATTCATGTACACACTCAGTAGCCTTAGCTCCTCCAGGTCACCTATCTCATCAGGCAACTTGTTTAATCTGTTCTTATGCAGGTAGAGCAATTCAAGCTTGTTCAGATTCTGTATACTCATAGGTAAACCAGACAACTGGTTGTTACTCACAATCAGCTCCACCAGCTTTTTCAGGTCACCAATCTCATCAGGTAACTGGGTTAAGTGATTATGATCCAAGTTGAGCATTTTAAGATTTTTTAACTTGCAAATACTTGTTGGTAATTCTGTCAGGTTATTTTCATTCAGCAGAAGTACTCCCAGTTCACTCAGTTCAGTGACTGCATCAGGTAACCTGGAGAGTCTTTTCCTCCGCAGATCTAAAACTGCTTCTCCTTGAGCATCATACTCCATACAAGCTTTCAGTTTCTCATGAGAATGTTCCATTTTTTTAAATTCAAGAGCTCCTGTCCCTTGTAACTAAGAAAGCCTAGAAACAGACATTTCAAACATAGATAAAATTAACAATATGATTAATGCCAGGATCAAGATTTTTTTAACTCAACCCCACCCTTCTAATTACCGCACACAGCATGGGGTTGCAGTAGGTACAAAAAGTAGGTCACAAGGAAAGATTTACACTCTTTAACTAGAATCTGAACTTATCCACAGATTTCCAGTAAAAAGTCTGTATTCGCAGGCTAATAGGCAGCTTAAGCAACAACGATGGTGACAAAAACAAGAATGGCCAGAACACATGATTTAGATTAGCAACAACTTTGCACGTGCATCATGCTTTTTTTTGGACATTTCTTTGCTGCCATAGCAGGCAACTACAACATGAAAATTCCTAATTTACATTTTTTGGGGGACGTGAACACAGGACAACAATTTTATTTTCTTTTTTCTGAACTTATATAACTCAGCTCCAAAATTCTGCAACATGAGACAATGAATGAAGCAATGTACATGTTACAGGTCAGAATGACACTCAGAGGAAGAAACTCAAAACAGATATGAATGAGAGACAGTTGAACTATAACAGCAAAATGAAAGAGAGTAGAAAAAGAGGTCCAAAATTTCACGTTGATGAATATGTGTCAATTAAAATTGATTCAGTGGACAAAATTTCACCCCTTCATCCAAATGTTATGATTGGCAAAATAACTGAAGTTGAAAATGACTATGCCAAAATCGTGACCAAGTTTGGAAGGCTGAAAACTTATATTTCAACAAACAGGTTAAATAAATGTACAGCAACAAACAACTGTCATTCAGCTGGACTTTAGTACAGAAATAACATTTTCTGCTGCATGCAGAAAGGCTGCAGAACAGTAATGTAATAACATATAATTACTATGCAAAATTCAAGAAAAAATAAATGACTAAAAACTAGTTGTATTTGTGAAAATTCCTGGTGTCCACAGACTACCTTGAATAAATGCTTACTGTAAGGAGAGATGTTAACTTAACAAACTAAGTGGTCTATCCAGTGCAATTTCCAAATGTCTTTGAGAAAGAACTGTCAATAAACCTAATTCCCACACAGAGCACTTTTGCTATTGTCCAGGATGCATGCTGTGTTCCTAAATAAGTGCTTATTCCTATTAATCACTAAAGTGTGTGCAGTAACCCTAACCTTACATGAAAGCTAACAAATATGTGAAACAAGTGCTTAACCCAAATCACTCACCCAAGTGCTTAACCCTATAGCCATTCAAATGTGTACAAAAGCCCTAACTTTACACGAAAGGTAAACATTTTAAATAAAGACTTGACCTAAAATTTTATTTCGAAAAACATTGACATTTGAAAAATTACTTAGGTTTAAAAATAAACTATTTTAAACAAAATTTTAAAAATAAACTAGGTTTAAAAAAATAAACTAGGTTAAAACAAATAACCTAAATATAAATTTGACCTGTAACATACATGTAAATTTAATGTCTTTCCAAGACAACATTATTCATCATTATTACTTTTCTGTTTGGCCCGAGTTCCCGGCCCAACTCTTCACAACCAGCTGGCATTGACCAAGGGCCTATCTGCACTGACAAAAAAGCTGTCTTAGACAAATTTTCTGTCATCACCAATGCTTTACAAATGCGGATAGTTTGTCACGTGCGATTTTACAAATTTAATAGTAAATAGTTTTCAGTGCGAATCAATTTTTCAAAAACAAAATTGTCACCATGCAATTTTCAGCTTAGATGTTTCAAAGACAATTCTAAGTTTGTCTGCTAGTGTGGAAAGGTCCCAAATTTCACAACATTGGTACCAATATGATGTCAATTGTACACAGCAGAGTGAGACCATCAATTAACATTAAGGACAAGGTTTGGTAAACAGTTTTTGTTAGTGACATCCTCCAAGTCTGCATGCAGATGTCTGCTATTTCCTTACTGCATAACAACTATCTATTCATCTTTTAGGCATTAATTTCACAGTTAAGAAATAAAGGTACGTTTTACTGAAGGCTTCCTGATTATAAGGTTATATCGTATAATTTTCTGCTTATCCTTTCTTAAAAAGTTTGTTATTAATCTACCCACCAAGATGTGTGATAGGTAATTTACCTGAATTAGCTACATGTAATACTTTCGTTTTAAAAATAAACCTTTTTTTATTTATCTACTGAAGCCTCCTTTTAGCTGCAGTTTCCCTTTTTTTCAAAGGCATTCCATTTACTTGGTATCATCTATACCTGCAGGAGCTTACAGCTAAGTTAACATCAACTTGCAAGAGGTATTTATATCTCATTAACTATTTAGGCAAATCAAACACGACTTCTTTGAATTATCTTGTAAATTAATAAGAATAAATACAACTGTCACCTCTTGAGCTACCAAGGTTTTATATCATTCACTATTATTACTTTTATTTCTGCCCCAAAACATTTATTTCTGGTTGCCTAGGACAGGAATAATTTAAAACGTAAAAGCTTCCTAGAGAGTTACCTTTTCTACAGAAATCTTTTGGAGCCTTGAATAAAGAAATTTTGTACTTGCTGTCAATTCCACGAATTATTCATTTCACTTTTTTGGAAATTATCCACATAACCTTACAGTGTTACTAAAACACTTCCCGGCAATCAGGGACACTTCAGACAAAGTTGACCAATCAGATTACAGGAAAATTATCTACCCACAATTTCTTCACTACTATTGCCACACATTGCAATAACATGCCACTGCAAGTCAAAAATACAACTATCGTTTATATTTTTTGCCTCCATCACAGTACACTGTAACAGACCTCTCAGGAAACACATGCTTTCTTCAGCAGCTTCAAAAGGTCACTTCTCTAGGTTGTAATTGGCTGATTTTGAGCCATGTTGTTTATTTCGTTTTATGGTACCGGTAATTATATTTGACAACTAACTTTCTTGAATGTATTGATATTTTCCTGTAATCCAGTTGGTCAACTTTGTTGACAACTGAGGTGGAGGATCAGTGATTTGCATCATTTAACGTAATTACATGTAGAAGGTATTTAAGTAATCACAGATTAGCAAGTGCAATTAAGTTTTCTTAGCTTTACCATTGAGCAAAATAGGGTATTGTCAGTAGGGTTATAAAAAAAATTTAAAAAAATAAACATTCTTTCTATGCTCTCTGTCTGGATGGGGTATTAAGCCGGCCACATCTTGTGGATTTGACATAAAGCAAGTCAGCCTGCCGTGGTGACCACTTTTGATTATCGCCAATTGCTGGGGTGGGGACCAGGGATTTGGAATGGAAATTGAGAGACACCTGGTTACCACTCCAGTTGAATAAGCAGCTGGAAGGGTTGATAACCAAAGATGGCAGCCATAGTTTCCATAGGGATCTGAGGGTATCTTATTAAACACATGTGCAAGGAGGAGGAGGAGAGATGAACATGATGAAAATTAAAAGTAACAAGCAATCTATTGTTTGAGCTAATATCCAGGGTTCTTTCCTACTCGTGAATCCATCCATTCCAACTTTATCTCGTTCTTGTTGTGTCAGGAAGTTTAACTCTTATAATTGACTGTTTTGCTTGAGTTGGAAAGCAAGGAAATTTGCACGTTAACAGATAAAAAATTGTTTGCCTTTTTAATTTATAAGTGGAAAACATTCCCAGCAGGATGCAAGAAAATGTGCTGACAGACTGAACTCAGAAAGGAAATTCTGAAAGACATTGGCATCTGAGTAGACTGGGAAGATATTACTTTTACCACGTAGTTAGGGATAAGGGGTACATAATTAGTTTTCTTTTGACCAACTATGATGTCCTTGGGGTATGGCATTCATTTTGATGCCTATACCTGGTCTCCCCTCCTACAGCTTAAAAATGAGAGGTGAATAATATCACACCGACCTACATGTATGTACTTGGTTTTTAAATTGTTTTACATTTACTAACACCTTTGATTGAAATTCATATGCCTTGTATCAAAGTCCTTAAATGAAAATGAACTTCAATTTGTCATCTAACATGTAATGAGCAATTTTACAACAGTTAAATCTGAGATAATTGTTCAAAGAAAGCTTAATTATTAAGCTTCGGTAAATCCAAGCATGTCCATCCCCCCCACCCCACTCCTAGGGCATGAAATTTCATTGGACATGAATTTTGTTATCTTGTTGGTCTGGTGGTGGGGGGTTTGTCAGAAAACCTCTGCACAGGGGTGGAGCATTTGTCAATTCTTCTAGAAGCAGTTAATATTGTTCCTTTCAATAATATTTTTTAAGTGAAATATTATTTCACTTAAAAAATATGCCTATTTCGATTGCTTTAGATATTTCTATAAAGAATATTTTTAGTACATATGCTTTAAAAAGATTCATGTGGTTTTTGCTCCATTGACCACCCTGCCCCACAGTATTTTTTGTATCCCTCTAAAAAAACTGCCTTCGCCATCATGATCAGTTCACACATGAAAGAAAAACAATCAATGCATCATTTGAAGAGTCTAAAGGAAGACATGTTCTTTGTAAGCAGAAAGGCCTGGGAAAACTCTGCGAGAAATTTGAAAGCTAATATAAACTTTGTGTTTTGTGTGATCAATGTGACAATTAAAACTTTGATGGAACAGTTCCATTGACGTGATGAGTGAAATGCTAAGCTCATCGGTTGTTTGATTATCATTTACTATTATTTTAAATACCTTTGAAAATAAGAAAGGTATAATTCAAATTCTAGTTTATCTTTTTTTACAATAATAACTAGCGGCTAGGAGCTATTTGAGAAGGGTGCTTTACACATTTTGATGAGATTGTTACAGATTTCCTACAAATATGGCATTTGCAGCTTAAATATTACAAGAAAATGGAATTTGGGTGGGTAGGGAATTTGCTAACCTGAATACAGACGTGCCCCCTCCCTCAGAAAAAATCGGGAGAAGAGATGTCTGTGAATGGCTGTCATAAATTTATTGTGTTCTCATTTCCCCAGAATGTTGGGGAAAGCCTCTGAGTGGTTGTAATGTTAATGCCATGACATAAATAATTTCCGGTGTTGTGATTGGTGAATGAATTGCAGAATAAATTTCCCGGGGAAATCGATGCAGAGTAAACAGACTGACTTTATAAGCTAAAAAAAGACGGAAGAACGTGTAAGAATCTTCCAAAGCACAATATACTAGTTACAAAATTTTAGCTAGATATTAATATTCCAGTTAGAGCCTAGCTGACAATGTAGCTATATTGGGGAGAAGAATATCAGAGGGCATAAAAAAACAGCGTACATGCTCTAAAAAAGTCCAGAGTCACATTGTTTGTCAACACCTTTTTAACTGTCACAGAAAAAAACAAAAAGAAAATAACTTATGCAAATGTTTAGCACAACACACTTAACGACAGCAATTCACAGACATCTCTTCACCCGATTTTTTCTGAGAGAGGGAAGAGGTTTGTACACAGGCTAGGAATTTGCACACTTTTTTAAGCCCCACCATGGAGTTTTTCTATGAACTGCCTGGCCCCACCACAGAGCATTTGCATCTTTTCCTAAAAAATTAACAAATGTCCAACAATTGCCCAACAGGGGGAATAGGCAGGCTTGCAATAGACCTTGTCACGGTTTCGACGTCATCTTGATGAGTAGGCAAACCCGTGAGAAATTACAGTGTTTGTATGGGAATCTAATGTGTGGTTCCAGAAAATATCCATACCCCCCCACGGAAGGGATTTGCCGTATGACCCCCCCGCCCCTAAAATTTACCCACCCTCCCCTCCGGAATTTCCAAAATTTTCGCACACCCCCTGGAAATTTTGCTATCTCTAATTGAAATGGACAAAGAAGTAGTTTTGTTCACTAGGATGCCAAATTTTGTGAGTTTCATTTATTGTATAACAGATAAGCGAATTCCTTATGCAAACTCCTTATGGGCTCAAGTTAAAGACAAATTTTATGCATTTCGTGTAATTTCTGTTGAATTCTACAATTCTGCAAAGGAAATGCAAGGTCACGTAGCAAACATAACCATACTTTTCTCGCACTGCGTCAAGAAGAAAGCAACACTTGGAGAAGTACAATTAAAAAGATCAGGACCTCGTCGCGCGATAAGACAGTGTGAGTATCAGGGCGGATAAAGGTTGGGCGGTGAAACGAGCGCGTCGGAGCAAAAAGGTGTGATGCAGTGGACTGGGACTCTGCTTAGAAATGTCGCTTGTTTTCGACTTCGGTCAGGGCTTGCGATGTTGCGATGTGGTTTGTACATTAGATACTGCCGCTGTCACTGAATTATGGCAGCTTGATTTATTTTCTTGCACTTCTTGCTCGTTCCTTTGTGCTGGTACGCTGTCTCCGAGAGGCAAATGTTGCTATTTTTTGTGGGAGGTTTAGTTGGAGTAGACAAACATCTCTTTCAAAGGGTTTCTTTTATTACTTCCATGACTCTACCACTGAATTATATTTTTGTTCTGCTACTTGCCAATGTCGATGTTATTTCAAAACAAAAACAACTAAGTACTGTCTAAAACACGAAGGAAAATCTCATCCATGTCATCCAAGGCAAAACTAAATGACAGCAGATCGTGTTTCATAACTAGATGACGTGTATTTTATAAATGCGTGCAGCTCGTGTAAGGTGAAATTATGCTAATTTCAATCACCATCACCCTTCTTTTTAATTTTGAAAAAAACATCTCATACATCTTTCTGTTTGTTCGAAACTTCAAAATTAGTTTCCCCTCAGTTTTTACTGATTACTTTGTTTAGTTTTAGAGAGAAAAACTGAGAAAAAACCTTACAACTAACCTCAATAAATTTTGTTTACATGCGGTTGCCGGATTTGCAACGCATTGCGCGAATCACCATGGCGCATTGCACCCGAGAAGCAAAGTTTGAAGAAGTACAACGCCACTATATCAATATAAATCAATCTAATTTTCTGTTATGTTACATAAAATTTATCCCCCTTTAACATATGTAAGTTAAGTTAAGTCAAAATTTATCCCCCTTTAACATATGTCTCGGTAAGTGTTATCAGCCTCTGCCTTCGGCTTCTGTTGATTACACTTACCTCGACCTTGATTATTCTGGATATCACAAAAACCTCATCCAATAATTGTTTACTGTTATGAAATGTATTTATCTATTTTAACATTGTAGCCTGAAATTACAGAAAGAAAATAGGATTTCCGGTTTGCAAAAAGGAAAATTTCGCCGGCCTTCAAGCGCACCGGAAGCGCGGAAAGAGCGCTCGTGCCAGTCCTACTCCGCATCACACATTAAATGAAGAGCTCGTTTCACCGCCCAACCTTTATCCGCCCTGGTGAGTATCGAATTTCGTCCTACCAAATTTGCATATTTGAGTTTGCGGTAAAATTGTGCTTCGCTGATAAATTGTCACGCAAAGTTTAACGTGCTGGAAAAGACTCGTGTAACTTCTTTGTGATAGAGAAACAGTCAAGAGAAGAAGAAATGCAACCAAAAAAACTTTATTTTTCGTGTTTTTTGTTCTCGACATGCAAGGAAAATGAAATTTCGTTCCGCTGGCTTATAAACTACAAAAGCGTAAAGATAAAAAATATTTTATTTTCAGGAAACTTGTTGGAAAAAAAAACTTAAGTATTGACTAAAACGTATGTCAATACTGTCGATAATCGATTGATAATTTGAAAGCGAAGATGGCTACAAAGGAACAGAGATGCGTAACTATTCATATATGATACGTTTGTAAACAAAACTCATAACGTACGTGACCTGGAGAATAACACATCGTTCGACGCGAGTGGCTAGCGACGAAATGGTTTTAGGATGGAAACTCGGCTAAAATTTACCTTTGAACAGATACGTTCAGTCGCTCAAACGGTCAACAAATTCTTTTCCGAACGGATAGCCTGAGCTGTTCGAACGGATGACAAAAACTGCAAGTTGACCCCCCCTCCCCCCTGGAAAATCCGATCCCTTCCGTGGGGGGTATGGATATTATTTGGAACCACACAATATCGAATAATTGCTGTAAAACGGCTGTTTTGAAAAAAATATGCATTGTAAACTAAAGCTTAACTCCTAAGGATTGAACTGAAAAAAACTGAGGGCGTTCCATGCACTAGAAGACCTAAAACCAAAATTTAAATTTTCTATACATTTGTCTGTAAGAAAATCCCGGGAAAAATTACAGACAAATACATGGAAAATCTAAAGCAAGCGTCTTAAGAAACTTAAGCACAGGTACGCCCCCCAAAACTTTTAGTACAATCCTTTGCTTTACAATTTACATTCTTTTCACAACAGTTGTTTTACGGAAATTATTCGACATTAGATTCTCATACAAACACTGTAATTTCTCACGCGTTTGCCTACTCGTCAAGATGGCGTCGAAAACCTTGACAAGGTCTATCGACTGAGTCGTTATTCAGCTGACAAACTGTTTGTGATGACACTCAGAGTAACATGATTCTGAGTTCTAAAATATCGAAATCACACTTAGGTACACACGCTTTTAGACTGACACTTTTGCAGCGACATAAAACTAAAGCTACTAAGGAATGCTTTTTTAGTGACTCTGCAGCGCGTTTGAGTGGGCTAAGAACGTATTCCGTATCAAACTTACCCGTTACAGAGACACGGCTGCTGATCTAAAGAAGACAGCTATTGAATGTTTCCTTGTTTATAGCAAAAAACACACTCTACACTCCTTTGCTCTCATCCACTACTGAAAGAAAACACACCTCAATATTATAGACACTATAATGATGGCTTGACATGAAGTACTACCCCCGCTGGGTCAGCTCCAGGCCCATGTTGTTCGGGGAAACGGCAAGATAATCTTAGAAATTCTGAGTTAAATTATTATGTCCCCAGACCCAAAACTGAGTCTGCAAAAAGGAGCCTACACTACAGAGGATCTGTTCTGTGGAACAAGATTCCCTCAGAGATTAGAAAACTGTCTAGTTTAAATGTTTTTAAAACTTCAATTCATGGAAAAGATTTTTCTAATACACCATGACCCATTGTAACTCTTATTATTCATAATGTAAGTTTTTGTATTTTTAACATTATAGTCAATAGTTCCTTAGTCTTTTAGTCTTAGTATTTTAGTCTAGTTTTAAACACGATTCCTAGGAAGACCATGTAAAATGATACGATTTCGTGTATAAATAAAGATTGATGATGATGATGATAAGGCAATAGAGAAGAAAATTTGTAAATCTAAAAATTTTAGCAATATAAAGAAACAAAAAAAAACTGCAATAACTGAAAAGAAAAATAAACGAAAAGAAAAAGAAAAAAAAGAAAAGAAGCGAAGGGAATAAGTTCTGCCCGGATTCGAACTTGAGACCTTCGACACGCCTACCCATATCTTTACCACTAGGCCACATGGAAGAGAATTCGGGCGCGAGAGCACGCGCGAGGGAGGAGGGAGGAGGGGAACTCCTGCAAGCAAGCCATTGTTTTCGCCTTCCCGCCTGCTAATGGAAAAAATAACAAAAATAAGGCTCACTGTAGTTTTCGAAACGAAATGAAACGAAACGAAATGAAAATCTGTAGTTTGCGAAATGAAAATCTGTAGTTTGCGAAATGAGAATCTGCAACCTCGTTCCCAGGGTTCTCTCCTACCCGACCCCCGTCGGTCGGGGTTACGAACTGGATGGATGACCCACCGTTAATATCGTCTTAAAGGTCCATACGTTGTTCTTTCTTTTCTTCTCCTTCTTTTTTGCGTATTATGTGGTATTCAGGGGGGGGTGGTGAACTTGGTAGTTTGTTTGTCCGGACGATCTTGGCCATCGTGACGTCACGAAGAGAGAAGCGCGCAACTTCGAGGAGTTTTCGAAAATGGCGCCGTTGCCATTTCCAAATGCTACTTTTAAAGTTGGATTTCCTGGATATTGACGCTCCAAAATGGTTTTTGTCACGGTAGGATAGTGCAGTTCCAACATCTCTTTCCGAGAAGGTGAGTGAAATGTGTATTAATCCGAAAAATAACGCGTATGAGAGCTGTAAACAGTTTCGGTCAATTTCCTCGAGTGCAATAATGTGCCGCAAAAGTTTGCATGTTCGCTCAGTAATATCGCATTTTCTCGAAATCGGTGAGGTTTTGAACTTCGAAACTTGGCATAAGGGTGGGTTACTTCTATTGGAAAACATTGTCTCTGAAGTTAATTGAGATAAACAAGCAGAAAAAATGATCAGTCCATTCGAGTGTGCCAGCGTAGCCGCTAAGGTAGAGGGAGAACTGATGCAATTGTATTCATTACTTTGCTGTTATCTCCAATACAGGGACCGCGGAGGGGGAGGGGCTGGTAGGGCCGCGGCCCCACCACTTTTTTGCGCCCCCGCCCCCACTTTTTGCGCTAAAAAGAAAAATAATTACAATTAAAAAAAAAACTTGAAACAAGTTTTTTTCCGTCTATATTCCGCTACATTCTCTGTATTTTCTTTAATTTCAAACGCCAGGCATTTTGTAGGGCTCCTGTGCTTTTCGCGGTAATTGTGCCCTGGGGCCGACTTGCCCCTTGATCAAATGCCATGCCTTGGCAATTGCCTTGGCCACCCCTTCGCTTCGTTCGGCAGCGTGTTTTGTACTTCCAGCTCCGCCAGAGTTTTTTATCAGTTTTATCAGACGAAATGAAGATTATTACTAGCTTTTTCAAGCCAAACAAAGGTGAGTAGTTGTTTTGAGTTGATAAAAGTTTTATGTTTTGTCTTTCTCCTTTCGAATCAATGAAATATTCGATGGCAAGAAGAATTACATTACTTGAACAGTGAACGGCCATAGGGCTATTGCATTTAAAATCCGTACCCCCCGGTTGAGGACTTACCTTTTCATCTTACCCCTTAAGATTGGCTAAAATTGCATTCACCCCTGAAGACTTCCGTAAAACATGGGTTTACCCCTGAAGAATTGGGTCATACCCCTGGAGAATTTGGGTTTACCCCTGAAGAATTTTGTGAAAATTAAGGCTTCACCCCCAAAGAATTCCATATTTGTTTACTCTATATCTACCCCTAAAGAAATCCTCAATTTTTATAACTTACCCCTGGAGAATTCCATGGTTCCTCAACCGGGGGGGTGCGGATATTAAATGCAATAGCCCATAGTTAGAAATTTTTCGATTTTTAATATGAAAAAATTATTTTCAATTGTCAGCCCTCCCACTTTTCACCTTGCTCCGCGGTCCCTGCAATAATGCCAATAGTATCACCTATTCAAGCTGTCTTTTCGGGATAAGTAAATTTTAAAGTAGTTTCTGATAGAGGGAAAGTATAGTTGCAACAGCTCTTTCCGAGAAGGAGAGTTAATTGTATTATATTCTGTTGATAATTACCTCGTAAACAGTTTAAGCCAATTTTATTTGTCGCAGAAATTTGCATGATCGCATATTAACATCGCATGTTTTAGAAAATCGGTTCGGTGTGGAAATTCGAAACTTGGCAGAAGGGTAGGTCAGCAATAGTGGAAAACATTGTCCTTGATGTTTAATGGGAGAAATTAGCAGTAAAAATGATCAGTCAATCGAGTGCGCTCAATATTGATATAAACAGATGACCTCGACTCGGTTACCCCGGCACAATGTAAGTCAATTATTTTTCGGTTCTAAGAAAAAGTAAACCAAAGACTTCCCTCAACACTATGTATCTATGATAATTACACCAGGAATATATATATTTTTAACACTTGAAGGTTGTACCATCTTGTTGAAGCAAAGGCTATTTCTCTGTAATACCTATAAGCTTACATTAAGCTTTCATAAATAGCAAAACAAATTAATAAGATTTACATACAGCTCCAAACATGTACATCTGTTATGCATGAAGCAATTTCATATCGTTCCATATCAATAGTTAGTGCAAATGGAGTCAAACATGTACAGTGAAACTTGTATAATTTAAGCAGACACCTCAGAGAATGCTGTAGTGCCCACTTAATACAAAGTTTCTTCCTACTACATACAGGTTTCGATAGAAAATGTCATATGAGGCAGACCTACCAACTCTCACAATTCTGCCGTGAGTCTCACGATTTTTTAACTTTTCTCACGGTCTCACGACCAGACTCCCAATCTCATGGTTTTCTGGGAAACATTCTAAATTGAAATATTGCCTTGTTGAATAAAAACATAAATTTTGTGGGGAAATTCTTGTACCTGGATAAGCTTTGACTATTTTAGCCATGAAGTTGTCTTAGCCCAAAGAAATGACTCTGCTGTATGTTTCGTCACAGTGATAACCTATTTTCTGGCCTCTTAAAGTCATCAAAGAAAAAGCGGCATCTAATTTGTTACATAAGGGACCACACTAAAGCAAGGGTATATTAAAATAAACAGTTGATTCCCCTAATGGAAAAGGGGTTGTTTAATTTTGATCGGGAAAAAATAGAATCTCACTACTTTTTGTAGAATCTCCTGATTTTTTTCATGAGTCTACAGATTTTCCTTATCAGGGGTTGGCAGGTCTGTATGAGGAGCTAAGTACCATTCAAATAAAAGGCAGAAACATTTGGAATACTTCCAGAGATATGATGAAATACATTTGCATTAATATCTTTATTTGTCCGGAGCAATTAATTAAACCTAGATTGTACCTCAAATTTTAAGATATCAAATGGGTGAAACCAGCTTTATACAAACAAAAATGAAATGAGAAAGTACTGTAACTCACTTATGTAATTTACAGAAGTCCCCTGGGGACACCAGCCAATCGCTGAAGGGCAAGACGGTCGCCACCGTTCTGCCTTCTGATTGGGCAGAGAAACACAAAAGTTTTCTGGCACCAATCAGAATTCAGAACGGCAGCGACCGTTTGGAACTGGTCTGGTAAGACATTGTCCCCAGGGGCTCTTCTCGCCGTTCTTTACTTTTCTTTGTGCCATATTTTTCCGCCCGTTTAGACTTTCCCTTGCCCCCACTATCTGCCCCTGGGTCTCCAAGGATAGGGTAAGATAAGTTAACAATAATAGACAGATTATTATAGGTGGGTTACTCATTTTTACAGTTATCCCTGGAAGAAGAAATGGAAGTAAGGAGCTGACTGGCAGCCACTGAGATTGAGCTGAGGAGAAAGGAAATTGAAAGAGAAGAGAAAGAGTTGAAAGGAAAAGAAGAAAGGTTAAAACAAAAAGCAAAAGAAATTAAAAACACAGTAACAGAGGCAAAGCGGGTAGCTGCCCAACTGCAACTAATGGCAGGGCAGCTAGACTGCTTGGCTAACCAAATTCTTGGAGACCAAAAAGTTAAAGAAGAGGTAAAAGAAAAACACCAGTGTAAGAAAATTTTATTGATAACAAACCGTTTCTTTTAATCAAAGTCAATGTGCAAAGTTTTTAAATGTAAACAAGTCTTAGTCAGACCTGTTATGCAAGAAAGATAACATATTTGTTCAGTATATAAAAAATAAAAGGAAACTGGTTCTTCTAATTTCTTGTATCCTGTATGGTCTCTTCTTGCTCCATGGAATCCACTCCATCTAACATCCTCCACTTCCCGCACCGCACTACTCTCTTCGTGGAATCTATTATACTAGATCTTTACAGACATCCAGCAAGCAGCACCTCCTCTCTCATACACTGCATGTTTTTTCTTATCATCTACAAAGTATTCCCAGCCAATGAAGCACCTAATTATAAATCAGTCAGATAAAAAGAGATTATTATATATACAAAAGTCAAAACAAAATAAATCAATAAAGGCAATATTATCACTTAAATTCCCTAATTATTTGTTAAGCATCTCTTAAATCATATATTATAATGGTTTTCCTCACCTACTCCCTAAACTTCACATTAATATAGGTGAGTTAAACCACAAACACCACCACCCCCTCCCCCCAAGCAACAGTAAAAAAATATTTCTCCCTTGAATTATAAATTTTTGTAACTTCAAGCAACCTATCAAGATAATCCAAAGACTGGTTTCTAATCTTAAACCAATAGCGAAATGAATACCTGTCAACCTAACTGTAATCATACCATAGCAATGGCAAGGCTATGTGAAATATATTAGCAGAGGCAGTACAACAACAAATTTTAAAGAAAGGCTTTAGAGCTATTATAATGGAACACCTATAGTCATGGAATGATTGTCTTTACTAAGTTACGCCTACCAAGAAATTACCACAAAGCTACATCAGCTGAGTGATAAAACTGTACAAGCTGGGTGATAAAACTGTACGAGCAGGTGCCGAATTAATGGAACTGGACAGTGTCACTTGATGTGACTGACAATAGCATGGAGTCCAAGTAAGTTAAAAAGCATAGACGAATGAACTCGTGTAGTTATTGAACTATATTGTCATTCTTGAACTTTGGTGTCCTTACTGAACTACACAAAAAGGAAAACCGAAAAAATGTAGCATAAAAAAGTCTCTTTTTATATTGTAAAAGTGTGAGAAGGGTGATGATATTCACCGCATGAAAATCCTGCAATTTTTTATATCCTTAGAAATTTTTAGATGCGGACGCCCGAGGAAACACATTTTCAATATTACCATTGAAACGCTTACTAGTGTCCGTTTTCTTGGCTTTTTCTAGTTTTTTTTCCTATTAACTTTGTAAAGCGATTAAGGCAAAGCTACATACCCATCCTTTCTACGGCTCCTCCTCTTGGGTTCTCTGCATAAAGCCCTAAAAATGTTGATGTTGATCAAAAACTTTAGCTTACGGCACTTTACCCTAGTGATAGATTCTGTTTGACTATTTACTGGATAAAAACCATGTTCTCCTTTGTTTGTGGGGCGAAGAAGCAAAGAGAAAGGTAATGTGAACTTATCTCCATCATGAGCAATGAATGTTTGGCAAAATGATCGTAATTTATAGTGAAAAGTTGCAATATAATAAGCTATAATAATATCCTTGGTTATCGCGCGACGATTAGATTCAGTACGCTTTATTAACATTTTGATACGGTTGACTCAAACAGGAAATCCTTTCAAAAGCCTTGAAGATTATAGCCCATATTCTATAAAAAAAAAACCACTTGCTTCTTACATATGTTTAGTTTTAATAAATTGTTTACACAATTTAATAGCTAGTATGAACATCATGACGCTATGTTTCGTGACCTGTCCACGCCACTTTCGCAATTTTTGTAAACATCCCTGAGGTTTGCGACTTTTATCCCACTGATCATTTTTGCTAACTTATTAGATGACTCACTTCTATCACTAATTGATAGACCTATACCATATTAATGTCATTTGTTTTTCTCGAGACTAAATTCTGCTGGGCTTTTTAGTTATGCGTCTCTAAAGACGCACCGGTATGAGTTGTACCATCTGGTCGATCTCGGGAAGTTCTTGATTTTTTACGATGGAAATGCTCTTTCCTAGGATAAATTGCAATTTTACTATATAGCATTAATAGATAAACACATACCTTCGGTCGTTTCATCGCAACGTCTCGACTTTTACCTCTTGAAACCACGAAACAATTTCGCTCGCTGAAACCATTTAAAGTTCCCGGGATAAATTTCTCGTGACGTCACGATGGCCAAGATCATCCGCCGCTCATCACCCCCCCCCCCCCCCCCTGGTGGTATTATTGTTAACAGTGTATTGAAAAGCAGATTTAGCATTATTTGTGCGTCCGCATTTAGAAAAAGAAAAAAACAAAGAACAAATATGGCCCGGTGCCGTTCGCCGATATTATTCTTCGGGCCGTAATACAGAGCTGGAACTTTGCAGACTTTGATCTATATATCGGCGGGGAAACCGGCAAACTAAGAAATCTGGGTTTTTGACTGTGTAAAACGATCATAATACCTCTAATTCAGATCTCCTATTCCTCTGTCTCTTGTTGTCGGCGTTGCCTTCGCTGTGCTAAGCGATGTTCCTTCTGCTCCGCGGTTTCTTGTTGACGACTCTTCTCCTTCGTTGTTCACGCTGAATTTGAAGTCGGCATTCTCCAGAGGATTTTCACTTCGCAAACTACAGATTTTCATTTCGTTTCGTTCCATTTCGTTTCGCTCCATTTCGTTTCGCAAACTACAGTAAGCTCAAAACTAAGGCAACTGTGAATGACTAGCTGTCAAATAAGTCTGGCCGCGATGCACGTATTCTAGTAGACTACAAGTAGTCCCCCATTTTTCCTCAGGGATATTAGAGCACCTTTTCTCGCGTGGGGTGATTTTCACGCCCACTCGCGTTTCGCTCGCTCTACTATTCCTGAGGAAAAATGGGGGACTACTCGTAGTCTAGTATTCTAGTCGTATTTGTCGCACTGTTTTTCTTTTGTTTTCCTAAAACAGGAAATCTAAAGTGAAGGTACTGTACTATGAAAAAAGTTCAAGTGCTGTCGTCCATTGAAGGAATCTTCCTTGAAGATTGCAACGACGCATGACGAGTTACATAAAATCCAGCATAATTCTATTCAAGTTGTTGCTGAAGGAATCGGGCTAGAAAAGTACCTTGTGTATCACGAAATGTAGCGGCTCTTCGCAACTTTCAATGCAATGTTTGTCAGAACGAATTGGATCCAGCAGAGCACACAAAAGAACGCTGGTAGCGGGGAAAGAAGAGTCTGCAAGAAGGTAGCAATTCATTATTAAAGTAAGTTCCTGGAGGTTTTATAACCAGCAAGAAGAAGTCCTCAACCAAAAGTCGCTGAGGGTCACAGATCGTTAAAGGACAGAAGCCCAACTAATGCACCTATCAATGTAAAGCCGGCGGGGGGGGGGATGTGGGCATGGCATGGGGTGGGAATTTGATTGTCTTTGTTGGCCCTGGGGTAGGGCATTTGACTGATCTTGTTCTCCCAGGGGAGGGGATATTTGAATCTTTCTTCGCCCGACGTGGAGGTATCTGACTGCCGACTCGGACGAAAAAGACTGAGACCGAACATATGTTTCCCGCTTCCACGCTTCACGCATGCGCCGTACGGTTTGAAAAGATCAGGAAGTCATGGAGGCCAATGAGAACAAGCGAAGGCTGAGTGGATTTCACTGTTTTGTCTTCAATTTTCGTTCGTTTTAGCGTGTTTTTTTAACAATCGAACCTCTTAAAATACTGTGGTATCAAAGTTAACGGAAGTAAAGAGAAACCAAGTCGATTTTTGCAAGTACAATTGATTAGTGTATAGCTCATTCGCTACAGTCACTGTAAACTTATAAAACTAACTTTCTTTTTTTCTTTATTTCTTTACTAAACGGTATATTTAAACTTACAAAATGTGGACTTTCTCCTAAAGGTTTATGTATTCTACGCAGTGTAACTCGGATTATGGTTAAAACGTATAATTGCAGCTGTAACAGGAACATGTATCTGTGGTGATGCAGCAACGTTCATTATAAAAGATTGCAGAGTTTTATTTGGAGATATTTTTATTGCGCCTGTCTTAGGTTCTGCCTTGGGATTGACAGCAATGTGCAGCCGGGGTGGGGAAATTTGGTTGCATTTGACTGGAATGATTTGCCCGTGGGCAGGGAATTTGATTGCAAATTTTTCAAAAAAGTCAAATCTCCACCCTATGCCCTGCCTCCCCCCTGCCGGCTTTAAATTGATAGGTGCATAAGCCGATGTGGTATAAACTCGTCTGAGAGCAAAACGCGTTTAGTTACCGGCTAATTATCCAAAATCACTTCAATTTGCTCTTAAAATTACTTTAACATTCGAAATTCATTGAGTGATGTTCTTTCCGTTCCTCTGTTTGTTGCTGCCGTCTTCTTCTTCGTTGCTCGCGTTGATCGAATTTCAAGTCGGTGTTCTCGCTCCAGAGGATTTCGGTGGAAAATCTCCCTCCGCGAGGATTTGGAGCCACTTGTTGTGCTTGTGTGTCATTTGCATTGGAAATTGTTCGTGATTTACCGATGGTAAACATTGTTTCACAGACGATGAATAAACACAATAAGCCTTTCATGAATAATACATGAAATGCGCCTTAGTCATCGGCGGCAAAGTCTTTGTTGCCTGGAAAAGCAAAATGCTCCATGACGTCAGTGGCGGACACCAGGCATACATTCGTAGAAAGATTTATGTATGGGGCATCGAATTTTGCAGCCAACAGAAGACAGAAAACCAGCACATGATGAACCCGCGCCAGCCATTTTCTTGACGGAAGGTGTTAAATTCCGGATTTTTCCCCACCCCCTATGTGGCTACCCATTTGACTGTTGTGGGGGAGGGGATGGGTGATTTATTTAGGCAAGAATTTTTTCCCAAACCTCTGAAGTTAAAATTTTTTTCCCTGACATATAACGGTGTAAGAATTTTTTTCAGCATTATATACGTCACGAGGGGAATTTTTTCCATTGCAGGATATCTTTTCTCCCAGGTATTCCGTGCAAGCTTCTACTTACCCCTACCCGGAGAGTCCGTACGGGCGTACGATGATGGATACTTTACCATTTTCTTTTAAGTATGGAGCTCCACGCTCGCGCGCGCTTCGCCTACGCGGAGGCTCCGCTATTACCCATAATGCTACGCAAGGTGTGGCCAAATTGTCGAAATTTTTTTCATGGAAGTTTTCTTTTACCCTTATAGACCAAGATTTGGCAAGATTTTTTAAACATAATATCCGTGGAGTAAAAAATAGTTTAAAACGTTTGCCATGTCATTAAAGGCTGGTTTACTAGTAGGATACAGAGTCGGAACTGTAATCAAAAGTGTAGAGTGTTGATCTGGATAAAACACTAACAGGGTATAATTACTCCAATTATGACTCCTTCACTTTCGTTCTAGTGACAACTATAAAGCATGGGAACAAGAATGACTGGTAAGTGGTTTATCCTTCCAACCCCTGCTTAATCTGGTTTTCTGCATCATAAGCAGAATCTGAAGAATAGAAAGTTGTGATGACTCTAATTCCATCAAGCTTCTAGTTATGACTTCCCTTGTGACTCTGATTTTTGATTTTCACCAGGTGATAAGTGCTCTTACGACTCTGATTATGACCTTGACTTTGTCACGAGTGAAAACCGGCCTTCAAAAAGATTAGGTCAAGTCGTTAAAGGCTGGCACTAGTAATGTAGACAGAATCAGAGTTGTAATCAGAAGCTTGGGCATTGATATAGTTAAAGCATCCTAGGTCATTACTGCTGTTACAACTCCTTTGCTTCAATCTAATATACATTGTCGGAATTGTAAGTAGGAGAACTAGTGTAACTCTGACAATCTTTTTTTTTTTTTTCTCAAAAGGGGAGTTGTAATAGAAACCTTAATTGACTCCAGTTCTGGTGAGCTTCAAATAATGAAACCTTTAAAACTCCAATTTTTGATTTTCACTATAGGTTTTAAGTGTTCCTATTATGCTGATTATAATTTTGACTTTGACTTTAGTGAAAATCGTTTTAAGAAGTAGTTACTTTGATCGCACCGGAGATACGAGTCTCTCTTGGCCAATTTAATTCCTCCAATTATTCTAATTGTTCAATCTAGAAAAGTTGAGATTAACGGAAGATAATGTTACATAAATAGGCTGGAATAAGGTTGTTATGATGTACACAAATCACAGTAACTTATTCAGGACTGAATAATGTGTGAAATAAGCCTTAGCTTGGTTTCATCATTTGTTTTATTTTCATTGTTTATACTACAGTAGCTGACAGTGTTTAAATTCTAGCTTCTTGAGCGGCTCTGTATTGCCAGCTCTTCTTCTTTATCACTCTGCTCAGCAGCAGGGATGGCAAACGATGCAGAACGTGACTGAGGGGAAGATGGTATCCGTGGAGGAAAGACGAGCTTGACCGTGATCCCCCTCTTGTTCCCTATGTCAACCGTGAGGGGGGTGGCAAGGGTGATCGCGAAGGTGATCGTGGGCGGCCGCTCTCACGTTGACTATGACGGCTTTGTTGACCACGGCTGCTGCCATTTCGGCGTCTGGGGGGACGTGACCGTGATCCTCCTCTTCTTCGGAATCCCTCGGTCGACCGTGAGGGGGGTGGCAAGAGTGATCGCGAAGGTGATCGTGGGCGGTCGTTCTCACGTTGACTATGACGGCTTTGTTGACCACGGCTGCTGCCATTTCCGCGCCTCGGGGGACGTGACCCTGATCCTCCTCTTCTTCGGACCCCTTCTGTCGACCGTGAGGGGCGTGGCAAGGGTGATCGCGAAGGTGATCGTGGGCGGTCGCTCTCACGTTGACTATGACGGCTTTGTTGACCACGGCTGCTGCCATTTCGGCGTCTGGGGGGACGTGACCGTGATCCTCCTCTTCTTCGGAATCCCTCTGTCGACCGTGAGGGGGGTGGCAAGAGTGATTGCGAAGGTGATCGTGGGCGGTCGCTCTCACGTTGACTATGACGGCTTTGTTGACCACGGCTGCTGCCATTTTGGCGCCTGGGGGAACGTGGCCGTGATCCTCCACTTCTTTCGACCCCCTTTGTCGCCCCTCAGGGAGAAGGCAAGGATGATCGCGAACGTGATCTTGGGCGGTCGCTCTCAAGTTGACTATCACGACTTTGTTCACCACAACGGTGCGGGGGAACGTGACCTTGATCGTCGACGCCTGAAAAAACAAACATTGCATAGATCAGCCTCTTACGTAGAAGTCCTACAATATAATAGTTAGCTTTCCAAGAACGATCTGAAAGGTGTTCCGGTATCAAGAAGTCGAAACCATATTCCGCCTTCGTCAACCTTATTGGACTATTTGAAGGCCTTAGTATTTTCACAGGGGACATTTTTAACAGTGTTACTGAAATACAAACCGTCTTCAAATGTACAAGTACTACAAATAAATCACTTTAACGATCCCAAACTCATTCTCTTATGCCAATTTAACAAATAAAAGGGTAAAGGAGGAGTAATCTATTTGGACAAACATCCACCGAATTTTTTGAAACGAAGATATAATTGCCGAATTAACCCGATAAAAAATTTTGGGTCTTCAGCTGGATTCGAAAACCGAAAGGTCTCTGCATTAGCGCGTCAGTGCTCTATCAAGTTAGCTATCAACACCCTTATATTGGGGGCAGCCCATTTTGTTGAGCTCATCTTAACCCGTGAATGGCAGATGCGATGATCATATCTACATTTAAAATGTGTATTTCCGCAGTTCAATTAAATGAACAATAAAGGATAATTCTTAAATAAATTAATAAATTATTGCCCCCCTCCCTCCTGAACCGGGACTGCGGAAGCGGCGACTGCAAAAAAATAAGAAATAATACTAACTTAATCAATTTTAACATGTCAAAATTTGGTCCATCAAGCACAGAATCAGAATGTACCTGTTCCCTTCATCGTAGTTATCTCCCCTATTACTACTGCTGTAACCATGGGCTTCTCTCCATTCCTTGGCACGCATCTGTGCTGGTGCTAAGAGGAAGAAAAAGGTTCATGTTGAGTAATCGTATTCTTCAACAACAGAAAATTTGTGTGGTGATATAGTTAGGGCACATGTCATATTTCAACCTGCACGTTTTTATTCTTATGCCTTACTTTTTCTTTGTCCCTCTGCAAGCTGAACCTGAATTTCTTTTCTGTGGAATGTCACTCTGTTTAGATAGTGATTGGCATCCTTGGCACCACGTTATTCTTCAAATGTATGGTATGTTAAGGCTTGACTATGTTTCGACCAAGCTTTGCCTGGAACAAAAGCTTGATAATTGCTTACCCTGCTGACAATCTCTTTTGATGGTTGATGCCCCCTGCTTTATCAACTCATTCAGGTATTACTAATTAAGATGTTTAATTTATAAACTTCCTCTTTGGGACATCTTCAAAACTGCCCAACATTTAATCACCTTGTCAATCTTCAAGGACAACCTTTTAGTTTGCGTGTGTAGCACTCTCACTTTTAATTTGAAAAATGACCTTGATATCCTGAAAACATTATTTTTTCGGTGAAATTCTGTGGAAACACCTTCACATCTTCCATATTTACACTACACATAAAAGACTGCAGAAATGACGGTATCACCATTATCTCAATGTTGAAGTAAGCTGAAATGTCACCTTTCAATTTTGTTTCTTCTTTTGCTCCGAGAATGATGCTGATAACTTAATTGTTTTAATTATAGTCTATGAAAAAGCCTATTTTAATCTCTACTTTTATCACAGGTATAACAGTTTGGTGCGCCTGGTTATATTTAAACTGTGATACAGTTACAGTTACTGACTAATCTCCACGGTGCCCACTAACGGGAAGTATTTTCTCCCAGATAATGACTTTAAGAGATAAGTTGATTATACCAAGGGCTATTGAAATCCACAGAGAAAAATAGAGTAACCAAGCAATTTTCAGAGATAACTGCGCCTGAATATGGGAAACAACGCAGAATTGGCAGTTTTTAGAAAAATTAAGAAAAGTTAGTTTTCTTACAAAACAACCTTTCTTTACGCGTCTTTCTATTTTTTAAACATCAACATAACTGGGTGGTCAGCGGCAGTGATCTCCATCCACTCGTTTGCCTCAAAAATGGTTTCAAAAACAGTTGCCTCAAACCAAAAATTGATCGTACTTGTGCTAGTTCTTTATGGAAAACTGATACTATTGTCTTTGTTGAATTAAATAAACCCCCGTCTCCATTAAGCCCTCCCCTCCCCAAATGTGTTTGAAATAAACAAGCACCCTTGGGAGCTTAATAGAGAATTTACAGTTTTCTTAAGTTGAATCAATAAGGTTATAAATCCTCCAATTTAAGCTTTGTGTTTACGAACTTTCGTTTCCACGTTGGGCTAGCTTGAGCTTCAAAATCTTCATCGATTTGCCTGACGTTTACCTGTTACTTTAGCTCTTTTACCGACTCTTTTACCCTGGTTATCAAAGGACAAGAAAGTCATTTTAGTGCCAAACCATTACAAACTCAGACTAAAAGAAACCAAAGACAAAATAAGGCTCTTGAGAAAGAAAAAAGGATATTGTACATAAACAAAGTCTCGGGGTTCTCCTGTGTAGTGGTCCAAAGGAATATGCACATGGGTAACGCCGCAATATTGGGAGAAGAGGCGTCCAAGATCTTCGGCAGCCGTGGTGAACAAAGGCGTCACAGTCAACGTGAGAGCGACCGCCAACGATCACCTTCGCGATCACCCTTGCCACACCCTTCACGGTTGACAGAGGAAGTCCGAAGAAGAGCAGGATCACGGTCACGTCCTCGGCACCACGTATATCTTCAAATGTATGGTATGTTAAGGCTTGACTATTTTTCGACCAAGCTTTGCGTGGAACAAAAGCTTGATAATTGCTTACCCTGCTGACAATCTCTTTTGATGGTTGATGCCCCTGCTTTATCAACTCATTCAGGTATTACTAATTAAGGAGTTTAATTTATAAACTTCCTCTTTGGGACATCTTCAAAACTGTCAAACATTCAATTACCTTGTCAATCTACAAAGACAACCTTTTAGTTTGTGTGTGTAGCACTCTCACTTTTAATTGAAAAATGACCTTGATATCTTGAAAAACTATTTTTTTCGGTAAAATTCTGTGGAAACACATTCACATCTTCTATATTTACATTACACATAAAAGACTACAGAAATGATGACGGTATCACCGTTATCTCAATGTTGAAGTAAGCTGAAATGTCACCTTTTAATTTTGTTTCTTCTTTTGCTCCGAGAATGCTAATGAGAACTCTCACCTCCTTTAGTATAAGCGCTGCTGAAGTCACAAGTCTTCATAAAGAAGGCTTTAACTTCAAATATTGTTTGTCATCTTGCTAAATTAGATGAAAGTATGCAAACGGAGCAATTTCAGAATACCCGGACACATTATATACTGAACTAGTTAAAAGATTCAACGAGTCGCAAAAATCGACGTAGAAATATTAGAAATTGAACCGACTGTCAAGTGAAACGGAAGCTAATTTCGTATATGTTAATGAAAAGTCTCACCTTCTTTAGTTTAGGAGCCGCTCACGTTTCACAAGTCTACACAAAGACCGTAAACAGTGGTTTCTTTAGTGCGCTGCTCACACGTTTCTTAAATCGCACGTTTCTCAAATCATTTTAAGCAAAACATCTTTTACACATTCTATTCATAGACGACCGGGTTCCGCCATGATAAAGTTTTTAAAAACAATCCAACTTAGATGTGTTAGCGCGTCGTTTTTCTTGACATCGAGGATAGAATGTATCGACTTGCTGTGTTTTCGTGTTAGGCTACAAGGATCAAGGACTTTTAATAATTCAGATTTAAAGCTTCAACATATGAATCGTAAGGGAACTGACATACAAGACGTAGGCGAATCGACTCTAGTCGTAGGCGAACAGACCGTAGGCGAAACGACCGGATTCCATCCGAGCAAAGGTGACAATTTTGCTCTTTGGAACGGACACCGTCGAAAAAGTTGAACTCTGCAATAATTATTTACACTATATACACTATTTACAGACGTCAACCTTTTCACCGCAGTTATCGAAACACTGCTCACGAAATTCGCCATACCTCAATTTTACAGCATTACGCGCCGTTTTACACATCACTGTCCCACGTGCAGACACTCTAGCCACTCTGTAAAACGTAGGCAGCTTGACAATTCAAATCTTTAAACTCATTCGCTGAATCGACGCCTTTTCCTTTCCTTTCCTTTATGAGCATTCGTATCTTTTTAGTGAAGCTTTGCGTTTACGAACTTTCGTTTCCACGTTGGGCTAAATCGGGCTTTAAAATTTTTACAGATTTGCCTGACGTTTTCTTGTTACTTTAGCTCTTTTACCGACTCTTTTGCCCGGGTTATCAAAGGACAAGAAAGTCATTTTAGTGCCAAACCATTACAAATTCAGACTAAAAGAAACCAAAGACAAAATAAGGCTCTTGAGAAAGAAAAAAGGATATTGTACATAAGCAAAGTCTCGGGGTTCTCCTGTGTAGTGGTCCAACGGAATGTGCACGTCGGTAACGCGGCCATATTGGGAGAAGAGGCGTTCAAGATCTTCTGATCTAACAAGAAAAGTCAGGTCGCAAATTAGAAAAAAAGTGAGCAAAAACTAAATAAAAATGCTTTAACTGGTCTAACCTTGTCTCGCGAGGTAAGTTTCTCACGTAAAGTGAGTAGTTCTTTGGTCTTGAACACGACGACATTTTCGTTGCTTCCCGGTGAAGACTGTTCCCGGTGAAAGAAAACCACGCTATAAGAGTTATTATGGGATGCTTAATGCCTTGGTTATCTGCGTTCTTTCCGATCATTGGTGTCCCAGTAAACAATATATCCAAATTTGGCAGGGGCTGCCATATTTGGTAAATGAATCCTTTTTGCGTTGTTGCCACGAAGTCATTAGGAACTTTAAGATCCAACGACGCGATGGCGACAAGAACGTCGCTTAAAAAGTGAATTCGCGTTCTTTCAGTCTTTATACCGATTATTCCTAACCACTTACTTTGTCAAATGTAGGCGAACCCTCCCGAAACTGAATTTCAAGGGACCACATTCAAGCTCGGAAAGAGAAATAAAATTTCGTCGTTGCTTTTTACGTCCTCTATAAAACGCGAAATTAGGCATTTTCACGTCGTAGTCGCGTAAAAACGGGAAAGAAATGTACAAACAAAGTGTGATGCACGTGCGAAGTTGTTGTTTTGCTCATTAAACCTATTGTTTTTTTGACGTTTTCTTTGTCGTCCGCGTCGTTGGATCTTAAAGTCCCTATTTCCCAAAGCGCGCAAACATAACGCAATTTTCTTCTGCTTGAATCTTTTTGTTACCTCTTTGAACTCTAATCCTCCATTTTCAGTGAGATTAGTTGCCGTATTTTATTATTTGGGTGTCGCCAGAATCGATTGTTTTGATTCAAAGTTGCAATAAGCAGGCAGTACGTGCGAACGTAAACAAGCCAAGCGACGCGAATGTCTGCCGCGCGCTGTGTCACAACACAGAATTTATCTCCGTTGCATACGACCCACAGATAAGGCACGGCAACAAATCGGCAATAGAAAACAAACTTTTTGGAAAAAAACACGGTACACTGAGTGAAACAAACCATTCAACTAGAAATACGTGAATCACAGGAGCTCGAGAAGGACTTCGGGAGAACAGCAAGAAGTTGAAAGGGAAGTAAAGCAATATGGAAGAAAATTTATAAATCTAAAAAAACATAAGCTATATAAAGGAATAAAAGAAAACTACAATAACTAAAATGAAGACTAAACGTAAAGGAAAAGAAAAAATAATGAAAAGAAGAGAAGAAAAAAACAGGTTCTACCTGGAATCGAAATCGGGACCTTCCGCACTCCAGGCCGTTTCGTTGTTACTACGCCACGTGAAACACATTCCGACATTTTTGAAAATATTTTATTAAGAGCCTTTTCCCTAGAATTTTCCGGCCAGCTTCAGGAAAATGACTGCTGTTTTGACGTTGGATACCTACGTAAACGCATTTCATCGCATTTAAAGAACAGATGCCCAACGATACAGTATAAACTCACCCGCGAGAAAACGCGCGCGCGACGAAATTATAAACCTCACTTCGCTTGGCGCAAGGAATAATTTAAATTTTCCCTTTGGAAAATAACCGTCCTCGCAGCACAGGGTGTGAATGGTTTGGCTTATTGTCAAGAGTTTGACAATATTGCTCTCAGGGCCTGTTTACATAGAGATGAGGGAACACGGGTAGGTGCGGTAACATTTGGCGGGTCAACCCACCTATCATGTAAACGTGATCAGATTAAAATGAGAGATTATGTGGACAGGCGGGTTACCCCACCTAAGCGGGTTACCTCACCTACCTGTGGTACCCACCTCCATGTATACAGGCCCTCAGTTGTCGATAACCAAAGAGTATGTCACGCAAGATTCCTGTGCACAAGATGGTAATAGTGAATGATGCATAATTTTATTGCATATTTTCGGAAAGGAGGTGATTTCTTAAAATCGCGCGCGGGGTGATTGAGCAAAATGACCTCGTCATTCTTTCACGGTCGAACCATAAAAGAGGCAGAGTCCAACATCTTCACGTGTAAACCGCCTTCTATTTTAAAACCCTTGGGTTAATTAGATTAAGTCGTATTCTCTCATACAGGAACCACTAAAGCGGCAAATTCCAAATAGAACTCACAGTAAGGGCCTGGTCACATGAGCCGGGGAAGCAATGGCAAGCGTGATGATTACATGCAAAATTTCCACCCGAGATCCCAGCTAACCGGGCTGGCTCGGTTGTCATATAATCGCAAAGTTGATTTTGTTGTACTTAACCTAGGGACAAGGATCTCTGCAAAGCGAGCCAGCCTGGCTCATTAATCAGGCCCTTGGTTCTATAGCCATACCACACGGATTTTTCAAGACCCCAAGCACACACACAAAATTCCCCACCCCCCCCCCCCCCCCCCCCACACACACACACACACCTCACATTTCATACCTCCTTCTCTACCTTAAATGAACTTTTAGGGTTATCATGTTCTCTCCTCACAAATATTATCAATGATAATAATTTATCCTATACTATCTAGTAGGGATGTCATTAAGATTTCAAGTTACCGGGCAAATACATTAAGAGTAGGCGGGGAATCAAACTGCTAGGAATTTCTTTTGGTTATATTTTCTTTCTGTTTCCTACGAAAGAAGCCGGAGGTCACGTTCATGGTAGCCAGGGAAAATCTCCGGTCTTCATCTCTTAATGACAGTTCTGTGTCTAGCGACAAATCTAGTAATGCAGGAGGCATCTGGCCATTACTACTTCACACAATAAATTAATTTAAACAAAATGTTTTGAGTGTGACAGGAAAAAAAATTGTTGTATTGTGTTCACGTCCTCAATAAAACGTGAAATTGGGCAGTTTCACGTCGTAGTCGTGCAACAACGGCAAAGAAATGTGCAAAAAAGCGTGCAAAGTCGTTGTTTTGCTTATCTAAACCTATTGCTTTTTTGCCGTTCTCGTTGCCGTCGTCGTCGTGCATAAGCTCCCTATTACTAAGAGTGACTGCAGGCAATGTGATCTTTAACAACTTAATCCTATTAGAATAGAATAGAGTGAATAAAATAAATAAGTAGATTTTCATATTACCTAAGGGGACTGTGTAGGATTATTTTCAGACAGAAAATTTCCCCAATGAATTCCGAGATCTCCATAACTTTTCATATGATACGAAAGCCGAATTGAACAATTATTTTATTATTCATTCACAATAATTCCTCGTTTAAAAACATGGCTAAAACATGCTTACCTCCATCGATCCATCGATCTGATCGATGTTAAGTTCATCTTCGATAGTGCACGTTTAGGGTTGTTCAGCTCCGCAAATATTCTCCAAATAGCAGATGTCGCCCTTCGAGTTGTCTTCTTGCTGTTCTTGCCATGTTTTTAGCTATTTTTTCGCCTAGTTCTTACTCTTGAAACGAGTGAAATGTCCGCCATTTTTCAAAGTTCACAACTAAAACAACTCAACCTCGTCCCCAGGTCTTCTCGGTTAACGGTGTATTAATCTGCAAGAACCCTGCATTTTTGACGTCATTTCCTCGCTAAACACAAAATTCTTCCAAATTTGGTCATCAGTAACTGGTCATGGTGAACTAAACGTGTGCTTTTAGCCAATCAGAATCGGGAAAATATTTTGAATGAATAATAATCATATTTAAACGTCTATTTATTCCGTCACAATAACATTGATGAATTATCGTTACGTATCTATCCTGTCGAACTGTATAAATGGACAAAGAAGTTTCTCGCCAACAACACAGCAAATAATGTGGCAAATGAAAGGTGCAACTGCTAAAATTCAAATGACATGAATTTGGTAACGCGAGTTTGGAAAACAAATACATTGCAGAGTAATTAGCCATCTTAGCATCCTTCAAGTGGAAAAAGACTGACATAGTGAAGCTCATGCACAAGACCCAGCACAAGCCGATTGTTACCAGTAACATCATACTCAGGGCAAATCATTACGTCATCGTGATGTGGCAGACTGCTTATCACGTGAATGCATCTTTCAAAGCAGTTCGCAGCACCATGCAGAATCACGTGATCACCCCATGTACCATCTGCCATCATGCTTGTGAGGTAAGCGTTCCAAGATGAAAATCCATCAACAAAGTGGAAGAGATCTGTCCCATCCGGCTGTAAGAGAACGAATGCTGTAGTTACTAGAGAGACGACAAAGTGCATTTCTAGACGGTTCTTATTCAGGAAACCACGCAGTTAGCTCTCTCCACCACAGACCCCCGAAGGGGAGGTGGGGGGGGGGGGTACTCAACAATTTTATATGGGGAAGCTCCGTCCGCTCCGACGTCCAACCCCTTACCCTTTTATATACCATTGTGAAAATTGTGAAAGGTTTGAACCCAGGAGTCATTTCAAAAGTAGGTTGAGTTTGATCGTCCAGGTGAACGTACTCCTGAATAGGACTGTTGTTGTTGACAGTGACTGACGTATCGACAACCTGTGCGGTAGTCATCTTTAGAGTCAAAGTGAGTTTATCACGTTAGTTGATGGTATTATACTCTGGTTATTGATCTGATTGGTCAATTACGTCGCGATGTTGTTGGTCGTCTGTCAGTTAAGCCGTGATGTTATTGGCTATGAAGACTCGTAATTAGTAATTGGTGCGTTTCGATCCGTCTATTGTCACAGTCGTCAATAGAGAGATTAAGATTCACGTTTACGGCATACGGCAAACGGCAAACGTCAGTTGAAAATTTCTCAGAATAGAAAATAAGCAGATAAAAACAGTCCAGAACGATTCTCACCCTTGTGGACAAAACTGGCATAAAACTACTTATTTTTGTGTAGAAGCAATAAACAGTAAACGAAAAACAAGAGGAAAACTTGGTCACGTGGTACAAATTCACGTTTGCCGTTTGGTGTAAACGTGAATCTTAATCTCTCTAATAAGTCGTTTGTACGGCGCTGGTAACTGTTGGCTACGATTCAGTGGCGTTTGTTCTAAGTTAGTAAACCAGCTGTCTAAAGTAAGACTTTGAAAGTAGTCTGTAGAATACGTTATACACGTCGCAGTGTCCTAATCAATTCGATGTTTCGTCTGTAAATGGTGCTTAGCAATGTGATTGTTGACGTCACCATTCCTCGCCGCTCGTTTGTGTTAGGTCAGTCGCGTGCTAAGGTTTGTTCCGGTTTCACCAATGTGAGAAGCCTTTGATCTTGTATACTGCTCCCTGTCTGTCCTCCGGTTTGTCTTTGTCCTTGACATTAGTAAACAGTCCTCGTAAAGTGGTTATCGATTTGTGTGCAACACATATATTGTAAGGTTGTAATATACGTGCAATAGTTGACAGAAAAGGTACCCCTTTCGTATACCTTCTGTTGACAAATGTTACCCCTTTCACATACACACCTTGTTTAGAACTTTGCATCCCTTTTAACTGCTGTAAATGCAGCGTCTTTTTTTTTATGAATAAATCAGTAAACCAGGAAGTTTTCTTGTTTCTTTTACATCCATAAAATGCGTCTGTTAGCCCTTTTTAGTCCTTTTACAGACCGAAATGACAGATTTCCCTACCCTTTTATATACTTCAACCAATAAAGTCCCTACCCTTTCATAAACCTGAAGCCTGAAAAAGGTACCCCTTTTGTGCGGAGCCTTCCCGTATAGGCCATTATAGGGAGTACTCCCATGGGCCACAGACACCGTTAGTAGTAAATAAGTGTCCGCCTTATAAAGTTTCAAACAAAATGAAGAAAGAACGATGAAGACCAACTCTATCTGTCCGTTAGCCTCTATAAGCGTTCAGATAGTGCGGATGACGCAAAAGAGAAGTGAGCAGGAAAAAAGCTACCGTGGTGGCAAAGTTCTATTTCAGTCAAGTCACAGGTCTGGTTCTTCAAACGTAAGCAAAAGAAGCTTAACGACCGAGGCGAAAAAAGGAAATGCTCCCCCGTCCGTTTCCATTTATGCTTGGACCCTTCTCTGCTTCGGTCAGTTTAAGTTGCTAGTCTGAGATAAATAATTTTAAGGCACTAAGACAGGACACTAACCAGCCTGGGGTTGTCCTTGAGGTACTGGACAACAGTTCGGCGTAACTCATCATGGGAGATTTTAATTCCTTTGATGTGCTCAAGCTGTTCTGACAGTGCAAAAAACATGCAGTTTCCATCCCCTTGATTGTCAGAAATCACAAAACCTTTCTCCAAAGCAATCCTCTTTAAATTCAACGACAGCTCAGTTTTGCTGGCCTCTCTACGCGCTTCCAGCTTGATTTTTTGAAGTGCAAGGAAAACCAGTTCACCTGCAAATGATAAAGAGGAAAAATCCAAAATGCGAAAGGTTATTTCACGTCAGTTTAATATAGCGTTTTCACATGACGTCATGTAAAACGCCACGTGAGTGAAAACGTTCTATGGGAGATAGAACACGGGTCCAAAGAAAAACCAACTGACCATTTTAAATTACGGTGGTTTCAACAGAACATAATGAGAATGACTCAAATCCCACGGCTATTTCTTTAAAACCAGCTAGCGATGATCAAATTTGGAAGACGTTTGCGATATCCAGTAAAATGACGTCAATAGTATAGGATATCGCCAGAAAAGGGGACGGCAACTGAGAGGTCCTGGAAAAAAGTTCAAGACAGAAACTTAACATCGATCGAGGTAGGCATGTTTTTCAAGTATGAACTATATTGAATAGATAATGAAACAATAATTGGATTGGGATTTCAAATGATGGGCAAAATTATGCAGATCTCGTAGGGTGTTATCCATATCGGCCAGCATCCTCCACGATCTACACAATTTTTCAGATCATACTCAGCCTCATCCTAAAATTGCTCATTTAAATTATCGTTACTTTACTTAGGGTGAGAATTTGATTTCCTACCATAAACCATCTTCCACATCGTGACAACAAGGGATTTGCACTGTCTCTCCCAACTGAATCTCTCTTCATAACTTCTTCGAAGTCTTTGGATTTCCTCAAGCCGCTGTGCCCTAGATTTTTGTTGGATAGCTGCTATTGCCTTTGCCCATTCCTTGGGGTCATCCGAATCAATCACAAATGACATACCCATTGGAAGACAACGCAGTGCTTCTCCAAATCCGGAGTTTCCACTTACTAGAATGGGGAGACCGGCTGACATGGCTTCCAGTGCTGTCAAGCCAAAACCCTCAGTTCTTGAAGGCATGATGGCCACATCAACTTCACAAAATAACTCTTTTAATCTTTGCTTGTCTTTCACGAATGACCTGACAAACAACTGGTTTCTTGAAATGCCCGTCTGGCATAAGATTTCCGCGACTTCATCCTGCTTTCCATCAGGTGCACCAACAAAGATCAGACGGTAAGAACTGTCCTTCAATTCAACTATTGCTTGAGCGGCAATGTCGTATCCTTTGAAACTGAAGTCTTCAAAATCACCACGGCCAAAGGTTAACACCTTGAACTTCGCACTCGCTCGCGTAGTAGCATGCTCAACATCTGAAAACTCTTTAAAGGTGCCTGGCATCAGCTGGAATACATCTTGATGAGATGAACGCAAGTAGGACGAGAATGCTTCAGTCAACTTGGGCCCAACTGCCACAACGAGATCTGCAAGTTGGCACTTTCCCTCTCCCTTGGTAATTGCACCAGGATAGTTCTTATACATGGCTAGCTCTTCAGGTTCGGTGTGAACTACCTGCACCCAATTGCAACAATGAGACTCTTGGATGATTTGAGCTTGTTTACCCAGCTTTGCACCATGACCAATCACGACCTGAATGTCAAGGTTTCTTGGTGGAAAGCTCAACCAATCAAGAGGATCACTAAAGCCAGGGCGACGATGTGCTTCCATGATGGAAATGTTGCGACCCTTGGCAGCTCTCTTGTCATCTTCACCGCACTCAAATTGAGGTACAATAAGAGTGACCTGTACGTTTGGGAGTTTTGCCAAATGTATGGCAAGCGTTCTGTTGATTGTTGACAAGCCACCCTTAGATGACCCCCACTCATCAGCCAGGAGGGAAACTTTTAAGATTGAAGGCTGTGCATGACGTTGTGTTTTACCAGAAAAGGGTGAATGCAATTCCTGAAAGAAAACCAACATTGCATATTTCAAAATAGCACTTTTATATAGGGTGACGCCTAGAAAACGTTTGAATCAACATTTGTAGGAACCTGATTCTATCAAATAAAAGATGAGGTCAACTTAAGAATAGCCTGCATAACAGCTGCTTTATGGGCCAAGCGAGGCGAACGCGGCATTTTGCGCGAAACGAGGGGAGGAGGAAAATAAAGCGCCTGTTATCAGTCAATTGTTTTGGCTTTTCAGCCCACCTACACCCACAGGTATTGACTGACGCCGGTGATGTCAAAAGGACCAATCAAAACACGATCCATTACTCAACAATTGTCACCTTTCTGGCTACCAGAAACACCGATAACAGCATAAAACACAGGAAATAACAGCGAAGGCAAAATCACCTTCAATAATGTATGACTCAGTGCGGCAGAAGATTTGCTCGGTCAAAGTTTAGTTATGTCCAAACACAGCGGCTAGAAAGGAAAGAGGGAAAACGTGTTGTTCAAAAAAATTCCAAGGTCACGAGCTTATGAGTCGTGTTTGGCCTGTCAACACTTAATTTTAAAAAGTTAGTAAATAAGGCTTTTGCCTTACCTAGTCGGAAGGAATCCATGAACATCTTTCCTCTAAAGCAATAAATTTGAACATTTCTTTTGTTTTTCTGTTAGTTCTGGAACACTTGGAAATAAGCGAAAGGCTTCTCAAACAGCATCGTCAAAAGAACACAAATGCGTGACGATTATTTTGTTTCAGACAAACATGCCACAACAACGCGTCATCAATTAACCAATTGGAACGCAACGTTCATGTAGTGAACGTGAGAAGAGCCAGAACAATGGACCGGTAACAGTCGCTTTACTTTTTCCTCCCCTCGTCCCGTGCTTCGCACTCGTTTGGCTATTCTTGCAAAATGCCGTGTTCGCCTCGCTTAGCTCATAAAGCGCCTGTTATGCAAGCTAACTTAAGTAGCAAAACAAAACCATGTTGAGCGAAAAAAAAGGGCGCACACCGCAATAAGACCTTCAGGCCAATAGATACAATCGTGATACGTGAACCTCCCTATTTTCCATTTCTCTTCCACTGGGGAGAGCGTTGACGTAGAGCAAATGAAGTCACACTACATCGGACATTATTCTATAAAAGATTATCTTCAATCTTATCAGAAAGAGATTAAAGCCTCATCATATGGTGCCATATAATTTTAACATAATTACCCTTCGAGGTTATATTACTATTCAGTGAATTTTATGCCACTAGTGTTGCTAGAGATTGTATTTCATTAGTACCTGACTTGTTGACTGTGAGAACCATTTTTCCAGTCCCTCAACTGTTAATACTTTGTCTGAAGGCTTCTTTTTGCAAATAAGTGGGTCACCTTGTCTTATCTCAAGGAGATGACGACAGTCAACATGTGAACATGCCAGCTGATTATGACCTGTACACTTTTCCAGCGGACAATATGGGCAGGCGACGCAAATCTGGTACTGCAGTCCACGTAGATACAGCAGGTCCTGTGACAAAGATTGTAGTGCTGCTCCCACAAACTCACGCACCTGAATTGCAACTTCACTTTCTTCATCCCCAGAGACGTGCTGAACTTGGGATCTTTGCATGATAAAAAACTTTATGTACTGTTTCTTACAGAAAAGAACTAAATCATGGACAGTTCGTCTCCCAATGACGAACCACGCTCCATTTCGGTACAGGGTAGGGGGCTGACTTGGACCGCTCTCAGAACACCAGCTAACAAGTCGAGAAACAAGCCGTGTGAACAAGCCATGGGGGACAAAACCAGTAACAAAGAAGACATATAGAGGACAGGGGTCTGAGCGTGAGGGTACCATGGCACAAAGGGAATCAGGTGGCACTTTGAGTTGAGATGGTACAAAATACTTTTCATCAGTTTTAGGGGGTGAGAACTTTGCAATTAAACCGAATTGCTCCATCAGGTCTAGAATATCATCTCTGACAAAGTCCTTCAGAAGAAATTTGGAAAACACATGCTCAACGAGTTCCATGCTGAGGACACCGCTTTCTCTCAGTTTCTCCCAGTGCTTGGAAACCTTTGGGTCCTGAGAGATAATAAATTGAGGAGTGATTACAGAGTGTTTACAAATGAATCCGGGAAGCCGAGAACTAATTGCGGACGACCAGAGGAAGCCACAGTGCTAATCTCCATGTTGCTATTACGCATGCGCGGCACGTGCGCAGTCAGCATTCGTATGGACTTCCTCTTAGAATGAATGGAATGCATAGAACGCAATCTGATCACGCGCGTTTTGACCTATCACGAGAAACTTACGCAAAGCACAGCGTTGGGGAAAGAACACTTTTCCCCTTGATTAATCTCTCCCGTAGAGAAAGCCTTGCCTCATTCTGTGTTTTTCTCGGGGAAGTTATTTTATAAAAGCAGTAGTAAAGTTTTTTCCTATGTTTGCGTAGCCTGATATAAACACGAGAGGCGTTGGAAAAATTCGAGACAGTTATGAAACCCTTGACTTCGTTACGGGTTTGCATAGGTGTCTCGAATGCTCCCAACCCCTGTCGTGTTTACATCAGGCCATGCAAACAAGGAAAACGTTTTCTGTTGTTAAATTAATATAAACACCAATGAATAACAAACCACTTCACTTAAATATATATTTTTTTGCTTCGAAAGGTGCGGTTTATTATGTAGCCATAGCAACAGTGATCTTTTCACATATGAAGACATCATGTTTTCGTATCAAAGTTCACCTGGTATTTCACTGGTGTTTATTCAATAAACGTTTTTCTCACCATTTTATCAAAATGTGGAATAGTGATGAGCTGCCTGAACAGATCTATCAGCCACTTGGCACTCAGAATGACTGTGCTGCAGTGCTTGATAATTATCCCCATGTCATGATAAAAATTCACCATGGTGGTGAACTCTTCCTCGTCATTAATAAAGCACATATCTTTGGCATAGGTTTGAAGTTCCGTTATATTTAAATGATAAACGTCCTTGGATTGCAAAGCATCGATGACCTTCTCAAAGTTGAGCCACCTAGTTTATAAAAAAGGAATGCAAGTAATAGTGTATTCATGTCACTAAGAAAAGCACCTGCTTTGACTATTTGTGCAAAAGCATGCACACATTCCAAAACAGGAGGGTAAACTTCACATCATTGACTCATCGCCAAGATAGTCCTACATTAAGAGGTCACTGTTTAGTACACCGCACAGTCAATTCTGTATTAAAGGAGCAGTGTCTCAGTCACCAAAGTTAATAGTAACTTCTTTGACCCTTTCGCTCCTGGGAATTTCTCCGAAAATGCCGTTTGAAGCTAGTCAAGCCGTTTCCAGTCACTTTCTGACTATAAAGAACCAAAACTACCCCAAATGCTGTTTATAGGTTGAGAGCTTTGCGGCCTTCTATTCAAGATGCAAAATATCAGCTTCTTAAACTCGGGCATGAGCAGAAAGCAAAATTTCGAGATTAAAAAGTGACCAACAGTTTCAAACCAGTCTCAAAACCCTAAAAAAAAAAAACGTTACAACTGAAGGCAGAATTAACCCATTGGGTCTGAAACAAAGGCCTCAAATCCCAAATTCTTCCACCAGAAATTCTCATTCAAAAGACTAGAAGTGTCGTTTAATATTTTGTATCTTTGTATCATTACCACTCCAGGCGCGGATCCACACCGGTTTTCACCGTTTTACGGAAATCGGTCAGATTTATAAAAGGTATATTTTAACAAAAAAGAAATTTTCAAGTTGACAAATGAGCGATGAAATAATCCGCCGATTTGTAAGGCTTCATTCGAGGAGGATGGATCTGGCCAATATCCTGTCTAAATGACTCAGTAACTCAAAGGGGGGGCATGCCCCGAACCCGCCTACAAGCTAGCGCCTTCTGTGCTCATTTAGAAAATCGGTCAGTATTTATGCGCTTGCACTCTACCTCAGAGTAAAGGCTCAATAGTATTTTGTAAGCTTGAATGTTGTTAGACAAGAAAACCGTATTTAAAAATTTGGCTTAATCCTGGGTTAAACTTAACCATTGTGCGAGAAACCGGGCCCTGGTAAATAACCACTTACCTCACAGGTATACTCTCCCCCATGTATGGCTCCTGTTTTAGCACTTCCATGATTCTGTCCTGTAGAGCTTGAATCTGATCAATGTGTTTATCTTGTCTGAAAACCTTTTTGATCTTTCTTTGAAGTGATCTTGCAGTGTTGTCAATGCTGAAGATAGGCCGCACCACATGTCCTTCATAGTCCTTACCAGCAATTGCCCTCTGTATTTCTGATTTCATTGTTGCAATGTCTTCAAATGGTTTGTCTGCGTGGGTGCCTACAATGATCACTGGTGGCGGAAGATGAGGCAGCTTTCCTTCTGCATCGTCACAAGTCTCTCCTCTCATCTGTGTGATGCTATGCACTGTGGACAGCCAAGATAGCAGATTCTCCAGGTTCGTTTCCCCATTTGGGTTTTCCAACATAAAATCATGATTTCCTTGTCTCACGCAGGGTTGGGCAATGTCATGCAGTGACTTGCTGAGGTTGCACACCAAGATATATATCGCACGTGATGTTAAAAATACAGGATGAGATGCGTAATAGAGCTGCTGACCAGCAAAATCCCACAGTTCAATACTGCTAACAGATTTTTCACTACCACTTTTTCCACCTTCCATATACTTTATCAACTCAACAGCTTGCTCTGTGATCTCATCTGGAGGTGAATTAGAATCAGCCATTAATTCTCGATCAGATAATGATGATGTAAGCTCACTAAAACCAACTGTTTTTGAATCATCAACCTGAAACAGAGTGCCAGGTAAAAAGAACAGATATTAGCTGTTGATGGTGAGTTCTGAAAGAGAATTCACCCCAATCAGTAAATGAGAAAAGAACCCTTTTTTAGTTCAAACATCGAGGCATGCACATTGGGGAATTGGAAAGCTTGACTATTAAAACACCAAAAACACTGAAACTGAATTAATAACAGGTTAAATGATGACAGCTCATTGAATGGCACCAGCTCAATTTATATCAAGCAGGTTACAATTCAACATATCTGTAAATATTTTGTGTTTGCTTTATATGCCTAAGGTATCCTACTTGTACATGTAAAGGTCAAAATAAAAGTAAAATAAAACTCTTGCTTGCTCTTTATCATGGCTAAGGTTGTTTCACAATACACTGTAATTTTATCTCTGATTTTCAAAGCTCACAATAATTTAAACCAATTTGCTTTTCCCTGGGTGGTTCGAAAAATCAGGATCCCAACGTATTACATATAGCCAGGGAAATGCTAGAGTCGTTTATAATGGTTATAGGATTGAATGGAGTCCAATTCAGTCTGTCATCATACGAGCGAATAACAAAATAAGATGACTGCAGGCAGAAGTCCGATCTGTTTAATCAGGAATATGATCACAGACCGAATTGGACGGCACAAAGTTCTGTTACCAATTACATTTAAACGTACCATATTTATTCGATTAAATGCCGCAGCGTTTATTAACTTTTTAGCGTTTCCGATGCGGCGTTTATTCGAGGGCGACGTTTATTTCGAAATCACTTTTTTAAAATCACTGACAACAGTTACTGTAAATCGTTTGTAAATATTGTGTAATTGAAAGATTCCAATGTCTCAGTCTTATTTTGCTGCGATAGAATCGTAAATGTCTGGATGGTGTAAATTGCCAAGTTGTACCAAGTTTTTTCTTATTATCCTCGAGTAAACGCCGCATGCTTCTTGATGAGGTGCAGCGTTTATTCCTGGGTGGCATTTATTGGTAGTTTTGCTTCCATCTGCGCCGTTTAATCGAGGGCGGCGTTTATTTGAGGGTGGTGTTTAATCTAATAAATGCGGTAACTTAACAAAATTTGTGATAAAACTGAAAAAGTGTTATTATTTCAATTGAAAGAGGACAGTACTACAAGACCTTCTTCGAAAATAATTTGCATTTGGAACAAAAGGGGATTTTTTTAAAAAATTGAGTCTAAATTTCATTGGCACACCTGTTCCACTAACCAAGAAATTGACAGGATCATACGAGACGCCATAATTAAGGTTTTGAGCGATTTTCGTATGACCTTCAAATGAAAACGCGTGAACAAAACAGAAACAAAAAACGAACGGAAATAGAGCGATTTCATTGGTTTATCGAACGGATACAAACGCGCGTGGCTTTTGGCTGGTTAAGCGAACGCTCGGCTGAAAAAACTCAATGCCCGAAGAACTTTCTAGAAATCAATCGATACTTCGCTTTGACGTCATACTGCAACACGATTGGCTAATCGAACAATGCCTTCTCCATATGAGGGTTTTCTTTGAGGGAAAACAAAGAGTACGTTTTGATCTTTTCATCCATTGGCTGATGAAACAAATAGCGAACACTGACCGAAACCATTTTTCAAGGTCATACGAAAATCACTCTAACTCAGACAATTGAAAACAGGATTTTAAGCATGCTTTTCCCTTTCTTAGGGTGACCAGTGTTGTTGCATCTAACTGTAGATGCATCGTACCGACATGCTTTACCTTTCAGAGCTGTTTCAGTTTGTGAATTGGAAGAAATATGTATCTAAAGTCACATGTTCCTTAGGCCCGGTTCAGACGCCGAACTTTTCGTTATTCAAGCAAGATCAAGCAGGTTCTTATAAGTGGGTTACAGTTAAATTTATTATGATCAACCATTTAACTAAGGAGTGAATAATAATAATAATAATAATAATAATAATAATAATAATAATAATAATGACGAATATTTATACAGCAGAACCCTTCAGTGTAAGAGCACTGTTATCAAAGGGGTCCTGTCATAATAACATAATATAAGGATAAAAACTAAAATAAGATAAGAATGACTACGCAACTAACTAACTACACTATACAAAAAATTGATCTAAAGACTCCCTAAATAGTACCCTACAGCTAATTTGCTTGATTTTTAAAGGTAAAGAATTAAAAGCTGAAGCGCCTAAAAAGTAAAAACTTTTCCGAGCAAAGTCAAGTTTCACTTTCGGCAAAGCAATGGTGGTCCCGCTGTTCCTCGTATTAAAATCGTGGATTAAAAGATTAAAATAATCTTTGAAAGGACTACAAACATTGCCTTTTAGGCAATCAAAAACAAATAAACAAGCCTTTTTCTTTAAAAAATTTTCAGTTGAGGATAGACGGAGTTCACAGTTTAGACAATTTGAGTTTTGCAGAATAATCCTGTGGCTTCGTTGTTCCAGGTTTCTTATTTGGCACCTTCGTGTCTCTGACCAACCAAGCGTAATTTGACCGCAATAAGTAAATATGGGCATTATCATTGTTCTGTAGATTCGTTCAGCGCTTAAGGTGTCAGTGTTAGAACGGATTCGTCGTGATAAATTCACTCTTCCTGCAACTTTGAGATTGTAAAAATTTAAGTAAAACAAGAACAAACTGTACCAAACTGCATATAAATTCGGTAATCAGTTTGTTAGGGTTACAGTAATAAAAAAATTGTGAATAAATACTGTATTTTTAAGGCCCAAACCCAAGTTCATTTAGTTTTCAGCTGGTAATCAACAATATATTATCTTAGGTTTTTGATCGCGGGTGTTTACTGTATTACATGTTGAAATACACCATAAGGTTATAACCAGCTTCATAAAGTTAGTGAGATGTGATATTAGTATTATTAATAAAATGTGAGGAGTTAAATGTAGATTTGCAAACCTGGTTCACAAATAATCCACGACTGTCCTTTTTGCCATCACTATCACCATGCTGGTTTTCTTTCCTGTGATCATCATTTTCAAGTTCCCGTTTTTCTTTAAGTTCCTCCTCTTCTTCAACCCAATCATGGCTGGCTGGAATACACAGCTTTTCCACCACCATCTGTGCCACATCTTTGGAACATCCCAAAAACCCTTGTTTGCTCTCATCAGTGGCTTGCCAATTCTTACCTTCGTTCACACCCACTTGAAAGATTGACAGATCAACTTCAATTCCTTCAGTACTTTGTTCATTTGGATTGAATGGTAGACCAATGAGACAATTTTTCAAACTGGTTTTCCCTGCTCGATCCTGACCAAGAAGCAACACTCGAGCGCGATAAACATTGACGGCTCCATTTCTAAGAGCACGTTGATAAACAAACTGGGCTCTTTCTCCTCGTGCCTCTATTTCTGTAGGAACTTAAAGGAATGCAATGTACTGTCTTAAAGGTTGTGTCTACCAAAACATTGCAATCATTATGTTAGCAGTCACACACTATGCATGTTAGATACATGTATCAAATCAGTAAAATCCCCTTAGCTTGCTTGAATCTCTGCAAAGCACAGTCGGTACAGTATGTGACTGGCCTTAGAGGTCATGGCTTGAAAACATTTTGCCATTGACATGTGATATTACAGTATTGTCATACTGCAGCTGTACACTAATTTTGGGTGTCAAACAAAAAATTCCACAATTATTTAGTTTTTCAACACTATACTGTTACAAAATCTGCCATTGACATCACAAACTTCGCTCTCTTCTGTGCTTATTAGTTGGGATTGATTAATGAGGGGTACTACAATTAAAGGAGACATACTCCACACTTTAAATTCCACAGAGGTTGACATCTCTGCAATCTGCATCATCAGGAGATAGCTCAATTGTCATGGCTTAAAATTTGTATATCAGACTAGGTAAAAATCATAAGGGAAGAAGCATTTAAAACAAGAACTTCAGGTGATTCCAAAAGAAAAATGTAATACTTTGCCTGACTCAAACCTGACTCATCACTCAAAGTTCATTCGTGACGATATGAGCAAACTAAGTACGTACGCATGTACTGGAGTTGTACTGTATATGTTGTAGTTAATTTCTTATTTTAGGTATTTATTGTTTTTCTTTTGTTTTTAGGTATGGTAATAATATGCTGAAGAAGTTGAAACAAAAGAAAAATAAAAATTACCTGAGATAAAAAATTAACTACAACACATTAATTCTAGTGTCCATTAACATTTTACCCTTGAACCTGTCATTGAAGTGTTAATTATTGTTAAGTTTCAATGCTTTTCTCCTTTAACAAAGTTGAAAGACAACAATTCAAATTAAAGCTCAGAGTTGTTCAATAATGCACATAAACCTAATGCCAGGGGGGTGGGGGGTGGGGTTTACTCCCTATAATGGCCTATATGGGGACTGAGGCTCTGCCCAAAAGGGGTACCTTTTTCAGGCTTCAGGTATATGAAAGGGTTAGGGATTTTACTCATTGAAGTATACCAAAGGGGAGTGAAATCTGTCATTTGGGTCTGTGAAAGGGCTCAAAGTGCTAAATGGTTTAAAAAAGTCGAGAAAACATTCCAATTCTGTGATTGATTCCTATTTAAACGACAGTGCAGCAGCAGTTAAAAGAGATGCAAAGTTCTAAACAAGGTATGTGAAAGGGGTACCATTTGTCAATAGAAGGTATACGAAAGGGGTACCTTTTTCATGAAAAATGGTATGAAAAAGGGTAAGGGACTGGTCCTCCATCAGGGCGGAGCCTCCCTGTGTAAAAATTTGTTGAGTACCCTCCCTCCCCCCGACCTATTGAGCTTCATATTTTGGTATCATTATTAAAATAATACCTCTGCTCACCTGCAATGTCAGTTTTTACAAATGTTCCTTGTTTTTTTAACTTCAGAATGCATCTTATTGCTTCAGGTAAGTGCGCAAGTTTGTTACCACTCAAGTACAGCATTTGAAGCTTGTTCAACTTCTGTAAACTGCTTGGTAAATCTGCCAACTGGTTGTTACTCACATTCAGGTTCCTCAGCTCCTTCATGTCACCAATCTCAGAAGGTAGTTCCCTTAGCTTGTTTTTATCCAAGTAAAGCCCTTCAAACTTGTTCAGCTTCTGTATACTGGTAGGTAAGCAAACCAACTGATTGTTACTCGCATTCAGCCCCCTCAGCTCCTTCAGGCCGCCAATCTCAGATAGTGTTGTTAGTTTGTTGCCAAACAAGTCCAGCTTCTCAAGCTTGTTTAGCTTCTTTATACTGGTAGGCAAACCAACCAACTGGTTGTTACTCAAAGCCAGCACCCTCAGTTCCGTTAGGTCACCAATGTCAGCAGGTAGTTCGGTCAGCTTATTACCGCACAAATAAAGTGCTTCAAGATGTTTTAGCTTCTGTATACTGGGTGGTACACCTGCTAATTTGTTGTAACTCACACTCAGCCACCACAGCTCTTTCAGGTGGCCAATCTCAGAACAAAGATCTCTCAGTTTGTTACCATACAAGTTCAGCTTTTCAAGCTTGTTCAGCTTTCGTATGCTGCTAGGTAAACCAACCAACTGATTGTGTTTCACAGACAGCTCCCTCAGCTCCTTCAAGTCACCAATCTCAGCAGGTAGTTTGGTTAATTGGTTATGCTTTAAATCAAGCTTTGTAAGATTTTTCAGCTTGTTAATACTTGTTGGTAGTTTGATCAGGTTATTTTTATCCAGCCTAAGTTTCTCCAATTTACTCAGTTCAGTAACTGCATCAGGAACACTGGATAGTCCTCTGCCATTCAGATCCAAAATTGTGACTCCACCTTCATATTTAATATAAGCTTTCAGATTTCTACTAGAATAATGCTCCATGTTTAAAATTTTTGAGACAGTCTTGCTTTTAATAATGACCTAAAACTAAAATGAACAAAAACAGCTATTAGCAAATTAAACAGTATATTCAGGTAAAATAATCTCTGTTCTAAAAAGGTTAAATTCTTTTAAGCCAGCTATGTGACACTGACAAAATCTGGAAGATGTTTCCTATTATTTTATGACTGGAGACGTCAATCACAAAATAGCAGAAAATAGCAGCAGTTTTGGCAGTGTTTTGAAATTGTGTTGAGACTTTCTTCCAATTTGGCAACCAAATAGTAATTGGTGTTAGTGCGTTTCACCCGTTTAATGGAAAGCCGTAAGTGATGTTTCCCCATCAGAGGTCACATTTTTATCCACAGTTCAAAATATGAGTCATTTCATAATTATTTCCATTCATACTGCAGACTGTTCTACATGTAGCCCTTTGTTACACTTGCTCCTACATTTACATGTATGTAGTTGCATGACCTCACCAAAAGACAAATAAAAAATATTTTTGAAACAGCAAATGGGTGTGAGAATGCTTTGGTGGAAGGAGAAGACCTTGTTTGCCTGCACCTTACTTTGAGTACGGTGTGACCGGGAAAACAGTAAACACTTGAAATAATCTCAGGAATGTTTATTGTGTTATGACCAATCACTGCAAAGATCAGGGTGTGTGAACTGGCCACACAACCACAAACTAATGATTAAGGTTCTTGCTTGCAGCTTAGTTTTCTCACGCCTGATTCGTTTTTTTTATTGCAACAAAATAACATTCCAGAAATATTTTTGGTGTTCATGGTTTTCCCGATTTGACTGTAACAAGCAGCAAGCGGTGGTACAAAATTAATGGTCCAACTCAGTAAATCAACACCATCCCCTGATGATCAGACCTGCAGTGTGCGGTCGAAACAACGCGATAAATATCAAAGATACTATTGTGAGAGAAACAATAAACTAAACCCTTTAAATACACATTACCCAGGATGATTGATATCGTTCATGACAAGCAGCAGCAAATAGAAAGTCAACTTAAGAAGGTAATTGACAATTGACAAAAACAAGAGTCAAGGGAACATTTGGAGGAAAGACTTTGTGAAATAAAAAATTTTACACTTGAACAGGGGATAAATGTGGATAAATATAAGTCTTATGCACATGTCATCAGCTTGCCCTGGGGGTAGACCCCTGGGCCAACCAGGGGGATTGTAAAATGGGTAGAGCAAAGTTGAGGATTTCCCCTAGGGGTGGGGGAATTTAATAAGACAAAGTCCCCTGGGTCAAGTGCCTCTCAACGAAAAATCCCCCTGATAAACCTCATATAACTGGGATTCACTTGATGGAGGGGGCATTTTTGTTATATTTGGGGGTGAAATTTTACTCATTTCTGCTAGGCTTGGAAAAGCAATATAATATCTTTACTGAACAAAAATCACGACAATGAAAGAACAACTGAAGACAGATTCACTGAGGGTAGGAGAGACTGATAGTTTTTCCATAGACTACTTAAGATAACTTATAGACTTAAGTGTTTCATGAGAATCTTTTTGAGATTCGGTGTGGCCGGATTGTAGGTATTGTAGGTATTAGTAACAAAGGGTAAAATCTCTTTTGTTTGTTTTGTTTTGTTACGAAGAGCATCGTCTCCGTCCATGAACTTAACTTCAGTCATTATTTCTTGAATGAGCTTACAGGGTAGCCTCATTCAAGGTCTTGTTTGCTTTGTTCAAAGTTTTCTCTAGTTATAATTAGTTCTTAAAAGACGTAATGTTTCTCCTTTTATAAAATCCTTTTTGCGATATAAATCCCTGTGGTTACCATCCGCAATTTTACAAAATTTGCAATTCCCCAACCCTTGGAACTAAAACAATGTCGTGAATTTTCCCCTCCCCAGGGGCAGAGAATCCAATCTCTCCCCCTGTATTTCCACCCCTGGGGCATTATGTGCTGTTCAAAAGGAAAGAAAATAAACTACACAGCTTATAAAAAGGAAACTAAGATTGGCTTCAGTTATAATATGGTTTAACAACTCTTTAATGTAATGCTAATTCCTAGTCTTAAAATTTCAACCCCTCACATTTCGTACATTTTCAAAATCGACCCACAAAATAAAGCTTTTACTCCACACCAAAATCCCCACCCCTCCCTGGGGCGTAATGAACGATCGATCTTTTTGAGCCCCAAGCGTGTCAATGATGCTCTATGAACTTCTACTACTAGGCAGACCACGGCAGCGGTCACGGCAATGTAAAAATCTTTGTGCTTTGTACAATGAACAGGAAAGAACTTTTAAAACTACAAAAACTTGCCTCGTAGCTATGGCGGTGATGCTATTTTAGGATTTGTACCAGTTTAGGGATTTTCCAAGTCACCAATGGCACTTTTCGTCCACATTCCTCCTTTTTTGTTACTAGCAAACAGCTCCTGCTACACTTTTTCCGAGGTTTTCCCTAGTTCAATTCAAAAAAGAGTCGTACGTGCTGAAGTGACGGAAGCCAAGACGGAAGCTGAAGTAGCTGTACAATCTTAGGCTCATTCTCGTCCCCAGAGCCACTCGGCTTAATTTGTAACCGACCACGTGACCAAAAAACGACGGGACATCCCTGTGGGATATCCATCCAGCGGCCCATCCAGCCGTAGGCCCGTGGCCTGTTCCAAGCGTTCAGATAGTATTCAGATAGTGGAGAGCGGTGCGAAGTAAAGAAAGCGATGAAAAGTAGAGGGGGATTCGCTTTTATTTTTTCGCACTCCTTTTTACTTCGCAACGCTCCCCACTATCTGAACGCCTGGAACAGGCTAATCCAGCAGGGTCCGAGCAGGGCTGAAAAATGACTGCGCACTTACCATGGTATGCGGCGATAAACGCAGGCTCAGGCGCACGCTCCTTCAAAAGGGGTCAGCCATCAGCGGTAGCCCCTTTCTTCGCTCATGAAATTTACACAAGGTAGAACTGTTTTCTGTTTTTCTTAGATGATATTTCAAGCTGGAAATGTTCATGAAAGTGCAAGTCTCTTCAATTTCAAAGAAAAAACAAATTGATACAAATGAGGGTAGGATTGGAACCCACGACACAGATGGTCTAGTACACTACGCTAACCACTAGACCACTGAGGATTTGCTGGATGGAAGTGAAATAATTTTAGTACATATGGCATCAACCCCAACCCCCAAAAAAGAACCTAACCAGTTTCGAAGAACCCTAATCAGTAAAGGCAGTGATTAACCCTAATCAGTAAAGGCAGTGATTAACCCTAATCAGTAAAGGCAGTGATTAACCCTAATCAGTAGAGGCAGTGCTTAATCCTAATCAGTAGAGGCAGTGCTTAATCCTAATCAGTAGAGGCAGTGCTTAACCCTAATCAGCAAAAGCAGTGCTTAACCCTAGTCAGTAACGGCAGTGCTTAACCCTAATCTGTAAAGGCAGTGCTTAATCCTAATCAGTAAAGGCAGTGCTTAACCCTAATCAGTAAAGGCAGTGATTAACCCTAATCAGTAGAGGCAGTGATTAACCCTAATCAGTAAAGGCAGTGATTAACCCTAATCAGTAAAGGCAGTGATTAACCCTAATCAGTAAAGGCAGTGATTAACCCTAATCAGTAAAGGCAGTGATTAACCCTAATCAGTAGAGGCAGTGCTTAATCCTAATCAGTAGAGGCAGTGCTTAATCCTAATCAGTAGAGGCAGTGCTTAACCCTAATCAGCAAAAGCAGTGCTTAACCCTAGTCAGTAACGGCAGTGCTTAACCCTAATCTGTAAAGGCAGTGCTTAATCCTAATTAGTAAAGGCAGTGCTTAACCCTAATCAGCAAAAGCAGTGCTTAACCCTAGTCAGTAACGGCAGTGCTTAACCCTAATCAGCAAAAGCAGTGCTTAACCCTAGTCAGTAACGGCAGTGCTTAACCCTAATCTGTAAAGGCAGTGCTTAATCCTAATCAGTAAAGGCAGTGCTTAATCCTAATCTGTAAAGGCAGTGCTTAATCCTAATCTGTAAAGGCAGTGCTTAATCCTAATCAGTAAAGGCAGTGCTTAATCCTAATCTGTAAAGGCAGTGCTTAATCCTAATCAGTAAAGGCAGTGCTTAATCCTAATCTGTAAAGGCAGTGCTTAATCCTAATCAGTAACGGCAGTGCTTAACCCTAATCTGTAAAGGCAGTGCTTAATCCTAATCAGTAAAGGCAGTGCTTAATCCTAATCTGTAAAGGCAGTGCTTAATCCTAATCTGTAAAGGTAGTGCTTGACCCTAATCAGTAGAGGCAGTGCTTAATCCTAATCTGTAAAGGCAGTGCTTAATCCTAATCTGTAAAGGTAGTGCTTGACCCTAATCAGTAGAGGCAGTGCTTAATCCTAATCAGTAAAGGCAGTGCTTAATCCTAATCTGTAAAGGTAGTGCTTGACCCTAATCAGTAGAGGCAGTGCTTAATCCTAATCAGTAGAGGCAGTGCTTAATCCTAATCTGTAAAGGCAGTGCTTAATCCTAATCTGTAAAGGTAGTGCTTGACCCTAATCAGTAGAGGCAGTGCTTAATCCTAATCTGTAAAGGCAGTGCTTAATCCTAATCTATAAAGGCAGTGCTTGACCCTAATCAGTAGAGGCAGTGCTAAACCCTAATCTGTAAAAGGCAGTGCTTAACCCTAATAAGTAAAGGGGAAAACTACGTTGTGTAAATTTCCTGAGGGGTCCGAAGGGGATACGGTCGATGGGATCTAATGATAACCTTCAAGCCTCGAAAACGTGGTCTTTTCGACTATCAAATGTCTAAACAGCCTTTAAAAAATGGAGTATCGATGTTAATTTAAGACAAGGACATCACATCATACCAATTGCTATTAATAATACAAGATCATGTGCTTGCAAATTAAAATACTTACTTCTTTGACTAGTGAATCCGGATTTTTTTTTTTACTTTTCGAAACAAATGGGTCGGTCGGGCTATTAGGATGCCCCTAGAGACCTTAAGCAGAGGAGCTTCTATCTGGACCTTTAGATTCGTGATCGAGAACGACAACGAGTACGAAATTTGACTTTTACCTTTTTCGCGGATACTCAAAAAAGCTAAAAAAAACCTGAATAGACATCCCGGAAAGCTTCGAGGCGCTTATTTCACCAGAAAAGTTAGCACTGTTATTTTCAATGAAGGAGGTTAAGCCATCTCCTAAGCGCAAATGCAAGAAAAAAAATTCTAACATTTGATAAGTTGTTTCCACCACTACGACATTCTTGCTAAAACTCGAAGTAGAATGACGACGACTATCACGTGTTCCCGCCCAAGTGGCGCTGGTTCACGCGCAAGCACTACTTAGTATTGAGAGTACTCGTCTTAGAATCTAAATGTCTCTAATGTACCACACTTCCAAGTTCCAAAATTTTTTATTCTACAAAGAAACTATTGCAGTTGCTGACAATGTTTAAATAGGGCTAGGTGAGCGGCTCTGTATTGCCCGCTCTTCTTCTTTATCACTTTACTCCGCAGCAGCTGCGGCCGGCGCGATGCCGACCTGGGGCCTGTTTCTCGAAAGTCCCGATCATTAACGGGCCCGGTAAGCTGTTACCGTTTACATTAAAGATTGAGGTTTCAATGGTTTTGCATCCAACATGATAAAACTATCAGTTAATGAAACAAAATGGAGTAGTTTGTTAGCCAGGACCCGCGCTCTTACTCTTTATATATTTCGAATTAAATATTTGATTTCGGGCCCGAAAAGTTACCGGGACTTTCGAGAAACGGGCCCCTGGCCGTGAGGGGGATGGCTAGCATGGCCCGTGAACGTGATCGTTCCCGTTCTCTTTCTCGCCTGCTTTTACGATGAATATAATGGCTTCGTTCAACACGGCTGCTGCGTTCTCGGCGCTCGGGGGAACTTGACTTTGATCGTGAGTGCGAACGGCGGCGTCGACGCCTTAAAAAAACAGACATTTCATAGATTAGCATCTTATGCCGAAGTCCTACAATATAATGGTTAGCTTTCCAAGTATCAGCTGGAAGGTGTTTTCATATCTAGAAGCCGAAACCGATTCCTGCCTTCATCAAACCTTAACAGACCATTTGAAGGCCTTAGTATTTTCACAGGAGAGATTTTTAAAAGTGTTACTGAAATAAACATCGTTTTGAAATATACAAGTACCACAAATAAATCATTTTAACTATCCCAAACTCATTCTCTTCTGCCAATTTAACAAATAAAAGGGTGAAGAAAGGGTAACTTATTTGGACAAACATCTACCGAATTTTTTAAATTGAAGACGTGATTGCAAATTAACCTGATAAAAAAATTGCGGGACTTCAACGGGATTCGAACCCATGGCAGGGTCGTAACATGGTATATCCGGGACCCACTGATCCCTATTTTCTTGTGGTAATTTTGATCCCTGAGCGCTGATGAAAAACTTGATCCCATCCATGTTTTTACACAAAATTTCAACTCAGAAAACTTCGTTTATCTCCACCTATAGAATATAGAACACGTTCAAATGGGCTGATGAGAAAAACATTAACTCTAAGTTTTAGTTGAAGTTGTAAGTTCTATCAGAGCTTTAAAGGTAAAGATGAGTTAAACCTCTGTGTATTATTGTTAATCCATACCTTAAAAGTAGGTCACTTCCCTTAACGTATCGCACGTCTTGTAAGATCTTGAGGCGGAAATTTGAGCCTTTCATAGGTAACGTTCATCAAGAGTATTTGCAAAGGTTTATCATTAGTGTTGCTCATGATCATACGAGCAAGGCAGGTTTATAAGCCAATCACAACAAAGCATAAGATTCAAACTTCGAATAAATCAGTACGATTTTAGCCAAACAGCAATAACAGTGGTTGGTGCCCGGTTGAATTAACAGCACTGTGTGGTACTTCTGAACTAAGGTCTTCCTCTAGCTTTCCAATTCCTGTACAGTACGAATATCTGATTGCCCGGACAATTTGTCCAGTTAATAAATGTCCGATCTGTGGGGGTCACAGACGTTTTATGTCCAAAGAGACTCTTGCAACCAAATATTTCACGTCGGCCGTTGAATCTACAGGCAGCTGACATACCTTTTGACAGCGAGATCTTTTTCTTCCTTCTGGCTTACAGGCGTTATGGGTCTACAGTAATGTAATATTAATAAAGTGTAATCGTTTGTCCCACGATATAGTCACTTTTAAGTCATTGAAATGACTTAGATCTCGACGTTTCAACTGCGTACTGCGAGTGTTTATCAGGAATAACAACACTTTGAACTTACATGACTCCAAGCTCGGTTCTGATTGGTCGGTTCATAACTGCTGAGATTGGGGAATTTTGAATGACTGTGGCCTCACTGGTCCGCTGTCTTACGGATCTCCTACTGCTGTGTTTCTTGGTTAAGGGCAACCAAGCTTCTGGAATTTCTTTTCCGCCATCCCTTTTGATGTTGTTAGCGTGTAGATCAATGACCAATAGCAAACCTCCTGCTTTACATGAAGTAGAAAAATTGAATGATGCAGGCCACAGGTTCTACATTTCAACAGCTTTTCTGGTTGTAGGTCTCCCAGACCGACTCCTTCTAGGTTCGAATCTATAAAGAAATCCGTATTATTCCAGCTTTGTCTAGCCGTGAGCATGAATCTGTCCTTGGAAAACATATATTTTTTAATTCTTATTTCTCGCTAGCAAGTTTTCGTTTTGGAAAATGCTGAAGGTAAATTAATTTTATCCATAATTCTGCGAATCGTGTTCGCGTGGATGAGCGCTTTCACGATCAAGGCAATGTGATAATTCGGTTTGACTAGGTTAGTTTGTCGTCTTGCAATTTGGTTGAATATACTTCTCTGTTTTGTAGAAAATGTTCTCTTTCGAATCGAATTGAAGGCTTTCAGGTAGTGTTTTACAGTGAGATGTAAGAAGATAAAATTGCCGCTTACAGTCATTGATTGCAGACAAAAAAAGCAAGCTCATGAGTCTCCAAAAAACAAATCTGATCGATTTTTATCTTCAGAATCAGATTTTGAGTATAGAGAGGTATCTCACCCGTGTTTTAAAAAAGAAGACGGTCGGTTTTCTTTTTTCTGGCTGAATGTCAAATGAATGTCGGATTGTTTTGATCAGTCGTCATGAAACTTTGCAAACAGTTTTACCTCGGTGACCTTAACAATATGTGGTATATTCATTGTTGAAATATTAGTCACGTGACCTGCAAATGATCGTTAACGTTCAAAGTTTTCAAATTAAAACGGGGGCAAGGAAATGAAAGAGCAGCAAATACTCTTAAGCACCAGTGTTTTTCCCATGGCCTGGATATTATGAAATAGCCCTGCATGTATGCCTAAGTGGAGCAAGGATTACGAAATAAGGAAAAACAGGTCACGTGACTTATAAAATACTTTAATAACTCTTAATAAAAATGCTTTAATCCACCTTGCAAGGCTAACTGACAATTCAGACAGTCTCGCTGACAATTTGATGACAAGTATTTTTAGGCTGAAGCTTAACAACCTTGCCCCGTTTGAGAAAACAGATTTTGTGACGTCATGGTCTAAGGGATGTCACGTGATGCTTGGGATGAATTTTCCAAAACTATTTTAGTGAGACATGTCTTATCATATCTTTGTGGAACCCTTTACTTGGATCCTTCTGTGTCATTAAAGAGGATCTTTGCATTCTCTGTAGGGGGTCTTTTTAGCCTTTCAACCCATGCCTTAACTTGCCTGAGAAAGCTGCCCCTCTGGCTTTTGAGTGAAACCAAAATTGAAAACCATTATTTTGTCCAGGAATGTGGTCAACATCGGTGATAAAATTTCTCACGGCAAGTGTAATTTCACGCCTGTTTACCGACAGCGCGTTAAAATTGTCGACGATTTAAGCACGAAAAAGACTACGATAGAGAATTTTTCTGCTCAAATTCATTTTCGTTACATTTGGAAAGGATTAATATGCCTCTTTCCAAGTTCAATTTCAATGGAAGAGTAGTTTGAAAATTTTACTCGCTTATCCGCTTATCATAATTTCGTGCAGGATGTCTGTTTATCGGGAAAAAACAAGAAGCTAGCTTTCGTAGACAAAAAAATCGATCAAAAAAGGAGCTGAATGGAAACTTTGACCTCTCGAAAAGTTTTCTGCGATGTATTTTTGTGGAAACAGGCACCTTGAAGAAAAGAGTCTGAGGTTGTTTTCTTTTCTGTAATGGCGGCCGTTAGCTTTTGAGTTAGCTTTTCTGGAGGAATTGACAACCTTACGATTAAATTTGCCTAGTCTCTGTACGGCGTCTTTCCAGGCCTTCTCGGTCAATGCATTTCAGTGACGTATTCGGGACGAACGGCCGGGAGACAAAAAAAAGGCTTCTCAGACCACGTGACCCGAAACGCATCGGCCGCGCATAATAATGAGGCCTAGGGACTAGGCAACGATTAAATAACTACAAAGCCTGTTAATATAGTTACGTAAATTTCACGATTGTTAACTACAAAGTATAAAGCCTGTCAAACGCAGTTATTAATTTTGCTTTTCACGATTAACTGTTTGACAAAATTATTAATCGTAAATGACATCCTTTACGATTAATAACTACAAAGTACTGCTCTTTACGATTAATGCTACAAAGCCCGCCTTTTGTAGTTATTAACCTGGTAAATTTCACTACAAAAAAATACAAACACTACAAAAAAAATAGCGACACCGGTTTTTAGTGGAAGTGCCGTAATCAAAGTCTCCACGGGTAATTGAAAAAATCGACAAGACGTCAGATAAATCATTTACAATCAGTCCATTGACAGATAGACAAGTAACATTATTAGTGAAAATATTATTAATAAGGGAGGTGGTGATAGATGTTATACGGGTGGGCTTTGTAGTCATGTTGTAAAGTAGGTGAGAAAACATAAGCTCGACAAATTCTCCTGTGATGGCATGTTGCTCATGCCGTAAAAGATCTAAATTAAAATCGCCCATGACATAACAGATCTTATTCTCTGTAGTAGTAGTAGACAATAATTTTCGCAATGAATTCAAAAAGTCAGTTACATTTTCATCAGGCGGTCGATAAATAGTGCCAACTATTACATTTTTTAATATATTAAAATAGGGATGTATTGCGAATATGTATATCGTGCTTGTTACAACTTTGAATCAAAACAAGCGAACTCGATTACGCCATTAACGCCCAAATAATAAAATACGGCAACTAATCTCACAGAAAATGGAGGATTAGAGTTCAAAGGGGTAACGAAAAGATTCAAGCAGAAAAAAATTGCGTTATGTTTGCGCGCTCAGGGAAATGAATCGCGCCGGCAACGCAAAAAAGCAATCTCGACCCAGAGCTCTTCTGCGCATGTAGAGGAGAGAGATCGAGACGCGCGCATTCCCAAACCCCTAAGCACTGGGGTCGAGAATGCGCAAAAAGGCTTCATCTACCAAATATGGCAGCCCTTGCCAAATTTGGATTTATTCTTAACCGGGACACCGATGACTGGAAAGAACGCGGATACCAAGGCATTAGGCATCCCATAATACCTCTCATAGAGGAGATTTCATTCCGTCAGAAGAAAAGAAAATGGCGAGACCACCAAACTGCTCTCTTTTCGTGAAAAACTTACATCGCGAGACAAGGTTAGACCAGTTAAAGCATTTTATTCAGTTTTTGCTCGCTTTTTATCTAATTTGCGACCGGAATTCTCTTGTCAGATCCGAAGATCTTAGACGCCTGTTCGCCAGATATGGCCGAATTACCGACGTGTACATTCCGTTGGACTACTACACAGGAGAATCCCGAGGCTTTGCTTATGTACAATATCCTTGTTGTTGTGGTTTCTTTTAGTCTAAGTCTGTAAAGGTTTGGCACTAATTAAGTAAACAGCGCGTTCATGTTAGAGAAGTTGAGCACTAAGCGCGAGAATTTTTCTTGAAGAGCGCAATAAATTTATTTAGTATATACACACTCAGTGATCTTGGTGATTTAAGCAATCTGATTGGTTCGCTATCTCGGACTATTCAACAATATTCACCTCCTAGCGAGTGGATAATGTGTGAGCTCGGTGTTTTTCACATTTTTTAGAGAACGATCTTTTAAAAGTCGACAAAATCCTAGGGCTGACTTTTTTTAAGGCAAGTACAGTCTTGGAAGGATTCAATACGCGATATTATACGGCGTTTTTCAATTTACTGGAGCTGAGTTTTGTGCTCCATGGATTGTTTACAACTCCCGTGCATTCGCGTATAAGAAGCCGTTTCGTGAACTCAGCGTTTTCTAACAAGAAAATTTGGGCTCAAAAATCGAAGTTCATTTATGACAAACAAATTTAAAAGGAAATGTTTGCAGAAATTCTACGTTTCAAGTAAACAGGAAAAAGAATGATACAGGAAGACGACGTCTTACCTCGAGCAACCGAGCCACCATTTTTGTCAGCACTTCACGCGAAGAAGGACACAACAAACCCTTTTGGTTATAAACTTGGCGTGTCAACAGAAAACAACAAAGCTCTACTTTTCTTCTCAGGTAAGGAAACAGTTCAAACTTTTAGCGTTTCCATTTAAGCCATTAAGCTGTTGTTTGCGAAATGATAAACTTGTGAATTGCCATGTTTGAAAATTCTGCAAAGATCTATTTTTAACCTTACGCGTGATTTGATCTGTCAATCAAATTGTACTTTTAAATGGTTTCCTCTCTGATTTTGTTGAGATCACTTCGTGTGTATATACTAAAACAATTATTCTTTTCAATCTCGGTGAATAGTGGCTTTAAGAATATTTACCTCGCCGCTTTCGCGGCTCGGTAAATATTTTGCCACTATTCACCTTGATTTCAAAGAATAATTGTTAAATAGAGGATATTACACGGGGGCACGAAGATATGAATTTTATTTTCGAGTGGCAAAACAATATTTTACGAACGAGCGCAGCCACGAGAAAATAAAATTCATATCTTCAAGCCGCCGTGTAATGTTCTTTTTATTATATGGACAAAAACATCGATAAAATAATCTAGGGAAATTACCGAAATTACGTCATCGATAAACTCACGTGTGAGATTATGGAAAATAAACCACTCGGGTCCCGGATGTAGTTTTTATGAATTTTACGAGTGGTATATTTTCCAGTGAAACACTCTTGTCTATATAATAAATATATATATATACGTTTAAAGGGTCGAGGGCGCAGAACCGTGTTTTAAACTTCGCGGGCAGTGAGGTGAAAGAATGTGCGATTTTTTTCAGTCTTTTCAGTTGTTTGCTGTCCCTTTTTAATAATATTATATTAATCCAAAAATTCAAATCTCATCGGAAAGAAGTAATCGGGAATGTTGAGATTTGCAGCGCTTGAAAGGTATTGTTTCACGTTAGTCGTTGATCGCAAGAAACGATAAAAAATAACAATACCTATTGTTCTCGAATTCAGGTCGCTTTCCTTGATACGGCTATTTATCTGTTGCTCTAGGTTAAGTCGTTTCCTACGAAGTGAAAAGGTCCAACAAGCTAACATGGCGAAGTCGTTGCTCGCAAACACGCGTCGTCGGGAGATGAATGAACCTTTCCTAAGAATGGATGAGCGCCGTTTGAGGAAAACGGAGAGTCTTTTGAGAGTAGCCTCTATTGAGCGAACTGAGCTTCTTGTCTCCAGAGCACTCGCTTTTTTTGGACTATTATCAGATCGAAGTCTAGCTTAACAAAGAACATTAGCCCTATTTATACTAAAGGACGTCTAAGACGACTTAGACGTCTAGTATAAATACGGGAAATAAGGCAGACGCATTAAACGTCAGACCAATAAAACTACGTCTGAAGTTAAGTGTGTCCGATCGACGCACTAAACAGATGAATTAGTCGTCTCAGACGTTTAAGACGTCTAGTATAGAAGCGGACGCACTTAACCACGCACTTGACAGTCAGACGTCTAATGCGTCTGGACGTCTAAGACGTCTTCTAGTATAAATACGACCATTGATGGTTTATTTATCTTTTGTTATTTCATAGTACCATGGCATAAGCCGTTTTGTTACCGTTAAGCACTGAAATTCCTGCATTAGCCCTCTGTTACATCTACCAAGAAGAATTATATTGTGAGAATTCTCTACATCATTCCGTTGATTTAACAAATCGTTATGTTTTTTGCAATAGGAAATGAACGAAATAATTTAGTAACAACCTAGCACAACAAAACTCAGTAAATAAGGAAGTTGTCATTGAAACACTTTTACATTTGCAATATTAAAAAATGTGGCCTTATGCGCCTACTGGCTTGATGAGACTTGATGACGATGAATATTCAAACACATTCATCTTATAAGAAATGTCCCTCAAGACGAACTTCACACATTCCCAAATCACACCTCTTTAGTAAAAATATTTCCATATGAACGTAAGCATCTTAGAAACGCATTTAAGATTTCCTTGAAAATTTCATTTCACTAAGAAAATTCAGTTAAAGCATTTGAATGATTAAACAGTTTCTCTGTGTTTCCCTCTGTGTTTCCATTGTCTGCATGTTCCGTTTTTGTTTCATTGATAGATCTATGGACAACAACCATCATCGACATCATCTCCTCGTGACAAGAAGAAAAAAGCAGAATGAACTTCGAAAAAGCAAACTTCTGTAGACGATGTCAAAAATAAAACCTCTATCCTTAACAGAATAACCATTGACCCTATCACTGTCTCTTTAATTTGAACATTTCAGTAGAAACAAATTACGTTTTAGTTTGATGATTTGTTTAAAATACACGAAGCTTTCCGCAGAGGTCTTATTTGGAAAAATGCGTCTCAAATACAATTTCACCAGTTGTACAATTTACTGCGAGATGTCTGTTATAAAAAATTAACATGTACATGAGTTGCTGTCTCGGCAGTACTCCTCTCTATTTACTGAAAAAATCTCGACATCGTCTGCCATATTGAATTCAAGAACGCGTTCCCCCAAATTAAAGGTGAACGAAAATTTGAACAGCGATTGGCTCGTGGTTTGTTTTGGTCGAGGTTATCAAATTTGATAACGATCCCGGACTGACAAGTGAAATAGAATGATAAGAAGTATAAAATTACATTAAAAGGATTTGAATATTGACATTTTTGAGACGATTTACCATTTTCTTGACATAAGCTTAAGCTTACTTCTTACTTCTTCTTCTTACTTCAGTTGGCTTCGTGGCTTTTTTAATTTTACCTCGCTGTTAGTGCGACCAGCTCTTCCCACAGTTTTGTTAATTGAAAGCGGTATCCCTTTAGCTTACCCGTTATGTTTGAGCTTTTAAATCTTGCAGTTTTCTCTGATTTTTATAGTTTTGCTGCGACTCAGCCGCAATTTACTGATGTTTGTTTGTGTTTTTGCCAAAAACACAAACATGTAGAGTTCATTCTAGCTACCAAGTTGTACCAAGCTAATTCCAAAGCCAGTTAAAACTTCTCGAGTGAAGACAAGTTTCAAAGAAAAGTTTTAAAAGCAAACCTCAAAAGTACAAAATACCCAAAATTAGACCAGCCACAGAAAAAGTCGAAGTTATGTTCAAGGTAGAAGCTATACAAGCTAAATCTAACACTAAACAGCAGTCAAGGCAAGGACAAGTGTCAAAGAAAAGCATCTAAGCACACAGTAACAAAATGTGAAGCCAGTAGCTGTAACTGTATATCACAGTTTCAATGTAACCAGGTATACCAATTTCTTGTACCCATAACAAAAGTAGGGATGAAAAACGCTTTTCCATAGACTATAATTAAAACAATTTTTTTAACAGCATCACTCTCGGAGCAAAAAAAGAAACAAAATTGAAAGGTGACATTTCAGCTTACATCAACATTGAGATAACGGTGATACCGTCATCATTTCTGCAGTCTTTTATGTGTAGTGTAAATATAGAAGATGTGAATGTGTTTCCACAGGATTTCACTAAAAGGAATTAATTTTGCCAGGATATCAAGATCACTTTTCAATGAAAAGTGAGAGTGTAACTATAAACTAAAAGGTTGTGCTTGTAGATTGACAAGGTGATCGATGCTTGGCAGTTTTGAAGATGTCCCAAAAAGGAAGTTAATAAATTAAAGTCTTTTTTTATTTAGTAATACTTGAATGAGTTGATAAAGCAGGGGCATCAACGATCAAAAGATTTTGTCAGCAGAGTAAGCAATTATCAAGCTTTTGTTCTAGGCAAAGCTTGGTCGTAGGTAACCTGAGATCAGGCCCAATTCATAGTGGTTCTCATACATTTTCTCTAACGGCTATCGCTAAAATCTGTTTTCATTTCGCATTGCCCGACGGAATGTTATTACAAAACGAAACGAAAATTGAGCCTGATCTCAGGTTAGGTCGAAGGAAAGAAAATTAAGCCTTAACATACCATACTTTTAAAGACATACGTGGTGCCGAGGATGCCCATCACTACCTGGACGGAGTTATGCTTCTCGGAAGAGAACTAGAAGTTCAGTTTGCAGAGGGAGCCAGAAAAAGTAAGGCATAAGAATAAAATGTGCCGGTCGAAATTTAAATATGTGCCCTAACTATATACCACACACATTTTCTGTTGTTGAAAATAACGATCACTTAACATGAAACTTTTTTCTTCCTCTTATAGCACCAGCACAGATGCGTTGGAAAAGGTAAGGGGAGAGGCCGGCAGCAGTAGTAGGACAGATGAAGGCAACAGGGATACAATCTTATTCAGTGCTTGACAGACCAATTTTGACATGTTAGAATTTATTGAGTCAGCCATTTCTTATTTTTTGCAGTCGCCGCTCCCGTAGTCGGAGCCCAAGGTAAGGTGGACAATAATTTATTAATTTATTTAAGAATTATCCTTTATTGTTCATGTTATTTGTTTTGTAGCCTTGTGATCAATACATTCTGTACATTGTCAGCCTATATTAAAAAATATATATATATATTTCATTGGGCAGATAAGGTTCAATTTGCTCCACAGTTACTGCCAAAAATGATTCATTTGCAAAAAATGCAAAAAAATATTGTTATACAGTCAAACCAGGGCAAGCACACCCCCACGATCCCATTCATGAATGATTCCACAGTTGAATCCCTTACTATAGTTTTGCCGCAAGCAATATCAAATTCAATTTGCATTCCTGTAAACGCAATGAGCAGTTAATTTTTTTACGATAACCTCTCTGTATTCGGTCAGAATGAAAAATCTTTGTGTACGTAAAATATTATTGCTTTTCATCAAATTCAAGAAAACCGAGCTGGTAGAAATTTCGTAACTGCCTTGCATGTTAAATCACTGCTCAAAATTACGCATGCAGGAATGAAGAGATCCAACGGATTCAACTTTCGATCAATACCCACAACTCCCGATAATTCGAACCTTTATAGGGAACTAGAAAAGTTCGAGTGATCGAGGGTTAAATTATATAGAAAATGATCAGAATGGAAATGAAAATTGCTTCGAGTTGGCAGCAGGTTCTAGTTTTAGAGGGTTCGAGTTACCGGGAGTCGACTGTAAAGTAATTAATGGAATCTTGAGGGGTACGCTTGACCTGGCTTGACTGAATACGTTTTGTCAATGGAAAAAAAGTTTTCGTAATAAAACTCCACTAGTTGTTAAGTGCTTGAGAGTTCGGTGGATCAATGAAGATGACGTGAACTGCGGAAATATGATCATAACTAAATTGATAGAGCACTACCGCGCTAACGCAGAGGCCATGTGTTCTAATCCCGTTGAAGTCCAGCAATCTTTTTATCGGGTTAATTTGCGATCATGTCTTCATTTAAAAAAATACGGTGGATGTTTGACCAAATAAGTTACCTTTTCTTTACCCTTTTATTTGTTAAATTGGCAGCAGAGAATGAGTTTGGGATCGTTAAAGTGATTTATTTGTAGCACTTGTATATTTCAAAACTGTTTTTATTTCAGTAACACTTTTAAAAATCTCTCCCGTGAAAATACTAAGACCTTCAAATGGTCTGTTAAGGTTTGATGAAGGCAGGAATCGGTTTCGGCTTCTAGATACTAAATCACCTTTCAGCTCATACTTGGAAAGCTAACCATTATATTGTAGGACTTCTGCATAAGATGCTAATCTATGAAATGTTTGTTTTTTCACGATCAAGGTCAAGTTCCCCTGAACGCCGAGAACGCAGCAGCCGTGGTGAAAGGAGCTGTGATCGTCATCGTGAACGTAGGCAAGGAATAGGAGAGCTTTCACCATCACGTTCACGTGTATCGACGCCGAGCGTCGACGCCGCCGTTCGCTTTGATTGTTTTTTAAGGCGTCGACGCCGCCGTTCGCACTCACGGTCAAGGTCACGTTCCCCAAAACAAGGTCACGTTACCCCGAGCTCCGAGAATTCAGCAGCCGTGAAGAAAGAGAACGGAAAAGTGAGGAAAGGGAGCTTTCACCATCAAGTTCACGGGTCACGCTCGACCCCGAGCGTCGACGCCGCCGTTCGCAGTCAAGGTCAAGGTCACGTACACCCGAGCGCCGAGAACGCAGCAGCCGTGAAGAAAGAGAACGGGAAAGGGAGGAAAGGGAGCTTTCACCATTAAGTTCACGGGTCACGCTCGACGCCGCTGTTCGCACTCATGGTCAAGGTTACTACCTCTGAGCGCCAAGAACGCAGCAGCCATAAAGAAAGAGAACGGGAAAGGGAGGAAAGGGAGCTTTCACCCTCACGTTCACGGGTCACGCTCGAAGCCGCCGTTTTTGCGCACTTAATGTCAAGGTCACATACCCCCGAGCGCCGAGAACGTAGCAGCCGTGGTGAAAAAGCCGTGAAATTCATCATGAGAGCAGGCGATAAAGAGGGCGATCACGTTCAAGGGCCACGCTAGCCATCCCCATCACGGCCACGTTCGGCATCGCGCCAGCTGCTGAGTAAAGTGATAAAGAAGAAGAGCGGGCAATACAGAGCCGCTCACCAAACCCTAACTAGAATTTAAACATTGTCAACAACTGCAATAATTTCTTTGTAGAATAAAAAATTGTGGAACTTGCAAGTGTGGTACATTAGAGACATTTAGATTCTAAGACGAGTACTCTCAATACTAAGTAGTGCTTGCGCGTGAACCAGCGCCACTTGGGCGGGAACACGTGATAGTCGTCGTCATTCTACTTCGAGTTTTAGCGAGAATGTCCTAGTGGTGGAAACAACTTATCAAATGTTAGAAGTTTTGTTGTTGCATGTGCGCTTGGGAGAAGACTTAACCACCTTCATTGAAAATAACAGTGCTAACTTTTGTGGTGAAACAAGTGCATCGAAGCTTTCCGAGATGTCTATTTTTTGAGTATCCGCGAAAAAGGTAAAAGTCAAATCTCATATTCGTTGTCGTTCTCGACCACGAATCTAAAGGTCCAGATAGAAGCTCCTCTGCTATTTGATAATGATGAAAGCTGATAACGAACTTACAATAATTCGTATACCGTTATTATTTAATGAAAATATGTTTAAAAAACAAACCTAACTAAGAAAACAAAAGCAAAACGAAAAGAAAAAAAATAAGAAAAAAGAAACTTCCTTCGGCGGGAATCGAAACCTAGACAATTGACTTATATGGTCATCGCTATATCTCTGGATGTACTGAGCACTAAATTTAGGTAAACTACTCCAAGTCTGACTGAGGCAGTGATTATTTTGACGAGGAAGTGAAATTTTTTTGGAAAATGAAACGCTCTATCCCAGTTGTAACTGTAATAAAATGCATGCTGTGTACAGCTCTAAGAACTGTACTCTGAGATCGCGTAATCATCAACTGTACGGAGATATCAAAAGCGGATCGGCTAAGCAGCTATGAAAAATGTAATAACTTTCACGCGATTTTGATATCTTATAAAACGGACAACAAATTCAACAGGAATACGCGCAAACTGAATTAACTGTCCGTTATATAAGGTTCTTCTAAACTTACACATTTTACCTGTACTGTTCAAATACTGTACCTACCCGGCCTTCCTTTCAGCAAGAGACGGGTTTTAAAATGGCCTGGGTTTTCCTTCGTCGTCGAATCGCCCTCTGCTCTTTAAAGCGCCTGCCTGTAATTACGGAATATCACGTGATCGATTTCCGGAAAATTCATTGACTTAGAGGTAAAATCTCCTTGACATGTTGTCGAGAACAAAAGGCAGCTTTTTTGTCAGTCGGTAGCGTTAACGTTGTGGTTTTGTTGCCTCTATGAGAGATCGACAATTATTTTGTTCGAAATGATTAGTGATAGCGCCGCGCCGCGCGTGGGCGGAGCCCCATAGCTAAGGAAATAATCACGTGACCGTACACCGAGCGAGCGACCGTCCGTCCGCACCACAGGCATACCAATGTAAAATAACTCAATCGACAGGTATGGCAACCCAAATGCAACTCAAAGTTTTATTTGGAAGGATATCACATGGCCACCTGGACTTTTAGAAAGAAAAAACAGCAACAAAGTCGTGTCTTTTTCGGCGCTATTTTTTAACTGAGAAAGAGCTGGAGCGAGTTATTGACAACTAAGGAGACGAATTTCGTAAGAAGAAATTCAAAGCGGCGGTGAGCAAATGAGAAATGCTAGCGCCTAGAAAGGAGCGGCCAGCGAGGTGAAAATGAGCGGCAGTGCGGAAAAATAAAAGGGAACATGAATACAGGAAACAAAATATTGGGTAAGCACATACGACAATTCTTCCATAAAAATAATGTGTAACTAGGAAGTTTGACGTTTTAGTCGCACAAAAAGCGTTGTAGTCGTTCAAGACAACGGCAACGTGCAAATTTGTGTTTGCTAATTAGATCTATTAGTCTTGAAGCCATTCTCATTGTCGTCCCTGTTTAGGGGCCGACCATTTAACTCTTGAAGGGGGGGGGGGGGGGGCGGGGTTGGGCGTGGGTGATTTCTGGTCATCAATAATTTTTTTTCTAGCAATCTAGTGGGCAGGATATTTTTTTCCCTTTTTTCCCATAAGCTTTCTATTACGTTTGTGCTGCATGCAATTTTTTTCTTCCGACAAGCGCTTGCAGGAAATGTTTTTGCAAAATCACCCACCCCCCTGCCCCCCTCAAGAGTTGAATGGTCGGCCCCCTTAGCAGGATTCTTTAACATGTGAACAGTAAGCTCGGACGTCAGCATACACAAAGGCGCCACTGGCAGCCGCTCTCAGTCCATTTGTGAGCTTACTATACCCACCCAGGCCATGATGTGAATGATGTGACGTGTGAAGGTTGACCTCAACACCGGGGTCTACGTCCCCTACTCTTTTCGAACAGTGGTGTGGGTTCTTTTACGTCCCACAAGAACCAGACAAGTGTAAGTGCTGTGAGACGGGACCTACGGTTTTTCGTCCTTAACCGAGAAGACTAGAAGTGTAACCGTTTGCAGATGTCATTACAAAGGCAGCACTTTCTTCTCAGTTATTTAAAGACCCTGGGTGTCGGTCCGGCCGGGGTTCGAACCCATGACCTCAGGATCAGCAGACCGGCGCTCTCCCAACTGAGCGTTATGTTCTCTTCCTTTTCGTATAGGGTGTTATTTCAAAGATTTTTCCCTCAAAATATTAGTTTACTACCTAAGATTGTGACTGAAGCTCATGCTAATTTAAAGAAAAAGAAAACCAGCTGCAACACTATACTTTGAAGCATTATGCAGTCATGGTCAAGTACACCCCTTTGGAACGTTCGAGTCTAATTTCCAGTCTGATTTGCTAGCCGGTAGTATTTTTTCCCATTTATTCATTATCAAAGTTCATATGGGTTGTAGTGCATTATTGCATAGTGCACATTTTCCCCCGGCGCTCTATCATTTCATGAACTAAAAGAAGGCCGGGTTCACGCACTCGTGCCTCTTGTACTGATAAAAATCATCGTTTAATGGTTTGAGTGTAAATTCCCTGAAAGAGTTCTCCTCACTGGAGCATGTCAACATGTAAAAGGTTTCAAATGCTTCACAGCGGTGTGAAACTAAGCCGGATGTGCGGCCCGTCTCTCCTTGCCGCAACTTTTACGTTTTGAGTATTTACATTATGACATAACACTCGTTTTGTATTCAAAACGAAAAAGTAGCATAACAGCACCACCGCCTTTGACAACAAAACTTTTCTCCAAGCACCATGGGCTCCAAGCAAGCGAGACTCAACGCTACTAAGGACGTTCTTGTTGCATGTAATATGTATGTATGCTGTTAAGCATAGTGAAAAAGCCAGTCTAGGAAATAATGTTTGCCCACCAAAAAAAATTCCTGCAGAGGGTGTTACCGGGGACAAAAATTCCTGCACTAGCAATGACCAGAAAAACAAAATTCCTGCAAATTGAAAATCCCCCACCCCAATCACTTTACTAAGAATAGTGTTAAGAAGGCATATATATCAATATCTGTAGGTCAACGAGCCTGTTTTGAACCGCAGTCAAAGGCTAGCCTTGGCGTGAATAATTAGCCCTTATAGGTGAGGTTCCAGGTACAAAGCCCGCCTAGTACCTTGGCGTTCTCTGTTGCCCCGGAGTCCGTGCGAAGTCTGGGAAAGAGTGGGCGAGGAGTTCTCAGCGAGTCTCTCTCGGTGACATCACAGCTCACGGTAGGAACCAAGAGTGACCAAGCCGAAAACGCTAGGGACTAGCTGGTACAAAGCATCTTTGGACGGGAAATAATGTATTAGAAATCGTAGACAGGGTGGACCAGGATGATGGGTTGTATACCAAATCTGATAACCGCAATAATGAAAAAATAACCCCAACATAAAAAACGTGTAGTGCACCGTACACCCGAAGATTATGCTAAATTAAACCAAGAGACGGCAAGCTTATACCTACTTTAAAAGACCTCTTATTGTTGACCCAATAACTTCTTCAGACCCTGTGTAGACAGATAAAACTCTTGTTCTGTCAAAATTGTACCATCTGATAAAACAGGGGATAAAATGCTAAGAGTTGAGACCAGCACAAATCAATAGCAATTTTTAGGATTTGGGTGGTGTACGTACGTTCTTCGCAGCAGTGAAGAGAAGAAGGAAAGTCTGGAAACGAGGCAGATCGTTTCACTGTCACCAGGCGAGCGAAAAACTATTTTTCACAAAGCGTCAATATAACGAAAGATTCCCACTTCAAACCAGTCCAAGGAATGGAAAAAAGCTTTATTTGAAAGAATTTAACAGCTCTGACTAAATTACAATTATGAATCCTAACTACATATAACCACGTTAACAACAACAGAATAGCTCTCAAAAACAAAAGAAAAATCAGGGTTGGCTAAACTGTCTAACCTTCCTTACTGACGACTAGAGTGATTTTACTTAACCCGTAAAATAGATAGTAGACTACTACGAACTATAACTCTAGTTTTATTGCTTTCTTTTATTTACTTGTAACTCGTATTTGGGAATAATTGTTACAGGCCGTTTCACTTAACCTACACGATACCTAACTGTCTTAACACAGGTATAAACATACTCTCCAAAAGAACGTAAGGTTAAAAGACCTTAAAATACAACTGACAAAACTGCCTAATTGAGTCACTGCCAGCCTGATTGACGGACTGACGAACTAACTGACTCGATTAACGCGCGATTGAATGAACGACTGAATCACAGCGTAGCGTTTTGAGTGAGTGACTGACTGACTAAACTGGGTCACCTGACAGAACAAACGAGTTATCTAACATGAGATGAGCAAGATATCAGTTAAGTGGCTACTTTAATTTACTAGGCTTGACAATCAACAAATGGATGACCACGATAAACTAAGAAACCTACTCACTTCTAGACTCAATTAAATATATGAACTGGTATTTAATTTTTAAGTTAACAAACTATCCGAAAAAGTTACTACCCAATTAAAAACGAGTCTAACTTACTGAACCAATGATCTTAACCAGACTTCATTCGTTACAATCTATATTACTACAAGTACCTCAATACAAACCTTTTAAAAAAAACATAAAGAATGAAAAGGAATATGCTTAGGCATATCCAGAGAACCAAAGGCAGCTATTTTAATGGTTCGAAAAATAAATATTCACAAATTGATAAGGAGCAACCTTATGCAGGATCGATTCTTTACGAAAAAAAATTCTTTTGTATTGTATTTTGACTGACAAGATTCATAGAGACTGGTGAGGGACATCTTGAGATAGGCATGACCCTTAACCATCCAAATTTACAAAGAGTATTTGAACTAAAGCTTTATATACACCGTCACTGACAAATACCCTTGGTAAGGAATGATGCTTTAGAAACAAATTCTACTTAAATATTTTACCTAAATCTGAATAGTTTCAAAGACAAAGCAAAGCTTGTCCTTAATAACTAAATGCTATTGAAAATGCTAGAATGAATTGCTACTGGTGTATACGGTGAGGCCCAGTTTACACACACGCCGCAAACATAATCACCAGCAACATGCGCATACACAGTAACCAGGTGAGCATTGGTACACGCATTTTGTTAGGATGTTTGTAACAAAAAGGTGACCAAACTGCCTCTCATGTTTGCGGCGTATGTGTAAACTAGGAATTCAGAAACATACTAAGACATAAGTTTTCCTAGAATGCTTACAGCGACTGCAGGTAATATGATCCTTAACAACTCAATACTTTTAGAATAGAATAGAGTGACTAAATTAAGTAGATTTTCATATTACCTAAAAGGACTGGGTATGATTATTTACAGACTGAAAGTTTCCCCTATGAAATAATCATATTGTCTAATTATTCCGTCACAATAACATTAATGAATTGCAAACATGTGACTAAAAGGGCGCGCTCAGCGTATATCGATAGAGAAGTTTCTTGCCATCAACACAACAGTAAGGTGGCAAATGAAAGGTGCAGTTGCTTGATTCACATTACATGATTTTGGTAACGTGAGTTTGGAAATTAAACATTGCAGGGTAATTAGACATCTTAGCATTGTTCAAGTGGAATAAGACTAACATAGTGAAGCTCATGCACGTGACCCAGCACAAGCCGGTTGCTAACAGTAACATCATACTCTGGGCAGATCATCACGTCATGGTGATGCGGCAGACTGCTGATCACGTAAATGCATGTTTCAAAGCAGTTTGCCGCACCAAAGAGAATCACGTGATCACCCCATGTACCATTTGCCTTCATGCTTGTGATGTAAGCGTTCCAAGATGAATATCCATCAACAAAGTGGAAGAGATCTGTCCCATCCGGCTGTAAGAGAACAAATGCTGTAGTTACTACAAACTGCATTTCTGGACGGTTCTTATTCAGGAAACTATGCAGTCAGCTCTCTCCACTACAGACCCGGGGGGGGGGTGCTCAACAATTTTATTTTTGGATGGCTCCGCCCCGAGGTCCAGCCACTTACCCTTTTATATACCACTTTTGACAGAAAAGGTTCACCTTTCGTATACCTTCTATTGACAAATGGTACCCCTTTGACATAGTTTAGAACTTTGCATCCCTTTTAAAAGGGATGCAAAGTTAAAACTGCTGTAAATGCACCATCTTTTTTTGTGAATAAATCACTAAACCAGGAAGTTTTCTTGTCTCTTTTACATCTATAAAATGCGTCTGTTAGCCCTTTTTAGTCCTTTTACAGGCCGAAATGACAGATTTTCCTGCCCCTTTTTTACACTGAAACTAATGAGGTCCCTACCCTTTCATACACCTGAAGCCTGAAAAGGTACCCCTTTCAAGCGGAGCCTCCCCGTATAGGCCAGTATAGGGAGTCCTCCCCTGGGCCACAGACACCGTTTTTAGTCGTACTCTAAAATAAGTGTCCGCCTTATACAGTTTCAAACAAAATAAATAAAGAACGATATAAGGACCAACTCTATATGTCCGTTAGCCTCTTCAAGCGCTCAGATAGTGTGGATGGCGCAAAAGAGGAGCCAAGCAGGACAAACGCTACCGTGGTGGCAAAGTTCTATTTCAGTCAAGTTACAAGTGTGTTTTTTTAAACGTAAGCAAAAGAAGCTTAACGGCCGAGGCGAGAAAAGGAAATGTTCCCCCGTCCGTTTCCATTTATGCTTGGGCTTCCTTTATTTGATTTATATTGAGAAAGAAACCCTCTTTATTTTCTCCCTTTTCCACTAGGGTCAGCTTAAGTTGCTAGTATGAGATAAATAGTTTTAAGGCACTAAAAAAAGATACTAACCAGCCTAGGGTTGTCCGTGAGGTGCTGAACAACAGTTCGGCGTAACTCTTCATGGGTGATTTTAATTCCTTTGATGCGGTCAAGTTGTTCTGAAAGTGCAAAAAACATGCAGTTTCCATCCCCTTGATTGTCAGAAATCACAAAACCTTTCTCCAAAGCAGTCCTCTTTAAATTCAACGACAGCTCAGTTTTGCTGGCCTCTCTGCGCGCTTCCAGCTTGATTTTTTGAAGTGCAAGGAAAACCAGTTCACCTGCAAATGATAGAGAGGAAAAACCCAAAATGCGAAAGGTTATTTCACGTCAGTTTAATATAGCGTTTTCACATGACGTCATGTCGGGCATACTAGTGTTCCAAAACAACGAAACGGCGGCCATGTTGGTGTTCCAAACCAATCCTGTGGGAGTTGAACTAACTCTCTCTCTCTCTTGAACAGAACAAAATGAGAATGACTCAAATCCCACGGCTATTTCTATAAAACCAGCTAGTGCGGATCAAATTTGGAAGACGTTTGCGATATTTAGTGAAATAACGTCAATAGTATGAGATATCGCCAGAAAAGGGGACGGCAATTGAGAGGCCATAGGACGACGTTGAAGACAGAAGCTTAACATCGATCGAGGTAGGCATGTTTTTCAAGTATGAACTATTTTGAATGGATAATAAAACAATAATTAGATTGGGATTTCAAATGATGTGCAAAATTATGCAGATCTCGTGGGTTGTTATCCACATCGGCCAGCATCCTCCACGATCTACTAAATTTTTCACATCATACTTAGCCTCATCCTAAGATCGCTGATTTAAATTATCGTTACTTTACTTTGGGTAAGAATTTGATTTCTTACCATAAACCATCTTCCACATCGTGTCAACAAGGGATTGGCACTGTCTCTCCCAACTGAATCTCTCTTCATAACTTCTACGGAGTCTTTGGATTTCCTCAAGCCGCTGTGCCCTAGATTTTTGACGGATAGCTGCTATTGCCTTTGCCCATTCCTTGGGGTCATCCGAATCAATCACAAATGACATACCCTTGGGAAGACAACGCAGTGCTTCTCCAAATCCGGAGTTTCCACTTACCAGAATGGGAAGACCAGCCGACATGGCTTCCAGTGCTGTCAAGCCAAAACCCTCAGTTCTTGAGGGCATGATGGCAACGTCCACTTCACAAAACAACTCTTCCAATCTTTGCTTGTCTTTCAAGAATGATCTGACAAACAACTGGTTTCTTGAAATGCCCGTCTGGCATAAGATTTCCGCGACTTCATCCTGCTTTCCATCGGGTGCACCAACAAAGATCAGACGGTAGGAACTGTCCTTTAATTCAACTATTGCTTGAGCGGCAATGTCGTATCCTTTGAGACTGAAGTCTTCAAAATCACCACGGCCAAAGGTTAACACCTTGAACTTCGCACTCGCTCGCGTAGTAGCATGCTCAACATCTGAAAACTCTGTAAAGGTACCTGGCATCAGCTGGAAGACATCTTGATGAGATGAACGCAAGTAGGACGAGAATGCTTCTGTCAACTTGGGCCCAACTGTTACAACGAGATCTGCAAGTTGGCACAGCTCAACTTCAGCTCTGTTCTTTCCTTCTCCCTTGGTAATTGCGCCAGGATAGTTCTTATACATTGCTAGCTCTTCAGGTTCGGTGTGCACTACCTGCACCCACTTGCAACAATGAGACTCTTGGATGATTTGAGCTTGTTTACCCAGCTTTGCACCATGACCAATCACGACTTGAATGTCAAGGTCTCTTGGTGGAAAGCTCAACCAATCAAGAGGATCACTAAAGCCAGGGCGACGATGTACTTCCATAATGGAAATGTTATGAGCCTTGGCGGCTCTCTTGTCATCTTCACCGCACTCAAATTGAGGTACAATGATAGTGACTTCTACATTCGGGAGTTTTGCCAAATGTATGGCAAGCGTTCTGTTGATTGTTGACAAGCCACCCTTAGATGACCCCCACTCATCAGCCAGGAGGGAAACTTTTAAGATTGAAGGCTGTGCATGACTTTCTGGTATACCAGAAAAGGCTGAATGCAATTCCTGAAAGCAAACAAACATTGTATATTTCAAAATAGCACTTTTAGAGAGGCTGCCGACAAGAAAGAGTTTGTGCCAACATTTGTAAAACGTGATTCCATCAAATTAAAGATGATGTCAACTTAAGTAGCAAAACAAAACCATGTTGAGTGGAAAAAAGGCGCACACCGCAATACATACGGTATACGCGTTAATTAAAGACGTTCAACGTACCTGAATATGGCGAGAATTGAATGTGTATGAGTCACCTTACCCTAAAACTAACGTAAACGCGGACACAAACCTTAACCTTAAGCTCTAATCCTCACCCTAACCCCAACTCAAACCCTAACCCTAACTCATAACGAGTTTGTTGTTGATTCTCTCCATAACCAGTTGAGTTTGTTGCTGGTTCTCTCCCTTACTCCGAGAGGGCTATCTCCGGTTCTCCGGTTTTCCTCTGTCCTTAAAAACCAACACTTCCAAATTCCAATTCAACCAGGAACGCACGGAAACGTTTCAACGAGTTCTTGTGAACTCCTAAGAGCTCCATGGGTAAACAAATTACAGTTACAATAACTCACTGACTCATGACACTGACAAAACAAGCTTTCTTGATCTCGAATATGGCATATTCTGGTGCGTTGAGATTTAACAACGAAACGCACTTGCTCGTCTTTGCTTAATTATCACGGCATTCGGATTCCTTTGCTCCAGTTCCTAATTCTTCGATTTCGTGAACGAAGAGAGAACCTGTGAAAGATATTACGGGAATTTTCCAAAAAAGGAAAAAGTTTGGCAGGAGCTCTTTACAAGTAAGAAAAACGGATAAACCGAGACAAAGAGTGTTCTCGACGATTCGAAAATGCCTAAACTGGAAAAAAAAGTCTTCACAACTGTTGCCATCGTGTCATCACTACGAGAGACTCGCAGTTTTAAAAAGGTTTTCGGCCTTCAAAAACTTTTAGGACAAACTTTATGTAAGTAATATAAAAAAAGAAAAGAAGAAGCAGAGACAAAAAGTAGCTTTTGTGACTTGGAAAATGCCTTGACTGGTACAAATCCTCCAACAATCACGCGATAGGAGGCAAGCGTCACTTGAAATGGCACGATTTCAAGATTTACAACGACCACTGCAATTTGAGTAAACTTTTTCATTGCTTGGATAGGCTAATATTCTACAAGGCTTTCAAAAAGGAGTGCATTAGAACTCTAAGTAGCAGTGCTAGCCTGCGCCTAGGTTGAGCCTCAATCTACCACTATTTCCTTCGTTTTCTAAAGCATTTTTCATATTATTCATCGAATTTTAGTATCTACGGTATTTACATTATTTTATAGGCTTATGTTTTTTAATAGTTTTCTAGTTATTATGGCAGATGTAGAGCTGCCCCATCTGGATACACTGCAATAAATCATCATCATCATCATCACTATCGTCATCGTCATCGCCACACTTTACAGAAGGCTGATGTCTATAAAATTTTTTAGCCGATAGTAGTAATACTAACCGCACGTGGAATGTTCTGGATGGGCAAGTGAAATTTACACAACAGACTCGTTCTTCCTGTAGGTATCGAGGTGTTATGGAACTCTACTTCTGCTAGGTCCTCGTCTTTACGGACACGAACTCGCAATTCAGTCTTGAACTCGTCTTCTGATAACCTGTTCAAATGTAAACCAAAGATATCCATGCTGTAATAACGGTTGCCTAACAATAAGCTTAATAAATATAAAAGACAAAGTCCCGACTTATTCAACTTGCATTTTTTCTTTCCCAGCTGGGATGAATTCGGAATCAACTAAATAGGCAAAAAACATGCTGGTGTCCAACAGTTGCTTGCAACATGAGGCCGGTTACCTCTTAAAAATTGAGAGACGTCTTCTTTACGTGTAATATTGCACCAGCGCGTGAATCAGCCATACGTTACACGTGGTATTAATAAAAAAAATCTTCAAAGAACTTGCTGCCGAAGTCAAAAGGATGCTTAACCACCTACTCGCATGAT
>OZ038001.1:21441105-21461105 GCA_964035705.1 Porites rus | reverse complement strand
TTTATCCTCCAAAATTAGGATGTCCTACCCTTAGCGTTGAGCAAAGAGTAGTAAAGGAGGGATGTTTTACGCCGTTTTTTTTGCGGAGGATTCTCATTAGAGTGCGGAGGAATACATTAACGCCAATGACGTCATAACCTTTTGTCTTGATCTCATGAATAAAATGCGCAGGAATCTCATTAACTTGCGGTGGAATCTCATTAAGTATATCCAGTTTGACGGGTTTATCAATGATGTCATGTTCTATTTTTATCTTGTGGCGGTCATGGTTGGTATAACCGGTTTGACAGGTTTTAGTTATTTTCGGAAGATGATGTCATATGTATTCCGGGGTACTATGATGTCATAGTTGTTTTGGTTGGTTGACCGGAATTAGAAAGACGCTCATTGGCTGTCTCGTTTGACGAAGCATTCTGGTTGGTTGCCGTATTTTTATTGTTTGAACGGCATAAAAGCCTGCTCACTGCCAAGCGCGTACTAATTTGGATTTCCTGCATACTAATTGTCTTCCTCCGTATATAATGAAGTGGATAGGTTTACTAATGAGCGTCACTCTACTACAATAGGAACAATAGGCTTGCCTAGACTTGCCCGGACTCTTTTAACCCTGATTGTAGAATCTATTCTATCTTCCAAATAAAAGCGCGCTCTCCGTTCAGCATTTTATTATTGTCACAAACTCTAGTAAATAATATTTTTTGAGCGGATTGCTTCCAAACATACTAGTCAACGGTCCGAAAACGGTACTCGACTTAAAACTATTCACCGTGACCAAAGATAAATATTTTTAAAACCATTGATTCTGTTTTGTCAATATAATTCAACCTTCAAACGTTTCTAGACTGTGGTATCGAGCGTTAACCATTAACAGGTTGGCCTTTTTCCTTTAAGACCTGTATCATACGAAACAAAACGAACGCAAGCGAACTGTATTTTATTATTCATCGCAAACTAATTTAATATACACTGAGCCAACATGAACGCTTGTCGCATAAATTATCCACGGGAATCAACTCAATTATATATAAACAATAGCGTGAATGCGCTTGGGTGAACATCTTAAAAGCTTTTATTTCTTCAAATCTTACAAAGCAAAAATACATTTATTGATAACAAAACCATCAAAGTGTTACAACAATAGATGAATAGACAGAGTTCCGGCTTAGTCTTCGGGAACAGTTTGTTTGACAAACAATCGATTGAGTAAGAATTTCCGCTTATCGATGGCAAGTTCTGTCGATTCCAGCCAGTCATATCCTTCACTGTCTTTGAGATCTTGGCGGGTTTCCATCACTTTTCGGAATGTCGGATCTTTCTTCATTGCATGCGTCCATTGTAAAAACTCTAAGAACACTTTTCTCAATTCCTTTCTATATACTGGAAGCAAAGCATTTTCAGCTTTAATGCGGGCCACTTCAGACGAGTCTCCGTTTTGTTCATACTCTTTGATCAGAGCTTCGAGCTGGGCTTCGTGGCGATTACAAACTTCATTTTGAATGCGTGACGAAGGATCTACATGCTCCTCCTCCTCCTCTCCGGAAGAGTCCATTTCTTCGCTAGATTGAGAACTTTGAGATGATTGTTCGCTTTCTTGTGAGTTTTCAATATCGTCGTCATCATCTTCAAAATTTCCATATCCTTTTTGAAAGAAATGATTATAATTGCTGAACATTGTGATCCGAACTGCACGAGGTTTAAGAACTGACTGAATCAGAAACAGCGGCTTACTTCTTTTATAGCTATCGATGGAGGCACGGCTGCAAAGCACAACGGAACTCTATGAACTTTCATTGTACCCCTCCTGTACCCCTACTGTACCCCTCCTGTACCCCTACTGTACCCCTCCTGTACCCCTCCTGTACCCTTCCTGTACCCCTACTGTACCCCTCCTGTACCCTTCCTGTACCCCTCCTGTAACCCTCCTGTACCCTTCCTGTACCCCTACTGTACCCTTCCTGTACCCCTACTGAACCCCTCCTGTACCCTTCCTGTATCCTTACTGTACCCTTCCTGTACCCCTCCTGTACCCGTACTGTACCCTTCCTGTACCCCTACTGTACCCTTCCTGTACCCCTCCTGTACCCCTGAATTCTCTTAAGTACTCCCCACCATTGTAAAATAACTATATATTAAATGATTCTGTTAACTGTGAGTCATTTTTCATAAGCAACCATGCCTCGAACGTTTTCTCGAATTTGTCCGCTATGTGGCAAACCTGGTGTGTCCAACTTGAGTTCTCATCTTGAAATTGTCCATGACTTAACCGGGCTAAGACGAACACGACTCTTAAAAGAAGCTAAGGTTTCTTGGGAATCAAAAAGAGAATATATTTCTACAAGCGTCGACTTACCTCGTTGTTCATCTAGTTCCACGAGAAAAATATGTGAACCAAGAAAAAGAAGAAGACCAGTAAACGAAACGCCGAAAACTTCTTCTACTGCGAAGAAGGTAAAGCTTTCCCATGATGTTTCCTTGGCAACCGAGCCTTATCCAGATTTTATGTTTCGCCATAAGTTCTCACTCCTTGTGGTTGGACCAAGTCAATCAGGGAAAACAGTTTTCGTAGAACAGATTCTAACGAGAGATCGTATTGTCTACGAAACCAACAAGCCCCGTCGCATTTTACGGTATTACAGTCAGTGGCAAGATAGATACGAAGCTTTGAAATAGGCGATCGGAAAGGACATTAAATTTTTTCGTGGCCTTCCCTCATTTCAAGAAGATCTGCGAGAAATTGACCCAAAATACAACAACGTTATCATCTTTGATGATCTAATGGCAGAAGCGATCGAAAGCCCCATCGTTTCTCGGTTGTTTACCCAAGGTCGCCATAGAAATGCCAGCGTCATACTGCTCCTTCAGAATATGTTCCCCAAGGGAAAATTTAACACCGATATCAGTCGGAATGCACAGTACATGGCTCTTTTCCGGTCGGAAACAAATCGGAATTGTTGCTGAGCGTATGTTTGATAAGAATCGCCAACGATTCATGACAGCTTATTATCAGCTCCGCAAAATCGGTCGAAACCGTCAAAACGACCAGTAACGCGGAAAACATTGCCTGCGAAGCTAGATCAGCAGTAAAATCGCCTCCTGTGGTCAAATCTTCCCCGCCAATTGTAAAAAGGTCACGGCCATTTCCTTTTGATGCAGTCTGGTCTGAAGCAGCCTATCCCGTTGTACAAAATTATATGCAAGGAGCGCCCCGATGCCAAACCCTACCAAAAGACTTTGGGATCACGAAAATGTACCGCATTGCCAGACATCTTTATGATCCGTATCTTCCATCGTACTCGTATGGAAATTACTGGCCTGTGAAAATAAGACACTATTACAATGGAAAATCGAAATGGATTTATTTACACAAGGACGATCCCAGCGTAAGATCTTTCCTAGAAAAGAACCAAACGAATGCTCGATAGACCAATAACAAATTAATTAAACGGTTGTCGATGCACTTTGCAGTGGAATATTTTATTTTTCAATGGACCTAACAATTGTGTATGAAACGGTACCTTATCTTTTTGTTAGAGGACTTAAGCATGATTGTTTAATTTGCGAGAGCACAAAAAAGGCATGAGTCAGATGCAAATTACTACTGGTTAACAGAGCGTGTAACAAGACATCAAGATAAAGTAATTTTATAGAGAGAGCACTGTTTGCAATAGATTGAAATAAAGAGTTTGAGCTCCATTTTTTTGCGTCTGAGTTTGGTTTATAACCGGATTTTTAGTTAGGCAAGTGAACTTGTTTCCTTAGCAAAGCGATTGCAAGAGTAACATGCTGAACGGAGAGCGCGCTTTTATTTGGAAGATAGAATAGATTCTACAATCAGGGAGTTTGTGACAATAATAAAATGCTGAACGGAGAGCGCGCTTTTATTTGGAAGATAGAATAGATTCTACAATCAGGGTTAAAAGAGTCCGGGCAAGTCTAGGCAAGCCTATTGTTCCTATTGTAGTAGAGTGACGCTCATTAGTAAACCTATCCACTTCATTATATACGGAGGAAGACAATTAGTATACAGGAAATCCAAATTAGTACGCGCTTGGCAGTGAGCAGGCTTTTATGCCGTTCAAACAATAAAAATACGGCAACCAACCAGAATGCTTCGTCAAACGAGACAGCCAATGAGCGTCTTTCTAATTCCGGTCAACCAACCAAAACAACTATGACATCATAGTACCCCGGAATACATATGACATCATCTTCCGAAAATAACTAAAACCTGTCAAACCGGTTATACCAACAATGACCGCCACAAGATAAAAATAGAACATGACATCATTGATAAACCCGTCAAACTGGATATACTTAATGAGATTCCACCGCAAGTTAATGAGATTCCTGCGCATTTTATTCATGAGATCAAGACAAAAGGTTATGACGTCATTGGCGTTAATGTATTCCTCCGCACTCTAATGAGAATCCTCCGCAAAAAAACGGCGTAAAACATCCCTCCTATACTACTGCAAAGAAACTAAACAAAGTCTGTCGTTGTCGGATTTCAAACAATATGCTATTGAACCTTTAGAACCTTTAGCAAACTTTGACTGCGATGTTCAGTCGGATGCTCGTCTACGATGTATGATTATGCTTACTGTTACGGTGAGCGAAACACTTTTCCAAGGGGTATTCGATGCATGTGACTAATCAGATAATTGTTTTAAATAAAAAATTAAGCATTGTGAAAAGAACGTAATTGTAATCCTAATGGGTCTCGCACACGCTGGAAATTCAAAACGCCAGGTAAAATATAGCCTTTTTGCCCTTTTTGCCAAACTAATGTTGTAGATATAGAGTGCACACGGTGCACTCAACCCGTGCAAAAAATAAAAGACATTAAAAACATTAGGCCCCCTCCACATGTATCCAAGCCTACGAGAGCAGACGCCTTTTTCGGTTCTTTGAAAAAAGCATCTTTTTTCGTGGAATTAGTCTTTCGGCTACAGATAAAGCTCAGGCAGAATTAAGCACTAACTAAAACGCAACTTTTAAAATAACGCTCTCCGGAGAGGAAAGGTCGATTTCCTTCACTTTTGTGGAAGGATGAAAAAGGAAAACTATCGAAAACCAGACGTTTATCGGTAGGGGTTCTTTTATCACCAGTTCCGAAAATCGAAGCGGTTAAACGAAAAAAACAGGTCGACAAACAACGCCTCGGAGGTACCTTTACACAAATGAAATTTGTAAGTAACTTTTCACTGCTGTTGCCGCCATCAGAGGTTCCAGTAAACTCAAACGGTACTTACCTTTTGATGACACTGCTTTCGTTGCAATAAGTATTGTCTTCAACTTCAGGTTCCTCTTCAGGCTCTACAACACCCTCTTCTTCAGTGTCTTTTAAAGGTAACACTGTCTCGACCACTTCTGTATCTTTGCCAGCATTTGAAAGCATTCCAGTTTCAGCAGTTTGTTCGAACGAAGCCGTACTCTTTCCTCCTTGCGGAACATAAGATGCAATAATAAGGCCAATTAGGATAAACCTGAAGAGGTCTCTATGTCTACGTATACGGTATACCAAAAAGCTTTTTATGCCAACACAAGAAAACTGTTCTGTTTTATTAAAAGCGGAGTTCAACATCAATGGAACAAATAGCCTGCGTGTCGGGCAGACGTGTCCTATTTCCTTTGTTGTACGCGGAATATATGCTTCACATCATTTCACTCCTCGCGGGAGATATGAACTCAACAAAATTCACCTCTCTCCCAATGTGTGGCTTCATAGCTCAATTGGTAGAGCAACGCACCGGTAACGCGGAGGTCACGGGTTCGAATCCCGTTGAAGCCCGCTTTTTTTTTTTAGGCTTCTTCTTTCTAATTGCTTAAATTGGAAAATTTACTGCGATGATCATTCGTAATGGTAATCCTAACAAGTTTCGCACACGCTGGAAATTCAAAACGCCGGTTAAAATATAGACTTTTTGCCCTTTACGCAAAACTTGTTTTGTAGATATAGAGTGCACTCGGTGCACTCAACCCAAAAAATAAAAGACATTAAAAACATTAGGCCCCGTCCACTCGTATCCAAGCCTGCGAGAGCAGACACCTTTTTCAGCTCTTTAAAAAAGCATCTTTCGTGGAATTAGTCCTTCCGTCTACAGATAAACTCATATCAGAATATAAACACTGACTAAAACGCAACGGCTTGAAAATCGCTCTCCAGAGAGGGAAATTAGCATCGTCTTCAAGTTCAGTTTCATCTTCAAGCTCTACTACAACCTCACCTTTAGCGGCTTTCATAGGTAACACTGTCTTGACCACTTCTTCCTCTTCGCCAGCATTCCAAAACATTCCAGCGTCAGCTGTTTGTTCGAACGAAAGCATCCTCATTCCTACTTGCGGAACATAAGAAGCACTGATGATAAGACAAATCAGGATAAACCTGAAGGTGTCTGTATATCTACGGATACAGTATACCAGAAAGCTTTTTACGCTGACAAGCCGAATTCGACATCAATATGGAACAAATAGCCTGCGTGCCGGCAGACGTGTCCTATTTCCTTTAATGCACGCGGAAAAGTAATGCAGCGTGCACACTTGGTGCCCAAGTACGGTACTCGCTGGGCACTAATGTGAACACACTCTTTTTTCAAGAGTACCCACGCTAGAATTCGGACACGGTACCGGTGCCAGAGTACAAGGTCGACAACTTGTACTCGGGCACAAAAGTGGACACCGGGTCCCTGTGTGCACACAGTAGTTACTAGTTCTGTGACAGTCCACCGCTTCGTAATCGTTGCAAAGCTCACGTTTTTAATGGCGTCTGACAGGGAGAAATGGAGTAACTATGTACACAGTTGCATATCGGGTACTCACGGTACCCATGCCGTGGTTCCCGGCCGGTCACCAAGTTTGGACAGCCTCTCTGAGAAATGAAACAAAACGTTCGCATATCACCTTAAATGGTACAAATTTTGCTTGATCGGAATACTTTGGGTTTTTCGCTCTCGATACCTTTTAACGATTTCAAATGATATCAAGCGGAAAAATGGAAGCTTTGAAAAACTTCACTGAACATTGGCAAGTACTTTTTCTCTCTAACGACTTAAATAACTGGGTCCAAGGGGGGTACTCCGGATTTCATTTGACGGGGATGATCGTAGGATTTTTTTGGGTTTGAAATTTTCGATTCCGGTATTTTTTTGTTAGGAAAATCTTGATTTACGTGGGGATTTTTTTGCGTATTCAAAACAATCTGAAGTTGTCATTCTGCATAATGTTATTGATGAAACAGAAGATGTTCTTGGGTGTCTCGAGTGTTGATGGCGAGAAGGCTTTCATTGATATTCGACATGGGATTTTTTCGGGGGGGGGGGTTAATTTTTGTGCAGGGACTTTTTGCGTTTTGTTAGAAACCCAACGGATTTTTTTTCAGGGAGGGAAGGTTGATTTTTGTCCGCATTCGAGCATCTCTGTATTTTGAAATCCGGAGGCCCCCCTCCCCGTTAGACCAGGGTGCCACAGAAGAAGTCACTGAGAAGTTGTTACATTCAAAATAACTCAGCTTGTATCTGCTCACGTAAGGCAGTAAACCTAACTACAGTGGTAATTAGACATTCATACGGGAAAACAGCCCGAAATTAGGAGTGGCTTTCATATGACGTTAAGAATTCCGCAAATCTCGTAGGCTGTTCTCCATCTAAAATCCTCCTCGATCTGCAAAATTCTTCATATCATACTCAACCTCTTTCAATAATCAGGAGCACCCAATGATTGTTTTCTGAAAAATATTTGTTTGGAGAAGCAAAAATTACCTAAAATTTTTTATAGCTTGAGGAAGGCTAAAAATTTCTTCACTCCATTCACTTACAATTTTCGAAGCGGCTTATACCTAATAAATTCCCTAAAATTTTGTAAAGTTTAATTTTGCGCATTTCACCCCTCAGGTTAAGCTATTTTTCGTAGAAAAAGGGATCGAACCGAAAATTTTCGGATTCGAAAATATGATGGAGAGAGGAATTAGACAAATTCTTACTTTCGTAAAACTTAAAATTGCATCTGAAATAATACTGAAGCCCTCGAATTTCGAAAAGACTTAAGTTGCCCTAGGATGACCGAACAGATTCAAATTCTGTAGCGCCGATTGGAATTTATTTCTAAAGATCAAAGAGTACTCTGGATAGCCTAGAAAGTGTGTTCAATGTATGTAGGAGGAAACCGTCGTAGGGTGCCACTGAGTAATTACTAAGTAGCCCATTCGAAGCAGTCTCTTTTGCTGGAAAACATATTAGATCACGCTAAGTTATCTGGGGACAGTTATATCGGTAAATTAACCGCTAACCACACGAGACCTGCTTTTGAAAACCAATAATCGTTGTTCCGCTACTCGATAACAGACTGTAAAACTTAAAAAAATACAAGCTATTAAAAAGTTCTCACTTAACAACGCCCCAGTGACATTAAAAGAAAATCAACGGCGAAAAGCAACTGTAAAAACGTACTATTTTTCTCAAGTACACGTTTCAATTTGCTTGCAATGCTAAAAGGTATCGGGTAAAATATTTACATCTTGTTACAGCTTTGATCGAAAAAACCTTTGTTCAGAAATTAGAGAAATAATGTCTTTCCCTTCCTCTTGTAAACTGGGCAATAAACAGAGGTCATCAGTAGACGGAGGGGGGGGGGGAGGGGGGCGGGGAGAATGTAGGAAAACTGATAACGTTTTTGTAGAGAAAAAGAATGACATTTCCTTATTAAGTAAAAATGATTTTTGCTTCATGTATTCATTTCAAATATTTACTTAGCTGAACAAAACTATTTTCAAGGAGTGTCCCAAAAAATTAAATTTCGGACGTTCCTCACTTATGCTCCGCGTAGTGAGAAATAACAAAAGTACCATTCTAGTAACTCAACGACAACTTCACCTTTAATAAACGTACCGGTCATTCCTTTTATCTTCGTCTCAAGAAAATGTTTTGCATCAGAAGTCAAAGGATTACCACTCACAGTCAGCCTCCTCAGCTCCTTTAAGTCACCAATCTCAGAAGGCAGTTCTGTAAGTTTGTTACCAGACAAGTAAAGCTCCTCAAGCTGGTTCAGCTTCTGTATACTGGTAGGTAAACTAACCAACTGGTTGTAACTCACATTCAGCCTCCTCAGCTTCTTTAAGTCACCAATCTCAGATGGCAATTCTGTAAGTTTGATCCCAATCAAAAGCAGCTGCTGAAGCCGTTTCAGCTTCGGTATACTGGTAGGTAAACCAACCAACTGGTTGATACTCACATCCAGCACCCTCAGCTCCTTTAAGTCACCAATCTCAGAAGGAAGTTCTGTAAGTTTGTTACCAGACAAGTACAGCTCCTCAAGCTGGTTCAGCTTCTGTATACTGGTAGGTAAACTAACCAACTGGTTGTTACTCACATTCAGACTCCACAGCTCCTTTAAGTCACCAATCTCAGATGGCAGTTCTGTAAGTTTGTTACCAGACAAGTGCAGCTCCTCAAGCTGGTTCAGCTTCTGTATACTGGTAGGTAAACTAACCAACTGGTTTTCACTCACATCCAGCCACCTCAGCTCCTTTAAGTCACCAATCTCAGATGGCAGTTCTGTAAGTTTGTTACCAGACAAGTGCTGCCCTTGAAGCTGGTTCAGCTTCTGTATACTAGTAGGTAAACTAACCAACTGGTTGTAACTCACATGCAGGCTCCTCAGCTCCTTTAAGTCACCAATCTCAGAAGGAAGTTCTGTAAGTTTGTTATCTCTCAAGTTCAGCTCCTCAAGCTGGTTCAGCTTCTGTATACTGGTAGGTAAACTAACCAACTGGTTGTTTGTCACATCCAGACTCCTCAGCTCCTTTAAGTCACCAATCTCAGAAGGCAGTTCTGTAAGTTTGTTAGCAGACAAGTGCAGCTCGTCAAGCCGGTTCAGCTTCTTTATACTGGTAGGTAAACTAACCAACTGGTTGAAACTCACATCCAGACTCCTCAGCTTCTTCAGGTCACCAATCTCAGAAGGCAGTTCTGTGAGTCTGTTTCTATGCAAGTGGAGTCTGACAAGATTTTTCAGCTTGTTAATACATGTTGGTAATTCAGTCAGGTTATTGTCATCCAGCCTAAGTTCCTCCACTTCAGTTAGTTCAGTGACTGCATCAGGTATCCTGGAGAGTCCTTTTCTACTTAGATCCAAACTTACTACTCCACCTCTAACTTCAACATAAGTTTTTAATTTTGCACTCGAATAATCCTCCATGTTTCAAATTATTAAATAAAAGGATCCTTGTCGTTTCTTTGTAATCTAAAAAGAAAATAATAAAAATAGTAATTAGCAAATAAACGTTATCATTGATCACCTCTGACAGCGTATCTTAGCTGAACTTTAAAGAACAGAAAGGAAAAGAAATCTTACGGTTCAGAAAGTGTATATGCACGTAAATTTAACGTCTTTGCAAAACAACATTGTTCATCATTATAAAAATATTTCTCTGTTTCTGATTGGCTCAAGTCCCCTGGCCAACTCTTCACAGCCACCTGGCATTGACCAAGGGCCCATCTGCACTAGTGAAAAAGCTGTCTTAGACAAATTTTCTGTCATCACCAATGCTTTACAAATGCAGATGGTTTATCACGAATTTACAAATTTGGCCCCAGACCGCCAGTCACCGGATAATCTTCAAAGTCTTCAAAGGCAACAAAATCACCCAAAAAAATGAAAACATGACTTTTTCTTCTTAATCATTTGTTGTAAAGCCATTATTCTTTCCATTAAGTTGACAGATGCGTCGGCCTGTTCCACATCTACATCTACATTTACTAAGTTGATAAAAACTTGTAATTCAATCAATTCAATTCAATTTTATTATTCAATTCAATTCAATTTTCAATTCAATTTTCCAATTCAATTCAATTCAATTTTATTATTTATACTTTATAAAATATTAACATTATATATAGTATTAAAGGTAAAATACACTATTAATAAAGTAGAAGAAGAAGGAAAAAAAAAAAGAAAATTAATGGCTTGGGTAGAAGTGTACGGTGGTCAGAGGAGCTTAGCTTTCGAGCTAACCACTGCTATATTATGATTGGAAATACATAATAAACGTGCGCTTGGTGCCGTGGCAACTATGGACGATTATGCCAGCAGTCAGGTTATGTCAGACGGTCATATTACAATTGTTACCTTTGAGAGTTAACTAGAATTCGCTTATATTCTTTCCTGAACATGTGGTAGCTAAGTGTTTTTATCTTAGTAGGAATCTCTTCCCAAAAAAGGGAAACTTTTCTGCATGCAACAAAGGAAATAGGAGATGTGTGCACCCAGGTAACGTTGAAGTGGCCATGGTGGGTAACACAACTGCATCTATCTATAATTCATCTTTTAGGCATTTCCCAGTTATTAAGAAATAAACATTTTACTGAAAGCTTTCTGATTATAAGGTTATATCATATAATTTTCTGTTAATGTCTCCGTTCCTTCGCGATGCATGTTAAACGCAGTAACTAAATTATAAAAGCAAATAATGACAAGTTGGCATTAATGGGGAAGCACTGCCTTGCACTAGGTTAGCCTGTGCGACTTCCAGCGATGGGGTGACCAAAGAAGCTCACTTATCTCCCCAAAACGACGAGCTGAATGCAATACAGCACGTGCTGGATCGGACAAGAGTATCGGTTTGCAGGCGATGTTAAACGGCAACGCGGCCAACAAGCTTGGGGGAAGTCGCTGCGCAGACTTAACCGCACCGCGCAGGAGTGTCCCTAGTTTATTTGATGGCATAGCACAAAACAAAGCCCAAACCTCATCTCCAAAGGGAGGGAGGGAGGGAAAATTTTTACAAGAATGATATACTGAGCGCTAACCTTGCTGAATAACAGAACCCAAGTGAACTCTGAACACTTGTTCTAGGCTCTTATATCTAGACAAACGTCTGCTGGCATAGCCAGTAGGAAAAGCTGTACTACAAGACAGGTCAGCGTTGCACGTGCGAACTCTTAGCCATGAATAGTGCATTGAAAAAGTTGGCCAATGCTGTGGATCGTACTAGCCTGCTAAAGACAACAAGGCCGTAAAGTTCTACGCTAGAATCAGGGGCGGATCTAGGGGGAGGGTGCAGGGGGTGCGCACCCCCCCCCCCTGAGATGACCTGCGGTTTTCTAATACAACTGGTATTCTGCAAAAAAAACCATGTGGTTTATTGGTGTTGAAGTAGAGCAAGAGACGAGTGCACCCCCTCCTTAAAAATATCCTGGATCCGCCCCTGAGAATACAATGTATCTTAGAGCTTGCTGACCTTGGCACAACTGTTTTATTGAAAAAGAACCGCCATGAAAGAGTTACTGATAACTAGAGTCACATTCCATTAACTACATTTTACTGGCGTGACAGTAAAATTGCTTCTTATCCTTTCTTAAAATGTTTGTTATTAATCTACCCACCAAGATCTGTGATAGGTAATTTACCTTAATTAGCTACATTTAATACTTTTGTTTTAAAAATAAACCTTTTATATTTATCCACTTAAAGCCTCCTTTACATTTTACAAGTTTTCGTTTCTCTTTTTTTAAAAGGCATTCCGTTTATTGGGTAACATCTATACCTGCAGGAGGTATAAATACAGCTAAGTTAATATCAACTTGAAAGAGGTTATATTAAAATATCTCAACTTCAACTTTATTCATTCAATCTCAATTTACAATTTCAAGATAGCTTCCACCTGCGTATAGGAGAGCCTAATCAAGGCGGGGGAAGAGACACACAAATTTAAAGAAAGGAAAGGAAAAAAGAAATGTTTTACAAACAGTACCAGCTGTCACAAAACAAAAACTATAGTATGTATTAAGCTAATTTAACTACAATATGATTTACACAGAGAATATAAGTTTAGTCATGTTCCTGAGCTAGTTAAATTTAAGTTGATGCATGATTTCGGTGATTTCAAGATAGTCATCAGATTTAGATAAAATTTCAAAGAGCTCATTGCTTATCTTTTTCCAAAAGTAGATTAACTTTTTGGCAAATCAAACACAACATCTTTGAATTATCTTGTAAATTAAAAAGAATAAATACAGCTGTCCCTTCCTTAAGCTTCCAAGGTTTTATATGATTCACTATTTTTACTTTTATTTCTGCCTCAAAACATTTATTTCTGGTTGCCTAGGACAGGAATAATTTAAACGTGAAAGCTTCCTAGAGAGTTACCTTTTCTACAGAAATCTTGAAGCCTCAAATGAAGAAATTTTGTATTTGCTGTCAATTCTACAAATTATTCATTTCACTTTTTTTGGAAATTATCCACACAGCCTTACAGTGTTACTTAACTGTAATCGGAGCCACTTCAGACAAAGTTGATTAGATTACAGGAAAATAACAATAAATTCCAAGAAGGTTGGATGAGGGCCAATCAGCAGCTCATCATAAAAAAACAATAAGTTACTCAAACACAGAATTTAATTTTGATAGCAAAAAGTTTCACCAGACAATGTTTTCCTATTTAAAACTTTGCATTATTACCACACCCAGGAGACATATTTCTTTGACAAAAGCTGTTATTGTCATCTACCCGCAATTTCTTCGCTACTATTGCCACTCATTGCAATAACATGCCAGGCTGCAAGTCAAAAATACAACTATCGTTTATGTTTTTTGCCTCCATTCACACACTGTAACAGACCTCTCAGGAAACACATGCTCTCTTCAGCAGGTTCAGGTGACGAAAACCATTATAATATCTGATTTAAGAGATGCTTGACAAATAATTAGGGAATTTAAGTGATAATATTGCCTTTATTTATTTATTTAGTTTTCACTTTTGTATATATAATAATCTCTTTTTATCTGACTGATTTTATAATTAGGTGCTTCCTTGGTTGGGAATACTCTGTAGATGATGAGAAAAAACATGCAGTGTATGATGGAGGAGGTGCTGCATGCTTACTGGATGTCTGTAAAGATCTAGTATAATAGATTCCATGAAGAGAGTAGTGCGGTGCGGGAAGTGGAGGATGTTAGATGGAGTGGATTCCCTGGAGCAAGAAGAGACCATACAGGATACAAGAAATTAGAAGAACCAGTTTCCTTTTATTTTTATATACTGAACAAATGTGTTTTCTTTCTTGCATAAGAGGTCCGACTTAGACTTGTTTACATTTAAAAACTTTGCACATTGACTTTGATTAAAAGAAACGGTTTGTTATCAATAAAATTTTCTTACACTGGTGTTTTTCTTTTACTTCTTCTTTAACTTTTTGGTCTCTTCTAGAATTTGGTTAGCCAAGCAGTCTAGCTGCCCTGCCTTTAGTTGCCAGTTGGGCAGCTACCCGCTTGGCCTCTGTTACTGTGTTTTTAATTTCTTTTGCTTTTTCTTTTAACCTTTCTTCTTTTCCTTTCAACTCTTTCTCTTCTCTTTCAATTTCCTTTCTCCTCTCCTCAATCTCAGTGGCTGCCAGTCAGCTCCTTACTTCTATTTCTTCTTCCAGGGATAGCTGTAAAAATGAGTAACCCACCTATAATAATCTGTCTATTATTGTTAACTTATCTTACCCTTGTCTCTGCGATAATAAAATATGATGAGCTCATCCTTTAAAACAAAAAGTATCCTATCTCAACAAACTGTTGAAAGCCTTGTTTCATCAGGTATGGGGAGGGGAGGTGAGGTAGGGTAAACGCAAATAAAAATAGCCATAGGGGAATGGGGCGGGTTTCGGAGAAAAGGCCTGTTTCCATACGTGTTGACGTCATTATGGTACCATTCAGCTGAGCCCTATGTGCCTTTTGTTATTTTAAGATGCCTCTTGCTTTCCCAGAAAACCATGAGATTGGGAGTCTTGCCCTATCAGCACTTGGCTGGTGTCGCCAGGGGACTTCTGTAAATTATATAAATGAGTTACAGTACTTTCTCCTTTCATTTTTGTTTGTATAAAGCTTGTTTCACTCATTTGATATCTTAAAATTTGAGGTACAATCTAGGTTTAATTAATTGCTCCGCACAAATAAAGATATTTATTACATCCACTTTGAAATCACTGGCTATCCGTGCAATCTGATTGGCTCTCAGCAGTGTGATTTATTCCTAAATCGCACCATTTTTTACGCTAAATCGCATCTGTTCCAAATCGCGTCATTCATGTTCTAAATCGCATCATTTCTGTTTTAAATCGCACCATTTTTGTTCTATATATTGCATCATTTCTGTTTCGAATACAAAATGAGATGTAAAAGCCTTTTTGTTTCGGCTTTTTAACAAACCGGCTACTCGATCAATAAAATATTAGTACTGACTAAATTCTGCGATTTCAAAATGGATGTAATAAAGTGGTAATTGAACTTCGTGTCGTGCAATTTTGGTCTGAAATCATACTTGTGATTTCAAATCAAACTCGCGCTGCGCACTCGTTCGATTTTGAAATCACGCGTATGATTTCAGACCAAATTGCACTCCACTTAGTTTAATTACCATTATTAATGCAAATGTATATCATCATATCTCTGGAAGTATTCCTCATACAGACCTGCCACCCTCTGATAAAGGAAAATCTGTAGACTCATGAAAAAAAATCGGGAGATTCTACAAAAAGTATTGAGATTCTATTTTTTCCCTATCAAAATTAAACGGCCCCTTTTCCATTAGGGGAATCAAGGTTAACAGTTACTGTTAACTTTGTTTTAGTGTGGTCCCTTTTGTAACAAATTAGATGCTGCTTTTTCTTTGATGACTTTAAGAGACCAGAAAATAGGTTATCACTGCATGACAAAACATACAGCAGAGTCATTTCTTTGGGCTAAGATAACTTCCTGGCTGAAATAGTCAAAGCTTATCCAGGTACAAGAATTTCGCCACAAAATTTATGTTTTATTCAACAAGGTAATATTTCAATTTAGAATATTTCCCAGAAAACCATGAGATTGGGAGTCTTATCGTGAGACCGTGAGAAAAGTTAAGAAATCGTGAGACTCACGGCAGAATTGTGAGAGTTGGCAGGTCTGCCTCATATGACAATTTCTATTGAAACCTGTATGTAGTAGGAAGAAACTTTGTATCAAGTGGGCACTACAGCATTCTCTGAGGTGTCTGCTTAAATTATACAAGTTTCACTGTACATGTTTGACTCCATTTGCACTAACTATTGATATGGAACGATATGAAATTGCTTCATGCATAACAGATGTACATGTTTGGAGCTGTATGTAAATCTTATTAATTTTTTTTGCTATTTATGGAAACTTAAAGTAAGCTTATAGGTATTACAGAGAAATATCCTTTGCTTCAACAAGATGGTACAACCTTCAAGTGTTAAAAATATATATATTCCTGGTGTAATTATTATAGATACATAGTGTTGAGGGAAGTCTTTGGTTTCCTTTTTCTTAACACCGAAAAATAATGGACTTACATTGTGCCGGGGTAACCGAGTCGAGGTCATCTGTTTATATCAATATTAAGCGCACTCGAATGGACTGATCATTTTTACTGCTAATTTCTCCCATTAAACATCAAGGACAATGTTTTCCACTATTGCTGACCAACCCTTCTGCCAAGTTTCGAATTTCCAATCCAAACCGATTTTCTAAAACATGCGATGTTAATATGCGATCATGCAAATTTCTGCGACAAATATTCCACTTGAAAAAATTGGCTTAAACTGTTTACGAGGTAATTATCAACAGAATATAATACAATTAACTCTCCTTCTCGGAAAGAACTGTTGCAACTATACTTTTCCTCTATCAGAAACTACTTTAAAATTTACTTATCCCGAAAATACAGCTTGAATAGGTGATACTATTGGCATTATTGGAGATAACAGCAAAGTAATGAATACAATTGCATCAGTTCTCCCTCTACCCTAGCGGCTACGCTGGCATACTCGAATGGACTGATAATTTTTTCTACTAGTTTATCTCAATTAACTTCAGAGACAATGATTTCCAATAGAAGTAACCCACCCTTATGTCAAGTTTCGATGTTCAACACCTCACCGATTTCGAGAAAATGCGATATTACTGAGCGAACATGCAAACTTTTGCGGCACATTATTGCACTCGAGGAAATTGACTGAAACTGTTTACAGCTCTCATACGCGTTATTTTTCGGATTAATACACAATACACTCACCTTCTCGGAAAGAGATGTTGGAACTGCACTATCCTACCGTGACAAAAACCATTTTGGAGCGTCAATATTCAGGAAAACCAACTTCAAAAGTAGCATTTGGAAACGGCAACGGCGCCATTTTCGAAAACTCCTCGAAGTTGCGCGCTTCTCTCTTCGTGACGTCACGATGGCCAAGATCGTCGGGACAAACAAACTACCAAGTTCACCCCCCCCCCCCCCCCCCGCCCCGTCCCTTATAAAGCTTATACACTACGGGGATGTGCCGCTGGACAGGATATGGTTTATCACCTCTCTGTCCCAAAGGGTAAATGATTTCGTGAGAGTTTGTCAACAGGGTATTTCCTGCATGATTGATTTGATTTGCGGGATGAATTTTGTTTGTTCTCCAAGTACACAAAAGTAATGACTGTAATGTACCATGCTCTCTTACAATTGCCAATAAATGGCCTAAAACAAGACTGTGTTCATTTTGTCCTTTGTTCTAACTTGAGGCTAATAAAATTGAGGGTGTTGTCGTAAACAGGGTATGTATTTTAGGAAGTTTTGTCCTAAACAGGGATAGCGTCAAACCTTCAGCGGCTCACCTATACCCTAATATTGGTCGATTACCCACCCACGGGTTTGCTGTTTTAGTAACTACGGTGATCGCCCCGATACTGCCTTAATTTTTCGTCCTTTAAACTCGGTTCCCGGCAAAATGGAAACAACTCTTTACGGCTGTAAGTCTCCGGCCAAAGCCCAGAATAAGCTGTGTGATGTGTCCGTTTAAACTGGGGCCAAATTACAGCCACAGTATTAAATAACTGAAAGAGTACTGATCAGAGAACACAAACGTCATGCTGGCAAAGTAATATATAGATTTAGCCATAGCTAAAAGCGAAGCTCCTATTGATAAATTTATAACTTAAATCAAACAACAATTTTGTGTTCCACAAATCAGTTAACTTAAGGGCACATTCATGTGACTTTTGAGGGAAAAGCTAAGTGATTTTGGAGTGAAACAAATCTTGCATCGCGTTGATATAGCCTTATATGAACGCCCAAAAAATAGTCTTCGGTCACATTTAAGAGCAATAATGGCTCTTGATCACAGTAGATAAGGCGTGGAAAACAAATTCTTGGAAAACAAATCTGGCCGAGTTTTTTGCGTTCGACAAGTTTACAAATTCTTGCCAATAAATCTGGGTGCGTGCAAACCATTCTTTTATTTATTTATTTTTTTATACACCACATATGAGTAGAAAGAGTACTATGAGGCGCTGTTTTTATCATACAGACCTCGTACAAAATGCAGTATTTCACAATTTTTCAAGACAAATTGCATTCATTCATTACTCAGGACCATCGAAGCACGCGTGGACTTTTAATTAGCGAAACCGTTCAAAAAATGTCCAAAGTCACCTATACGGCCAGCCGGTTCTAACTTTTGACAAGCGCCAAATTTGCGAAGAAATTTTAAAAGAGTTACGCTTCAACGTGATAAAGAATTTTTTATTAATGGTTTTATAACGACGTGTAACCTTAAAAAGCGTTTGATACGCTCGGCATTTTGAGTACTCCTGCAAGCGATGTTTATGAACGCCTGAAAACAAACGGCAAAGCGATGAAAATTACACTTTTGAGACTACCAACAATCAATAAAGAAACATAATTCGGTAGAACATTTACAGAGACAACAATTTTCATTCACGAAAACAAATGAGTATTTAAGTGTCCCTAAGAATCCTCAAGTCTTTAGTAGTAAGCTTAAAGATTAAGTTTATGTTTTAAGCCGCCGGTTTCCCGGTGTTTGCTTTTTTCAAAGACGAACTCACGACAAGAAAATCGCTTAAAGCTTTCTTTCTACAGCCAAAATTATAACTGATATTCCTCGGAAAGTTTTTTCTTTGTACTTACGGGGAATTAAGATCGACTAAAGGCTTTTTAAAGTTCTGTAAGCTTAAGCTTATATCAAACCTTACACTAGGTCAGATCAGTGTCTCAGTCAAATCTTAATACAAACGTGCATAAACTAGCTTCATAAACTGCGCCGCTGGACTTCATGAAATTAGATATAAATACAATAATTACTCAGGCTTACAATATTTCGAGATGCAGCTCCTGAAAGCTGTCAGGTAAGGCAAGGATCGCTTGAGCCTTTATAATCCTTATAATTCTCGTACGCATCCAGCAAGGTGAAAAACAAAAACGATGCCATCCGAAATCGGATTATCTGCCTTGACAAGCGACGCATTTCTCAACCAAAAACCCAACAAACAAACCAGCCATGAATAAGAGAACAATCTTGATAGCAGCTGTATTTCATTTTTTTACATCCAGTGGAAAAAGACAGTTAAAAACATCACAAGTTGACTCAAAACTCTGTCAGCTTCAGCTGTCAAAGTAAACTACTTTCAAGATGCTGCATACATTTTACGCATGAACAACACCTGTCAAATTTTAACCAATCAGAGCATAAAAATTGGACATGGAGTGTGACCAACGCGTGATTATGGTTAGAAAAGGTCTTCTCCGCCTGTATTTTAAAAAAACTGGCTGAATTTTTGCGTCTGAGGTCAGTTTGAAATCAAAATCGTAATAGTGCGGGGCGATACTGACATAAACACAACACATTTGATATGAATTTTAAAAAAAAGTAGACGTGAGCCTGCGATCATTTGATAACGAGTAAATTGTCAGCGGATAACTTCAAAAAAGTACTCGACCTTGATGGGTCGACACCTGAGCCCGCGATAAGGTCAGGTGATACTGGTCAGCGGATACCCTGTTTTGACAGCTGTCAATTGATGACAACATTGATGTGCAATCAGCTTTCTCCTGGGCTCCCAAAGTAGCTAGAAAGCACCTGGCTAGAAAGTGTGAGAGTAAAAATTGGTATGCCTGTGGTGCGGACGGACGGGCGGGCGGGCTGAGGGCGGTGTACGGTCACGTGATTACCAAATTTTCT